>JAFBJZ010000609.1:2605000-3207240 GCA_016785225.1 Psettodes erumei | reverse complement strand
CTTTACCATGATCATGACCTTTTTTCCAATACTAGTGCATAATATTTTATGGTGTGTTTATAAAGTAGTATTCGTTGATACTTTTTTAAAAACATTTTTAGGAGTTATCAAACTTTGACATTTTTCCCTGTTTAATGACATCTGCAGGGTTCCTCTTATATATAAAGCATCTCTCTCACCGTCCACTTTGGATAATAATATTAGTTTGCAATCCACATGGAATTTGTTTATTTTTAATCCAGCTCAAATCCTATTGGCAAAGCGGTAATTTTTCCCCTCTAAATTTGCTATCATTCTGTCCTCAGTCCCATATCATTTTAGTCCCACTGTTTAGGTATGGTTGACTGACGTCTGACATTAGATATTTTCTGTTTCATATGTGAACTTAAGATATCTCAGCAGACTTACTCTGTTCTGCTTGCTGCTGTTGGCTCTGGCCCTTGCAAAAAACTATTCATTCTGGAAATAGAAAAAAAATTGGAGAGTTGCTTGAGCAGAATTTATTGTTGCAATGCACTGCTATGCTGTGAATTTGAAAACACATGCAGTTTATGATTAAGTGCACAATTATTCAGTGAGATATTACTGTGTAATTCTACAGTTCTGTTCCTACATTCATTATCAGTGTGATGGATCGCTCCGCAATAATGACAGGCGCATTTATTTTACTGTAATGATAAATGAAATGAAAGCAATGCATCTTGCACTGGTTGCAACTTTCTTCTGTCTTTTCTGTAATTGCAACCATAACCAAATCCAATTGGTCCTCATTCAACAGAAGCATAACTGATCTCAAAGTGTGCCATCTGATAAATGAGCATTCCAGCCAAGGATAAAACTGAGACATGGCCACTGCCTTTGCAGAGGGAAGTAATGAGATGCTTACTTTGAATTCTCTGCTGCTTCCTTTAGGTCCTTGTCAAGTCTAGAGGTGAGAGTTCAAATGATAAAGTAAATATAAAGTCATTTAAAAAGATAACTTTGGCTTGAAGGACGTGGATGCATACTGACCTAATGATGCACTCTGGGATCTGGATGTATTCCATGGGGATGAGTTCCTGCAGCTCGTCCAGACTGTTCACATACTTTATCTTACTGCTGAACTTGGCACTGGGACAAGAGCAACATGCAAACATAAATGGTAGTAGCTTGTGTGTGTGTGTGTGTGTGTGTGTGTGTGTGTAAACACAAGGAACAATGTGCATTGACAGACATGTATAAATCAGGACACACAAGAAAAGCACAGTGAAAGTAACCTGCTTGACATAGAGGAACACAATTATGGTTTCTTTTTCTTTTAAAAGCTAAAATGTAGTTTACACTATTGTAAAGATAAAAATTTTAACCTGATGGTAGTAAAAGTTGAGGGATCAGTAAAATTATTAGCCTTCAGGGGAAATGTACAATGTCTGGATAAAATTTCATGGCAATCCATCTAATAGTTCAGACATTTCATTAATAACCAAAAATGTCAATGTGATGTTAGAAGAAAAATGTTGACGTTTTTCCAAAGTTAGCAAAAGGGGGTTCGGTTTTTGATAATTCAGTCAGAACCCACATGGTGGACCAACCCACAGACACGAAATTAAACTGGAATAATTTTTACCTGATGAAGGGCTTGGTAATGGCTAGAACAGTCCTGATAAACCATGAGGGATGGAGAATAATGAAGGATTTCAAATTCTTCCTGAGCCTGAAGAGAACATGATAAGTCACAAATGAGGTGCATTTATATGGAGTTGGAGCTCATTTTCACTTTTGTTATGGAAGGCTACAAATAATTAGAGTGTTGTACAATGTTGTTGTTATCTCTCACGAAATCAGTTAAACAGGTGTAAGTGATGGAGATAGACCTTCTGTCAATCATCTGATAGCATTTCTTAAGCCAACCAAGACCAGGCATTCTTCTGTGGGGTGTGGCTCCATTCAGGTACACAATCATGTAGTCCTCTGCCACCATAAGCTCCAGTGTGCTGATCACATAGCTGAAGACACACACACACATATATACACACAAATACTTAAAAGCTCAGTGACTATGACTGCTATGCTGTTAAAAGAAAAATAGCAAATAGGATTTTCTATCTTACTACAATATACATTACAGAGACTGAGAGAGTACAGTTGTCCTTTGACCCACAAAATGTACACTGGACTGTGTGTTCTTTTATGTCAAAATTCAACAAAATAAAAGAAATCTATGACCATGGTAGCATCGTGCTAGTGCTTTGATCTAAATGCTAATGCAATGTTAACATGCTGATGTTTAGCCTGTCATGGTGCTAACATTTGCTAATAAGCCCTAAATAAAGGTAAGGCTGATGTCAATGTCATGATAGCTATTTGGTCTTAAAGTGGTTGACAAATAAAACTTTGACCTGATAGTGACCCTAGATGGAAAGTCAGTTCATCCTGAGGGGGACATGAATGTCTATATTAAAGTTCATGGCAATCCATCAAACAGTTGTCAAGACATTTTACACAAAAACAAGCATGCCACAACCTCATGGTGAAAGTAGAGGAAAGGTCAGTAGAATTCATCATCTGGGGACCATGAATATCTTTTTAATGGCAATTCAGTTAATAGTTGTTATATAATATAATTGCAGATCAAAGTGGTGGACTGACAGATGATACTGCAATCATTTGAGCCATACCACTGGCATGGCTTAAAACTGAAACTTCTGTTGTTTAGAACATCATGCCCCTTTCAAGAACTGTCACATTTGCCCATAACCATGTATTCCAATCAGAAATATTCCAGATACAAAAAATGAATGAAAAAAAGAAAAAAATGTCTATATGTCATTAACAATACATACTGTATGAAAAAAAACTGTCAAATGAAGCAGCAGCATGTTTAATTTGAATCTGAATGCCAACTACATAAGGAAATAGGAAACCAGTCTTACCCTGTATTTAAAAAACTAGTGGCATTTTGAAAAATCTGTCCTCTGATGTCCTCAGCAAAAAATTGGTAGAAATGTTGCTTCATGGATGAGCTGTTTTGCTTTGAATTTCATATTTTTTCCTTCCCTGCATCAATCTCAGCAGTTCAATCAGACTTCTCCCTCTTTAAAATCCAATTCTCTGATTCACACCAAAGGAAGCCATTATCTTTTTCTCGTTTCTCTCCTGAAACCCCAACACCCTGTCAATTTTGGACATTATCCTCTACCACATTCCTAGTTTCCTCAGTAACGCCTCTAACTTCAATGAGTTTAGGCTCAGTCTGACACTCCACTCCTCTGAATCCAATGTCACTCTACAGCTTAAAAACAACATCCACTCTGTTTCGTGACTGTTGTGATTATCTTTTAGTGACATCAAGCTGCATATTGTCCACCACCCAGGATAGTTACTCCTCCTCAAAAGTATACCAACCGCAAGCCATCTGGCATCAGAGACTGCAGACGCTAGGGTTTACTTCCTTTCATGTCTATCCAAAACTCTTGGACATGCCAGCTTACTCAATATCTTCCACACAACAGCCTGTGGGATCCCTACCACACTGTCAGAGCATAATATGCATCTATGCCAGCACAACAGTGAAGAAATCAGCATGGGAGGTCTAAGCAAACAAGCAAGATTATCACTTTATTTCTGTCACTTAAGAGACTTTTCCTTGCACAGAAGGAGAGTGGTTGATATAAAAAAGAGAAATACATTTCAAGAATAAAATTAAATCATGAGTACCATCTCTTTATATTTGCCTGATCTAAATTCAACAAGGACAAACTTAGAACGAGTCTGTGAGGATGCACCTAGATATAATTTTGCTTTGAGTAATGTCCGCATGCTAGCATGATGATTTAAGCAGGTCATTTGCAACCATACCATGATCACATTCTTAGGGTTGTTTGTATGCAGACATTCACTAGCCATCACTAAAGTTCAGCTGAGGTTAATAAGAACGTTGATCAGTATTTGGGCATCTGTACCATGGAGACTAAAAACAAAAAATGTCAACCTCATGATGTTGTTAAATTAAAAGTCAAAGGTTGCATCCTCTGAAATTAATGACTGACTCAAAGATTTTTATTTATTTTCTTGTCCACCACTTTGATTCACACTGAAATATTTCAACACCTACTTGATGAAATTTCAAACACATTCATGGTCTCCAGAAAAACAATCTTACTGACTTCAACAGTGGTGGCAGTGGGCCAGTATGCACCAGTATGCAGTACCTGTATTTCCATATTTTTTTGAGTACTAGTACTTTTTCTTGTGTACTGGTACTTCCCTTAAGATGGTGGCACTCACAGGCAGCACAACCTTTCTCAACTAGAAAGAGAGAGAGAGCACAGACTTCCACCAAGGTGTCTCTTCAGCTCAGTGTCTACACATTCCAGCTCACAGAAACGTGGTGTGTAGCTGCAGCTAAGGCTTAATTCAACTGCCCCCAGAAAGCTCGTACTCACTTACTTCTCTGTGGTACCACCATGATGAACATTGGTGGTTCTCAGTAAAATATTTACTTGACAAATTGCTATGAAATTTGGTGCAGACACTCATGTTCCCTGCAAGATGTAATAGCTTTAGTTATCCCTTACAATTTCATCTAAAGATTCATTTGGTTAAACTTTCAACACCCAATACCTCAAAAGTAAATGACATTACCTTAGCTGCTTTGTTTTGTGTTAATCAGCAAACATTAGCATGCTAATATATTAAACTAAGATGTAAACATTAGCCTATATCTAACAAGCATAATTCCTACTTGGATTTTATGTTGTGGTTTTGGCCATACTAAACTTGTTAGTCTTGACCAAAGTGGTGGAAGGATCAAAAACTAGTGGGACTTAAAAGCAAATCAATATAATTACTGCAAGATGAATAACTGTAACCTTTCTTTAATTAAAAAAATTGGATAAGTGGCTGAATTAGTGACTGAAAACTAGAAAGCCAGCCAGGAAAAAGTAAATGACTGGTTGAAACTGCAATGTAATACTCACAGGAAGAGGTTTTCCATTATTTCATGGTAGTCCTCGCTGTCGCTGTCTGGCAGGAAACAGGCAGCAAATACGATGATGGCGTTCACTCCGTTGCCATAGTAACCTTGATGAAAACACAAAAAGAGGAATAAGTGTCAAGTTGACCATGTCCCACTGTCAATGAGAGCATGGCCTTAATTAGCATGGTTCATAATTTGCATCATAATTTGATTGCTCCCCATTTTTTGGTTTTATTTATCTGTCAATCTGTGTCTCTTTTGTCTGACTCTGTCCTGTTTCCTCTCACTACTTTTCAGATTAATGCAATTTCCTTTTATTCACCAACCCATTCATCAGCAGATTTGGTGTCACTCAGACAGAAAGTCTTTTATCTAAAAGACAGAGCTGGTGATGTTGAGTGTTCAGAGACAGACGTCTCTTGTTTCCATGGGATGGCTGTGTTTCACTTAAGACCACAGCACAGTGCACAGTGGGAAAAAAATTGTTATCTGCTATAGTAATGGAGTCCAATTTCCTTCAGTAATGGTAACATGGTGGATTTACTTAAGGCACAGGCTTATCAGGGCACATGTCCTTGGCCCTTGGGTTTTAGTGGGCCCCACAGAAGAAGGAAAACCAATATGTAACCAATATGGTGTGACTCTGTGTATTGTTTCAATCAAGACCCAGGTCCTTAAACAGTCTTAATGCAGCTGCAGATGGGTGATAAATTAAAGGAAAAAACAACATAAACTGAGCCTCTGTGTTTCTTGACAAATATTTTGCGAGTCTCTGGAGTTCTACAAGAAGGGAAAACACCATTGATACAAAAGATATTCCCTTGTTTGTTTTTTTTATTAAGCAGGATGTCAGATGCGGCATGTGGATGGATTAAACACCCACAGTGTGTAGTTATTACAAGGTCTCTAATAGTCACCTCCATGGGAGATGACTCTCATGTAGGGCTCGATGATCTTCATATTGATGCGGTGCTCCTGCTCTCCAATGATGACCGTCCTCCATAGCTTGCTGTCCTGGCGCTCCTCCTCAGCGCTGTATGTTGGGATTGGGTCATAAGGCTCACTTGGCCCACTCCTACTGGCTGCATTCGGGTCTGATATGAGAAAAACAAAACAAATACTGTGCGTGTAAGATACATTTTTTACAGCAGACATCTGGACTTATTAGTTAGTTACAGTTAGTTAGTTACACCTATGGGTCGTTACCCATAGGTGCAACAGTGATGACTCTGTTATATTCATGTGTCCCCAGAAACAATGACAGTGACATTGAGCAGCATGAATAATACCAGGATCTTGAAACTGAAGCAGCTAAATGGAATTCAGCCATTATTAGCTGCTATTATTAACACCTATGGTCCTTCTATTGTGACATGTCAAAATGCTTTTCATGAAAAGGAGACTTAAAAGAAATCCTGACAAAACAAACTGTCAATCACTATGAGTTTTATATAATAAATAAGAGACTAGCTAAGAAGGGGGTTGGAGGGGTGATAACCTGATATATTCTCAATAACCCACCTTCCCAGTCCATTTCATGGTCTGTGTAGTCGAGGTAGTCCCCCTCGTCTGGAGTGTCAAGATCATCGACATTAATGTCGAGATCGTCTGGTGTCTCCCCCAAATCATCCTCACTCTGATCCAGTGACAAGCTGATACGAGGGGCAGACAGCTTTTTTCTCTGGGTGGGGCCTCCTTGCAGGGGAAGAGAGGTAGGGGGGACTAGAAAAAGCAAAAAAAACCCAACAAATAAACAATAAATATAAACATACAAATTGCTTTGAATCTGAGCATTGGGTGACTCATAACTCACCTGGTCTACCTTCGCCCCCCTCAGAGTTCATTTTACTCTCTGATGCTAGGTCCATTCCCAGGAGGACCTATCAGAAGAAAATATTCAAAGCTGGAGAGTCAACAGCTATGTTATCATGGCCCTGGCCCAACCACTACTGGCTCTGATTGGTGCTGTTGACTTGGGCACAGTGGACTCTTGCAAATGGCATTACAAGAGTATGCAGACCCAGAAAAGCCTTTTTTGTTCACATATTCACAGAATAAATGGATCCATATCAAGATTGTTGTTCCTATGCATTAATGTTGAAAAAATGACTTTCAGCCAATGTACGTATTACATTTTTTAATACAAAATATCAACATCAGTTTCTGCCTCAAAAACCCTGTGTCAGTCAGGCTATACTACAAAGTACAAGTAACAACCAGCATGTGTTAAGACGTGGTGCACTGATTTTACTTGTCTAAACAGAGTGATCTCCATCAGTGAAAAGGGGGAGAAAAGACAAGAGGTAGGGGGAGGGATGAGGGAAATGAGGAAGATTTTGAGGTTAAAGGTCATCTTCCCCTGTGAATAATCCTTCCATTTAAACTGGAGGAGGGGGAGGATTGCTGAAGGGGCTGGGGGTGGGGCTGTTACATCATGATATGCTCACTCCCCCTCCTCACTGCCTTCTCTCTAGTGCTGATTCAAATTGAATGACTGCATGCTCGTCTGGGCACAGATTGGGCAGAGATGCAAATTCAGTGTGAATCACGTGTGCTCATAGGCATGAAAAAAGAAACATCCTTGTTCCTCCACAGTCCCTCATACTTGATCAAGGAAAATGTGATTACATTAGCAGATGCAACAGAAAAATGCTGAATTGCTGTTCCTTGTACAGTGGAGGTGACTGTCATGCTGACGATTCACAGAAATATGTATGGCATGTCCAAAAAACACACACACACAGATAAGCAGCATGCACCGACACGGCAAAATGACAAAATCAGCGTTATCGGTTATGAGCATCCCCCACAGAGGATGCTGCTGCTGCTGCTTGAGATCCACTTCCACAGCACAGCATAGGACCACAGTGCTGATGACAGCAGCCCCTCCCTCCCTTCCTCCCTCCCTCTTCCTGTCTGCTTGCTGTGAGGAAAAAAGAACATATTCTTATTTCTCTTCTTTTTATCTTCACAGAATAAAAACATCCACTCACCACTGCTGGGGCTCAGGATTGTGTGTCCTCCTGTGTCTCAGAGCATGGATGTATCCCTGCCTATTTCCTGCTCCCAGCCTCTCGGTGGAGATGCTCAGCTCACAAACACCTCACAGCTTCCACCATTTTGTGGTCACATGATCTGGTCCATTACCAAATAAGGGCGATCACCTGCCACAACATCTCTCTTGACACAGCAGCGCAGCTGAGTGGGGATGTTGGCAGGAGCGTTTGTGTGTCATTATTTTCCTCGACTGGAGGGGATAAACTGTGTGTGTGTCTGTAGGCGCCGTTGTGTTATTACTACTTACGTGGAGTTCGGGACTGCTGTTAATGCCTGACAGTAGATTTGTGAGCCTGGCTGTGCAGCTACAGCATTTTACTATCCCTCAGGGTAAAAAAGGGAGCAATAACAATCATAAATGAGAACATTGTTAGTTTCATGTGCTGATAATGTTCACTTGCTTTACCACGCGCTGGTAAGAAAATAGTAAGTGATCCAAAGCAAATATCTGAAGCGTACCCATCCACTGTTTATGAGGCAACTTCAAATGTGTCCTTTATATTCTGCATTAGCACTGAACTTTTCAACCCTTAAACAAGCAAACTATAGCCACAAAGCAGATAAAAACAGTGGTATATAGACAGTCTCTGCTTCCATGTGGAAACAGGCATTGTTCTCTCCACGGGTCTCGCTGAATGCCTCTTTTCACTTACCACTTTTCAGTCCCCACAGTTAAGGCAGGAAGACAGAGACAGGGCCTGCCAGACCTTTGCACATTGTTAACCATTGTTTGGTACAAAGGTTATTACCAAGGCATGCCCATCAGCGAGGCCACGCCTGGAGCACAAGCACAGAATAGGTGCTCACAAAGAGCCTTTAATCCATGAGATGAATAGCATATTTCTGTACATTTTTTCTTTGAATTATATATTTTAATGTCAAAGATAAACTTCTGTGCAAAGTGACAAGAAAGATAAGACACGAAAGGACAGGCATAGAACTCAGTGTGTTTAAAAATGCATACTACCTTTGGTTTTAATAACTATAATTAGGGAAGTTAGTTAAAAAAAAAGAATAATATCTACAGGGTTTTTATAGTCAGACACATAAAATCATTACCATAAATATAAACAGACAGTGTAGTTCCCTGTAGGCTATCCTTAACTTCCTCCTCCCAGAGTTGTAAGGCAGGCTAGGTTGCATTTTTGCTACGTAAGACTGTCAAACCAGTTTGATACCATTGGCTGATTGTCAAACAGTAATGTTAGAAAAAGAAAAAAGTCTGTACCAGTTCATTATAAAAATTACATGACATTTCAATTGTTAATTTTTTTCCTGTTGCAATAGAAATATGCTTATTCTTATATTTACTGCATGATGAACTGTGTTGTAAAAAATGGACACAGACACATATTGTCCTTGTTTTACAGTACTGCAATAAACATGTCTTCCCTGACACTGCTGAGGGCTGACAGCACATAAGAGATAAAATATTTACAAAAGTGTGACAACATCAAAGTCAAAGACAGGGTAAATGTGACTATAACCAGCGTTCTTGTTCCTAAAAAGGTGAAACTATTAATCTGTCCTACAACCTGCCCTTATTCCAGGTTGAACTTTTCAAGGTTATCTCTGAAGAGTGTATCTTTGACAGCTTTGAAGACAATCCGGATGTTCTCAGTGTCCGTGGCACAGGTGTAGTGTGCGTAAAGGGGCTTCTGATGCCCGCTGTGCTGCTCTACATACATTTGCAAAATGAATTTTTTTGCAGATTCAGCGTCGCATGGAGGCCCTGTGGGAGTCAAAGTGGTCAAAATCAGAGAGGATCTGTGTATTTAAAAGGAAATTAAGTAAAGTAACATTTCAGATGGTTGTTCCCACAAAGTAGTGTACATACTATGGGAAAAAATTGGGTTCTACTGAGGGATTTTACAAAACATTGATACATAAACAATTTAACTGATTATCACAGTAAATGCTTATTAATTTTGACTCAATACTCAAAAAGATAAAATGGCAAACAGTTAGTAAAATGAACTAAAGAGTATACAGGGGATGATTTCAGACAAACTGTAGTTTTGAATACTGTTTTAACACATGTAAGGCAAAAAGAGGAGAACATGCTTCACCTTTGTAGGCTGGGAAGTAGGTCGCCAAATGAGACTGTGAGATTTTCTCATGCAGCAGGTCTGTTTTGTTAAGGAAGAGAATGGTGGAGGACTCCTCGAACCAACGGTATGAGAGGATGGTCTTGAACAAGGCAAGGCTCTCTTCCAGTCGATTCTGAAGACAAAAGCAAAGTGTCAAATGGGAATAAGTGAAGATAAATTTTGGACAGCAGCTGTAGCTGAGGAACAAGAAATCAAGAATCTAATCACACAACAGATCCGAGTGGCTTTTGAACTTACGTCATTCGCACTTTCATAGAGGACTTGATCGTACTCGCTGAGGGCAGCCAGAAATACGATGGAGGTGATGTTCTCAAAACAGTGGATCCATTTCTTCCTCTCCGAACGTTGGCCACCCACATCCACCATCCTAGAGACACATGACCATTCATTGAAGTAAAGTATAAAAGCTCCTAGATTATTACAGGAATAGTTCATTATATTACTATAATATATAATTTGGTTCCATCCAAAAGGAAAAATATCTGTCTGGAAGCATTTTTAAAAATCACTACTTAACACATATCTTCTTGTTTTATTCAGACACAAACAGGAAAAAGAAACTATAAATCAACAATAAAAAAGGTAAATTAGTGTTTGTAGCTTCATTAGTGCACAGACATCAGAGTGATCCATCTTCTCATCTAACTCTAAGCAAAAGCAAGCAAATTTCCCAAAACGTCAAACAACTGCTTTAACAGATGTAGTCTCTGAATTTGTTATAGTGCAAAACAACGTACCCAAATCCCCAGATTTGATCATACTGTGACTTTCAAAACATCATCAGAGACTTGAGCACCATAACAAAATCAGGGATACTCTTCTTCCTGTGTTGTTTTAGTCACAAAATCCATGTATCTCAACATTTCCATTTTGCTAATATTTTTGCTGTGGCATGATGACCAACCTGAAGATAACTTTTGAAAGGTCAAAGGGGTACTCTATGATGCCCGAGGTGGGGACCCTGACCCTCAAGATGTCCTGCAGCGTCGGGATGTAAGACGAGGCTGTGATTCTGTCCAAGTCATTCAGGTAACTGAAAAGTTAACAACAGTGCATCCAGTTAAATATCCTGACACAAACTTGACCAGATATAAGGAATCATCATGCAGAAATCAGCATGTCTTACATGAATCCACACTGTTATATTTGATTTGATTGAAAGCGTTGCTTTATGAACATGATCTGATATGAATCATTAAAAAAGTCTTACTATTTGGCAGAGTCTGATAATTGGAATTCCCTCCGGCGGTCGTAGCACCTTTGAATGCCGTGGTCATTCCACACTTTTCTAATGGCGTCCACCTGCCAGGCCTCCAGAGTGGACAGCTGGTCTGTCTCCACTTTGCTCAGCTTCTCTGCATGGCTCTGACACATACAAAACATCCACAGGGCTTGTTTTTTCTCAATAATAATAACTTTATATCTTTGAACTATAAATAAGCCTTAAGGGAGAAAGAGAGCTTCAAAAGAAATCCCTTAGATGAGCTTTGTGGACACCAACAAAAACTCAGTGAAGCTCATTTGTAGAAACGATAGCGGTTGTGGCTTTTTGGGTGCCAAGGTCAGTGGTTACATTGGTCTGACTGTCACATTGGTCCTGGCTGAAATTAACTACTGAATGTACTGCCATGAAATGTTTGTACTGACATTCACTGTACCCAGGTGATGAACCCTAATAACTTTGGTGATCCCTCCCTTTTCCTTTTCCTCTAGTGCCAGCATAAATTGACATTTGTAGTTTTGAGTCAATTGCCTTGATAACTATTAAATGGATTGACATGAAATTTTGTACAGACATTCATGTTCTCCTTAGGATGAACTGCAACAGCTTTGGTAAAATCTACACTTTTTATCCAACACCATTCCTGTTAAAATTTAGAGTATTGTTAAGAGTCTTGTTCACCTGTCAGTGACAGACTGAGCTTTATCATATGCTACAGCAGACATTAAAGCTTTCTTTCTTTAAAAATGATGTTGTCTCTCACAATGTTCTGGTTATCGATGAAGTCAATCTGTAGCGTCTCCATGGCATCGATCAGTGCCTGGATGGCTGTGATGATGTTCTGAAACACCCGTCGAGTGAAATCCCTCCTTTCGGCTTCACTGTATCCGCTGCCATGGATGATCCTCATCTGTTTGATGAAAGTGCTCTTCCCACTTTCACCAGTCCCTAGGCAAAAGCGATGAACGAAGGATGAAAAATGGAATGAAATCAAAGCAATGCAAGAAATAGTACATGTGACATATATATATATGTACATCAGTCAGCTGCAGTTAAACACGATTTCATCAAAAAAACAACAAAAAAGGCTGAATTTTTTCGAGTGTAAGACAGTTCTCACAAATCAAAAGTTTTGCAGTTTGTCAGTTTGTATTTGTAAGTTGTAAGATGTATTTGTCTTTCTCTGCAAGATGTAAATGTGTTCATGTATTCATTGCTGTGTTACAGGATGCTGATGTTTTGTATTTGATCCATGCAAGTCAACATCTACCAACAACCATGTGTTCTCGAGTGGAACAGTGAGCTGCTTCCTGCCCCACTGGTTGTAAATTACTCAAGATAAGAGTGTCAGCTAACCACCTAAAATGCCTAAAAATGTTAACCATTAGACTGACCTTTACAGGAGGATATTGTTCTCCCAGCAGGCTAACTCAAACTGAAGTTTAAAGTAGAGCTGACCTTTAAACAAAGTCCTTCATGTCTAATGTATTGTTTCCAACATAACCAACAGTCAAGTCTATTGCAAACGGGCTGCTCTGACAACTCTGGGAAGAAAACAGGCCTCATCTGAAGCTATTACTTGTCTTCATGGTTATCAAAATGTCACCCTGGGACTGTTATGACACTTTGTTCTCTTTTATGTTCTGCACTTTTTGTTTTGCATATATCATGTGATAATACAGACAAGCAAACACACAAAAACAAAGTTAAAAAATGTTTTTGTTCTGACCTAACATGGCTTTTACGTTGAAGCATGATTCTTATTGGAGAACCTTGTGCTGTGAGCAACATGTCAATGAAACTGAAGGTCTTGTCTAATGAAAAAATGCAGCAATCTGATTTGAATGAGGGAAAAAAACTATGAAGGTTATCATGCTGCTGACTCATCAGGGTTTTGAAAACTATTTGAAGAATGTAAATGCTATGCTGCATCTACTTTAAAGGAACAGTGCAGCCAAATACACAAATGAAAGCCTTGCTAGCTATTGATCCAAATACTTTTGTTATTTGCTCGTTTTATCAGCTCAACCCTGTTTAATCAGTACACTCAACTCTGCAAATGGTGTCATGCAATCAGAAAAACTACTTTCTACCAAAGACCTCTCACTGTCTATCTTAGCACATACACTCCTGTATGTGGCCATGTTAGCCATGTAATTGCAGCTCTATGTCATGACAATATCTATAAGTTGGCATAGCTTTGGCCCAGACTAAAATCTCACCAAAACATGGTCCCTACAGGATGACATTTTTAGTTTTGGTGAAATGTCCTGGCAATTATACAATAAAATTCCATAAAATGCAGGATGCGGTCTTAAAACTTTGGGGACGTTTTGATTTTTCCTCTGGTGCGACCATGAGGTTGATAATTTTGGTGAAATTGGATTTGGTACAAAAATTTGGTAACCGATTTGAGGTATTTTGTGTTTAAAAGAACAAATACTTAACAGTTTATTACAATTTTTTAACTCCTAAATAGCAGCTTCTAAAATCCAATATGATGATTATTATAATGATCTCAATGAATCACAGAGACCATTGGATGTATCAGGAAGTTGAATGTGTTTCTGTTGATATATTATAGAAAAAAACATTTAGGGTTTTTTTAGGCTAAATTCATCTGGCCCTCAATAAAACTGCTCTACATGTCAAAATTTGATTGATATAACATTATTCACCTTGACTGTAACCGTGACGTGTAGACACTATAGCGAAATATTACGATAACAGCTATGAGTCACTTTATAAGTTGGATTTAAATGGTAATTGCCATATTTTAATGGCATCCATTTAACGTCCATTTGTGGCTGTACGTTTTGAGTGCCAGTTTGGAGAATGTCAGGGGGTGAACATTTGGTCGTTAATTATTTTACCAAACGTTCTTCCCGCCTCGGAGAGTGAACATGTGGACGTTAATTACACTAAACTCCGCTGGCTGGCACTCACCTAACAGCAGCAGCTTCAGCTCCCGGTGAGAGTCTCTCTTATCACGGCGTAGTTGTCTCTCTATTTCTCTGTGTATCCTGAGTCTCTCCAGGTCGTCGGCAGACATGCAGCAATCCTCCATTGTTGTCCAAGTTTGCCGCCTGCTTCTAGTGAAACAACGCCACAGGTGACCGGTGGGGGGATTAGTGAAATGAATGGATATTAATTTTTCTCCGTCCAGCCAGGGAAAGTTCTGACCCGGAACAGGTGGGTTGGCGACTTTGTGCAGACATTTCTTCCTGCAGGATCCAGTTCAGGTGCGTCTCACATACCAGCCGTGCAGGTGGAGGCAGGTGGAGGCGGGCGGATGGGCAGGCTCCGACTGAAAGGCAGTGTGAGTTCATGTGTGCAGCTCGGTATGTATCCGCTTACAGGTCCTTACTCCCATGGGCCGCTGAACTTGAATCTCTTTCCGCACAATGAGGCGCAGTGCAGGAGGAAAAACAGCTGCTACTTCTCCATTTATATGTATTTGATCAACACTAAAAACATAATGGCAACCGTGTGAGGCGTATGATCCCTGAAAGCATGGGTCTTAATTAATGGAGTAACAACTCCGGTCTTTTCATCTCAAAGCGTGCTTTGTTCGCACCTGTGACCGCGACCAACAGTGACGTCACGGTGTCCACTGTATCGCAGTGCAAGTTACTGGTGGAGGTGAACACGGTTTTCAAGGGATGTTACAAGTATTATTCTTGAAGTTGTTTCTTGAGCAACAGTGGAAAAAAAATCCCTGGTCTAAACTTCTCAAAAGCAAATAATCAGCTTTGTTATTCTTCTTAGATGGTAGAATTAGATTTTTTTTGGGGGGGGGGCGTCACCGTTTGGGCTCTGGAACCTAATAGTGGACATTTGAAACTAACTTGCAGCTGTAAACAGACTACATACATACATACATAGACAGACACAAGACACAAATGTACATCTCCAAGCCCCCCATGCCCTGCAGCCTCCTCACCCCTTCATCCTTGCACATCATTGCTGCCATGTACTGCTGCCACATCACACTGAACATTTGTCCTGCCCCTGAAATAAAGGCGCCACGCTTTATGAATCCTGTATACAACACTAAAAATACAGACCTCTTTAACAGAAGTGCTGCAGCATGCTCAGGCCAGATGGATGGATAAGAGGAGGAGATTTCAGGACTGACATCTGGAGCAGGAGACCAGAGCTGACAGAGCAGCCAAGAAGACAAACACTTGTGCACGTGTGTGAGCTGATTTGTTAATAAACGCTGAAAATCTGAGCAGCAAAATGTCTGTTTATTTATTAAATCAGAGTTAAAAAAAAAAAAAACATGGACATTGCAGTAAGATATTGTGGTGACAGAGAAATATAACCATAAATTAAATCGTACAAATTAGATTAATTGTTTCCGACAAGAAGAAAAGGGTCGTGTAAACATTAGTGGTGTGGATACACTCTTATAAGCTTTTTATTCATGCATTTGATACCTTGAACAAGAATTAATATCAAGAAGGCTCTAGTTTAATACCTCCGAGATTGTTTAACAGTTCTCTGTTTGGCAGTTAGTTTTTAAACACTGACCTTGAAGCAAACAAAGGTGAAAAAGAAAACCAGGAAAATACTGTACCGTGAGATATTTACACTACAAGCCATTTTAGCAAATTCTTTTTAGGCAAGAAAACCACTTAAAAGTCTGAACTGAACTGAATGAGCACTTAATGCTATAGCTTTGATACAAGGGATGCAAATGTCTCTTTGAAATGTGTGATAAAAATATTAAAAAATACATACTAATGCCGTGCTCACAAAAAGTGGTTTAACACGGAACAACGCCATAGTCAAGTGAAATCTGAAACAAGGCTGTGGAGACGGTCATGCCTAAGTGAGTGTACGCACGTAGGAGTATACAAAAGATCAGCACAACTAATGCTACAAAAGGAACAGTGTGCAAATCAACATCTGTAATAAAATAATGGTCATTAGTGTTAAATTTGACTCATTCTCCATTAAGTCATGATACAAACTAAGCATTTAGAGTTATTTCAAACAGTTCTTAACTTAAAAAAATAAACTATGACCGACTTGGGTTAGTGATGTGAGGTGCTGCATTGCAGTTATTCTACATCCACTTCCACAGATTCCCTGAAGGAGAGACCTAGTGCATTACTAGTCCTCAGAGGCTTTTGAGGCCACTGAAATACTTTTTTCCCCTCTCAATCCATCAATGTGCATTTATACTGTTACTGCTCAACAATGTTCACAAAGAGCTCCATAAATTTCAGAGTGCATACTATAATAGACTCCTCACTAAGAAGGCACTTTAATTGTCAGGACACACTTCATTATAGCTGGAGACATCCATTTCCAAAGAGCCTAACAGGAATATTTGAAATACATCAGTAGTACAGTCATTTGGCGACAAGCTCTATAGCTTCTCAGTTTCCTGTTTTGGATTATAGTGTTCAGCAGCAGTGCGAGGCACACTGAATCACTGCAGAGCTCTCCTGACTGCCAGCTGTACGAAGCTGATTGAATCACGACAGCAACCCCACCTTTTTAAACCAAGTTGTAGACTTCCAGGTTTTCATGCAAGATGTGGTCCTTCACTGCGCAGAAGACAAATCGGATATTATCCGTGTCCGTCGCACAGGTGAAGTGGGAGTAGATCCTTTTTTTCTCGTTTGGATTGAGGCTGACAAACATGCCCAAGATGAATTCTTTCCCTGCTTTGACATCCCGCTGGGGACCTGGCAGAAAGAGACAGAGGGCGAAAACAGCACATGAAAGTCACAGGAGTTTTTTCAGTCCTTACATAAAAGCTGGAGAATATAAGCCAGGCTGGCACTGTGATATAAAAAGGGAACACTAAAGTGAGTTTATGTAACTTTTGAAAGCAGACACAACACATTCTTCCTCTTATAAATGAAAAAGTGAATTCATAAGCAATACAACTCTGCCTTGATTAATTCAATGCATGCTGCTACAGTTTTCAAGCCAATTCATGGTTGCTGCGAGGGTCTGCATTGCGTAAATTTAATCAAATTTCAAGTCCACAAAGGTCCACGTGGACACCTGTGCAGATGTCTGCGTGCTGGCCAAAATTTGTGCAGGCTCTATGCACAGACAACCACCATAAGCTACAGTTCATGGCAGATCAAGGAAGGCTGTAGCAGCAAAACCAATAAGTGTGTTGAATCAAGCTAATGTGTCTTTTACTTTTGCTTATAAAATCAACTTTTCATCTGTAAGAGGAAGATTGTCTTATTTCTTTAAATAATGTGTCACTTCAAAGACAAAGCAAATATTAATACCAACAACAGACACAGATGCTTAATCAGGGCAGAATAATGATATTTTCAAAGCAAAAATATCATCACACTCATGTGCATCTTTCATCATTTTTGCCAGGAGCTGATTGTATCCTCTTACCATCGTATTCAGGGAAGTAGTCGACCAAATGTGAATGCATGATTTTCTCCTCCAGCAAGTCGATCTTGTTGAGGAACAAGATGACTGAGGAGTCTTTGAACCACTTGTAGGTAATGATAGTCCGGAACAAGGCCATGCTCTCCTCCATTCGGTTCTTTGAAAAATCATGTGACACACACACACACACACACACACACGTATCTCAGCATGAGCAGAAATATGGAATCAGACATAGTGCGAGAGAGCTGCACTTCAGCAACGATTGTCTGTGTGAGCAAATTCAATTGGCTGTAATCTCATCAGGTGAAGGAGGCTTGCTGAGAGGTGCACTTGGCCAGACAGAACGACTAAAGAGCTCCCCCTGCAGATGAGCTGAGTGTACTGCCACAGAGGAGGGTTAAGAAGAGGTCCAGGTCATCGTCTACATTTAACAGGTTTGACTTTGTCCTTCTGGGTTCCCCCCAGTGATTTTTTTTTGGATTATCAAAAACAGAGCCCCTTTACTTTCCTAAATAGATTAGATATACGGTAGGATGAAATTAGCCTGTAAATGATACAGATTATTTTGTAGGCAGGTTTTACCTCATTAGCAGACTCAACAAGGACTTGATCGTACTCGCTGAGTGCCACCAGGAACATGATGGAAGTGACTTTCTCAAAACAGTGAATCCACTTCCTCCTCTCTGAACGCTGGCCACCCACATCCACCATCCTACAGCAACAGGTTTATGAATAAAAAATCATCATAATACCAATTTAAAGACACTTTTATGTGTTAAGTTAATAACAACTATAATAAAACAAGTAATGTCTGAGAACTGATAATAAGTAATGTGGACGTGACGACAGGACAGTGTAGTAAGAATTTGCCTTTGTGGCATAATGGTTAAACTGGAGGAATAGAAACGTTCACTTCCCCAAAGTATCTGCTGGTTTCAGAAGGACATGTTTGACTTCCAAAATCAGCCTGGTTTGACGTCAAAGTTGCGAAACTACTGTACAAATGGGCAGAATAAAACCACCGGCTTGTGAGGATTAATTGTTAAATTGGGTCTAGCTGTGTTAAAAAATGACTAACAAGGCACAAGCTAATGTGCCAGGCCAAGCTGTTCAGTCTTGTCAGATGACACTTTAACTATATCAGTGATACTGATATACTGTCAGTATCTCTTGGGGTATTACGCAATTATGGGAAATGTTTCACCAGAGAGGGAAAATTTGTTTTATTGTCATTAGTGATTTGTTTAGTTCACTGAATTGACCAAAACCAGACAATTAGTGTACGGGAAATGTCCAGGAAATGATGACAGTAATCAAATGCATTAAATTCAGTTTTTAAAGTGGCAATCTTGAAGATTTTCATTGAAATAAATGTCTATTTAGTCTCTATCTCGCGCTAAATGAGGTAACAAACGTGATTGCTCCGATGACCCTCTGATTTGCAGTATTATGAACCAGGTGTCTGTGGCAACATTCCTGCAAAAAGTGCTGTATTAAGTTGCTTAGTGCTCCTGAAGAGGTTGCAGGATATGCAACGTGTTTACCATTGGGCTTAGCACTTACCACTATGATTCATCTACAACACAACAGTCATTTTGTGCATTTTGGGACCGCAGACCTGTTTGAAATATTGCAGGGAGTTATGGAAGGAGCAGCCACAGCGAGCTGTTAGATGAAGAGCTGCAGGCGACAGGCTGCACACCTCAAACTTCTCAGCGAGGTAACAACACCTTTCACTGCACCCTGCTGTTCGCAGACTCATGCCGTGTGCAGCATAAAATCAAGTCACTGTTGCTCACAGATTGAGGGAAAAAGGCCAATTATTTTTTAAAATTTAATTTCCTTTGCTACCCCCAAAATTCTGTGGCCTGTAGTATTATGCTGCATTTTCTGTTACCACCAGTAACTACAAGTGATGTTATATGAGCCAGGTTATCGTCAAAACTGCCACTTTAAACAGCACACACCACAATACAGTTGTCTACTATATATTGGCCTTTTCCAACTCTCAAGTATTTTTTCATTGTCATTGCCCTCAGCTGCCATAAAACCACCCCAACACAAAGTATAACACCAATATAAAAGACTCACCTGAACACCACATTCTGCAGGTCAAAGGGGTATTCTATAATACCTGTCGTGGGCACCCTGACCCTCAGTACATCCTGCTGGGTTGGCAGATAAGCAGTATCAGCAATTCGGTCCAAGTCATTCAGATAGCTGTTAACAAAGGATGATGGTGCACAATTTAGAAAATGAAAAAAGCAACAACCATTAGATAGATATGGAACTGAGAGAGACACAGAGAGGAGTCATGGATGTTTCAGTCACTTCACTTTAATGGATTATTTAGCGAGAATTTAAATTGTGTTTCTTTGCTTTTAAGCCTTATGTCAACAACCTTAAATGGAATGACCACTGAACTTGAACTCTCTTGAGCATATTAAACAGACAATTGGCAGATGAAACAGTGGAAAATATTTGGCAGTGTCAGAGGAGTTATTTGTCTCTGTTTACACTCACTATTTGGTTGAGTCCGACAGCTGGTATTCCCTCTTCCGATTGTAGCATTCCTGAATCCCCGGGTCACTCCACAGGCTCTTGATGGCGTCCACATTTGGGTTTGTTAATGTTGTCACTTTCTCCACATCAACCCCACTGACAATACTGGCATTGGCCTGAACAACAACACAATGACACACTGAAACTAGTGACATAATCCAGCACTCTCAGAAACAAATATACAGAGTGTTTCATAGGGACATGATCTAATGTTTGTGGCCTTGTGCGCTGCTTTTGAACCATCGTAAAATCAGTTTGGATGTTAGAGAGAAAGAGTTTATCCAGCATGCATCTCCGACTACAGATGCATTATTGTGTGATTAGTGGTCAAACATCTTTTATAGACCAATTAATCAACACATACACTGAAAGTGACAATAACCATTAGTTGCAGCCCTAGTGTTGATTATATGAGACTACTCACTTTGTAACAAAAACTATGGTCAGAGAATCTCCAACCAAGAACTTTTATGACTAGGACCCAAATATCTCTCTTGTCTGCAGCTCTATTGAAGCTGCCTTTGTGTCCTTCTGTAATCACCCGCTGTAATCTCCACAGTAAACTGACAGTGGATGAAGCAACTGTCTGCTGCCCCCAGCTTCCACAGAGAGTTACATCCACTTTCACACCTGCTGTTCAGCCTCAGTGTTATCAGGTTTTTTTTCATATGCATTCACCGACACAAAGAATGAAATAACAAAGGTTTCTATGTATTCCAGGTTACCCTGGATTCTGGTTTCCAGATTGATGTAATCTATCTCACCTTTACTGCCCTGATTGTATCTGATTAATAATAAATATTTCCCTGACTGGACATCATTTGTGGACTCACAGTACACCAGTTCTGCCAGAAGAATCTGCACAGGTTGTTTGGACTACTTTAATGATTATTCATAGGTTAACTATTACTTTAAGTATGTTTGCTCTCATCTGCTGCTGCCTGAAACTTTGGTATAATCACATCGTAGGAGTAATGTCAATAAATAGAATTATTGTCCACAGTTGTATTGCAGACATACTGCAGCTGTAATTTAGCTGACGGGCAGCTGTGTTTTAGTGTTCTGAAGGCTTCTTTGACTTCCACGGTGATAAATGGGAAATTTTGACCCTGCCATGATACAAATGTCAAGGAGCTGCCACACTGAGGTAAATCCCATTGTTATGAAATACAACTGTATACATTGTAAATGGGTTCAACCGGTTTATAATACACTGTTAGCTGAACTCACTACCAGACATTACATAATGTGTGTTCCAAACACCCTGGAAAATTATATTTGTTAGTTATTATTATATATATATATATATTGATATATTTGTGGAGAAGCTGTACTATGTGTTTTTCTTGCATCTTTTAAAGCTGATTTAAAACAGATTTTTCCCTTCCCCTTAGCGCTAACTCTTATATCCAACAAATCTACTCTTATACCTCACAAATATTAGATGGAACCAACTGAGCCTTTGTCAATCAAATGTCAATCTTTCTCTGTAGCCTCATTTTCTTGGCTTCTCGGAATATCACTGTCTGGGTGATTGCAAAACTGTAACCCATATGATGACTCAGATTGGCTAATAGCTACTGCTAAGATCCTTGATACCTATATCAACCCCCCACCCTTCCTTGTGATGTCACAGGACACAGTATGTGAATTCTTCTCATCTGGGCCGCAGCCCTACCTGTAACTTGTACTAATGTAGTATACGTTTGTGTGAGCCAAAAATATGTGTGTGATGAATAAGCTCCTGCAGTCGGTATGACGGGGACAGATTTCTGTTTGATTAGCGGGGAATTCTCCGTCTCCCTTCCTCTTTTGTCTCTTACTAGTTTTTGGCTTGGGAGTACCTGTCTTTACATGCCTGCAGTGTAACATCACGTGTACTTTCCAGAAGACAGCCTGCTCTGTAAGAAGGCAAAACCCTGGCAGCAGGATCGCAAATCCAAACACTCTTGCAAATTACCAGAAGTACTTCACCCTGAATACACAGTGATACACTCGGCAGGCGCTGTCACTGTCAGATTAAACCTCGCACACGCTTCTGTGGGGGAACGTGTGGTAAAATCTCTTCCTCAATCTGCATGTGTTATGCAGCAAAAGAAAGGACAAAGAAACCATGGGCTGGTCTACCTTGTTGTGTTCATACTTGTAGGGGATTTGTAACGTGTTCATGGCCTGGATCATGGCCTGCATGGCTGTGAAGATGTTCTGGTAGACCAGCCTGGTGAAGCCTCTCCTGTCCTCCTCGGAGTATCCGCGGCCGTGGATGATCCTCATTTGCTTGATGAAAGTGCTCTTCCCACTTTCACCAGTTCCTGAGCACCAACAGATTCACAGCATTAGCATGTGTGGACATTGCAAACAGCTGAAAAATGAAATTAATGATATCCCCATCAGCATCAGCTGGGCTTAGTGTTGATAAGTGCACCACATTATACCTGCCAAACGTCAGAACCTTACCATTACCACTGCAACCATATTATAATACTGATGTTAGCATTCAGCTCCAGCCACCTCTATGACTCAGTATAGCCTGACAGAGCCACGCAGCGTGGCTGTGGACTCTTTTGTTGGAGAACAGTAGAGGTCTCTGGCTCAGATGACTAAGCGATATCAGGCTTTCATCAAACAGACGTAACTTGTTAGTGGGATCAGATCACTGTAGATTTTTATATCTTCATGGTATTTGTTAACAACATGAATAACATCAAATACCGGCGGCCTCATCGCTTAACCATGTCTGTTGTCAGACAAACAAGAGCAGAAGCAACAGGTTTTGCTCGTGTTCGCAGCACTTTCACGACTCCCTCTTATGCAATCTCAAACTTACTTTAATTACCATAGTCTGGGTTGTATCTTGTTCTTGGGCCTTGTGAATCTCGTGTTTATTGTCTGAGTCAGGTTTTACAAACAGTATTTTGTCATCTCACAGCAGACGGTCTGCATGTGTGAAAAAAAAGCTGAACTAGGAGAAGTTGCAGCATTTCCCTCTTGTAGCTGACAAAGTTGAAATGGCGCATTCACTGGCAGCCATTACAGAGCTTTTCAGTCAAAGTGAGGTTAAAAGCGTGGCACTGTAACATGGACCACTGTATAATGTAAGTGTTATACATATATAGTGCAATTTTAGCATGATTCACTCTAATCTCAGCCCCACACTGTCATATGTATCAAAGTATGGCATGATGATTCAGGAGTATAGATTTCTGAACCTGAATAAGTGGTTACACTTGCATCATGAGTCGGTCATGTTTTAAAAGCAGAATAGGCACAAACAACGTGACTGACTTAAACGTACACACAGTAGTGCTGATGCATCCTCTGTGGAGGAGCAGACATAAAAAAGTGGCCTCCCAAAGATGATGTAACGATCATCAGATACGACTAATGTGTGTCTACTCAAGTGTTAGTGACTGTATCATCGGTGATGGAAGCACATTTACTGTACTTGCATATAGTTTTGAGGTGTTACTGGAATATTACTGATGCATTAATGTGTAAGCAGCCATTTGTTTTTGTCAAGGCAAAACTAAATTTAACAAATTTATATTTTATGGTGGAAAGTAACTCTTACTTTGTTGAAGAACAGTTTGAAAGTACTTGTATTCTTCTTGTGAGTACTTCCTTCATACTTCTAGTACTACATTTCAGATGGAAATATTGTACATTTTACTGTGCTACATTTTTTTTTTTTAACAGTTTACTATTTCTACTAGTTTAAAAGCTTGCTTAGTATACATATTAAGACACAAAAAACAAATACAATGTCAGTGATTAAACCAGCGGTTCCAACTGTTTTATGTGACCCCCCCCTACAATGAAAACAGAGTGTAGAGGGGCCCCTTGTCATGTTTCAGATGTCACAGAGTTGTAAGCAGTTTAAACAAAGAGACATTACTCCTCCTCACTTCTCACAGAGTCAAAACTCACAGTATTTCACAAAACAAAAAAAGATTTGGAAAGTCTGAAGCATGACTGCAAATTTGTACAGCAGATGTTTGTTTTTTCATCTCTTGTCTCCCATTAATCATCTCACAGCCCCTCAGATTTATCGTGTGACTCTTGTGGAGGGGCCCCACCCCCATATTGGGAACCACTGGACTACGCTAACTGTATATGAAGTAGTTAAATCTATCTTCACCTCAAACAGCTACAACAGCAAAAGGCTGCTTACATACTGATGGATCAGTATAATCAATCTTACACTGTATATACATAGTCACAGAATACCTCCACCACCGTTAGTAGTGGTAGTGCATCATATGTAATCTCAGGACACTGACATGTTTTACATTTTAAATCCTAGTCTGATTAAAGGTGTAATACGGGAGAAGATGGAAATACATAGAAACAAGTAGAAAGGGAGTAGAAAGTAAGTAGAAACACTGCAGCTACTTACACTGTAGACGAAATGTATGATTTAATGAGGTGCGATGCAATGTTGAAGGTTAAAGTGAATATTAAGTATTTCAAACTATCTACACATTGACCAGCAACATTAGGAAGTCTTATGATGTGTTTATGTATTGGTAATAATAATAATCTAATACTAAAATAAATAATAACTTAACTCTATAAATGGGCTCTCTGCTGGATTTCAGTACTTTTACTTTTGATTTTACTGTATATGCATATTTTCTGCTGATATTTTCCACTTTCACTTTAAACAGGATCTTGAACGCAGGACTCCTTACTTTTAATGGAGTATTTCAACACTGTAACTGGAACATTTGAATGCATCATACGCCACCCTCAATAACCTGCTCATGTTCACGATCATTTACTTTCAAGGCCAAATACATCAATGACTTTACATCTATTATTTGGTGTGTTGCTTTACTTAATTTGCAGCCATTGACAGAAAGAAAATAACTAAATATATTTACTCAAATACAACTTTGAGGTTCTTTTAGGTAATTCAGTATTATGACGTTATGAATATTAAACGTATTACTCCATTATGTCGATTCAACATCAGTAGTTACTTTTCATACTGGGGTCTTTTTTTGTAATTTTAGTAGAAATTTGAATGAATCAGCTTCACTTTCAGGAATACTATTTAACAGCTACATTTCGTGAGTACTGGATGTGAATACAGTTGTTTACAGTTTAGCATAGAGAGTGATAGAGAGAGGCTTTGTTTTCCGTGGCCTTACCGAGCAAAAGGAGCTTGAATTCCCGTCGGGCGTCCTTCTTGTCCCGGCGGAGCCTCCTCTCAATCTCATCGTTGATCCTGCGAGCCTCTTTGACCTCTGGGCTGAGGCAGCAGGCTCCCATGGAGCTCAGAATCATTACTCCTGGATCACACCTCGCTTTCCGACACACACACAGACACACACATTGTGGCTTATACAGGAAGGGGGAAAACCCTGTCAATATTTTTTTTTTATTAACATCTCCAGTGTCTCCCCACTGCGTGCGCCAAAACCGACTAATTCCCCTGAGCTGGAAACGAGGTTTAACTTATGTAAATGTGAGGAAGCAGTAGTTATTCTCCGGGCTGTTTGTATTACCTTGATCCTCTCTGGTGAAGAGGAAATGTAACTTTTGTGCAACAACTTCAGAAGTAGCGAGTCTTCACCCCTGGTGGCTGAGCTTCGGGCGTGGTGGGCTGAATATGGCGGAGTTTTTTTTTTTTTTTTACATGATAGAGCCACAAAGTGATTCCCCAACAACAAAAAAGAGAAAAAAAATCGAAAAGTAATCTCTCCTGGGAAAAGACGGGTGGGATTCTTCGTTTACGGTTTCGGTCTTTGGTCGGTGGGTGAAGCTCGGCGTTATCCTCCTTCAGCGTCCAGTTTTGTTTGCCCCGACCGGCCCCTCCTCCTCCTCCTCCTCCTCCTCCTCCTCCCCTCTGTCCTGGGTGAAAAAAACAACAGCGCACCATGTGACAGAGGGCTGTGCTCTGATGGGAAACCGTGTGGGCTTTCACTATTACATTATGGGAATAAATTTCCGGTGTTAACTACCAAACAACGGATGCATGTGACAGGGCTGACACACCACCACCTTCCCTGGAAAGCCATTATAACCAATCAGATGAAAGTGGAGAGACATTTCTTATTGCTGTGTTGAAGTAGAGAAAAGCACAGGCCCGGTGAACTGTAACACAGACTTTTATTTACTCAACACCTGCACAGATTATCAGACACAGAAATGCAGAGAGGACAGGGACACAAAACACCACTCCCGACTCACATCCAGCTGCAATTTAAGATCATTTAAAACAAAAAAAAAAAAAACTAAAAACTTGCTTACAAATTAAAAAGCAAGAAGAAATGGATCTTACATTTGCATTACAGCGAGTCCAACCAGGTGAGTGGCCGAAAATAAATCAAATAATATAGGGGGAAAAAGATAATCTAATCTGTCTTTTGGCTCCATCTCTTTCCAAGAAAGTAGAAAGTAGTCTGTGCCATTCTAACCACTCAAGAAGTTAGCAGTTTCTATGTAAATATATATATATATACACACACACAAACAAACTTTATACAACCTCTTGTCTTTCCATGAAAAACAAAAAATCTTTAAAAAAGTATTTTTGCTGTATCCCACTGGCATGTTTATTCCAATTTAAAGCAAAAGTTTGACATTTTGGGAAAACTATTTATTTGTCTTGTGGCGGAGAGTTAACCTGGATCAGACGCTGCTCTCATCAAGGTGTCAGTGTGCCGGGGGAGGACTCGCCTGGCTCTGGCCAAGCAGAAGAGTTTGTCCCACAGCACCTGCCCATCAGACAATAGCCAATTTACTTTTGTGTAATCTATACAAAACCCAAATTGTATAAACAATTATCTTAGTTGTGCTGTAAGGAGGTTGCACACAGCATTGCCAGATTTGGATTGTAAAAAAAAAAAAAGTGTGTAACCTGCCCAATCATCATAAAAGCAGTTAGTAGAAAAGATATTTTTAATATAATTAAATGATTTAAACATTTAAAGTTTCCATTTATATGAACTGGATACTCCACAGTCAACATTAGCACCTGTTTGCAGTTTGTCGAACAACTATTGCTGAATTAATTTAACAATGGAACAAAAAAAAAAAAATCGAAAAACCTCATGATTCTCAGGCAGCAACTGCAGTTTTTAAAAGCACCTCGATTTTTGTATGACGTCCAAGAAGATTTAGGGACGATTTATTCGCAGTGGACTTCAGATGCCCTCAGGAAGAGTAGTCAAACTGAATCTAAAAATGTGTGTGTCGTGTCTGCGTGTTCACTCCTTTTAAGACAGAAATTGCGACAGTTGGGAAGTGGGGATGTTAAAATGGCCTACTTTAACTGCCAAATCAGTTTCATTATTTCCCCAGACACCCAGAAACTGACCAGTTCTCGAGCGCTGAAATCATCTGTCCATTAATCGACTGACAAACAAGCATTTGGCATCAATTTCAATGACTGATTAACTGTTTTTAGCATTTTAAGAATGACAAAAATTCACGTGATCAATTGCAATGACCGACGATATTTTATGTTTCACTATTCACTGACATATTGAACAATCAACTGTTTAAACAAGATAATTAATCAGACATACTGTATGTAAGTGGTCGCTGCCTTACAGTACTTCTACGATGGAATAATACAACCTCCCCATAAGCTGAATATAAATGAATACTGTTAAGTTAAAACTGGATTTTTACACAGAATCCATCTACAAGACAAGGCCCCGACGCGGAGGATGGAGGGGGACTCGCCATAGGTGATGTTTTACTTGAGTGGTGCAAATTTACAACAAATTAGCAATTCTAAAAATTATGAGAGCACAAAAAAAAATGGTATGGGCTTTTGGGGACCCTGTGCAGCATTAATTTATCCAGAATTCATAGCAATTTAGTCCTACCTCATTAAGTCCAGAAATAGGAAGCTTTGTCCAATGGATGAACTTGGCGTATATCTTACATCTGACTATTAGTTTGATAGTAGTAGTCAAAGTTTATCTTTGTGAAACTGGCCTTAGAGAATGGTACTGATATTCTCGTCTTAAACTCTTAGCCAGAAAGCAGATAAGCCTGTTTCCTAAAATGTCAAACTATTCCTTTTAAAGCCCATTTTACAAAAAGCACTTTATTTAAAAGTGGAAAAAGATGTGTAAAAAATTAAAGTTTATTTAAATGGTTCTTTAACCATTCTTGTGACAATGCATCTTTGTTTTGGAGAGAGTTCTTTAACGTTTGAGGGGGGAAAAGATAAATGAAAATCACATCATGTTTCTAACAAAAAGAAAGATTACATTCTGCATGCTGTACTGAAATGAGGGAGATAAGGGCCAGGGGCGGCTCACAACACAGAAAGTTATCACACAAATGAGTTTACTCCAATGACGGCACGAGAATCTCCCAGAAAATAATTACACCAGCACAGAAATATGCCCTCGACTCTTTGTTGGCTGTTTGAAATCTTAAGATTTTTCAAAACTCCTCTAAATAAATTTTGCGATGTATACATAGGTGGTGTAGTGTGTGATAGTGAGGGGAGGGGTGGCACATCTACCCAAAGCAGAGGAATGTAAGCTCTGAATAGAAGGAGCGAACAGTATGGCAGCATGGCTTCTCTCTTCTTCTTCTTCACTTCCTTCGTCCTAGAAGAACCGACCAGAGTACTGCCTCACGCTGTAAGAGGAGACAGATAGCGATAAGGCCATTTCATGATAACAATAAGGATATTCGTTTTAACGGGACTACGACAAGGGTCAGGAGCTGTTAACACTGGATGCTGTAAACTGTAAGACATTTTTTCATGTGGGGCACAACTGTAAATTCTAAAAAAAAAAAAAGAAAGGAAAAGTATGCCAAGGTCAAGGCTGAAAATAAATTCTGCCTGCAGGAAGCAGTTCGACTGCTGAGACCAGCTCAGCCATTTAGCGAACGGGGAGAAGAAGTGTGTGAACAGAAACTCTGCCAAGATGAATTACTGGTGTAAGAAGAGGAGGCTTAACACCCCATATGTTCTGGAATTATATTCCAAATTCCAACATTTATCTGAGGTACAGTATTAAGATGCTGACTGACAGGTTTGTGCATTTAACAAATTGGGGCTGCAGCTAATGATTATTTTTATTGCTGATTAATTCGCCAACTAATTTCTCAATTGATGGTTTTGTCGATAAAACATCACAATATAATGAAAAAATGCCCTGTAAAGTTTCCACGAGATATTCACTTAAAAGATTAAAGTAAGAAGAGCAGAAAGCAGCAGATCCTCACGTTTAAGAAGCTACAACCTCAGTATGTGCCCGCTTTCCTCAAAAGATGATTACTATGAGTAACTGATTATAGAAATAGCTGAATCCACTAAATGGAGCTCAGTTTTTGTCACTGACTTTGGTCAACATCTGACGCAAAACTTAAAGAAGCCGTGGTAACAGTTGAGACACATGCCTGTTCTGCAGCAGGTACTGGGCGTTCTGGATCTGGTCCTGTGTTCCTGTGATGGTGATGATGCGGTCCTCAGAGCCCTCTAGTGGTTCATCAATCTTGATGGATGCCCCGGACTCGTGGCGGATCTGCTTGATCCTCTGGCCGCCCTTCCCGATGATGGAGCCGGCCAGCTGCAGGACAACCGAACCGACGGATTTAGTAAAACGTCTCCTTGGTCCTTTGTCACCGTCACACTCGTGTGTGACCGAGCGTGAACGGATGCCGTACTTACATCTTTCGGGATGGTGACTTGTGTTGTGATGACTGGGCCTCCTAAATCACTGTACGACCCTCTACCACCTGGGGGGTGAGACAGGTACACATAAGGTGATTTTGTATTTAACTAAAACATGATGAAACAATCCCTTCGGGTCAGGAAACGCGACATTTGGACAGTAACAATCCGTCCCCACTCACCGGACTGAAAGTGCTCCCAGGAAGAATTGTTGTCTTTGGAAACATTGAAAAGGAAACAAGAAAGTGAAAACACAACATTGGGACAAAGACGGGAGATAGTGTGACAGCGAACAAGCAATACAGCCCAAATGCCCAAGACAAAGTTCTCCCTCTTTGTGCTCTTACATGCATTTTGCGGTTTATTAAGCAGATATTATTTTTCACTGATGTAATCCCAAGGATTTGGGGACTAGTCAAAACTTGCAGCCAGAGCTTTACAACATTATTAAATGGGGCAAGTAAAATGAGTGATCAGGCAGCCAGACAGGTTTTAAACTAATAGGAGCATTTGGGGTAATTTTTGAATAAAAATTTAATTTTACCAAAATTATACAGAAAATGTTGAGAAAAGACGGGTAACATAAAATGAAATGTCTTTTTGTGGATTTAACATGGTTTAAATTTTATGAATGAACTCCCAGTGTATTCTGTTGTAAAGACAGCAGTGTGTGTGTGTGTGTGTGTGTGTGTGTCCCACGACATTTCTGAAAAGTATGACAGCCAAAAAAAAAAGACAGCAGGGTTTTACTTTGAGGAATTAAATGTAGATCTGTGCAGGATTTATATAAATGAACACTCACCATATCCACCTCCACTCTGAGGGAAAAAAAAAAGACAGAAAATTAAAATGTTGTAACCTCACGATGACGACAGCATGCTTACAGAACTTTTCTGCACAATAATAAGCCACAAACTCTGTATCCTTCCTAACAATATTCCAAACAACCTGGCCAACACTGGGCCGGGTCGTTCTCGTATCCAGAACAGCCCTGAGTTATCCCAGGCGCAGATTCAGCAAGGTGCTGGAAATGTTCCACGAGGATCTGAGTCAATACTGATTTGCCAGCATTAAGCAGTCGCTGCACATTTTTCAGCCATTCATGCTACAAATATCCCATTCCACTTGATCTGAAAAGTGCATTATTGGCTTTAAATCTGAGGCCTGTGGGCCACTGAAAGAATCTGAAGCAACTTTGGGTCCAACCTGACGATGATACATTTTTTTTCCCCCCAATGTCTTTCTGGAATTATTCATTTGAAATAAGGCTGACCGCTGGAATGAATGGATACACTTGTTTTTGAACAATGAAATGGTGATGATGGCACTTTCCAACTGAATCAAAACATTAAATTTATTTTCTTACTTGAGCTATACCACTAAATGTTCTAAATAATTATGAACACTAACATTTTTGCAAAATGTTTTCATTCATCTGAACATGTTTTGCCACCTTTGCTGTTAGCATATGCATTAAGCCATGTGTTTACGAAGATTTTAGATCAGTAAAAGAAAAGTGACACACTACTTCCATTATCTTCTTATCCCGTTTAAGTCATTTTTTTTTTACATCTCTTGATTTGCATTTTGATAAGTAAAATCAGATTGGTCTGTAAAAATGAATATATGTGTCTGATATTTACGCAATCACACAATGTCTGCCCTAAAATCTCAGGAATTCAATGAGATCTACTGGTATTTGTCAGATTAAAGTTATCCTACGCCTTCCTAATGGAACTGTTCACTTACAGCGAAGACCTGAAGGGAACCTGTTCAGGAATGGCTTTGGTTTCAGCTCAAGTTCATCTGCTAGCCTGGTGGATCTCTGGACTACGTACGCCGCTGCTCTGCGGTAACCAAGGAGACAACTGTTGCCAAGCAACAACAGGCCTGGATCAGTGTGCATACACAGCGAGAATGCAGCGGCGCTGTGTTCGTGCCTCTGTGCTTGTACTACACTCAGAAAAGAGGAATTTCCAACCAGCTCGTCTGAGACACAGTCCACAAACACCTACTGCACGGGGGGGGGCAAACGTACGGTCGAGCGACGCATTCCCAGCAGCACCTGTAAACACAGACGGCACTCACCATGCTGTCGTAACGGTCTCCCCCTCGGCCTCGTCTGTCGCTGCACATGAAAAGGTATGCATTAATACGGCCTATCTTCTCTGGAGGACACTTAACACCACATGCAGGCCGCTGCTGTTACGTTGGTATTTAGAAAGCTGTGAGTGTGAAAGGCCACGCAGACTCTACAGATGACCTGTAATCAGACTCTGAATCAGGGCTGGTGGGTTGAGAGTCTGCTAACTGAACAACTTTCACTGATATGTGTCGCTGTACTCTGGGAGAAATTACATTAGCATAAATTCTCAAATATTTACCACAGAGGCAGAGAGAGCCTGGCCCCTATTTGGGACCAGCTTATATAGAGACAGGCCTGGATTTCTCACTTCCTTGTTTCACCAATTGATAAAAACCCAAATCCTTCCAGTATTTTTATAAATTCACTGTAATGTCCATTTCCACAACTCTAAATCATCAGTGCAGCAAGAGTCAGACCAGGCATCCACCAAATTACGTTAATCTAACATGTAAACTTCAATTTTTCACATTAAAAGCATATGGTATGCTATCGGCCATTATTTGCAAACAAGCTATGATATGATAATTTACTGTACTGGGATTCCTACTCACCTTGGTCTGTCGTCCATGCTGCTGTGGTAGCTGCCATGTGAGAACCTGTCTCCCCTGCAAACAGTAGCGGACAAGTGAATCGGAAAAATTCATTTAAAATGACTTACTGCATCTCAACAAATGAGCATTTAAGAGCATACTGATACGCTAAAATGCAAATAAGTCAGACATAAAGTCGACATGCCTCTGGCCAACTTTTCTCCTGATCATGGGGTGATGTGCATGTGTGTATTAACATTGTAACATTGTGAAAGAGAACTTGTCTTCTAGTCTTCCTTTGTACAGCAAATCTATCTGCAGTTCATGATCAGCAGAAGGATTTATGGTAAAAAAAAAAAATCACTGAGCTAATCAATGAAGGGCCTCTGCTCACCCTCTTGGTGGTGGAGGTGGGGGGAGAGGCAGGTTGCGTGCTCGGCTCCCGCCTCGTCCACCTCTGCTCAGCGGCGGCGGAGGGCCCCGGCGGGGGCTCATGTCGTCGTAGTCCCTTCTGGAAGGGGGCATGGGTCTGTTGCCGCGAATGGGGGGCATGCGCTCGAAGCCCCCACGCACGCGAATGGGGAAGCCACCAATGGGTCGTCTGCCTCTCTCCTCGAATAACATGGTGAAGCCTCCGTAGTCGTACGTCTCGTCATAGAAATTAGGGTCGTAAGGCTGGGCACGACCTTTGATTGGTGCCTGCGTAATGAAGACAAAGGAAATTAAGGAGAGAAGCTTGCAAAAGACACGAGCTCTGAAATGGACTTGTCAGGGATGGATTACAGCTTCATCATCACATCTGCATGAGACTAAACACAAGACAGCAGCAGCATCTCAGAGGTGCACACTGACCTCTGACACCAGCTCCAGGATAACTTTTATACACTCAATGACACGTTCAGGCTTTCCTCCCACCAACACGACTCTGTCAGTGGAGTGTGGACAGCACTCCTGGAACAACTTGATGGTGGTCTGGGTGTTCTGGCACAGAGAAACATGAATCTGTTATTCTCATATCCAGGACATCAAATTCACTTGGATGGCTTTGACACCGAGCGGGCCAAAAACACAACCTACCCTTACATACTGTACATGTACATAAATGTCGCTACTGCTCGATAGGTCAGTAGTTAAAAAAAGTTTAACCTACATTTTGAAGTATAAACCAAGTTATGGAACATTTAGGAACTTAAAATGCACATAATAACTAAAAGGTGAATAAACCAGGATAAAATCAAACCATATTTTCATAGTACACATAGTATTCATCATGAACTACAAAACACAAGTGAAATTATGTTTCTAACAAGTCATCTACAGGCCAGCTGTTGGTGCAGAGCATCATGGCGAGGCTCCTGCTAATCTGGACTCTGTCCTACCTCTCTCAGCTCCTTTATCTTGGCACCTTTCACCCCAATGATGCCCCCTGCCAAGCTCTGATGGATCAGCAGGCGAAGCTCACAGTCAAAATCAATCCCGCTGTAATGTTGGTACTACAGAAACACGAGGCAAGATCAGTAATGTCAGTGGGGTCTGAGATTCGTCCTATAGGTGATTAACAATGAGACACTGTATGATGTCAACCTGAAAAAACAATGGCCATCCTACTGTGTGTAATTCCAGCATTCAGTGGGATTAAAGTTTCAAACAGTCCTCTTTGGGAGCTGTCACGCCATTCATCTTTATATGTAGGCATTGATATAAACTAAAACACTTACAAAGGCAATCTTTTTTAATATATTTTGAATTCAGCTCTGTTGCGTCCATGTTTACAAAGCACAGTGTTCACCACATCGGTTGGTTGATTTCTGCATTACTGCAACAAGCTGTTGATCCGTGAAACTGTGAAACCAAAGGCCGGTTGTGAACTGTGTCGCCTACAAGCAAGCATGGCCTCCTGTGTGTGCACACGATACGAACAAAACGTGGACCCACTCGCAAAAACCTAGCTCCGTGGTGATACTAGTGGTCAACAACTCCACAGGGGCGGCATTTAGGCTCGCACAGGTCTCCATTACTAAGTCAAGTTTTTTTTTCTATTCTAATAATTCCAACAGGTTGCATATTTCAAAAGGCAGACTCATCAATCATCCCAGGCTGCCCTCTGCTCAGGTACACATAATTAACAAGTTAATTAACATAGCGGCTCACCTCCTCTAGGGTGGGTATGATTTTCAGCAGAATCTCTCCGATAGTGTCGATGCTGGCATTCACACTCAGGATCCTGTCAGGAACCATTTTGGCCCAAAAGGAAGCAAGGCATTACAAGTGGGACAAAAAGAAGAACGCAAAACAAAACCTGATAAAAAAAAAAAAAAATTTTAAATGCGAGAAGCGGTCCAGCAAACAGTTACTGAGAGACTTACAAAAGGCTTCCAACTAAAAAGGAAAAATTAAGACTGCCGCATACTACGCACAACTCTAAATTCCCCCCCTCAATACTAAACTGATTAAATAAGGAATTGACATGCACTTAATGTTACATTACTTTCAAATTAAGAGAGAAGCCTTGGGAGGATGGGCAGCTTCAGAACGGCTCAAATTAAGGTGAGACTGGCCACACAGATTTGGGGGAGGGGGTGTGAGACAGAGAGAGAGAGAGAGAGATCTTTTAATAACCATCCCACCACCAGCAAGTTGGAGAAAAGGAACGGAACAAACTAAAACAATAACATGACGACTGTGCCACCAGCACACCTTCGTTGTGACCAGGGAGGTTGGGGGAGAGAGACGGGAGGGAGAGCTCGGGGCTGAGGTGAGGAGGAGGGAGGAGGAGGAGGAGACGAGGTGGGCGGTAGAAAAAGAGCTGAGAGCTGAGGTGGGGTTAGGAAAATGTGAGTGATTACCAGCTACTCTGAGGCACAGGACAAGAGCAGGGGTGGGATAGGGGTTGGGAGTGTATGGGGGGGGTGAAAGGTTTGGCAGGCAGCTCTGATCTAATGTGGCCTGAGAGAACTTTAACAGAAGGGATGCAGCACAATGAAATATAGAGACAACATTAATGGCTGACAGAGTGTGGGGGGCTTCAGACAACTCTCTTTCAAAGATCATGGACAGTGATGCTGAAAAAAGTAGGGGTGGGGTGGGGGGTGGGGAGTTGGGGGGGTGGGGGGTGGGGGTGGGGGTCAGGGGTAAGGGGCCAGGTGGGCCACAGAGGACAGAGCGAGAAAAAGATGTCTGCTTTCCAAAGGTTTCATGGTAAAATTAAACATCACAGCGAGGAGAGACAACATCCACCGGCTGTGTTGCTAACTTGGCAGTGGGCTGTCAGTGATTCTCTGCATGGACAATAAACTGTAATAACGAAAAGTCCAACTCAATGGCGATGCTTAAAATGGACAGAAAAACCAAAAGGAACAATACACGTCTTTTACAAGTGGAGGGGAGGGAGGGGGGGTTGGGGGATGGGGAGTATACTGTCATGTGTATAAAGATGTTAAAAATGAAACAGAAGGCAGGTTATCAAAGACATGTGTTTCACTGTTCTAATCAGGCAGTGAGGCAATAACTGGTGGGACATACCGCTCTGGGCCACTGCTGTCTGGGACTGATACACTGGCATTGTACTGCATGGGCCGAGGTGGTGGTGGTGGTGGTTGTGGTGGTGGTTGTGGTGGAGGAAGTTGGCATTGGGCGGGGGCATTCAATCACAAGATGTCAAGTAAGGCGCCCGTTTAAGGAGGGGCACGGTTTATGGGCGGGGCCAACCGGGAGTGTCGGGTGGGCGGGCGTTCAGGGGCGGGCGGAGGTTGGGCCAACGTCAAGGTGGGCAACGCAGGAGGGGCATGTCGATCCAGTACATGGGCAACGGAGGAAGGTGGCCAAAAGTAAAAATAAATAAATAAATAAAAAAGTAAAGGAGAAGGGAAGAGGGGGAGAAGGAATACATTTTTAATTGAATACACGCTACACTTTGTCCCAAAAGTGAAGAGAAAGTGAGAGACTTGAAGCTGTGGTGAGTGAAGAAGAGCAGGAGGTGTGACCTGGACAAAGATAAGTTTATTAAACAGTCTGGAGCACTACAGTGGTTTACGTCCACTCAGGCCTTCAGGCACCTGCCATCACCTCAAGGACAAACACAGCTTCACAGTTGTGGACAGAACTGGAATCAGAGAACTGGATAGAAAATCCAACAGATCTGTCTAACAAGGGCTTCCTCGTCCATCCACATGAGCCAGCTTGGCTTAATCGCCTGACAGCGCATGTCAGTTTTTGTTGTCAAATGATAAGGAACCTGCTGGCACAAAATCTGGGACTGTTTCTGTTGGAATTCAGTAAATGGGGGGTGTGAATTCTTCGGAATTTAGGTTTGGATGTTTTCGATTTAGGCGTTCCTCTCAACATCTAAATATAGCACAGCTGTTAGGTCCAAAAGGACCTCTGCAGATTCTGCAACACAAGGGGCATCAGCCAACTAAATGTTCTCCTCAGCTGCAGAAACTTTAGCAGCGTTTCAAGTGTTTACTCACGTCTGTGCGTAGGGCTTTTATGTTCTTTCCGCCCTTCCCAATAACTGCACCGGCATTCTGTAAAGAAAATGAGGGTTTTCCTTAAAAAGATCTTTTTTGACCAATAGGAAGAAAAAAAACCTGCAGTTTGGCACAAACACTAATGTGGCCCACTGTGTGTGAACAGGTTTTTACTTTGCTCTGAAGCAGCACACGCAGCTCCACCATCTCGTCTGTGTTGCGCGAACGTTTGAAGGCCTGCTCCTCATCCATGTCCTCAGCTGGGCGTTTACCTGAAAGGGAAGACAGTTCAGGTAAAACCTGAGCCAGGCAGTCTCTCCATACAAGGAATTCATCATCTGGGAACAGAGGTTCTGGACGCTTTGCAGAATTGGACAATTTTTCAACCTTGGCACAGTATGGCTGTATAAATAATGCAGGAATACAGTTCCACAATATTTTGAATATAATGGCAAAGGGAGCTTAATTATCATCGCTGGGTACAGCCACTGAAGGGTTAAAAGAAGTGACAAAAATATAAATACATGGCAAGAGTCTACAGTATGTTCCACCCCAAGAATGGGTTTCATTCACTAGCCAACTGTATCCTGGAATATGTCCAGCACCACCATGTACGCTTCCTGGATTAAAAACACAGGCAGATCTGCTCAGGGCCCACAGAACAGCAGTATCTTGGACAAGAGAGTCCCCCAACCATCTGACATGTCCACATGCTGGGTCGAGGAAGCCAGAAAATTTCTGCTTTGTCTTCTTTGTCCCTCGAGTGGAACAATTATCTGATTTATCTTCGGCCTCTATTTCTAGCCCTGGACAGTTCATTTTCTGCTTAGTACATGAGTTCCTTCAGTTTACATTATAGTCACGAGTGACTGAGTTTTTATTTCTGTGTCAAAATGAAGATGTGCATGATCTTACTATTTGTGTCAGAGTTGTTGAATGCGATGTCTTCGTCCTGCTGTTCGATTTTCACCTCCATTGTCTTGCACCTGCAGAGGATTGCAAACAGGCTCCTCTCCCTGGATCTGCTAAAAGAGGGGGCAATAAGCCGGGCCACACACTGATCAAATATTTTGATTGGGGCTGCAATTAATATTTTTTAACGATAAATTAATTGATCGAGCAACAATATGCAATATGCCAAAAAATAGTGAAAAATGACGTTTCACACAGAACCTGCATGACAGCCAGGTTAGTGTGTAAATCGTGAAACCTTTACAAGGAAGAGGAGTTGGAGGCTGAGATTGTTTTGACTGAAAAAAGTAATCGATCACCAAACTATCTGAGGATTAATTTTCAGTCCATCTACTAGCGGATTTGGCGACAAGTGCAGCTAATGAAATCGTGTAGCTGCATCTATGGATGCTGTTTGAGTGCTTACACACCGCTACAGTCCGAATCCATTATTGATCATTTCTACTCCTGCATGCACAAATGCAGTCCACCTACAAGCACACAGTGGCTAGTTGACCAACTTGAAAGAGCAAGTCTGCACATCTGCAAACATCACCCCGGTGCTGAGGCCTTGCTAAACTTGTGGGGAGATGCTGGTCAACGCCTACATGGCTTAGGAATTAGCAGCATCCATTTTTAACTACCACTGGTTTTACAAGAGCAGCCACAGACACGCCAGTGTTCGGATTGAGGGTCTAGAGAAAACACATTTTCACAGGGGCTCATCTCGCACTTTTACTTATATCAAAGCATTTTATCCCCCTTTTAACGCCCAACTAAGTCCAAAGCAGCTACCAGGGGAAAGGAAACTGCGCAATTCCTTGCACGTAAAAGGGAAAACGCGCGTGTCCCCTGACGCGTAAACAGAAGTTCGCTAGCCTAAATTGACATTAGGTTACTCCGCTATGCTAACAGCGCCGCTAAGCTAGCCAGTGGCTCTCCAGCGCTTTGCGAGGCGTGTCTGCCAGCTTCAGTGTACACGTTGCGACTGTACAACATGCACTATCGACAAATAACGCGAGCAACAACCGGACGATCCGGCGACGAGCTCAGCGTCAGCGGCTAAACCCGAACATAACAACCAGAGCTAGCAAACAGGTTAAGTGACGCGACGTTGTATTACCGAAGCGGCCGCAAGAAAATAACGGCTAGGAAAACAAACCTGCAGTAAAACCACGTTCACTGCGGTCCGCCGCGGTCTCCTCGTCCTGAAACGCTCGCACGTTTTCAGCATGGAGAGAGAAGACGCTGTGGGTGAGCTCGATTCGTTGACGCTCACCCACGGTGTCTGTTTCTTTTGCTTGACAAGACAGCACAAGCGAGCGGGGCTACGGGACGTTAAAGTCGACCAAAATGAATCGACGTGACCGAGCAGGACACTTGATCACACTCTCCCTTCGTTAGGGTGAGTTGTTGTGTGGAGTGGGGCTCACGGGCGGCTCACGGGCGGCTCACGGGCATCTCCTGTACCTCATATCCTGCCTCCTCCGGCACCCCCGTCTACCTCCAACAATCATTAACGGTACAATATCACTTAAGGACCTGTGCAGGGGCCCTACGTTAATTTGTTCTCACATAGGGCATATTCCAAAATAAAGTTGGTGTTTCATCGAATTACCACAAAGTAATGAATTTAATTTTAGCACAGGAGGTCTGGTTGCGGGACTTAGTGGGAACTTGGAGGTGGAAGGGTGGAGGGGGTCTGTCTTTGGAGGCCTTCAGCTAATATTAACCTAAACAGGTTAATATTACCCATGGCCTGATTAACCTCCCAGGAAGCCCTGGGCAAAATTTGTTGTGGGGCCTCTATCGACCCCCCCTTCTGTGCACGGAAGGCTCGTTATTCCTCCAGGTTTGAAAGAGGCCAACCTGTGCTCTATGGCTGTCCATAAACAAAATTAATTGGCAACATTTTTGATAATTGATTAATCGTTTACATAAATTTTTGAGCAAAAAGGTACCAGCTACTCAAATGTGAATATTTTCTCTGTTTTCTGTGACTCAACATATTTGGATTTTTGACTGCTGGGCAGACAGGTGTAGCACCACTCGCAGTGGATTCTTAAAGAGGAACATACAGTGAATTGATTTTTATAACTTAAATGCACATGGCAAACATTGCCCAGCAGTTTACCACAACCTTGTTGGAAGCCCTTCTATTGTTGATAACTTTGGACGTCCCTAATCCTAACTACCTACACCAACTGTGATTTCAACCTGTCCCACCATCAGGCTTGTGCTAGACGTTAATGAAGGCAGATTCAGTCTTGTTCTTGTCTAGACAGATTTTTAAAAAAACAACAAAAAACCCTGTTTTGCTTTTGCTTTTGCTAAAGCTAAAAAGCTTTTGCTTTTTAATGACAAACATGGCCTGGCTTCAGTCAACATAAAGATATACCTGTAAGAAGGTGATAAAATACACTGTCTAGAGGTGGTTAAGTACATGTACACATATCTATATACAGTATACTTAGATTTTACTTGACAGTGATGGTACATGTTAAAAAAGTGTGTATTTTAAACTTCAACTTACATGTACGCATGCATGGGGATTGTTTTCTTTTAAGTGCTTGCTCTGAAAATAAATGAAAAAATGTATTGTAACTTTTACAGTGTTTGTAACTTACAAAAAGAAATAGAGAGGCAGTGGATGGAATGGGATGTGGATCAGTTGGGCTGAGTCACAGCTGCATCACTCCACGCAAGGTTCAAGACAAGTCTGCCACCACCTGGTTCAGAAGGAGGCACAGGAGAAGAGATGGAGAGGAGAGGCTGAGTCGGGTGATGCAGGAGTGGCACCAAACTAAACGTAAAGAAGGAGGTGGTGGAGGAGAAGGAGGAGGAGGAGGAGGATCTCTTGGTTTGGCACAAACTAAAGTGTCAGTGTGATAAGCATATAACTCCTCCCCTTAACTTTACCTTCTACGACACCTCAAAGTCAGAATTTTTTCCTCGATAAAATCATAATCTTGGCTTCAAACAGTAGAACATTTTAAAAGATCAATTTTAACACCTGACTTACAATTCTGCTAACTTTAACTGAAACATATGCTTTGAAATCACAACTAACTTCCCCATCTTCAAAAGAAAGAAGCACAATAAACTGAGAGTTAATGCTGTTAGACCTATATTCTACTCCTTTTAATTGCCTGAAATTGAACCTCTTAAACCAATACACAGTGCAGTTAGAGTTTCTATCTTTTCCTGCAGTGATAAGAATTATGGAGCCATGAGATCAGATTTGCTAATCTGGGGCTACCACCTCACTGCCCATATCTTGCAAATCCGGAGTCTGAATTATGCCCATATATACTTGATCTATTTTAAACATCCCTTTTCTGGGAGTGTTGTCACGCTCCTTCAGATATAGGCAAGGATCTATTGCAAAATAAAGAGCTCTCTTCCCTCTCCTATACTCTGAGGTTACCATGGAGACAGATATAATTCAGTTCTTGATGTTTCTCATGAAAAAAAGGCCCTGCGTACATATTTTCATCTGCAACCATAGCGACACTTGACATTGTCCGCGCTATTTGTAAAAAGCAAGTCACCATAGCGACACTAACCATCCAGGCTGTGTCACAGATCATGTGTCCTAGCTGAGTGTGCCTCCTCATTATGAGTGAAATTTAGGAATCCACAGGTAAACAGATTTTTTTTTCATAATTTTTGAAACATTAAAATCAGTTTGATGTTTAGCACATGCACAGTAACTCTCAAAGGACTGCCATGCAGAGGAGTCATTTAATCTGCCCAGTTTAGGGCATTAAAGGTTTTAAAAAAAACAACATGTTTAAATTATCAGGAATTAATGTACACCTGTTTGGGAATGGACACTGAAATCATTGCAGCTGACTTGCAGGTCAACCCCTATTGCTGGCAAGTGAAAATGAAAAATTCAAATCTATTCAGTAGGTCAGGATTCTCACCCTTGAGTCTCTCAATGCAACAAATACATTTTTTTTAGATGTGATTACAGGGGTTTGTGAAGCATTTTTTCTGTAATGTGTGTCAAAATGAATAGAAAAATATATTAATTTTGTTAAAATGATATATGTCAGGAATAATTTTTAAAATGTGTATTTATATAAAGCTTTTTTACCCTATTCATGGTCCTGTGTCGTGCACTGATCAGTGATTGAAGTGAGACCCATTTGAGGCTTGCAGACATAGTATAGGTAATTATTTTTCATAGATGCACCCCGTCTTGTGCGTCAACCGTACGTCACACTATAGGCCTAATGGCCAACCGTACAACAGTGTTGGTGTGTGTGTGTGTGTGTGTGTGAGAGAGAGAGAGAGTGTGTGTGTGTGTGAGAGAGAGGGGGGTGCTTTCATCCAGTGCATGGCTTCGGGGTAACTACAACACAAGAGTTTACTTCCATATTGCTGCCACAAAACAAGACATTTGACCCCACAGCTGCCCACTTGTCCAGCCCTGATACAGCGGGTGTTTAGGTTTTGTAGCATGACCAAATTAATATATCTTTTAACATCCTAAATAAATTCCCATGAATACAACTTGTCATAAATACATCTCCAGGGTACTGTCTCGACCATCTCCCCCTGTAAACCCAGTCCCAGTGATGCCTGGGGGCGAGATGCGCTCGTCCTCGTCGATAATCGATAGACGGATGCAGGTAGCCTTCCTCCCTACACACGCAGCAGCATCACCACGCATCCTTACTCCACTGTGCAGTCTCTCTTATTTTCCTCCCCATCACCGCACATATGAGAAAAAACGCTCGTGGGGGGCTGCCTATTGATCTCTAAACATCTGGAACACCTCATATTTGTTTTACAAGGCAGAGGCGAACAGTCTGTGCCCGAGATAGAGGAGTGAGACAGCAGCAGCAGCAGCAGCAGCAGCACCAGGACCACTTGACACCTTGCTTCACGGCATCGATATGCAGTAGTGTGATACCAGCTCTGCGGAGACGGGAAGGCCAGTCCATGGCATCTTGATATTAAAACCGTGGGCTCTGCGCATTCCTCACCGACGGCGTAGTCTCTCGTTTTTTCCTGCGGAGTCGAAAGGATTAACTTGGCCAGATAAAGGCGGCGAGGGAGCAAATCTCACCGATTATTCAATTCTGACCAGATTCTGTTTTGGGGGGGATATAGTGGGATATCACTGGACCTGCGATGGACTCCAGCGCGGGGGAATATGGCATGGCTCGTCTTGGATTGTTTTTGGTTTTGATGGGGCTGTGGAGATTTAGCGATGCTTGCCCCGCATCCTGCACTTGCAGCATCTCAAGGATTGTTTGTATTGATTCTGTACCGGGGATCGAGGATTTCCCCGTCCTCACGTTGGACGACATGGAAAACATCACCGAGATGTAAGTGTATGAGCAACGATCGTGCAGACAGCTTACGAACTTACTAGGATGTGATGCCTAAAGAACTACCTTCGATCGTAGGTCGCAATAATACCCAAGGGCTATGATTATTATACTAATAAATGTGATAATAGCATCAACACCAGGTATGGTGTTATTTTCCCCTCGCGGATTAAAGACCAGTAGAGATCTGTCCTCTGCGCTTAGTGTCACACGCGCAAATATAAACGTGATTTTATTCGTATGATCACTGGGTTTGTCAGATCATGGAGCCAAGTGTACGTGTGAGTGTGTATGTGTGGCAGAGAATTGGGGGGGGGGTGCGCGTGCTACTAACGACGACGGTGTGTGTGTGTGTGTGTGTGTGTACGCGCGCGCGTAATGGTGGTGAGAGCGTGCGTCAGGCTTATTTGGATTAGTCGGTGTTTCCTTTACCAAACAGCTCCAGAGGTAGTGGTGGAGTAAATGTTTGGGCCCGTCGCAGCCTCGGAGGTGTTAATTCTGGGGGGTTTCTGTGGGGAGGGGGGGCGGCATGAAATAGATTCAATATTTCAAAAAACGACCCACACTGTTGCCAGATTTACACACGAGATCACATCAGTTGTATACAGCCGGCGACAGGCTATACCCACAGTTGTGTAGCCTTATCTGCGTCAGTGTGTGTATAGGCCTGTGCCGGAGTGTGCCTGCTACAACCCCTGCACAAGTGTATACAACTGCATGGCACCCACTGGAGAGTGGAGGGGCAGACTGGGTGAGTTTTCTCGAGGCAGACAGACTGGAGCTAGATGTCACATCAACCTATCATGAGTGTAGTTTACTGGGCGTCCACTGTGCTCAGATCAAAACACCATTATTCTTCATTTTGCAAAAATCAGAGTAGTCTTGCAGCAGCCAACACCTTGTAAATGTTTCTCAGTGTGTCTGAAGACCTCTTTTCACAGAGTAAAGTGTAATTTTGACTAATAAATCTAGCAGCATCACATTTGAAGCACAACCGAAAACTTTGCTAAAGACTATTTGTAATACATGGGAATAAGGGCAGCTCACCTTAAGCAGCACTGACCCTTTATATTGCTGAAGATACTTTAACTTGTAATACATTTCCAGTCTTTGTTTTGTTAAAGGTACAACCCACATGTGAACACACACACATGTGTCGCCCCTGCCACAATATGGAAAATAGCCCACATTCACATTGTGTCACAGGTTGTTGAACACAGGATAACACAGGATAAAACAAAACAAATAAGTTAATCCTGTGTGATGCTGTGAAAGATATAGAAATGCACATTGTGTTTTATTACTGAAACCTTTCATTATGTACCTCTAATTAATACAGTAAGAAATTATTTCACCTTAAATGTTTAGGAAATTCCCTGCTTTGCACAATAACAAAGTGGAAAAAATATTTTAAAATTAAATTTAGAAAAAATATTTCAACTTTGATTTGTGATTTCAAAAGTGCATAAAGGTTTACTGATTACTGTCTCTGCAAGAGACAGTTATAAGATATTTAATAGTACTCCCTTAAAACAAGGCAGGATTTCTCATAGGCCATAAAAAGCAGGTTGAGCTTTATGAAAAACCTAAATTATCTTTGTGTGTCCAGCAATAAATATAAGTAAAACAACAACAACAACAATAGCAACATCTGTGTCACTCAGCATGCTGACAGTGTGTAAATACATACTGACGTGCTGGTTCACATTATGCTGACAATCAAATGTGATGCAAACCAGAGGCCCTGACTGGAGGAATATGAGACAATACTATGTCTACAAAATGAAATAAAAACATTTAGTTTTGTTAAAATTTACAAACTTACTTTTCACTGCCATTATGCCTGTAAATGTTTGGAAGGATAATGATTTATACTAGTAGTATACTTTTATACAAAGTTCTTTAGCCGACTGCATTTAACAAACCTTTCTTTTCTACTTTTTCACAGATACATTGCTAATCAAAACAGACTGCTTGACATCAATGACAACAGTTTGAGGCACTACATAAACCTCAGAAACCTGTAAGTACTTTTAGTTGTGATGGGTATTAAGACTGCAGATGACCTGATAACTCCACTCTATTTTGACCTTCAACAGAACAGTGATGAAGACAAGATTGACATCCATATCATCAGATGCTTTTTTCAACAACACAAGACTTCAATATGTGTAAGAAGCATTTTAAAAGGCTAGTCATTTCACTGTTGTACACTGGAGCTGCCTTATTTGGATTTTGATTGTTTTCCTTTCAGAAACCTCAGAGACAATTATCTATCTACACTGTCATGGAGAACATTTCAGAACTTCAACATAACATTGCCGTAAGTATCACATAAGCAGTACAGAAAGCTGCAGGTACAACTCCCTCTTTTTGTGCAGGACAATGAGTTTCTCATGTGCTGTTTTTTTAACTTCAAGGCTCCTCCTGTCCGGAAACCCTCTGGATTGTGTTTGTGAGAACTTGTGGATCAAACTGAGGCTCCAAGAAGAAAACGAAGGTCCGGAGCTGAAATGCACAGATGACAGAGGGGAGACAAAGGCCTTTGCCTTGCTCACTCCACCAGACTGTGGTAATGTGAAACCGTGTTATAATAAGCAACACTGGGTATCTGATATTGAACATTTCAAGGGGTGAAACAGATGGAAATAAATCTGAAAACAAAGTGAACTATATAAAGTTTTATGTCTGGTCAGGGGCTTCATTTCACTGTCTGTGTCTTGCAGTGGTTCCCAAAGTAGAGGTCACCCCCAAAATCGTGACCAAGATGCAGGGGAGTAACGTCAAAGCTTTGTGCAGAGCCTCAGGCTCCCCTCCTCCTGAGATCCTGTGGAACCTAGATTTGCTCTCCACCCACCACGAGGTGAGCCAGTCTGCCTTACAGCCTTCTGTACGTACCTTTTTGGTACGGGCCTACCGCTTTGGAGTTATTGAGTGAAGCAGAAAAGATAATGTTATGCATTTGTAATGAGTTCCCATGAAGTTAGAAGAACAATAGGATTTCTCTTACTGCCAACAAATCCAGCATAAAGACCAAAACCATATTCAAAATTGATCCGACAAACAAGTCTGCTCTATTGTTGTCAACAACTATTTAAAAAAACAGCAGTAAGCCACACTGAAGCTCTGGTTCACATGTTCCTTATTATCACCACAGTAATTTACTTAAAACGTCTGAAATAAATAATAGATAAATACAACTGTTTACTCCTGTTTGAGTTGTTTTGGCTTTAAAAAAAACTACAATAGGAAGTGATGGTCTTTTCATGGGGTCTGTTGATAGTTGGACAGAATTTGATCTTAGGGTCTTATCCTTTTCTTTTATCTATTTCAACCATCAGTCATTTTGAGATTTCAGTTATTTCAACTGTTAATCCATTACTTTTAGTAAACAGTTTAAACCACTCATCCATTACTTTTAACATGTCATGCTAACGTGCTACACTGACTGAGGTTGATGGGTGGTTTGTTCTGTGCAGTCCAGTCTGTTGCAGTGAGTAGCTAACTGGTTCATGTACCGAACATAAGCATCACAACACTTTTACATAAAGAGGAAATACTGTACAATGCACACAATAATGCTGTGTTTACAGATTGAACCCCTGGAAACGGAGACCAGCCTCACCTTGTCAGGCTTGTCTCCTGATGATAATGGCAGGGTGATCGTATGCAGCGCGGAGAACATGGTCGGCCAGACAGAGGCCACCCTTCAGCTCAATATTCTCTGTAAGGCCTTTTGCTTTTCTGTTATCGTTGACTGTAAATGTTAATCGATTACAGCATACTTCTGTAGAAATTATGCCTACATTTGTAAGTTTGTCTAATTTCCTCTCAGATGATCTTTTAAATGCCTTCTTCTAGCCAGTGTTTTTTTCCCCATTGAAAGCAGAAGGTTCCTCAGTTTGTTATCATTACTGTCGCTCGGCAAATCTTATTGACTCTTCATGTTTCCTGTTTATAACTCTTCCTCCTGTGAAGCTCCTCATGGCGTGCCATATTCCTCTGCCTGTTTAGTGCGACATTTCTCCTCATTTTCCTCTTCCACGTTTCCGTGATGTCAGCGTTGAAATACTGAGTGATCAATCTCTCCTCTGTTCCCCATACTTTTCATCCCCAACTGCATCTCCTCTCTAAGCCCATAAATGTTGCTTTCCCTACTGGCTTTTCCTCCTGGCGTTTATTTCCTATCATCCCGTGATTACTCTTCCTCTACTGTTGCCTCCGTGTCAGTTGCCCCCACCATCCAGCAGCTGCTGGGGCCAGAGCAGAACCACCATTGGTGCATCCCCTTCACCGTGACAGGAAACCCCAAGCCCGAGCTGCAGTGGTACCACGAGAACATACCTCTCCAGGAGCAGGACTATATCCACACCCAGATCCACCTGTCCACCGAGAGCGAGGACCACGGCTGCCTGCAGCTGGTCAACCCCACGCACATTCACAATGGCGTGTACAGGCTGGTGGCGAAGAACGAGTACGGCCGGGATGAGAAGATGGTCTCCGCCCAGTTCATCGACCCACCTGAAACAGGTGTGAAAATGTTGTCTTTTTTACAGGGCTAATTTAATAAGAAGTCAGCTCATTTCTGAAGCTACCGTCCTTCCATGAGGTTGACCGCTGATACAGATTTGTTTTCTTTTTAGCAGAAGACCCCTTCTACTACTGTAAGTGATGACTCAGCTTTATAAAACTAAAGAATGGTTATACTTACTACCTTCACAACAATTGTGTCCAAAGCTGAAATTTATTCATAATGTGCATCTATTCCTTCTCCTATGGCCTATGGCATCTTTCCTCTGCCCAGACACCACTGGTAGGTCTTTGGACTCTTACAGTGTTCAGATTTAAACAAAGTTGCCATCACAAAAATCAACTGTTAATGACAATCATCACAAATTTCAAATATCCAGACAAGCATTTTTATGTCCCCCCCCCTCCCAGATTCACCGCTCCCTCCGTTGGAAGACAGCGTTGCAGTAAGTGATTGTCATCAGTCATTACCATCTAAAGCAAAGGTTCCCAACCTTTTGCATCGTGGGTCCTTAAAACGAGTCTGAAAACTATCCATATCTGATCTGGTGACTGAGCAGGTCATTGAAGTACACTGATCTCCTTATCATGCTCAGGAAACATTTCAACAACTTGTTCCTTTATGACACGCATTCCAGCATGATCATGCTGGAAGTAGCCAGGAATGATGATAAATTGTGGCCATACAGGGATACACGGCAGTGAAAGTTGGGTTCATCTGTTTGTCTGTTTCAAACAATCTTTTTCTTTCTTCCCAGGTGTATGTAGTTGTGGGAATTGCAGGAGTTGCCCTGACTGGCTGTGTTTTGATGGTGATCATTCTGAAATATGGAAGAAACTCCAAGTTTGGTATTAAAGGTGAACTCATATTCTTAAGCAAGTGATGACACTGAAGCAAATAGTCAATTTTCTTGCCCAGAGTCAGATGAGAAGACTGATGCCACTCTCATTTTTGTCTGTGCAGCCACAGCCATCAGCTGGCTAGCTTAGCTTAGCCTTACAGGCTAGCTGTTTCCTCCTAGGCTGAGCTAGCCTGCTGCTGACTGTAGCTTCACATTCGGCATAGAGACACGACAGTCATATTAAGCTTCCCACCATCACAGCTAATGGTCATTTTGACATTTATTTTACTATTTCTATTAGCAGCTTGGTTGGTTAGTTAGCCTTAAATGTAATGAGAAAAAAATAAGAGTCATTTCATCTAGTTCTTTGCCAAAAAGAAAATAAAAAGAAAAACAATTATAGATGCCTCATACGCAGTCATAGTCATTGTAAAATATATTAATAAACACTAAATTAAGTGATTTATACTATTTATTAATGGTAACGGGATGGTTAGAAGAAAATAACAGCACGGACTCAAAGGTCACTGCAGCTTCCACTGCATCAGTGTAGAAATGAATATAAGAATTTATGAGTCCCACTTTGGGCTGAGCTCATGCTCTCATGTTGAATCAGGATGACGTCTGTGGTAGTCTGATATCTTTTTGTTATTATGCAACCTCTATTTACAAGTCCTACCTTTTTCCCCACCCTTCGTGCTCCTCCTTCTCTGTCCTCTCCACCTCCTCCTCCTCCTCCTCTGTGGCTCCCTAGGCTCCTCCTCAGTCATCAGTAATGACGATGACTCTGCCAGCCCTCTTCATCACGTCTCCAATGGCAACAACACCCCGTCGTCCTCGGAGATGGGTCCAGACGCAGTGATCATTGGGATGACAAAGATTCCTGTCATTGAGAACCCACAGTACTTCCGTAACTCCGGCAGCATGCTGAAATCTGACACGTGTGAGTTACCGCCTCGCTCGACAAATGCCTGGTAACCCGGACCTTTTCTGATAAATCCATGCAGGGATCACTGCTGGACGCCAGATTTATTGTCAGCATCCTGCTGCATTGTGATAGTGACTCCTGCTCTGCGGGGGCAACGGGATACAGTTAACATACAGATCGTGTGCAGAAACACAAGCTTGTTTAGAAACAGGCTGGATGCAGCAGAGTGAATGTGTGTTTTACTTTTTGCTTGGCAGACAAATAATCATCACTAATTTTGCAAAATATCAAACATTTGCTGGTTATGTCTTTTCAAATGTGAGGATTTCCCTGCTTTATAGATGTAGTTTATATTTTCTAGTATATTTTAACTCATCTGTTTATGCTGAAGCCTCCACTTATGGGTGTCCCAAAGTTAAATTAATACTGCTTATAAATGCTAAATACTTACTTAAAATTGTATCTTTCTTATTTTACACTAAGTAGCCAAGATGCAACCATGAGAGTGACTTGTCTCATATTCTGCATTAAAGTCGTCCAACACATCAAGAGACACAACATTGTGCTGAAGAGGGAGCTGGGAGAAGGAGCCTTTGGGAAGGTCTTTCTTGCCGAGTGCTACAACCTGACACCAGATCAGGAGAAGATCCATGTGGCAGTCAAGGTACAGATCAGGAAATGATCAATACACTTGTCAATATCTAACTAACATGTACTTTCTTGTAGATAAAGCTTCTCACCATGTCTCCCTTGCCCTTCATCAGACTCTGAAGGAGGCCAGCGAAAGTGGCCGGGCAGACTTCTACAGAGAGGCCGAGCTCCTCACCAACCTGCAACATGAGCACATCGTCACCTTCTATGGAGTGTGTGTGGAGAGCGACCCTCTCATCATGGTGTTTGAATACATGAAACACGGTGACCTAAACAAGTTCCTCAGGTAAGGACACCTCTACAGATAGTGACTTGTCTTAAGGAATCTTGAGACTTGCTTTCTTGTCAAGAGCTAGTTAAAAAGATCCATGCTTCTTTCATATTTGTATGTTCATATTGAACATACAAATATGCTCATAGATTTTTTTTTGCATGATTAGTTTAGCTTTGCATAAAGACAGGGAACAGGGGACACAGCTGGCAGATCCATGCAAGCTGTGTCCCCTAAAAAAAAAAGTGAATAAATGATTACAAAATGAATTTAGATGCACCCTTAGTATGTATCTAAATTCAGCTGTAATCACTGTAAACAATCCAGTGGTGCGATGACTGAAGCACTGATAAAGTGTGTCTGGGTGCAGGTCCCACGGTCCTGATGCAGTGCTAATGGCAGACGGTCAACACAGCATCCTGGTGGAGCTCACCCAGTCCCAGATGCTGCACATTGCCCAACAGATTGCTGCTGGCATGGTCTACCTGGCCTCCCAGCACTTTGTCCACAGAGACTTGGCAACCAGGAACTGCCTGGTTGGAGAAAACCTGCTGGTCAAGATAGGAGACTTTGGCATGTCCAGAGATGTTTACAGCACAGACTACTACAGAGTGAGTATTTTCAATCATTTTCCCTTTTCTCCTCTTGCCTTGCCCCCCCCTCCCCGAGCTCTCTCACTCACACATGCTCATAACATTTCAGATATATGTACAGGAATATGGAAATGCACCCACATATGCTACAGACTCAAATATGTAATTAGAATTTTATTCCAGTTGTGGTGTGAAATAACTGTGTTGCTGCAGAAATGACAATTTTAACCAGAGGTATTTTATCTATTTTTAATACTATTTAAATGCAAATTCTATAATCTGCATAAAATTACTGTTTCCATGGTAATAAGGGCAACAGTGCAAAAATGCATGGGTAGGTTTTCTTTTTCCCTGGACAAGGAGCTAATGCCTCCTTTCACTCTAAATGAACAGGCTCATATTAAAACACTGAAGTGTTATATGGTGTGTGGTTTGATGGTTGTGAGAAGATTACACTTTTTTTTTATAAGCGCCTGTTTATACAATAAAGGCAATAATTTAAAACAACAACAAAAAGTTATCATGTTAAGGAATGGATGGATATATTTTATTCCCTCATCCTTTGTGTGTCACTTTGAATCCCACAGTGCCCTCTGCTGGCCAAAGTGGAGTCAGAACACTAAGCACATAAAAAATATATATTTCCAAGATACATTTGCCTGCATCAGATAAGATAAACATGAAGACGAGCTTTCACCAGCTACTGATATGAAACATAGTTATCAAACAGAAAGCAAAAGCATGATCCCAGCTTACAACATGTGCGGCAATAAGGCTGCTTTCCTTGCAAATCAAAGGAAATCACATAATGAATTAGATCAGCCAGGAAAACCAATGCACTTGCATTACATTACAAGAACATTAGCAGTGAATAGAACAAGATGCAGTTTAAATTATAACTTATAAGCACTCTTGAGCAGTTTTTTTTTACATACTTAGTGTTTGCACACTCGAAAATAGGTTATTCCTAATTAATTTAAGCAGATTCTTGATAAAGTATTGTTTATTTGGAAAGGAAACAATTACGGATTGGACTATAATTTTGCAGGCTAAGTAGTTATGTCGTCTTTTTGGACATTGTATGCCTTTGTATAGCAACAACGGAGACAGACAGGACATGGGGTGGGAGCGAGAATGAGGGAATGAGTGCAACCAGGGACTCACTGCTCAGGCTATTTGCATTCACGTGGTACATGCCCAAACCATTCAGCTATCAGGTCGCCCACAGCGTGTTTGTTTGAGCCACTTTTCCCTCCCCTGTGCTTTCTCACAAAGAAAGAACACTAACCAGTTGGGGAAACATTACTTATTTGGAGAGATTGTATATACTATATCATACTCATGTTCAAATGATCACTATGCCATATTTGGTGTAATTCCTGACACTGGCTTAGATAGATAGATAGATAGATGAGGCCATGTACCATCTGCGTGATGGTACAAGTGAGTTTATGTAGATGAGATAATGAAGGAATGCAATGAATCCGACCTTCGTAAATCCTGATCATTTTGAAAGCTGCAGTTTGTGGTGCTGTTGAATTGCGCTTTGTTATACTGACTGGTGTTTCCAATATTTTGTTAACCCTGTTTTTAATCAGTGATAAATAACAAAAAGTGACTCTAGCACGTCAGTCTAAGCTTCATACTCACTCTTCAGCGGGTCTTGTTCCACTCTCTCTCTCTCTGTCTACATCTCTGCAGGTGGGCGGACATACGATGCTGCCGATCCGCTGGATGCCCCCAGAGAGCATCATGTACCGACGGTTCACCACAGAGAGTGACGTGTGGAGCCTCGGAGTGGTGTTGTGGGAGATCTTCACATACGGCAAGCAGCCCTGGTACCAGCTCTCCAACAATGAGGTCAGAGTCACACAAAGTCTACTCTCTAGGAGAGTTCCTTCCCACTCGGCTGCTTTAGTCAACGCTGGCAGTCAAACAGACACACTTTAAATTACACATACAAACCGTCACGTTTGAGACCTGCACAACAACAGAGACATTGTTCCTGATGGTCTTACTAAAGCAGGAGTTTCAAGCTGGAAATGTGGAAAATCAGGGACAGAAAAAACCCACAGATCCAGACCCAGTACAGTCCAACACACTGACTAATCAATCTTTTTAACAATCCAAACCAGTGGTTTTCAGAATGTGAGGCACCCCTCCCAGAGGGGGCATGGGAGAGTTGGGGGTGTGGAGGTACAGATAATGTGTGATGTGGGACAGGTGAATGTGGCTGTTCTAGTTAGTTATTGTAGTTTGACCTGCTTATTTGGCCCACTTTCCAAAATGCTCGGCAGCTGGGGCTGTGGCATACAACTCACTGAGGCAATTAACGTACTTCAAAAAAAAATTCAAACACCCATACACATACAGTGTTTTAAGTGGTTTACACTTCCTGGGGATATCATGAGATCACGCCCTCAGATGTTCACTGTGTCCTTAAATCCACTTGCAGTAAAGATCCTTGTAACAGCAGAACTTAGCTGAGAATCATCACGTTTGGATGTTTTCTCCTGTATCACCATTATCCACTGACAGGTGTCTGTGCATTCACGGGGACGCTGCAAGCCGCCACTGCTAACAGCTAATCTGGCATATTTTTCATTTACGTGAGGGGCTGTTTAAAACTAATCATTCTGTTTGGTTTGATTTTTACTTGTAACATTTAATCCAGCTTGTAAAAAGTTTAATCATGTCTTCTGTGGCTCTGGAGGAGCTTTGTCAAGTCTCAGAAAACAATATCACCCTATCAGGGGATAGCACCATTACACCAGTCCAGGTGGGCCTGATGAAAAATACTGTTGCATTATGGGAAGTGTAGGCTCTATTGCCTCCGGAGCCTAACCAATAAGGACTACAAGGGGGGGGTATCGTTTTAACAAAAAAGACAGTTCTATTATGTAAAGATGAATGTCGTATTAATGATGTAACTGACAAAATAATTGAAATTATTAAATTGTAGTCTCTAGTCTATTTATAGGATGCTTGTTGAATTACTTCCTTTTGAAATTTGCACTCACCGTCGCCCCGTGTGCCCGCAGGTGATCGAGTGCATCACCCAGGGCCGTGTGCTGCAGCGACCCCGCACCTGCCCTAAAGAGGTGTATGATCTGATGCTGGGCTGCTGGCAGAGGGAGCCCTACATGCGGCTGAACATCAAGGAAATCCACAGCATGCTCCAGAGCCTCGCCAAGGCCTCGCCCGTGTACCTGGACATACTGGGCTGAGGCACCTGTATGTACGTGCGCGTGCTTGTGTGTGCGAGCTGGGGCTTCGTCAAGTGTTGGTGCGTTTTAGAAATGAAGGTGGCGTGACTGTGTGAGTGCGTCCGTGTACAGTACCCGGCTGTAAATGTCACTGTAAATGCTCTCGTCCGTGTCTCCTCATCTACATCGAGAAAAGCCTTAAATTTTGAGTGATCTCCTTTCGCTTTTTCCTCTTCGTCCTTATCCATTCGCAGACGTCACTGGGGCATGTTTCACAAATGGAAACCGCAGGATTATGTCAACACTCTGGACATGAATATAAAAGTCATAAAAAATATTAAAAAAGAGAATCAGACGCACTGTTTAGTGAGTTATTCTGCATATGGACAAAGGGAAAATAACGTGTGTCCTCTCCATAATGGACAGTGTTTGGACACAACTTTATTGTAGATAGCGCTTTCTCTTCTTTCAACAATGTCGCAGCAACATATTCTGCCAGAAGATCAAATTATTCATGGAGTTATGGCTGAAGCTTTTATTTCTTTTATTTGTCTCAGACAATTTTAATATCCACTGAAGGGATAACCAGTGTTGAGGTTGTAAAACACAAGGGCATACAGCACTGAATACTGTTTGTTTGTTTTTATTTATCATTGCCATAATCATTTGTCATATTTTTTTGTAAATACCCCATTCATATTTTACACTAATTACACAAGGTCGTCTATATTTACAAAGTGGTGTTTTAAACGTTGTTGGAGTGCTCCGCTCGTTTGGCAGTCTTTTCATTTGACGTATGTGAAGCACAGAGAATGAGGACTCAGCGGTGCCTGTCTGGAGCAACAAAAAAAAAGATGAGCACAGGTTGTTTGTGTTTTATTTCTCACTCACCAGCAGATCTTTGTTGTTCGGTGGCCCCTATCTGTAGGTGACGTGGTTCTTTGTGTGCATCTTCAAGGGCAGGTTGGGTTTTTTAAAAATGCTGTGAGTGTCGTTGATGATGAGGTTGTGTTTTTAAGGTTGGACTAGAAGAGATGAGCTTGTGGAGGGTCATCTTCATTTTCTTCCTCTAATTTCTTAGAGGGCGTTTTACTGATGCAGTTTCCACACACTGAGGATTTCTATTGTTTTCAGCACTTTGCCTCTCTGTTTATTTGTTATTTATTTCCATTACAAGAGAGTATTTTGAAGATCTAGTGGTTAACTCCAGGTCGTAAGCCGAGAGGCTGCAGTAAAAGGATTAATTAAGAGTCTGATTGCCCTTAACGTCTCCCGGGGGGTGCGTTGGTCTCTCTGAGCGGCCCCTGTAAGCCGGGCGGTGACTGATACAGCTCCTCGCTCCGGGCAGGAGGGAAGCACATTTAAAAGAAGAGGATATATTAAGTATTTTTTAAAAACGCGTTCTTGTAATCATTTTCAAGATCATCTTCATTAGTTCTGTTTTTCTGAGATTTGGGGGAAAAAGCCTAAGAATACTAAAGCAAGTCTGGCAGTTCAAGTATCAAGTCCAAACTCCTGTGTTAATCTTTCCAAAATCTCCTTCATAGCAACCATCATAAAGCTGAGACAAGACTTGATGTTAAGTGCACTTTGTAGCGTTAACTTTAAGCCCCACAGCCTGAGCACTGACCTCCACCTCAGCTGCACTTAATAACACACACACACACAACAGAAAATTCACCATTGCTATTGCTGGCCATGACTGAAGCAAGTAACTGACATATTGTCCTTGATGAAAACAACAGGTTCTGTTGTCCCTCTATGTTTTTATTAGTCAGTTCTGTACAATAACCACGAGTCTGCTGTACATAAACTGCTGTCCATTCTGTACAGTTCTGATATTTGTCTATATGAATAGTAGGCTATGTTTAATAGTATAATCTGTTTTAAGCAGGTATCATGTCAAAACCGTGTGACATCTATTGAAGACAACGTGTTATGGGCCACTGGCAATACATACTATCTGTAAATACAATTTTATTTGTGCTACAACTGTATAATTTCTTTGTGCTCGTTCATAATACCAGTGAGAATACAATCCTTTTTTGGGCAACTTTTGATCTGCAGAGGACTTTCTTTGAACAATGTGGGGTTTTTTCTCTGAAAAAGAAGAAGAAGAAGAAGAAGAAAAAAAAAGAAAAAATGATCTCCTCTTTCCTCTCCACTGTGATGGGGAGCTTACACAGAGGCTGTTTGAGATGCTGTCTGTCTGTAGGAGGACCATAGACTCTTCTGGATCTGATTCAACATCAGGATCTCTCCTACCTGACAGGCATCCCAGCAGATGTGTGTGTGGCCAATGGCAAGGAGGTCAAAGGTCACCTCCTGCCCAACCCCACCACTCAAACCTCTGAATGACTGTAGCCTATTTTGATCCTCTTTCAGATGAATAACTGTGACTTTGCATCATGAATAGTATATTATTTTGAATGTAATCTAGAAGGGTCGGGACCTTTTTTGAATGTAATCTATCTTGGGGTGGGGGTGGGGGATTAATGATTTTTTTGTAAATATATGATAAAAGAAAAAAGATTACAGTTTTCATTCCTGTGCAGAAAACAAATTTTACTTACTATGTGAATACAAAGAGAGTGTGTATGTGTTTGTGTGTGTGAGCAACAATCTCTGAGGTGGTGCGTGTGCATTTGCTCATGCATCCGTATGCAAGAGCGCGTGTTTGTGAGTGTGTGAGTGTGTGTGTGTGTGTGTGTGTGTGTGTGCTCTTCTGGCAGATTTAATCCTGCTTTAATCAGCCAGTTCTATCAATCAATTCAATGCTTTGTGCATCATGTGAGTAGCTTATCCACAATTAATGGAAATGTTCCTTGTGATACTGTGCATTTAATAAAGGTGGTATGTCTTACAGTACACTCTGTGCCCTCAGAATTATTTATGTCAGTATGTTTAGAAATACAATGTGAGACAACCGTGGATACACAAAAGATACAAGATACCCAATATCCTTTCATTTCAGAGCAGGGGTGGTTGGATTCATCCCTCAAATATCAACACAACAAATATCATGTCTTGTTTTGAGTAACTAAATATATTTTTGAAGCAAGAAAAGAAAACAGAGAGAAATACCCAGATCCCTCTTATTTAAATACCTTAAAATATATTTTTTTAAACTTCAAGTGGAAAAATCTCCCCTCTAAACTTAACTGTTTTCTGTACAGCTGTCCAAGGCCCAAAGAAATAAAATTATTTTATTTATTTTATTTCCCAGAAGATTAGAGGAGAACAATGAGGACGCCCCCTAAGATTAATCTTGTGACCCTTTGTTGGAGGGGCCCCAGCCCAGCAAACCAAACCCCAGATAAATTTGATATAGTTTAATGACCCAATCAATAACCTGTCTGCTCAAGGCTCTGAACACTGCACATCAACTGATCATCTTGTGTGATTGACATTTCATCTGCGTCTCATGGCTGCTTTCGCCCGTGGCCTACTTTAAAAGGAACCGGCAGCCCAACATGTGTCATGAAAGGTATCCCATGGGGCACCATTTGTTTCTAACAATAACTGCTGAGGAGTGACGAGGACAGCTGCCCCAGAGGAGCCTCACACACACACACACACACACACACACACACACACACACACACACACACACACCGGTGGCTACTCAACTGTTGTCAGGACAGTATATCATGCTGTCAAGCACATACTGTATATTTTGATGGTGTTGTTTTCTTCACAGTTGACACCCTCAAGAATAAGTTCACATATATTACTCAGGCTACATGGCTTATACTGGATATACTGGATAACCTACCGTGGTGCTCCACTCTGCAGGTCCACAGGTGAGGACAGACCTGGTGACTTATGAGGGAGGCCTCAGCGTGTCGGCAGTAGGAGGAATAAAAAGAATACACCCCCACCCCCCCCACCCCCCATTTTGTTTCCATTAACATTACTCAGGTATGTGAGGTGGCAACTACACCCTACTGAACTTTTTTGGTTTTGGTTTGTGTGATTTCATATGTTTTTATGTGGTGCATGTTCTCTTTTGTCTTTATGTGACTTTACCTCCCTCATTAAGCATTCATAAGCATGACATGTTTAATAAATGGTTTATAAGACACTTTATATGAAGATATGACATTTGTAAATTAACTTTAACTTCTCCGATAAAGTCATATTTTATGTTGCCACAGTTGTACTAATTTCTTATCACTTATAAATGTTAAATAGTGGGGGATAAAAGTAATGTGCTGGATGCCCAAGAGTTGAAAGAGATTTCAAATTTAGGTACCACCACATTACTGTAAAATTGTGCCAGCTCAACACAAAACACTTGTGGAAACACAATATCACAAAGTTCAAAAGGTGTGACGTTCTCTTGGTTTCATCAAAAGCTGTGCGCAGTTTGTATTTATTGTATTCTAAATTTACATTTTTTTTAAAGAAAAGGTCTGCCCATGTTTTTGAACCATTATGAAAGTTAACGCACAAATTCAATATACATCTCATCGTATTTTACATAGAGGGTAAAAGTATAGGCATGAAGGTGGCATGATCAAGGCTCAAAAAGAGTCAGAAAACAAACATGAATAAATAAAAAAGTGCTAACCCTAGCAGAGAAAAATATGATTTTTTCTTTAAAAATAAAAGCTGAGGACAATCTCTCGCTCCTGTTACCCAGTAAAGAAATCCATACAAGCCATCTAACGCTGTGGTGTGACACTGTACATAAGCAGAGTGAATGTCAGAAAACTGTGTGAAGGAAAAATGAGATATAGAGTTGGGCATCTGAACTTCTTTTTATAAATTATAAAGTATTACTGTGCCTAAACAGCTTATCGCTAAATATTAACATCCAGGAAAATTTTCAGAGACAAGGTCTGTTTTCTTCTGTTCGCACAAGGTCGTCGCTCTGCAGCCATCCACATATTCAGACAGTCGTCACAGCGAAAAAGGCAACCTGGAGCTGAGACACACATGCACGCACGCACACACACACACACACGCACACACACACACACACACACACACACACACACACACACACACAGCAGCGTTTCTTCAGAAGTCACTGCAGAATCCAATTCTTCATCATATACTCATTATATCGCTAGAGTTCAATTTCTGCATGTCAGTTTCGCAAACTACTCAATTTTCAATACTCGACCATGTTTGAAGTAACCATTTAAAAACAGTTGAAAGCTTTGGGATATTAAAAAAAAAAAGTTTTAATGACAGTGTCATTAAAAGTCATGCACGCTGCAAATAACTGCATGCAGTAGTTATGGTAACCCATCCAAGCACTTTTTATTTATTAATAGTCATTAACACACACAGCAGCTTCATCAGAGGAGCCTATGCTCTCTTGACTTGTGAATGTGGAGTATTTATACGGAGAGCCGTTTGCATGTCACAGGAAGCAAAGGTCTGCCACAGCCGCCTGTAACATTTACCTGATAAAGAAAAGAAAAGTTATGTGGGTTGATTATCAACTTCATATATATTTTATATATATATATATATATATTTATAGATTTCTCTTCTCTCGCTCGCTCACTCAGTTGCTATAGCGCACTCGTACATTTATCCCACTTGCTCTCATTTATTTTTGTTTACAATGTAACAAAAATGGTGACAGGCCTGAAATTACAATCACCAAAAAAACAAAACAAACAAAACAAAACAAAAAAAAACAACTCAGAAAATAGAGAGGGGAAACGGAGGGTGAGGCCGGGGAGGACTGCCGCTGTTTGCTGCCCGTCACTGACAGTTGCAGCAGAGAGGACACAGTCTGCTCGATGCTCGGACATCAAAGAGGAGGCGGCGGAGGCTCCTTCCCCGTGGAGCTGCTCTCTCTGAGCTGGAGGTTCTCCAGCGCCACATCTAAAGGCATGATATCCACGCAGCCCATGGCTCCGAAGTCGGCGAAGTCTCGGCGCTCGTCCTCGTCGGAGGAGGAGCTCTCCTCGTGCATCAGCGTGGACAGAAGCAGCTCCTGGACAAACAGGCTGCGGTCCGCGCGCTCTCCTTCTAGAAACTGCCGCTCCGCTTCGGACATCTTGGGTTCATTCAACCTGAAGAAACGGTTACGGTAACTTGAATACATTCTGGTGATCCGCTTTGGAGTTTAAATGGTTTTACATGGGTGTAAAAGCTAAAATCTTAAACATAACACATCTATTCATCTGTCTCTGAAAACAACCATTGTTATTAATGGTTATTTGTTTTTCTGTCTCCAAAAAGTTAACTAAAACGAGGGCGGCATATTACCTCATATAAACAATGCAGTGACTGGCCACACTCACCGTGCTAATAGGAACTGGGAGCTGTGAGACGAGGACGAGGGGTTGCTCTCGCCCACGGTGGCGGTGTTGGCGGTCGCTGTGTTGGGCGGAGGGATGGTGGTGCCAGCGTTGCCCGGGTTGTTGCTGCGTCGCGTCGCGTGGCGGCCCGTCTCCACTTGCTGTCGCGCCGCCTGAGCCTGCTGCCGCTCCAACTGCAGCTGCATCTGGAGCTGCTGGAGCTGGGAGGCCGACGGCCCCGACGAGTTGATTTGTCCCCCCGCCGCACGCCGCACGCCCGACAGCTGAGACAACAGCTCTGCAGGAGACACGACAAAAACAGGCTTTCGCTGTTCGCTGTTTCTAAATAAGTCTTGATATCAGACAACAGTGTAGATACCGGTGAGAAGGTTTCCTCAGATAAGGCAGCACAAAATGATCAACATGACTCAATAAAAAAAACAAACGGTTTCAGTTCCTTTCCTTTTTTCTAAACATTAGGAAAGGTGATCGGTACCGTAATTATCTGTGTGAACCACCTATGTGAAGCGTGCATTGCACTGCTCATTCTCACCTGCGATTGGGTCCATTGCTTCTCTGTTACTCGGGGTGTAGGTGGAGCTCTGTGATGAGGAGGACGAGAGTCCTCCCGTGGAGCCGCTAGTAAAGTGCATATTTGTGCGTCGTGCTCTGGGACCACCCAGTCCTCGTCCAGGGTGGAACATCCGGCGTACATGTCGAACACTGCTGGACTCATCATAAACAAGGGCTGTTAAGGCCAAATGCACTGATGTGACATAGTATGAATCTTTAACTATGTATATATTAATATGTTAACGCATCTTCATGTAAGACACCAGCGTGTGGAGGCACAGAAAGGATATTAAATCTCTTGGCGCTCTGTGTTCGAGTGTGAGGTGAGCTGTGAAGTCATCTGTGACGTGGTTGGGGTCCCCTCCTGGCAACGCGGCACATATTGGACAGATCTGGAACGAGAGCGCGAGAGGTTTCAGTTGGAGACGCACAGCCCAAAACGAAACGACGTGGACATGAAAGCAGCTAAAAGTGCGTCTGCTGTGAGACACTGATGTGACTTTTTACTACTCTCTGACATCGCACGGACAAAAAGGACTATTAATCAATAATGAAAGTAATGGTTGAATCCCTAAATGAAGCACAGTGGAAAAAAAGCTCTCCTGTGCAGCAATGAAACCGAATCCGTTCCAGTGTTTGTCAGACGTCTGCAAACACTGGCTGCAGAAAATCAAAACAGAGCGTTTCAACTCAACGAGTCCATTTAGCCAAGTATAACAAACCACATTCTGTTGTTCACCGAGCCTGTATCACAGCACATACACGCCCATATACACAGTCCATTAAACTCACAACGTGACACTGCTGCCGAGTTAGACTAAAAGATAAGCGCTACCTTAATTTTGTTGTCAATGTGGCCGACAAAAAGACCAAAACCAGCCATCAACTGATCCTACTAACAAGCACTGTGTGTGTGGTCAAAGCCTGATGTAGTGTTGTCTTCTTACTGTTGCCCAAAACTATTAAAAAACACTTTGAGTCACATCATTGCCCTGGATGACATGTTCCTTCGTCACTGTGAATCTTGTCCCTGTAGTTTATTTTGATTCAATCCCACATACGCCATGCTGCTACTGTGAATACGGACTGGTGCATCGAATGTGTATTCATCCACAGCTGAAAATAGTCCCCAGCAGACGCATAACTTTGAAACCACGTTTGATCAAAACCCAAACCGCCCAGCTGTTTTAAGAAAATGCTGAGCTTGTTTTACAAAGTCAAACTTTGTGAGCGGTGATTTACATCCTCTGTAATAATGACAGCATTTGGAAGCTGTAAAGTATTTCGGAGGTGTAGTGGCACAACTTTGGTCTTTTCAGTGGTTTTGCTGACAATCTCTGATGTGACACCAGCAACACAATCCAACAAAAACAGTCCACAGAGGAAGCCTCCGCAGTTCCAGTCACTTGGTTTCACTTGGCACTGGAGGGAAACTGGATCACAAACACTACGAGTCGGATCCACCCTATAAGCTACAAGACTCTCTTTTTTTTCTTCCCCTCAGTGGCTGACCAACAGAATACCTGCTAGCTACCTGCTACCTGCTTATAGCAGCAAACTGAACTGTAGTGATGGAGACAGAGAAAGAAGAAAAACATCCCTTCATCTAATGCCTTCTGTATATAAAGTGTCAGTGGAAGGCAGAAAGATCATTTGAAAGTACTGTGAACATTATGAAGACATGGCTGATGGCAAATAAATCAAATTAAAATCCGTAAACGCTGATCCCTTAAGGTGTGCAGTATACTCACCACCTCTGTGGACGTCTCTGCATGCTCTGAGGTGACATGCTCCTGTAGGGACGTCTCCGTGAAGCCCATCTTGCCGCAGTAAGGACATGTGAATGACTGGGGTTGCTCTACTGAAAAAGTGTCTCCCCCGTAATACAAGTCTGCGAGAAGACAGTGAACACAGCAACCGTTGTTGTTTGTCAATCAAGGTTAATGATTAATGCCAATAAAGGATCACAGCACAAAATTACCCTCAATATATTACATTAATCATAACTGCAATCATGTTGGGTGATTTGTAATCAGGCAGCAGGCTACGGCACAGGCGTGATTAAGATTCTGTGTGGGCTGTCAGCCCAGTCCTTACCATAGTCTACCCTGGTTAATATACACTGCATGGGGTGCTCTGTGGTGTGTCTCGTCGTCGTGGCTCCGCTCTCGTAGCACGACGCGCACAGGTCGTAGTCGTAGCAAATTAAACACTTGAACCGTCTTCCCCTAAAGTTCCCTTTTAAACACGCATCACAGCTCACACCTGCGAAAAGAGAAGGGCAGAAAGCAAAGTGAAACACACCAACCTGACAATAAAGTCAGAAATTCCTTATAACTGCGTCTGTGAGGCCAGTCTCACTTACACCAGCATGTGTTTTGGAGGGGTACCAACCCACAAGTGCCAGCAACTGTGGCATTCCACTGAGCTTCACAAGCAACTCAGAGCACATCGCATCTGAGCATCATTGTGTTACTCATTTCCAGCACAGTCGCACCTCTTCAGGTGGCATACTGCTATTTGTGCTTAACCAGATCCACATGAACCAAGTGGTCGAGAGACTGAGAAGGTAAAGAGGGGCCACAACAGAGCTCCAGACATGTCACCTGCTCTCCAAATAGTTTATTGCTATTTACTTATCATCATATCAAACATTAGAGCACCTGGCTCACTCTCTACCACATGATTACAGTGAGGAACTTTTCAAACACTGGCTTTCCACTCTGCAGACACAATCAGTCATTTTCGAGGAGACATTAGAGTTATCATTATACACTATATTCCGACTCTTGCTTCACCGACATTCCTTTTGATGAGAAAAACACCTTACCTAGTAAACCCTGGGTTGCACCTACGCAAGTATCCGGGAAATTTTTCTCTGATTAGTTTGACTTCTCTCGACAAACTGCTTCAAAAACCATGGCCTGGACAAACAAATTATTTGGGAATATGCCACTATCAGCTGTACGTGTTGATTAAAGGCTTGGTCGCACTGACTATCTCACAATATGACCTGGGTGAAACAGTGTGCCTACCTCACGTGAACATGCATCTCATTTGCACATGGAAACAAGGGGAAAAACAAGCCTGACTTCTTCACTCAACAAGCCTCCTTACTTCAAACGAGCACGTTCCAACGCATTCCCCTCACTCCTATTTAATCTTATTTTCATTTTACCATTGTGGCCATGTTTGCATTAGAGCACAGCAACTATTGCGGAGATAAAACAGGATTATCTCCCGCTACAACTAATGTTAAGTGGTGCCCAAAAAGAGTGTACACTGCCATCTGGTTTGCAGACATACCGTAACTTAACCCCAGCTGGCTAGTAGCCTGCCACCTAGCTAACTTAGTGCTCGGTTTATGGAGAGAGGCCTCAGACTTTCTGTCTTCTTCTTGATGACAGTGCATTCGCTAACAACAGTGGGTTTATGTGACTCTACTGGGCAATTAGCATTAGAGCAACGGGCCCTCAAATTAGCACGAATGTAAGCAAAAGCTACAAAAGGCTATATCATAGTGCGGGGTTACGAGCGCCAGTATAAGCAACATTATAATGACTCCTTATGTTAGCATACATTAGCCTGTTCGCTAGCCCGGCTAACGTACGGTAACGCAGCGCGTAGCAACGGCTAACTGCTAAGCTCCGCTATGTTGCCGTATCACTGTTTACCGTTTGCCTCAAATTAGCAGACTTTAAACACGCATGTACACCAAAACCGTTGACCGCAAATAAGCGTATGTTGGAACAAGCTTGAAAACAAGCCGCAGAAAGCGCAAAAGCCCCTCCCCCTGAGTTGAATAAGCACTTAGCAAAGCTAGCAGAGGAGCTAGCCGCTCAGGTAATGTTAGCTCCAACCCAGGCGCCGTGGATCCGTTTATCAACTCACCCTCATGTCGGGACATCCTACAAGCAGTGACACAGCCCCTCCTTGGGCTCCCCAGTGCGCTCAACAGGGGCACCGATACAGTTTCCGAGATGTTGAAGTGGGAAATGCTTCACCCTCGTTTCTTTTTCGAGCAAAATGGATCCCCAGCAGCAGCTTACAGTTTGTTCTGCTTCCCCTCCCAGAGTGTCACTTGTCGCTGAGTGTTGCGGGTGACCGCCAGGCGGCGCTCGGCCACATCACACCACCACAGGGCCTGTACAGTCCGGTACAGTCAGTCGGAGCCCTGGGACGTTCAGGCCCTCATTTTTGTCTCACAGGAGTATTAACGACCGAGGGCTGCCTCGTTGGTGGGGGTAGGTCTGTGGAATTGTTGTTGGGGCCCCATTAGGTGTTACACTCAGGTGGCAGCCCTGCACTAATTATGGCTTATGACATATATATTCATGTACTAAAGCAATTGAGTGACAATATAGTAAAACACAATTGCAAGAATATAAAATATACCTTTATGAGAGAAATTATATTTGCTGCTACAAATCCTGTGCGTAAATCAACACTTAGTAAATACGATGAAAGATTACAGCTACACTGTGTTGTGTTATGAACCATTTTTAAATGTTTGTTTGCTGCTTATACGTGCTAAGTGGAGGGCCACAAAGTTGAATGTTAAGTTCTGATGAATGTCTTCAGAATTAATCAATATCAAAAGTTATGGAATTATTAGTTATTATCAGCAGTTATGCTCAACGCCTAACTTTTTTGTACATGATACATATTATGTAAACAAAAGAACTGAGGATTCAGCACGTTGTCATAAAAGGTCTTTATTTTTGTACATAAGATTCATTTCATTCCTGTGCTGATGAGGACACATACAGTCTGACAAACCAGTGCATTACAATGAGGACTTCACAGCAGTGTAGAGGGCTGGGATGGAGCTCACAACTCTCGCATTGTGCCTTACTCTTCGTCTTGACTCTACCTCAGATGTTAATAGAGGGTAAGATCTGAGAAAACAACCCCCCTCCACACACACATACATTATCTCTTTCTATGCAAGTGGACAAAGTGAGATTAATGACTCCACCCTCGTGCATAAGCCTGATGTAGCCGTACAAACATCAAATGACTAACAGTTACTCATTCTGTACATACAATTTATTTCATGTGCTTCATGTCAAAAGTGGAGAGCGCTGAGGAGTAAATATTCAAAAGCTCGTCTTCTTATCGCCGTCTTCCCTCAGCCTTACTGTATGGCAGTGAGGAAAAAAGTCAAGAAGGAGGCAGACACTCCCCAACCAACAATATAATCTCTTTTAACATACTGTGTAGCTGTGCAACGTCTGGAAACAAAAACAGGACAGAAAACCTGAATGAATAAGATGGTATGCTACTGCGTACTGCATGTGGGGTGAGAATGAGCCGACAGTATGCTGAAGCTTTGTGTGCATGTTACAAACCATTTACCAATGAATCCCAATTCATTGTTTGGTAACGGAGAAAGCTGCTGGTGAATAGTGACACATACATGTATATTTCTATGATGGGAGAATATGACCCTCTATTTTGCAAATTAAAAATCAATGTACGCTGAAGCCGAATCTCGTCTCGGTCACATTACAGCTTCTGCATTCAAAACAAAGTCATTCATCGGTCTGAAAAGCAAAAGTAGTGGATACAAACCCCTCATCTTCATGTATATTTTCAGTACAGAATAATTATAATTTTCTCATCAAAATATAACAATATTTACACATTTCTATCAGCTTTGAAACCGTGAGATAGGGCAGATAATGTTTCTATATATCGAACGTTAATGAAACCATTCTTGATATTTGTAGCACCTGAGCAAAATCATGTTCTCTGACCACCAATCACATGCACACGCACACACACACACACACACACACACACACACACACACACAAAAAAGATGTGGATAACAATCTCTTAAATTACATGAATTCAAGCAAACACCATTATGTACATTTTTAAGCTTTACATTTTTGAGCATTTACTTACATTTACTGTACAGTCAAAGGTTTGGATTTGTGAAGGCGCAGCTTTCTGTATCACCCGACCAAGGTGAAACTAATTACAAACGTTAACATCGGAGACAGACTTTTTTTGGTTTGTTCTTGAACTGGTTACATAAGATCAGAAGTATAAAAAATAAAAGCGCACAGGCTGCAACTTTGTTTAGTAAAAATCTCGTTCTCAGGTCAGTGTCTTTAGCCAACATTTTGAAACCGAGGTTGAAGAATGTGCCACGTCATGTTGCTAAAACTCAACAGAAATGTCCAACAAAATGCTATAAAACTCTACAAGGTACAGTGTTGTATAAAACTAATAAAGCTTTAACACAAGACTCTAAGCTTTCAGATGGACTTCTCCAACTCATAAAAAGTTCACATATTGTCTCAGAAGCAAACAGACCACTGGACGTTGTTGCTGTAATGATGAAGAAAGTGAGGTGACTTAGGTGACTTTGGATCTTCACACTGGAAAAACCTGAGTACTTTTTTTCCTCTAAAGCTGGAACACACCTACTGTAGCTCTGAAGGTAAAACTGCTGTATGTAATACAGATATTTGCTGCTTTGGCAAAATGTGCCTGGTCAGTGATGTCTTCCTCATCTTCCTCCTCCTCCTCCTCTCTGGCCAAGAACAAACAATGTTTGCTTATACGTCTTAGCATTTGCTTTGCATGGAGACTCAGATGGTTTTTAATGCATACACTGAGATGTTACTGTTTGAGCACTTTCTGTATGCGAGACCATCTGAACTGGCTCAGTGTCATAAAGCAAGTGCTTGAAGCCAAGGAAAGGAATTTGGAAGTATTTGCAAACATTATTTAACTCAGACCTACGTAGGAACTGTGAACGGTACTTATGTTTTCCAGGCAGTCGCTGTGTCGTAGCACTGAGGTGTTTGTGGGTTTTGGCGTCTCCTCTGTCTGTCCGCTGTCCGTTTAAAAGTCTGCTTGTCACTTTGTGCCCCCTGATGGCTGCAGAAGCAGTCACTCCACAGAGCTGCTTGCTGTCTCGATACATCAGTCCATTATTTCCTCCTTTGTGAAGTCCCTAGATTTTCTCTTGAAGAAGCCCATCTGGAGAAGAAGAAGAAAGAAAAAGAAAGAAAGAAAGAAGAAAACTCAGTTACAATATTTATTAATTATATATTATAATAAAGTGTGTGGGTTTCCACTGACTTGATTCTGGATGTATTTTCAGTTTCCCCATAAAAATCAGTGTAACGTCAAAAATAAAAAAAACTGGTATATCACTAAAAAGAATCAGGAAAGTTTGGTAAAATGGATGGAGAGAAAAAACATGATCCACATGATGAGGCATATCTCCATCATGTTTTCTACACAGTTGTTCACCACTTCAGGTTGGACTGACACCTTTTATGGGATTGTGTTACACTGCATGTTGCAATGGTTTAATGGCACCTGACTGGAGAATTAGCGCCACCTGCTGTTTATCTCCACAAACCAACTTGTCGCAATTTTCTTTGAAATTCAGTTAAAAATTGTGGTAAATTTTGAAGTAAACTTGACTCCACAGGTGGTCGGTAGATATTTGAAGGTATGAAGCATTGTGCGGTCTAACTCAGGACACATTACCTTCCAAAGAACAAAGATGACAAGTGCTAAGATCAGCAATCCTATCAGGATGCTGATAATGATGACCCAAATAGGGATTCCTCCTGAGGCCTCCTTCGAAACCTGGATCTTTACCTGAGTACGACACATACACGTGCAATAAATGCACACATAAATGCAAAACACACTCACTCAAGCATTGTAATGACAACACCCGACAATACCAACACAAAAACTTCATGACTTACAAATCTGGTCTTGTCACCGCTGCTCAGGTCAAACAGGTTTGTGTCCTTGATCTCCAGAGTACCGTTCACCAACATGTATAGACTGGAAAATTCACCCTGTAAGACAAAGTTACTTCAGACGTTTGTTTTGCTGTCTTTCCATCCATGAGCTGTCAGGACAGAGGGAGGCAAGACGGGCAAAAAGGAAATCACTTGAGACCAACCTTGATGAACGTCGGTTTCCACACTCTGAATGTAACATTGACCTGACTGATCTTAGCCTCAGGGATGGAGCAGGTAAATGATGCACAGTAATTCTCTACAGAACAGTTCTGTAGAACAAAGGGCACACACAGAGGTGTTTCATCATGGTGGACTGAACTGGGATCAGATTTCTTTATAAAGACCACATTAGAGCTGATGTTACTATAAGCAGCTATAAGGACATTTTTTTTCTAAATGTTTATTAATGCAAGAATAACATAAAATAAGCCACGTTACTCACCAACAGGAAGACACTGAGTGTTTCTTTTTTTGGATTGGGCTTTGTGATGTTTGGATTAATTTTTTCAGGGTTAATCCAACGCGCTGCATCACATTTCACCTGCAGAGAAAGGCAGAGCAGATATGAAGGTTAGGTCAGTCTGTTTGTCTACACAGCACATTTCTACCTGTGTGTGTGTGTGTGTGTGTGTGTGTGCGCGTGCATACCTGCGGGCTGGTGGTGACATGTGTGAGGTACAGTAGGTTGTTCTGCCGACGAGAAAGATGAGGATAGGTGACTGTAAGGTCGAGCGCTGGGGTCGCCACGTCACCTGCCTTCTCCACCTGAAGAGAGGTGAGATGGAGGGGAAGAGTGAGACGGTAAACAGCCAGGATATACTGCACCACATCTGCATGCAGATACTTATTCCACTACGTGCTCATATCAACAAATCCTCCGATGTGGTCTGTACCGTGTAGCTGATGTTGACTTCCTCTCCAATCGCCCTGGTGTCATTGAATACGCTGGCATACTGCTCACCCTCTTTCACCACAATGTGTTCATCCACAGGTCGCCTGGAGGACGCACATTTTTAAAGACATTGTTAGATCAGAGCCTCAGGTATTACATTACACTTATAACACACACCTTTCCTTTTCTTGCTGTGACAAATGCCCAACATGAAATGACTACAGACCAATACTGCATCGGCTTTTACAGCGATGACACATGATGAATGAGCTACAGCTACTCACACTGAGAATATGAGTCCAGCCTCATACTTCACAGGGATGGAGATTTGCACTGCGTTGTCATTCAAGGTAGACGCCAGCTCCTCACTGTCACTGTGGGAAATTTAAACACAAATGTGCACTATTACAATGCACATGTGTAAAACTGAAGACTAATCTCTTCTGGTTTCGCACAAAAAAAACCTACCTTGTGGCTGTCACGTTGATCTGAATTTCTTCCTGAATATGTTTGGCATTCACCTCAAATTTCACCTTGAAATTTTCCTGTGGATATTAGATCATGCAGTATCTTGAATTAGTAGTTGTTGAGAGTAATAAAAAGTCATATATTATATAAGTAAAATGCAGTCTGATCGTGCACGGGACAGGTGAACTGAAACAAACCTCCACGTTGCTTCCCAGGAACGGGTATCCCACAGCGCACTCCACTCTAGTGTGATTCAGAGTACATCCCTTCTCTGGCTGCCCGTGCAAAATAACACACGCATCAGAGCACACGTCACGTCACACGTCGCAACCTGTACGGCGCGCACTTAAATGACACAGAGACAGAGAGTGCAGCGCAGTCTTACCTCTACTTTAACATAGTTGATGTTCGGTGTGAAGCTGAGGGTAACCTTGGTGTTGTATGCGTTGTCTTTGCTGTTTTTAACGTTTATGTTCACATCAAATTTGTCTTTGTTCACTCTGATCACCATGCTGGAGAAGGAAATGAAAACGGTCAGCATGCTTGGTTGTGATGCAAATGTCCCACCACAAGGGGGCAGTCACCCACTGCACGGGTTTGCAAGGCATCAAAGCTGCCAACTGCAGGAACTGCCCCGCCAGTGACACTATAATCAAGATAAATAGTACCAGTAAACAACTTGAATGCGATAATTATTATTCTTTGAACAAAACAATTATTACTCTCTGCAGCCTGCTTGGACAGGAGGGACAACTACAGCGACCAATAATACACATGGTACTGTTTTAAGACAGAATTCCTCTTACTTTTTCACACTGGGCTCCGCTTTGATCGAGAGGTCAGCGATGCATCTCTGGTCACTCCCACAGTCCACCAAAGGAATCTACAAGGCAGAGGTGGAAACTTTCAAGACCTTAAAGTTCATCTCCACTCAAAGCGTGTTTTTGCCTGTTGTCGCTTCACGGTGCAGGATGATGCACGTGCAGGGCATCAATCTGTATGAAAGGGGTAGGTACCAGGTGATTTTGTGACATACAAAACACTGGAACAAAACACTGGTGTGCAGGGAAATGGGAATCAGGCTGCATGTTGCTGTGTATTTGTTTGTATCCCTGACTTAAAAGGGTGCATTTAAATGACCTTAATTTCCTTTGCCCCCCCCCCACAAGAGTGTATGTGGGGTCACAGTTGCGCTTGTTCCCACTCTCAGCACTCTCCCACTGGACTGTTAACGTCAACAGTGTCTACTCTCCCAACAACGAGCGAGAGACTGGAGTATCGTCTGCAGCGCCGTGTCAAAAGAAAAACTGACGCTTCTGTTTGATGACTTCCCCTTCCTGTGTGTGTGTGTGTGTGTGTGTGTGTGTCTTTTCTCTTACAATAACAGGAGAGGTGGCTGTGCTCTGCCGTTGTGACTGACACCAGGGGAGGCAGGCTGTGCTGAGGCTTATAAACACGTAACATTGCTCTGTTTAGAAGTGCTGGTGCTGGTGGGGGTGCTGTTGTTACTACTGTGCATTTCACACACCCAGGCCTTTTCTGTTAAGTGCTGGGGCTGAATTCTCATGTGATGTCCCCCCTCTTTATCTGGACACATCACTCGTTGCAACAATTATCTGGAAACCCTCTTGTTAGAACAAATATGCACGTGGGAGTGTGGGAAGGCAGCTTTGCCTGCTGGTGTTGAAACAGTGATGCAGACTCGGGGAAACACTGAAGGATGGCAGTCAGCTGTTGCAGATGCTCATGTACTGTAACAGCGGTGAGTTTGGAGCCAGACGAGAACAGCCCACTTCTCACTCTCGGATTATAAAGCCAGAGACAGATGGAGGATGTTCGAGACAAGGTTCAAATCCTTCCTGTCTGCGACTCAGAAACTTTTGCTTACTTGTTATTTGGCAGTTAATGGTGCTCTTACACGTGATATAAAGCGGTCTTACTGTCTTTGTGATGGATCTCGGAAGGCTTTCATCCAGGACGGGGCTTTGGTCCTCATCGGCCTGTCCAAACTCCAAGGACACCATGAGAGGGTCTCGGAAATCCAGCCGGGCCTGTCGAGGAAGAGAAGGAGGAGCGAGAAATAACAGATGATCACACAGATGTTTCACGTAATTGGGCTGATGGGACCTGGACTCAGGACTGTATGGGCATGTATAATCCATGCTGGACTGGCAGCATCGACTCTCTTGTTAAACTGCACTGTGCACATTAGCACGGGACAGCCCATTTCAACCCATTTTGTTCACATCACATCAGTCAGACTGTAATTATGAACAACCGAGTCATCGAAAAATGTTAACATCGGCCTCTAAGTAATCATTTCCAACCTGAGCTGGCAGTTTCTGACGATAATGATATCTCTCAGTTGGCGAAAATACCTGGTGTTAACACACCAGTGGTGAAATGGCTTTGGAGCCTCCATCACTGGCAGTTACACGAGAATAAAATCCAATTTTAACACTAATAAAATCGATTCTGCTCATTTAAAAGAGTCTCATACACAGTTGGTTTGTATCGGGTTTAAACACAAATACTCAACAGACCTTAACAAAGTAAAGCTGAGGTTGACCAAAGCGGTGGTTGGACCGCCGGGCCAAAGTTTCCCTCCCCAGAGCGATGCTGCTAACGTGGCTGAGAAGAGGGATCTAATCACCCAGAATAAATTAAAAAAACCTGTGAGCGCACACGTGGCCTCTTTCTTCTGAAACACGACAGAGCTGCTTCACATTCCAGTGTGGCATGGATTGTATAAGCGCGGTAAGGCACTGATATGGGTCTTTCTGAGTCTGTGCCAAATTTTGATTAAACCCAAAAGGACCCAGAGAAAGAGCATAACATGAAGTTTTTAGTTCTGTTTTCACCCACTTGCAGAGCGCTGTGTTGATGTCTGCAGGCAGCTATGCTGCCTATTGAATTTTTCCACCATTTAGCCAGCACCAGTGAATTTCATTAAGTTCTTTTCACACATGTACGCATCCATGTGCACTGAATACAGTGAATCGAGGCCATTGTTCCAAGAGAAGACCTGGAGGCTTCTTTAATACAGAAGTGGACCGGGCAGTGGAAGTTTTGAATGTAGCAGCTGAGAGCCAATTTATTTTTAATCTGAGGTTTTCCTGACTGGTTTGGAGCTGGATTCTCTGTGGTGTGGACTTAAAACAAACTGGAGCCACTGCTTTAGCGCACACAGAGCATTAAACACTTTTTTTTGGACCTGGATTAATTCGTGTTAATCTCCTTTCGATTTGTTGCCGTCAGATCCGAGACCGGCTCGTGTTTGGATCTGCTCCATCTTGGACTCAGGTGAGATAGTTGTGGTGTGTGGTACAAGTTTTCTGACCCCCGATGACCTGCATCCTGTGGGAAGTTTCTGCACAACCTGGCACAGTAGAACAGAGCAGGTATTCAAGCTCAGCACACACAACAACGGCAGCTGTTTCCACTGATTTGTTCCTCTCGCCTGGGGGCAGCTAATCAGATAAATCCATCGCTGCGGTGAGCGGATGGAAAGAGGAATTTCGTCCACATGGCTCGAAATGTCACATCGCTGGAGACCGCTTTGGGTTTAATGTAGGTGGTGTAGCTGTAGGTTTCAGCTGTGATGAACAGTCTGTGATGTGCTTGTCGGACCGCTTGTTGAACTCTCCCTCGACCTGGAATGTCACTTTGTCACATCCTCAAAACATCCCCATTCGCTCGTTCTTCCTTGCTTCCCATCCCCTCGCTCCCCGTCTCTCTCCCGCCTCTCCAGGGGCCGACAGATAATTTATCTCTCAGAGCAGCACGGGGCCGCACTCGGCATGCTTTGATAGGGACGGGTCTGTTTCATGTTAGGCCCGACGTCATCCTGCTCTGCACAGACTCCTCGCAGCTTCATTCTGTCCCCTCTCTGGCTCAAAACACCACTCACATCTCCAACATTTAAGTTTCATGAATGAGCATCACAACACTATGACCTCTTAAGATGCTTTGAATGCTGCGTCTCGTGGATGTAGGCTAGAGCATATAGTTTTGGGGTAATTTTTTAGAGAGACCATAACTGACCCAGTGTGCACATAAAGATCAGAGTACTTGCCGACATCACGAAGGTCTCCTGCACGCACTTTCTCTCTCTGTCCTTGATGGTGAAGCTCCTGGTAACCTTGCGATCGTTTTTATCATCCGAGTTATCGAAAGAAGCCCTGGCTTTTGCGCGCAGAGCATCCAGAGTCAGATCGTAGCGGATCACTGCCGGACAGGACAGATGAGAAAAGGTGCAGTGATAAAACAACAATCTTGAGAAGAGAGGAGGCAGAAAAATGAATCTGTTGTGTGGCACAAGCGTTCACGTCAACACGGGACGCCGCGCGGCTCACCTGTGTCAGAGTCTAAGTCCTGCTTGTCAGATTTGATTCTGTAGACGAAACACAACTCCGTTTTCACGCACACAGATTTGCGCCCGCCGCGTTCACACTGGTACTGAGACTGCTGCAGGTTTATTTTAGCGGGGTCAAACGTCATGTTGGCATGGAGCTCAGCGACATCTCTGGACCTGGCGAGAGTAATTAAAAACATAACACATTCTAGAACAGACAGCATAAACGTACAGTACAGTAAAATTCTGCACATGAATGCAGTTTTGAGGTGCTTGCTCATTTTCAATTTTGTGTTGCTTTATTAATCCACTCTATCACATTTCAGTAAAAAGTAAAGAAAAATTAAATATATATTTATGAACATGTTGGGTTTTTCTTTTGCTACACCATCAATCATCTCATGTCCCATCAGATTTATCTTGTGACCCTTGGGAGGGGGCCTGGACCATAGGCTGGGAAGCTTCAAACGATATATAAAGTAGTAAAATCAGGATCATTATGTCATCTACAAATGCCAGTCAGGAATAATTTCATGGAAAATACACAGTTTTAATTTGACAGCAGTGTGTGTGTGCGCATTAATCTACTTTCTTGAAGGAAGGAACAAGGAACGGATGCACATTCAACTTGGCCTCAACTCTCTCTCTCCACCCAACCGTTAAGCTTTAGTGCAGGAAGAACATCCGCGGCCTGCCAAATCCTATTTAAACTCTAGGCCACTTGGGAGATGGAGTTTTCACACAGCCCAGTAGAGCCTCTGCCAGTAGAATCTGTGGGAGATGGCTTTCCTGGGAAGTTAAATCATGGTGTGGGCCAATGTTTCAAAACTTCGGGGGTTGAATTCTGTAGGCTGGTCTCCAACAGCGAAGTGTGTAGCCAGGGGTTTTAACAGAGAGATCGTTAGGAAGTTGTTGGTCTCAAGCCTACAAGCCCAGTGGGACATGCACAGCTGTCTAAACCTGAGTAAGACGATGCAAAGTGGACATGCAAGATGGTGTGTCAGGGATACGAGCACTGCTGCTGGTGGAGATTTATGTGAAATGTGTAGTTTCTGGAGTGAATGTTTCTATCTGAGGATGGGCCTTGTCTCACCAGAACAGTGAAGCTCCTCCCATGCCTCCTATGGTAACATCAGTGATTCCATCTCCATTTAGATCCATGACTCCATGTATGGACTGACCGAAGAATTTGACCTTTTCGCCGTCCCCGCCTGCAGGGATCCGCTAAGGAGACAAAACCAAAGAGGGCGTGTCAGTCTAAACGAGGAGTTACAAATCTTCTGGCAGCTGAAAATGTTCTCACCTGCACATATTTCTCTTTCAGTGACACCTTATCCCCGTGATAGATGTAGACGGCTCCTCGGTGGTCGTTCTCAAACGGAGCACCGATTGCCACGTCATTAAACCCGTCTAGGTTGAGATCTGACACGGCCGCAATAGCCGTACCAAACCGGGCACCACATGGCTCGTTCTTATTAGTGCAGATGGCTGAGTGGGCAGTACAACAGGACTGATGGTCGGGCTTCAAAGTGAACTCCTGCTGAAACTGGCCGTCCTGGTACGAAAACAAAGAAAAGGGGAAATGAGGAGAAATCTAAGACTTCCAACCACGGAGGAACACAACCTCACCCTCGGTCTTCTGTACCTGGTCGACTTTATAAACGTAGACTTGCCCCTGCTCGTCTTTTTCTGAGCCCATGTACATTGGAGCTCCGACCAAGAGGAGATCAGTGTAGGAATCCCCATCCACATCCACGGTCTGCAGGACGCTGCCGAAGTAGGAACCAATCTGCACAGAGGAGCCAGTGATCACCCGTCAGCGTCTGAAGCACACATGTTTATCTATATGGTCGGGACTTCTGTCATTCACTAAAAAAGTAGACACTAAAAGTCTTAAAACTCATGGGCCTTTTAGTCGATGAATATCCTTTATTATCTATATTTCTGCCTATTGTGCTTGTTATTAATGCACACGTGACATATACAGTTTGCACAAATGTTTAGACAATTGCACACAGTTTCTTTTAAGGTGTAAGGTGTCACAGTGCATATGTTGTACAAAACTTTTTTAATGTCACCTCTCAAAAACAAACTGAGGCTAAACCCACCGAGAAAAGGCTCACCTGTTCTCCTTTCAGTATCTGTGAGATGACAATTTCATTGTTTTCATTCAGGCGATAGATAACAACCCGGCCCGTGTGGTTGTACCGCGGTGCACCCGTGATGTACAGCACTCCGTCAGGGGTGGATGCTGACTGGACGTCATAGCCTGAAGAAAAGGCATGCATGCGCACATACTGTATCAAATTCAATTCATACATAAACAGGCATCACCAGGCTGGCGTGTTTGTACCTGATGATGTAACGCAGGAAACGCTCCGTGGGATATTTTTAGCGACTCTGTTTTTTTCAGCCAGCTGTTTAAGTCTGACAATGTGAAGCTATAAAACACTAGCTGACAGGAACTGTGCATGCACACACACACACACACACTCACACGGCAGACAAACACAAGAGGGCTATGTATTCAAAGTCTGCTGTCGGACCACTAGGTATGAGGATATGCCAGCAGCTGAGTTTACGGTACACGAGCCTGGGCCTACCACTGCTGCTTCTAATGACATGTTGATTAAATAAGTTGATACTAAGATGCTGCGGTTGCTCTGCGAGCCATAAAAGGCAGCAGGACAGAGAGAGAAAAGCTTGTGCGTATTATTTATGTGACACAGAGAGAGAAAGACAGGCATCTGCTGCCAGAGTTGGACAAATTACATATCTTAATCCTCCACGCAGGAGAGGACTCTGTATTTATTCTGCTCCAGCAAAATGTCACTTAATCACTTTAAAAGATTGAGCTTATCTCGCTCCCTGCTTAACACAATAACACTCGGCTCAGACAGAGGTATGTGTCTTCTCTGTGTTTTATTCAGCTCATTAGCAGGTGTGAGCTCCCTGCGTCTTTTCTTAAAGACCCAGAAACCTTGGTTCAAACCATAAATTCATCAAGGTTTTACATTTGTAAATTTGTTTGTACTGACCGCTAAAGTGATTTCTGTGTGTGCGACAACATTCCAGCGTAAAGGAGCTGACTGCGACCAACTCACCGAGGTACCCAGCCAGTCGCTCGTACCCGGCCTCAGTCTGCGGGTCGTAAAACTGGAGCTTGCTTGCAGTGATTGTTTTTCCTGCGGTGTGCATTACCACTGTCCCGTTCCAGTCGTACGCTCCCACTGCTCCCAGTAACAAGCCTTCCTGCAGGAGACAACAGAGCTGGTATCAGGAACAGTAGGACAGAAGGGTTGTTTGTTTTAGTGAGTGTAAGGGATCATTTGCCTTTTTCCGCTATGCCCATTAACAGGAGTGTGAGTCGAGGGTCTAAGGAGAGTGGATGTTTGCTTTACAAACTGTGAAGCCCCTTGAGGCTAATTTTTGATTTGTGATAGATTGTTGTGTAAATAGAAGTGATTTTACTCGACTTCATCTAACCTTTTTGTCCTTGTTCTGCTGTATGCATATCGTATTAGTGTGGAAGTTCATTGGGAGAAACAAGGAACAGTCATTGTATGTGTTCACGTGCTTTGCCAATAGTGCTGATTCTGACAGAACATGGAGTTGTAACTATGACAGTGATTCAAATGTGGACATTACAAAATCTATGGATAACGGCCAGAAAACGCTGAAGTTGAACTTTAACCTTTTGGATGTAAATGTCCTTACTTTCCTGTCCTTACTTATTTTAAGTGTCCAAATTCACACTTGGACCTGACCTTGACCTATGACCCCCCCCAAGTTTTAATCAGCCAGTCAGTCTGCTTTGTGTTCACAGGAAACAGAGTTGTCGATGAGGAAGGGGAGGGGTCAGGCAGGATATCACATGGATCGTTCGTCACAATGAACAACACTGAGTGGTCCTTTCCCCACTATTGGTTTGAGATGAGGCCTCACGTGTTTCAGCGCCTGGCGGTTCAACTCAGCTTGGTCTAGTTTTGCTAAGGTGAATGAGCCACAGTGGACACAGTGACCGTGTCCACGGCGACCGAGGAGGTGACGGACGTGAGTCAGGCGCAGGAAGAGACGCTGTTTGTTTTCAAACAGACATAGGAAATGCCTGAAGAATGAATCCGAGAGGCGTGTAGAGGGGCAAAAGCAAGCGTGTTGTCTTTTTACGGCCGTGACCAAGCATCTGATTCAACCTCGCTCGCCGTCTCTCATGCTGTACGTGCCTCGTGTTTGCCTTTTATTATCTCCCTCTTTATTTCTGTCTCGCACACTCTCATGCAGTCAGATGCAACGGCACCAGTGTGAGCAGAGAGGACAGTGAGGGTCTGTGTGTCGACGCTTCTGCTGACTGAGGTGAGTCACCAAAGGCTAGGAGATGCACCAGAGATAACATAGTGGAATTGGGTCTGAATAAGTTCATTAGTTCAGCAAACATCCATGTCTACTTGCACACAAGCACATGCAGCAGAATTAATAGCTCCTTTTAAATGAAACGCCTCGGCGTGTAAACTGCCCTGTGACCTACAGATACGATTTATTTGTCGTTGGGTATGCTTAAGAGATTTCACAGTTAGTCACAGACTTTAACATACCAAATTTGGTATTTGTGTGTTCCTCTGACATAAACACAATTAGATTTAGACTTACTTTTGAAGTATGTGCACTAAACCCAGCTTGGGACATCTCCATCTCAAAGGAGGAGGTGAATTTGCTGGTGGTGGCTGAGGAAGGAAAAGTTCATCTTAACCACATGAATGAAAAAACACATGGTGAAATTTTGATTTGATTCACTGGTGAATCGAGAGAGCTTTAAACTCAGGCTCTCTTTGAGGAACAAGCAACCGATGTACAGGTTACAAGTTTGGTGCTGCAGGTACGTCTTGGTTAAACATGCACGTGTGTTATCGCAGATACCTTCCAAGGCAATAATCTTCCTCCCCAGCGCATCCACAATGGACAACAACGCCACCTCGTCGGACACGTTGAAGAAGTGGTCTCTTAACGGCTGACTGGAGATGGACTCAATCTCGTGGATAAACTTCTGCACCTCTTCTGCACTTTTGTTCTGACGGTTGTAGTCTCCCAAAACCTGTTAACGCAATGAAATATTAGAATCGGAGGTTACACTGATGTTGTACTACGTGGATTTTCTGGCTTGTGTGAATCAATCATCATCAACACGAGGGTAGTTTGTACTCACAGCAATGCCAAACCTCTCGATGCCATCATCGTTACAGTCTCCAATGACCCTGTCTGTATTATAGAAGTCGTGCGACTCTCCGTCGGTCACAATCACCATCACTTTCTTCACCCCAGGTCGGGCACCACGTTCCGGCACAAAGGCCTCCTTCCTGATAAGGCAAAATGTTCAAAATGGGGATCAAAAGAACACAACTTCAGGAACACCTGCTGAAATTGGACCTTCAAATAGACGTATAAGACTTTTTAATACAGTTAAGAAGCCTTTCTACGTCAGTATGACTATCAAACCTTGCCTAACCAGAGGGTTTCTTAAGGCCGGCTCAAATGAGGAAGAGGAGTTAATGCCGAGTACCTGGCAGTATCGATGCCGAGGAAAGTCATGGTCTTGAACCCGGTCTGCTGAGGAAGATGTTGGACGAAATCCAGCAGAGCAGCAGTGTTGTCAAACTGGCTCAGGTTGACACGGTGAGTCACCGTTTCACCATAGGACACTATTCCCACCTGGAAAACACACACAAATATACACATTTTCCTCATTAATATCATACTACATTAAATCCACCATTGCTATTCTCGCCTTCCACGATCTCGTCTTCTTTGCGTTCCCCTCCCAGACTGTCTGCAGAGGTTGTGGTTGGGTCTGGGTCGGGTTTATATGACACAATTTTCTTTATACAGCAGGCAGAGGACTTCAGCAGCCATGGAAGATGTGACTTTCAACCACTGGGCTCCACAGAGAGAAGACTTTCCAGAGTTTCCCCTCTGGAAAACTCAACTAGCTCCAGGCCAGATCAGCGAAACCATAATAAAAACTCACCACCAATTTGTCGAGCGATCCAAGATAAGTGGACAGAAATAAACTCAAGGTATAAGTTAGTAAGACAGAGGCTAAAATTACTTTAAAGACGACAAAGTCTGCATTGTGAAGGACATTCCACGGTTCTCACTGCTGGCACCATGTGGAAAATTCCATGATGGAGGGAACTTAAGTCATTCACTATAATATAATACGGAGACTTGAGTTGGCAGAGAATAATATGTTCCTTCATTCATCCGTTTTCAATGTTAGTTTAATGTTATATAACCGATCCATGTTTGATTCCACAACCCAATGTTTAACACTGCATTTAAGACAAAAAGAAGAAGTTTCATCAGGAATGAATGCGATATGGTCATATATACATATATATATATCTTTAGCAATATGTTCATGCAACTGACCTGTGAGAGTTTAGGCCCGATCTCAATTTTCTCGATGAAGCGGTGCAGGAAATCGATGATACTGGACCAGGGGTAGATACTGTTAGATCCATCCAGAACCATCACAATGTCCAGCTCCTTGCCACACTCTGGAGCAAAGCCAGAAATTACAGTTGATTAAAGGGGATGTCTGGTGGCAATCACAGTCATACTGAAAGCTGAGGCTGGCCTTGTATCATACACATTACATGTTTTATATGCTGTACAGCTTTAACCTTTCCAAAGGCGGATGGTGGTGTCTCACTAAATGCATAAAAAATTTCTTCCTAAGAAAGAAATGTGATTATGTAACACTTCCAGTCCTCTTCCTGTTTACTTGTGCCCACAGCAGACATGCTACACAGGCTTCACCTCACACTATAATAATGTAGAGCAGCGGTTCCCGACCTGGTGGTTCTGAAATTACGTTATTTACACTCCTTGTCTTGTCTGTGTTCTGTTTTGTTGTGAATGATTTTAGGCCTTATAAAAAATATCCAAGAAAAAAAAAACAACCACCACTGGGAACCACTGTTGTAGAGGATAATAATGCAAGGTTTACATGTAAAAGGAATCATCTCATTTATATTCACTAAACAGATTTGAAGGGTAAAATTGGCCAGTGGGTCCCAGGGTTCAGTATCAGGGATGAACTAGAGTTCAGCAGTCCTGGAGGTCTGATGGCCTGATGAGCTGTGGTTTTAAATTTTATTTTAAACCTTAGCGCAGATACATCAAGAGGCATCAGTGACGTTGTCTCACTTGAGGCAAAAGGGCAAAAAAGTAAAACTCCCAAAGGAGTGCTAATGTTTATAATCTGTTAATTCTTCAATTTATCCAAATTTCAATTTACCCTAATTCAATAAATTGATCAAATCTGTTCATTATAAAACGTTTTATTTTGATGGCTCTATGCAGAACTGTGTGATCAGACTGTGTTTATGTGTTTGCTTCTGTTGAAGGACTGCCAGAGAAAGTGATACTGAAAGAATGACGGAAACAGAAAGAGAAAATGACTGTTTACTCTCTGATTTTTTCTAACGTTGTTTCCTTCCTGGGAAAAAGAGTGCAGGCCCAGTAAACCCTGTCCTAACTTGGGCATACAACACAGCAGCAGAGGGGCTGGGTCAGGGAGGGACGGGGTCGCAGACAAGTTTACATTAAGAAGAATGCTCTAATCTCCCTTTTCGCTTTGGGAGGGTGAGTTTGATGTCAGGGCCTTGGGTGGTACTACTGTCAAGTGTAGATTGTAATCGCTTCTCCTCGACAGGCGATTTGTGTCAGTGCCATCACGTCCTGTGCAGATCTGCATCGTACCTTGCACGGTCGGTGCCACAGAGTTGAGGATCTCGAAGGAAGAGCTGACATTCGCACAAACCCCTGAAATGTACTGCTGCTGCCCACACATGTAGCCGTACTGAGGACCACACGCCTGCAGAGACACGACACACACACACAAACAAACTGAGACTCCTGTTGCCTGAGAAACTAAAACTTATAGGCTGTGACTGGTTAGGTTTCCACCAGTATGAGGTCATGGGTGAGAGGAGGTTCAGGGCTACTGAAGAGAGAAAACCCAGAGGAAAGAACTACTCCAACTGAGGATTACACTGAGACTATTAAAAACCACCATAGATCCCCTCAGACTTAACTTCTCCAAAGAGAAAACGAGAAAAGGGAAGCAGAGAAAGTGAGCCTGTAAGGAAGCAGGGTTATAAATTCATCTACAATAACTGGAAAATTGAATAACCTCCATCAATATTTCTGCCTCATTTACTCAGAGTTCCCTGCATGCTCCACAAACTCAGTGCTTTCCTTACACGAGGAGCGAGACCGCTGTTGTTTAACAGCAATGTTAGCAGCTCCGTGAGGCTTAAGGTTCTGAGCTTTGGATTGCCAAATCATTAGGATTCAAGATTTCATGGAAAGTCCATCCAGTACTTGTTGAGCTATTTCAGTCTGGACCTAAGAGGAACAGAGAGATGGCTATCCTCAGAGCCCTGCCACTAACATGGCTAAAAAGAGCAAATGTGACGCATTTGGTAAATTGCATACATAACACAGGATGTAATTACATTGTGTTGAGAAGTCTTGTTATAAGAACAATTTCTTCATTACTCAGTCAAAGGTCTGATGTGCCCCTGGGTTGGCTGAAATCAGACATGTCAAATGTTTCATATTAACCCTGACGGTTGTTGAGTTACAGTATATAAACACAGGCAGAGTACTGAAGAGTTACATTAACACTTGCGTTGAGCACAGTAAGTGTTGGGGTTGGGGCTTCAGTTACATTTGCAGCTGTACAGGATCTACCCTCACAGTCCAACATTATATTTTCTTCTTCCCAATAAGCTGCGTAAAAATTTATCTGTTGGCCGTTATTTCCCCTGGTTTTCGCACACTGCTACTCTCACGATCATGTACAAATAAAGTTTTAGTGCAGTTCATATCCATAAAACCTATGGACCTTGCCGTCTCCTATATATATCTCTGCATTTATACACTTAATTTACAGTATCCTGTTACATTTCTCACTGGGGAAACATGGAGGGTCAAATCCACTGTTCCCATACAGTCGAAAGGCCGAGTGAACATATACTTGCTGCCCCATTTCTTGCAGAAAACATGCAAAGTTCAGCCCGCTTTTTTCGCTTGGTATGGAAAATGTACTGTTGAGCATTTTCATGTACTATAAAGAGCAACTTCCCCCATACCAGAAATCCTCCGTTGGGATTGGTCACCAGCGTGGTTCCCATGGTCATGTTCTCCTTGACTTCATGTAGGTTGGGAACTGTGGTGTTTTCTAAGAAAAATATGGATGAATAAACAGAGTGAGACAAACAGGGAGCCGCACAGAGGAAGAACAGCTGGACAAATTCCTCTTCTTCATTTTCCCACAGGAAGAGAGACGCTCAAAACCCTTCCTCACTTCCGTCCACCTCGAGAAGATATAATAACCGCTGGCATGTGGTTAAAAATAGTTGGTTGCAGAGCACGAAACTAAACGTTTATGTCCATAAACATCGAGATTGTGGTAAAGGAGACAAATAGAGAAATTGAATGATTTAACAATCACAACATGTGGCTAAAATTAGCATGTTATGACAAACTGTTGCTTCAGCTTCGGAATGCCTTGGATCTGACTTACTTTTTTTCCTGAGGGATCCACATAAACTCATTCACATGCCTATTTAATATCGAATCAAGCTCTTCACTGATCCCCAAGGGGGCATTTTGATGAATTTCTGATTTCCATTTGCAGCCAGTTATGCCTTAGGTTCATGCTCTCCATCAAACACACAAGCAACAGATGTGTTAGCCGTGTGGCACGATGACCTTGGTGGCTTAAGTGTAGCCCTTTGCTTCGTCTGCTTTCTGCTCCTATCCTTTCTCTTATCTCTGCCTTCACACTGAACAGAAGCTGCTGAAGAAGAATAAATATTTGGCACTGGCTGACCTCAAAGATCTTGTTTATTATTTTAAGACTCTTTTTTTAAATTTAATGCACAACAAAGTGTGATCTAAGTGGGTTAAAACGTTCTTTCTTGATTGTCTTGAGCGACACAAATCGAGATCTTGCACCTCATGATGCGTCCACGTGGGGCTGAAAGCAGCTTTGTGGAGCTGGAGGAGAATACAGTCTTTGTCCTCAGTGAACTGTGACTCCAGATGACTATCAGAACAAATCACACTGATCACATAATCCCTCTTTTTTTCTGGAATGACCTCTAAGAACTCAAAAGAAGATCCAGGTCAAACGCTGCTTTGCAAAGTGAACTGCAATATTTTTTTGCAGAGAAGTTTAATGATGTATTTGAGTTTTTTGTCTTGTATATCTCACATTCTTATTTGATATTTTATGTTCTACTAAGTGGTGTAAACATATGCACCATTCCTCAGTTGTTAATTTGCAATTCTAAAGATTTGATTACATTTTCCATATGGACTGTAAACAGAATACAATGTTGTTTAGCAGACAACTTGGGAAATAAAAGGTGGACCTTCTTGCCAGCATTTCATCACGCATCATAGTCTTGGCATAACCATCTTTCAGTCTTATAGGTTGGACGCAACTGTGATTAAAAATTACAACACAATAACCACGCAGATTTAAGTTGGCTCATTATGGTTTGGCATCTCTCTCGTGCGCTGGAGTGTGCAGACGGATCTGGCAGCGTGCGACTAGGGCGTGTCAGTGGGCACAGAGTGAAATGACTCTGATTGACTTCTACTTCGGTGGGACACAAACATCCTGGGCGCTCAAGAAGTATCACTTCAACTGTGCAAAAAAAATTGGTTTCTGAATCAATCTGACATGATGCGAAAAAGGTCACGCGGTTGCTGTCCGCTCATGTCATGTCCGCTTTTACTTTAAATTCAAAATACAGCACAGTTGTTCTGAGCGTGTGCGCCGCTCCCAGTTGTCTGCTGAGCGGTCTGGCTCCGACTGCCAGTCTTAATCGATTCCCAGTGGATGTTTTCCAGACTAAACTTGAGTTTGTGAGATTAGGCTTTCACCCGCCTCACTCGCCCGAGATAAAACAAATACAGCACACTCCGCTGGTGAGCAGGGGAGTTATCATTTCCAGACAATGCTGTACTTCATCATCACTTAAAGCCAATAACTGATAGCAGCAGCAGGAGAACTCAAACTCTTGTTACTTGATAATCCTGAAGTGAAAACAGCTGTGCTGAAAAGTATTGATACCTGAGCTGGGAGTCAGTGTGCGCATCTACTACACACACACTAACTCAGCCCTCCTGTGTCGACACAAAAACAATAATATAGAGTTTACAGTATTCTGACCGGGAGCTAAATTGTGTTTATCTGTTTAATTAAGATATAATTGGATGGATGAAACATTAAAACCTTGTTTATTTACTGTCTTCCTGTTATGATGGGCCTCACTTCTGCCGCCAGAGACTCTGTCAGATATACAGCAGACTTAATCTCACAGTAATACAACAACACACACCAACAAGCAATAAGATTAATAGTATTTCAATATACTAATATCATGTCTAATCTAAAGTCTAATTTTAAGTACTTTAAGTATAGCTTTTCTTACTGACACTTTATGTTGGTTTTTCCTTTCATTCAGATTACTGTAACCTCATTGAGTATTCTTACTGGGCAAGTCCAGTTTGATACACGTGTTGTCCCCCGTCCCCACTGGACATTTGTAGACATCTCCTGTCCGTTTTGCTGGCTGGCCCGACAGCGGTGATCCAATCAGAACCCTGAAGGATAAAAAAAAAAACAGTTGGGATTGGTTGATTAGGAAATCCCGCCAAGCCAAAAACCAAACAACAGCGTCACAATTTTTACAATCGTGATAACAAGCACAATTCAAACATTACTGCAGAAATTAAGAGTTGGCAGGTTGAAACCAGTGACTACGACAATTTCCCTTAATTACACTGTATTTACATGGTTCAATTAAACATAAACCGCGGGTTCAGCCTGGCTGCTGAAAGTGCATATCTTATTATTGTTGATAATTAAATCTGTGGCCATCCACACTGGTGCCGTAGTATGAAATTGAAATAATAAGGGGGAAAATAACACACTTCGACATCCCTTCATTTTCACCTCATTACATGTTGTGTTGCATGATACGTTGCAGATGTCTGTAGGTCTGTAACAGATATGTGCGGGATGTTCTGGCCGCCGTGTCCACTGTGTCACTCCGTCAGTAAACTGATGCTAAAACGATTCGGCCATCTGCCCTCCTTTAAACATTCAGGGCTTATTAACATTCCTCGGCACTAATGGGCCCTGGTCATCTAAAGTGAGACACGGAGTGGAAGAACAACAACAAGAACACGCTCTCAGCAGCAACCTGTGTGTTACATTACCCCATGACTGCTCTCATGTTCTGTCTGTAATATTGTCCCATGTATCCCCCATATCATCTCCAATTTTATTGCCCCTCCTCCTCATTTCTGAGAAATTTCCTCTGTAATTCTGTTTTTCTTTTTCTTCTTTCCTCTGCCCTCTTTCACCCCTCAAGATCTCCGCTCTCTGCCTGCTTCGCCCGTGTTGATTCCCAGGTTCCGACTTCTGCAGCCGGGCCCTTATCGCGCGGACCTCTCTGGGTATTAGTTTCGTCTGGACCTGGAACAAAATAACGCTATCTGGAGAGGTTAAAGAGCAAGAGTTTTGTCAGTAAGCAGTGTGCGGGGGATCGGTCACGGCTGGCTCAACTGATTAGCAGTGAGTGAATTACTGTAACCGATCTCATGTGAGCCCGATAAGATCATCACTGCAGAACAGCACCAGGTAGGGCCATGTGGGAAAGAAGTCAAGACGCGGCGCTGCAACAGGTCGGAGGGGAAGCAGGCTGAGGGGTGAAGACCGGAGTAACCGAAGGACGGAGGAGACACAGCCATTAGCCACACGCTGACGGCATTTAACAAGATTTTACAAATGCGCTCCCAGACTGTTTTAACAAGGAGCCACGGATGCTTGGGCTCAGTGTATTTACTGGGCTGGGCGTGTGGATATTCTGGTGGCCAGTTTACATTTAACAGCCAGAGCAATAAAGGCAAGGGTCCTCATTACTGCAGCATCTGGTGCGCTAACCTTCACTTAGCTTTACACGTTTTCAGCTTTTGTCAAAGTGGTGGAGTTGAATTAAACTGATTGGAGAACTTATGGTGGTATAATAAAATCCCTTTCTTGGCCGAGCGTCACCAAAACAACTTTGAGATTTTTCTGATAAAGTAACTGAAATATCACGAGGACCACCAGAACACAGGTTCTGCTTGTTAGATGCCTTTATCTCCACGTTTCCTGCACAAATTCAGTGCAAATTTGGTCAGTTTCCAGGAAATAAGCAAAATGAAAATGGTTAATAATTTGTGTTTCCATTTGCCAATTTTCCATTTGCGTGCCATTAAACATTTACAGAAGAAAGAGAACAAGATGGCAAAACTCAAAGAGCCCAAAACCTCAAATGAAGGAACGGATGATGAGGGAAGCGTGATGGAAATACAGTGTTTGTCCACCACACTTTACAAAATTTGTGGACATACTTAAGGTTTTCGTTGTTAAACATGTTTTTAATGTTAGAGATCCCTTAAACCTATTTTCCAGCCCTCAAAACATTGATGATACTGTGGGTATCACTCATTTTCACGAGGGCCTTCAGATTTCAGAGAGCACAAATCAAGCAAGCAATGCATACAAGTTGCAAACTGAAAGCACAAATGGCGTCACATTTCTGTCTGACGTGGGCTTGTGTTTTCAACCAGCACCTGTGAAATGAGGAGGAAATGCTGCGGTGTGTGGGGGGGGTGATGAATGTTTGGTCTCTAGATACGCTGCCTCATTTCCTCAGAAAATTTCCAGCTCATGCCACTCACCATTTTCCCTCGCTGTTCTCGAACTGCTGGACAGTGTAGCCGAACATGTCCTCTATCGGGCCGCTGAACGACAAGCCGTTTTTCTGGTCCACGTTGAAGGACGACGCGCATGCCAGCAGCGCTGCAGGGGGCGAAGGATTAAAGGAAAAAAAAGGTTACACAGAATGCCAAGGAGCGCGGTTTAATAAACAAGATAAGCTTATCCAGGCCCTTCAGTCCACTACACTGCTCTCCAGCGCGAGTTCGTCAATCTGACCAATCTGATAAATAAATAATCCAATCTGAAATTAGAGAGCCGTGTGTCCAGTTTCCCATGTTAAGAGGAGAGGAAGGTAGACGTATAACAAACACCCCCAATAAATATTTAGAAGATATTCAAGTCGGAAATGAGAAATTAACAGATCTAATAATAGACCAAGTAAATACTGTGTTTATTTAACCACAATGTTTATAGAATTATGACTGATGGTATCAAAAATATTTCGTAATATACTGTATAAAGAGATGGAATACGAACACGAGGGACAACACACACACACACACACACACACAGAGTCTTTCTGGAGGACACAAGAGGAATTTCAGACATCAATGTGAAGCGCTCTGGCCAGAGTCCGGTCTGACCCGCGGGACAATGGCTTCTTCTCTGAGCTGAGCATATCACAGAGGCTCTATATAAATCTGTCCACGTCTCATTACGCCTGCCGCCACAATGACACTCTTTATGTTCGCCACGCCAGGGAATTCCTCCAGCGTAATTTATTCAATTCCCGGATGTGTGAAGGAGTGCAGAAGAAGAAGAACAGTGGGATCACAACAAAGAGCGTGCAGACGCAGACATAAATAAGATGATTTGTTCTTCGGATGATGATGATGATGATGATGATGATGATGGTTTGTAGCCAAAGTGTCTGACCCAAACAAAATAGAGAACTGCCATTTGGCTTCTTGACTCAAGTCATGAAGAGACTTTAGACTTTACTGGCGTTGAAATACTCCAACAACTGTGTGATCGACTGCTGTGAATTTGAAAAATCTAATATAATAAGCATCATCCTCAGCTGTCTGGTAACACTGATAATTAATTAGCTGCTGCAGTGTGATTAACAACACAGCAGTTTCAGTCTATTGTTGCGATTTGAGCATTTGATGCAGACGCTGAACCGTTTTCTTATTGCATCCATCAGGAGGGCAAGTAACCCACACGATTAAATCTGACATCGGTTCGAAGTATCCCCATAGTCTGCACTTGTCATCAGAGTGGTACTAAATTCTTCTTATTGCATTATTTCTCTGACACACTGCACAGTGTCCCAGCAGCAGAATCATTTCCATTCAGACAATGTACAGTGTACATCATGAATATTACATTTGCCTTCATTTCCCATGTTAATTAGATTCAACGATCTCACGCAAATAAAATAAAGTTTCTAAAAAGTCATAATCGTGTAGTATACTGTGCATTCTTGCAGAACAGCATACCACTGAACAAACTGTAAAGACTTGAAGATCTGGCAGATGTAGGTTCCATCGACTTGTTGTTTCTTACCATGTGATCACTTGAGAGTTACCCTCAAAAGTTAGTTTTACCCTTCACTGTAAGTCACTAACTTTTAAACGTTAAACCTTTTCATGTATTCATTAAACATTTTTTTTTTAATGTATTAAAACTAAACACCAGACATAAGCTGATAATTGTTCACACGGCACAGTCCAGACTGCTGAATAAATGCCGCGCCCGCTTGTGCATGCTGAAAGAACATGCTTGGTCGAAGAAACGCAGAGAAAGCAACACAAACAGCCGTCTGTGCATGTGTGTACAGACCGAGTCCTACACTCACGGAGGCTTAGATGCGTGAGTCTTATCTGATCGGGGTTCGTTACGGCCCCCCTCTCGCTGCTTTCTCATAAACTGAGGAGCTATGAAAACATGCGTCTGCCAGTCATCATCCAGTTATGTTTGGATGTTGATCGCACAGATTTCACATGAGAGCGCGCTTTTCACATTTCCCCACGCGGTAAAGAGAAAAAGACCAGGAGAAGCAGACCTGCAGAGTCATATACTGGAATCCCCGCCAAGAAATATTATCCCCTCTGTTTCTCCCCTCATTCATTTCTGTGCTTCCTCTGTTGCCCCCTCTCCATCTCTCAGAGAAGCTCCATTTCCTGCTCCTATTAACCTGATTATAGACCTCAAATCCACAGGTGCACGCACGCACATGCGCGCACATTCACATAGACACGCACAGCTCATTTAGCAGATTTAAAATGGCTGTGGGCCAACCAGGCCTTTTCCATTTATCACCCACAGAGTCACGCTGGCCTGCGGATCATACGGGAGTGCCCTCTGTCTATTGGCAGACGCATCTTTTGTGCAAACAAAAGATATCTCACTTTACTCTGCTCAAATCAAAACCAGCGGGTTACGTAACTGGCTGTGTTCAGGATCTGGGCCAACGTCTGCCCTGGAAAACCAATAAGTGGGCTCGTCCCTGGTGGATGGAAATTAGCCTCACGGGGCTCTGAGGAGCTGGCAAATAAAAACTGTCCATCACTGTCTGAGGGGGTCGGACTGCGCTGGGCTCGTGTCCTCATGGTGAGCCCGCTGCAAGGCTCTGTCTGCCCACCGCCTTGGTCCAGACTGAAATATCTCAACTGGTATCGGACCACTGCGCCAAGGTACGGCCTCACAGAGCCGTTTGGATCCTGTACAGACAAAGAGAATGGCTGAAGATGCTGCTCTGCTGCTGTTAGTTTTGTTTCAATGGAAAAAAGATGACTGGTAGACACAATGCAGTCCATGTACTGTACATCATCCTTAATTGTAAGTCTTGTAAATCTAATTTTTGCTCAGCGGGAATTTCTAATGGGAATTAGAATATGGGAGCTTTAGGACTATATTGAGTCTGTTTTCAGTCGCCATCCATGTGGTTCTGATTGATCCTGGCAGTCTGACGGCCGCACCACCCCACCACCCTCTGTTATCCAAACCAAAATGACTTCTTTTTTACAATTCTGCAACACAAGAAGCCAAGTAGCACAAGTCAGAGCTGCCTGATAGCAGCATGGATCAGCACCTCGGCCTGCGAGACATCTAACCGGCCATAAAAACGACCCCGAGTCAGCACCTGTAGGCTTCAAAGCATTGTTCAGCAACAGTAAAAAAGAAAAAAAAAACATGCCTGACTGGCAACTGCTCATCTGTAACATATCTAACCAGCTATAATCGGCTTTAAAGCTTAACGCAAACCAGCACCTGAGGGCAACGAAGTCATCAAGTGACCAAAAACTCAGCCCTAATCGGTTGTGGTGAGAAACACGTGTCAGTTGTAAGGCTGATCCAAGATAGACGGTCAAAGCCAATCCCCTGAAATTAAAGTAAACAAACGTCTGCGGGGGCTCAGAAACTGGATTATCTTAATGATACATCAGCCGGAGAGAAAGAACAAATTAATTCATGTTTTCTTTTGTTTTTTACAACAGACTGGTGTTTGACCCCTCAAAGGCCAAAAAGGGCTTTGGGTGGTTTCTTCACCATGTGCTGGCATTTAACAACAGACTTCTCTGGCGAGGGGGAGCAGATTCATACTTTGGCATGGCCGCGGGCGGCCCACAGCCACGCACAAGTTATGAAAACTGAAGTATTTCCAGATTTCCTCCTTTGTTCATTTATCTTTCTTTATCTTTATCTGCTCTCCCCATCCATGGCATTTCTCTCTCAGCTCTCCCTTTCCATCACGGTCCAATTTTTCCTGCTGCTCCTCTTGCTTCACGCTCCGACAGCATCCAAACGTTCCTCTCTAATCACTCCGGGAACGGTAATCACGAGCCGAACTTCTGACAGGTTTCAGCTCCGCCGACTTCAACTCAGATTTCTTATTTGGCTGTCCGCTCATTCTCTGCTTTATTCTTGGCAAACGTGGAGCGAGTGGGTGTGCAGAGAAGACACCAGAGGCCGTCAATGTGGGCGCGTCTTCAGAACAAAAGAGGCCGAATACCTCTGAGTTTTCAGTGATAATGTCTGCGGACGGGGGAGGATGCAGATACATTCATTCAACTTTTATTAATACACGCTGGTCCAATGAGAGCAGCTCAATCTCATTTGCATAACGAGACAAGCTAAAATAAAGTATGTTTGTTTTAGCTCGTGACTGATTTCCAACCGTGAGTGGAACCATCACCATGAAGAGCTAGCTCAAGATCATCATGAGTAAAAACACCAACCAGAACATGTTGAACTTGTTCAGAGGCTGCTCAAAGTCATTAAGGATTCATCATCTGGGAATCATGAATATTTTTTACATAATTTCATGGTGATCCCTCCGACGGTTGTCGTCAGGCTGAGGCGGTGGACCAACCAACAGAGCGACGTTGCCATCTCTAGAGCCGCTCCGCTCTCAGCTCCCTCGGCTCCACTCGCTACTCAATCTGCTTCCTCTCCTTCATTAATTCATCCTCCCATCCCTCTGTTCCACAAGAACCTCATCCATCACTGCTTCCTCCCTCCATTCATCTTCTCATCGTCTCCCACGGCCCGCTCCAACGTCCCTCTGCTCCGCTCATCACGCGACCTCTCATTCGTGGACCGAACATGCCGGCTTGGCGGTGTCGGATTCCTTCCAGATGTATCCTCAGGAGCTCTGTTTCTCTCACCGGTGCAGAAAACATGCAAGCTGAGACCCACGCATGACATCATTCCCCCCGACGGTTGTCAAAGCTTTCATCCCACCCACCACCCACCCGCCCCCCCACAAAAGTCTCTCCCCATAATGCACGGGAGGTTGACACCTTCCTGACCATATCCGTCCAGCAGACACATCCACATATGTCTGCTAAATCTGCTGATCACAACAGTTTGAACATGCGGGGAGAGGCCGGGATGGCGACGGGGGGGTTGGGGTGAGGTGGGCTCCTGGGATACATCAAATACCACTGGAGAGACTAAAGATACACACACCCAGCGGTCAAAGAATGACCTTCCTCCAGAATCAATAAGCAACATGCACAGATAATCACACACGTTACGAGGGGAACGGGGAGGGTAAATACTACGGCCATTAGCTTGTGGGTAAACGCCGCAGCCCTGCTAATCACCAGCCCTAACAAGCATCAGCGCAGGTTTATTTTGGGCAAAGTCAGCGAAAGCAAAGAGAAACTTTGAAAGAACAACAGCGGTACAAATGAGAATATAATGAACAGGGAAAAACAGGACGGCAAATTGTTGTCACTCAACAGACACAGCAGTTTCACATGAAGCTAGTAACTATTCTGACATGATGATGACTGCATGTCTCATTTTTAATAACATGGTCTGTAGTGTATATAAAACAACATGTAGTACAACTGTAATTCTCTAATTATAGTTTTACAAAGTGCAATGTATTCTTGCTATCTCCAGTGTGCTTTTAATAATCAAGTGACGCTCCGGCTTTTAGCCAAACTCCCACTTAACAAAAACAAAACACATTGATCTGCACCGTCCACTTATACTGCTGAAGCAGGACCGCATGGACAGCAGAGGGCTTCCAGCTCGCTGTAGATTGATGCCGTTCGCTTAAAGGCAAAGCGAGTGAGATGTCGCTTAGTTTCAAGCACACTCACTGTTTAATCCGTCACACTATCATCTCCAGAGAGTGACTGTTCTTGAAAACGCTTTGGAAAATGAGCCCAATTGCTCTTTCTCCAAAAGTCAGATGAGAAGTCAGTGCATTGTGTCGTCTCATCAAATCCGCCTATTTCCCCAAAACCTGGAGTCATTCTTTTAACAGTAAAGAGTGACTTTTTTTAAAGTGAGACCCATTAAAGTCGGACTCGCCTTCATGCACTTTGCATGTGTTTCAGAGCAGCCCTGACATCAGGATCATCTTTCCCGAGCACTTACGAAAGAGACTCCAATGTTTCTTCAGTGTGAATCCCAACAGCAGGTTAATGTAAGTGTTAGTTACGGGATGTTTAGTAAATACACCGATTACTGGATTGAAAAGGAAAACAATTCTAATTACATGTTTAGAAACGCTGCACCGACTGTGCCATTTAAAGTGCCTGCACCGCAGTTAGACTTTACGGTAAAAAAAAAGTGCACACAGTACATGTCTGTCGTTTTATATTTACTGTCATGTGCCTGAGTGATTGACATGATTTGCCATAGATAGAAAAATAAAAAGATGCAGATGTTGAAACTTCATCAGAAAACTGCAGTTCAGCTGCATCAGTGGCCAGAGCCGGTAGTTTTGTGGTTTGTCTCTTTGAGCACAGCTTCCTAAGCACCTATGTTGAAATGATTTTATCATTTGGCGGTGTACAGTTTCCTACACACTCAGCCCTCATAAATTTGAGAAATACCGTGTGGGGCTACAACAGAAAGAGAAAACTCATCAGTCTCTAGGTGTTGTCACCGGCGTTTTCATCCCTTTGCAACAGCTCTGATCTTTTCCCGGCTCACTGAAAAGAAAAAAAAAAAACGGACACATTTTGTTAGCGTATCCACATTAGTGCGGACATGGCCTCAGCGGGGGTGAGTCCCACCCCCGTTGTCACACTCCCACTCTCTGTCAAACACGCAGATGTGTTTAGAAAAGTTCAGCTCTCCCCTTCACGTTGTGTTTCTCCGCTGCTTTTTCAAGGCAACTGAAAACACTACGCCGCACACGCCCACTCTGAATACTGCAAATGGGTGAGATCAACATCTGAATGTAGAAATCGAACACACGCCACAAAAACTGAGACAAAAGTCAAACAAGGATGATGAGTCATATTGAGAGTTGGTTAACTCTATCAGTGAAATACTGCAAACTCCAACTCGTTCAGCTGCTTTTTTCCCATGAAACCTTTGGTCTGGGAGGAGAGCGTCGGGACCAGCGTGGCCGTTCGCGTTGGCCCCTCGTCGGAGAGGTTAACGTGAACACGTTGCCCCGGGCAGACGCCACAGCTCCACCGCTCCCTGTATGATGCCAGTTTGATGGATCGCTCTGGCCCCGCTGCTGGCCCAGGAGAGAGACAGGGGTGGGGGGGTGCAGGGCTGGACTAGCCTGGTGCACAGATGCCGACGCACATCGCTCGAGCCACACGAACGCACACATGCATGCACGTTCATACACACACAAACACACACACAGAAAGACAAAGAGCCAGGAACTAAGCTATCAGCACTTCGCAGGTAGTGAGAGCCCCAGAGGACTGCAAGTACGTGTGTGTGTGTGTGTGTGTGTGTGTGTGTGTGTGTGTGTGTGTGTGCGTGTTTGTGTGTTTGTAGCAGCAGTAATTACAGCGCCTCAAAACCAACACAAATTCCAACTCCAATAACAGCAGTCTGTGAGAGAGGATCACTCTTTCTAGTCATCTAGAAGAAAAACACAAAAAAGTTTTTCACAGTGTAAGAACTGCTTTTATCATTTTATTTCCCTCTCAGAATCTGCCGGGGGTGGGGGCTTGATACACCAGCCTATCAAAGACGTATAGAGACAGGGACCTCCACAACCTGCAGAGGAACTGTCTGGACATGAAAACATACTTTAATGGTGCTTTTACAAATGAATATTTTAACCATATTGTTGTTTTTTTACATCACACTGCTTGCTTTGACAAATACTGGGAAAACAATCATGCAGTGTGGTTTATTATATTGGCCACATTTTTATATTCTCCACATTTTAGTGGTAGAGGCAGTGTCCGTCTGAGGCAGAAAAAAATAGTTTGAGGAGAAGCATAATACACATAAATAACTTCTGTGTTTGTGTGTGTGTGTGTGTGTGTGTGTACGGATGTACGGGGGTCTCGGGTCTTGCACACACTGGCAAGAACAAGGAAATGATTCGACGGGGCAACATCCTGTTTTACAAAAAGTAAAATCAGTCAAGCGCAAACTACACCCAAAACAAGCGGGGGGCATTTAACAATTAACTGGGAAATGATGAACGCTTGCAGCGGTTGCGTCACGCTCACGGTGACTCTGCCCAAGTCGTTTTCCAGACCAGCTTGTGTCGTCAGTAACGGCATTCCTCTCTCAGTACCAAAGAAGGCGGATGCACCACATTGTGATGCTGCCGCCACCTTCGTGTCTGTCCTCTGCACATGAGCTCCAGCTGGTGGGCGGTTAGCTTAGCTTAGCATACAGGCCGTAAGCAGGGGGACGCGATTCCTCCGGCCGTCTCTGAAATCAAAAATATGCCTCCCAGCACCTCGACATCTCGCTAATTATGCTGTTGCATCTTGTTTGCTTAACCCATACACAGACACAAACTTCGAGCCACAGTTCTGGGGCGGTTTGATACTGTAAATATTGTTGGGAAACAGCAGCCGTGCACAGTGACTTACTGTGCAGAGAGTGTGGGTGCTGCACAGATGCCGTTCAGCAAGAAAACACCAGACTGTGTAAAGTGAAAAGGAGGAGCAGGTGGAGTAAGGCTGTTTTTAGACTTTGGAGAGAGAAAGGCTTCCAGCTTTTTTTTTATTTTCCTGCCAGGCTTAGCACATCCTTGCTCTTACTTCATACACTTCCAAACGTTGGACTATTTCTTTTAGGTTGAGAAAACGCTGATGTGAGTCATTCTGGAAGGCGTTCATAAAACAGCCTGTTTTGCTTTTTACCCATAAGGAAGCTGCAGGGACTCAGTGTGAAAAACAGAAGCAGCGTTTGCCCCCCTCTCTTTAACCTCTGCACTTTTCACTCTTCCCTTGTTGCTCACGCTGGCGATAACGCAATCCCCTCCCTGCCGCACACTAACTGACGCGGACCTCACCCTTGCAAACGCCCGGTCATCTCGCCAGCAGCGAGCCTCCCTCACGTTTTCCCCTCTGTCTCCCCGATCTGCCCAGCTGCTGCCTCCACCTCCCTCCTCGTTCGCCCCTGATGCCTCACAACAACTGTGCAGTGCCAGAGGTCACAAGACAGAAAAATGCCTCCGCACACACCAACTATCTGTGGTTAACTGCAGAGACAGACAAAAATGCGTGGGAGCAACTGATAACTCTGCTGTTGAGATAAAGGTCTCAGGAAAGTGGCGGTGCGCTGTACGTCTGATGTTTAATATGATTAATATTGAACAAACGCAGGTTTCCCCTTTTAAAGCATTTCAGACAACATATCTTCAATGTGGAAAGAATTATTCCAGTGCTTAGCGGGGTCACGAGGATGCTCCTGAAAGTGCTGAAAGTGTAGCAGTTTGAGGAAAAGCGGCGACGAGTGATGGAAGTGTGAAACACATGCTGAACGCTTTTATGTGCCCAGAGTGTGTGTCTGTCTGTGTGTGGCTCGACCTCGTGTTGTGGAGGTTGGGACCCACGTAAGCTGACACGGCGTGTGATGTCGCACCTTCGCGGGTGTCTTGTTTATTTGAAGAACTTTTAATGACGGACATGTGCTTCTTTCTTTAAGTGAGTGTTTGTGTTGTTGGGTGAAGTTTGAGGAATATTCGGCACTTATCAACCGATGGCGCAACTCTTTTTGCTTACGTTTGAGCTCAGAGGCCACTTATAGGAAGATTAGGTTTGTGCAGATATCCCCTGCTATTCATACACAATCAGATTAAAACTGCCTCTCAAAGTGGCCTTCCATCCAAATGCGGTGCAGATATAACCCAATTTGTCAAAGAAATGCGGCAAAAGAAAATGTTAGTTAATGCAGGTTTCCATCCACTGCTGCTACGCAAAATCCTCGGAGTTGGTTGATCAAAACAAAGGGTGCCATCAAAACCTTTGTGGAAGAAGAACATCAGAAGAGCAAGAAGTTGATAGAGAAAAAGCTCCAGTCTATTGGAAAACGGTTTGTTCATGGAGTCATTTGAAGGAACAGTCTCCTTGTTGCTCCACAACGATCTGATGTTTTCATTTCAACAGGCTCTGTCTCTAATTTGCTGAGTCTGTTTCCGTTGCACTTTGTGGCATTTTTGTCAATATCCCGACTTTTCCACCTTAGTCGGGCGTGAAATCTTTTTTTTTTTCCAACTCAGTCAGTCAAATGTTACAGTCAGCATCTGACAGTTAGTTGTCTATCTTGTTGTCAACCGCCATTGTCGCAATACATCTACGGCATGTCAGCAGGAATGAGAGGGGAAAACTGAATTCTGCATGTCACTGCTAAAACCATAAGGCTCCTGGAGGTGACTTCATGTTCGGGTTCGCTGAACAAACGCTCTGGCACAAGCGTCGCCTTGGCAACCCTGTTTCCCTTTATTTCTGTCTCACTTCCCTGTCTGCTGCTTTCAGAGACACAACATAATAAGTCAACGATGAGTCAGTTCTGTGGCAGGGCCCAACACAGTGAGTGTTGCTGACGGCCATCCTTCACATCCACACACGGGGCGTAATTCACCATCATTTATTTGCAATTTATAGTGTAAAAGAGGTTCAGCCATGCAAGTAGCTTTGTGAAGAAAAGTCTGTCTCAGATAGATAAACCAAAGTCACAGACAGACTGAATGAAGATTCGCAGTCATCGGGGTCACGGTTATCCAGGAAAACTTTTATCCGCCTCTTGGACCCGAGGCGACCAAGCCCAGTTTCCCTGGATTCAACATTTCCTGGATGACAAATTGACTATTTTTGACCTGATGGTAGCATTAGATGAACAGTTAAAGTGACTTTCTGGTCAGCAGAATCAAACTCGCATCAATCATCTAGATCCAGGCTGACCTACACTGTGCCCACCACCGTCACCACTGCCTGCTTTAAGATGGTTTCGTGTTTTACTGCACACTCAACCTGCACCTAAGCAAACCCCTTAACTACATTTTTTCTTGTTTTTCTTGCTCAACTTGAGATGCCCATTTCAGCTGGTTCTAGTGGTGCAGAAATGAAGCTTATAGATGCAATGGCTCTGTGAAATTGGAGACATCCTGGTATCTAGTGGTTTGTACACACCCTATATATCCCCAGGGCACCCGTTTTGATTTTGACTGAGGACCTTTGTTGTATTGCATATCTCTCTCGCTCCATATGTCCTGTTCATAACTATACTGCCCCATAATGGCACCACATGAATCCCTTTAGAGGTTGTGTGTCCGACTGGCACTCACTGTGAGCTAAATAACAAGACGTGGTGTAAACTTGAACATCTTCCACTGTGCAAATTCTAGTTCGGTGGTTGCCACATGCTGCACAAGACAGCAGAATCAGTAACGTTACAATTACACATCTGTAGTGGGCTGAGACAGCAGAGCAAAAAATGAAATCATGTGGGTGGCCCTTGTGGTTTCACAGCCTTGGGTCCTCATCTTTGAACTTTTCATCTGATGAGCACACTTCTTCAAGGAAATATATGCTCTTCTGCTTTGTGTTTACCCGCAGGGCACAGCTTCCTGCCAGATCGGCGGGTTTAAGTCAGTGTACACACAAGGTGTGCGAAGCTTGTGAGTCTTTATTTGACTGAGACTGACGTGACGCTACCCGGATGAGTCAGTGCCACTGAAAATCAACAAACAAGTGTCAGTAATAAACGGCAACCTTTCCCCAAACAAAATGCCCACATCCAACCATGTACAAATCCCTCTCATCACAACAGGTTGTTTATTAAAACACTGAGAGTACATATGAGGACCGATGAGGATGTATAATTGAGGGTTCCTTATGGGACAGTCAAAAGGCACCTGTGGATTTCCTGTGTGCAGCTGTAATTAAAGCTCAAGCTCAAGATTTTCAACGATTTTAATAGTTTCTGCCAAACCCCTACCTTGTCTTTAATGCATCACTGTCATTTATGTCTCCACAGTCAAGTGCCGGTCGATACTGAGGATCCGTGGCCTGCTGCATGCACTGACTGACCCAGACCGGCTCCATATGTGGTATTTGCAGTCGTTAAACACCTGTTTGAGGTCAGCAGGACAAACCATCTTCTTGTTTTTTTTTTCCTATCTCATCATCACACCCCACACAGGAACTGTTTTGATGTGTCACACTGTCCCCTCTCCAGCTCACACTTTATTCTCAGTCAGGACCCCCGACCTCTGAGAACCGAAATGAAATGGTCTCTAAACCTGACTCTCTTCATTCAAATCTGCTGAAGGGGAGGCCTGCGGGGAGAGACGACAGCGTGTTGTCAACATTTGTGCTCATTCTCAGAGCCATAACTCAGTCCAAATACTGAACAAGCAGGAAGGATTGCACACATTTTTGGATTTCATGCGACTTACATTCCCCAGAGGTTTCATTATCACGTATTACCCCAATTATCTTTATGTCCATAAATCCTCACACCTTGCCAACACTTGTCTGAGTATCTCATCATTTTTAAGATTTCTTCAGTGTTAAACTGCTCCAGTGACAGGCGTCTCTACATCCTTCAGGAGACTGCAAACAGGGACTGGTGATAGCTCTTTCGGCATGGCACGGGTCGGCTCGTTGAAGGTGGCACCGTGAACAGAAATATCACATGCGACACCAAAACTGAACCAGACAGTTCACCTTCTCCCACTGGAGACAACCACACACGACGACGAAGACGTGTCTTCACACTTTAGTTGTTAAATCTGACATACACCATAAACCAAGTGTGATCATTAGGTAGGTGTGAAACACCACCTGGCCACTTACCATATCCGTTTTAACCATACACTGCCAAACACTCATGAGAAAAGCTGCACGGTCGTTTCTCAGCAAAGAGGGAGTTCAGTGGAGTTTTCACTGTCCAATTTTTTATTCTTTTAATTTCATTAAGCTGCAAAAAGTATTTCTCTGGGCAGAATGAACACATGATCTTCCTCTGACGGATGCCGGAGGGGACACAAGCAGAGAATAAATGAACCAGATCTTAATTACTTAGTTTATGTCAAATTTCTGCTGATTGCAGCCACCAGGAAGTAAGCCGATTCAAAGGAGACAGCAGAGGAGGAGGAGGATGAGGAGGAGGAGACATACTTCTAATGACGGCGATGGCCGAGTTCACTACTCAGTCTCGCCAGGCTCATAAATTCAATTCAGAGCTTTAATGTCTGAGGACTTATTTCCCTTGACCTTTGAGCTTTCAGTGAATTAACCATCTACTGTAGTCATCCGCTGCAGAGAAGTAACAGATTCCAGGATCTGTGATGTTAGAAACAGCATGAAAAAAAAAAAAACGTTTTCCTGGTCCTCAAAGGAATGCTCAGGAATCTAAGTCAGTTTTTGTTCGACAAACCTTTCACCCGAGAGAGTAAATACAAGCAAGAGGAACATGTAGTTCATTCTGGGACAAGCCAGATAAAAAGGCGACTCTGAATGTCTCAGAGCACCATGTGAACTCCATCACGTCCCATGACTAGTTCACACATGTGGCAAACAAACATCTCATCATGTGTGATCTGTTTGACATCAGTCTTTAATACTCTCAGATTTTGGACAGTTCAACAGACAATGAAAACATCATCTGTTCTGAAGGCATTTTCACTATATTCATTGATTATTTATGATTAATTGCACGAGGGAAACTAGCAACTAACTATTATTTGTGATCAATTAATCTGACAAATAGCTATTCAATTATCAAAGCAGTTGCCAATTATTTTTCTGTCAATCAACTTCAATCAACATATCATTTCAGTTATATTTTCGATTATGTCTGAACAAATAACAACTCTGAAGTCTGTGATGAGCGTCTTCCTCTCTTTTTCCTAACATTCCATAAACTAAACGATTAATCAGTTAACCAATGAAAAAGAAATGGCCATGAAACCGATCACCAGCTGCAGCCCTGTAGGCTCAAGTAAAGGTGTTCATGTGGTCCACGTCTCTGGTAAGCTCGGCCACTGCGGTCCGACACACGCTGATTGAAGCCAGATGCCCCATCTCCTCTGCAGCGCCAAACTCAAACCACCTGTAGCCCCATCTCCGTTAGGAATTTACGGAGATTAAATGCTGCCACTACAATAACCACATGTGGGCCTCTGAGGCAGGCAGAGGTAGCTCCAATAGCACAACATGGGATCTCCCACTATGTTCTTCCACCCCGTGTAACCCAAATGAGGTCATAGACCAACCAGACAAGAGCGCTGGGCTATGGGAATGGACATAAGGCAATAACAGAATACTATGGTTCAGTTGCGCAATCAGAGCTTGTTCACGAACAATCAACTTTAAGTTGAGCTGGGAGGGAGAAGATCATCTGTGACTGCCCGCTGTGCCAGGTAATTCATACCAACTTCTTCATGTTGGGAAGTGAAGTTAACAATTTTGCTTTGTGAGCTTCTTATGATCCATTTACAGCAAAATTGTCACAAACACGCACATTAATCTCCATCTCTAACTCAATTCTGTAATGACCATCACAAGCCAGTATCACATGTAAGCATAGGAATCTGAGAACCAAAGAGAGACAGGCACTGTTTGCTTTGCTCTCCTCTTCCTCCTCCTTCTTCTTTTTCCTTCGTCCCTTTTTCCCCCTCCTCCGGATTCAGAGGAGTGGTTCGCCGGTACTTTCCCCCTCAAGTTTGAACTCCCTTGAACGTGATCTAGAAGTTAATTCACCACTGCTGCTCTGGAGCTGAACCTGAGATCACATCCCATCAGCAGAGAGAGTTAGGGGGGTGGGCGTGGGGGGCGTTGAACTCTCCAGTACCAAAACAGAACCCCGCTGCCTCCTGAAGCATCACTTTACATCTTTTCGAAATTAAAATCTCATCATGACTGATTTCTATGTAAAATTCAACCAAACTAATCATGCAGTGGGTTTGTCTGGTCACAGGAAATTGCATAATTTCACATGACATACTTGGCAAAACAATGCACAACAGGAACATGGTGAATGAAAATGCATGACAATGCAGAAACGTTTTCACAGAGGCAACGAAATGCAGCTACTTTTCCAGGACGTGTGGGCACTGGTGTGTAAACACTGGCGTGGGCGACACTTAATTGGGGCTCGGCGCAGTAATTTAACTGACTGTAATGTCTCTATTATATGAGGCAATGCCGCGCTGCTGCACGTAGAAACAATTAAGTAGGCTACCCTGCGGTTTCCCCCAGTCAGAATAAATAACATCTGGGACGGAAAGACAAAATATTTAGGGGCATCTAACGAGGACACCGTGGTGCCACCACCCTCTAACGGGCGCTCGGGGATCGTGAGCGACACACCTAACGCGCGCTTTCAGCCGCTCAGACGTCAATGATGCAGCTCGGGCTGATCGAAGATGCGGGACGGCGTGTGCGCAAAGGTGCGCAGAGATGCGCTTCAGACCATGGCGCGGTAGAGAAAACAAGAAGAAGAAGAAGAGAAAAGGCGCTCTCTCTGTCTCCGCCTGTCATTCATTGTTACATCTGAAGACCGGCACACATGCCACGTTTCCTAATAAGTTGCTACTCACCGACGACTGCCGCCGCTGTCAAAGTCCAACGCGGACTTATCCCGAGCATCTCGACGCGCAAAGTGTGTCTTCAAGTCCCAGCTTCAGTTATTCCACGGACTTCTTCCTGTTCCGCGCTCCGATTTCGAATTAAAAACGAGAGCCCCTCGGTGAGGTCAAATCTTAACGCTCAGTGCCTGACGAGGAGTCCGCAATAATGCATGTCCGGCTCGACAGCCAGAAGCCCCGTTTACCAAGTGACGCCGACGCCGCCGGGGATGAGCTCTGTTCCTCTGCTGGGCCGAGCGGGACGGACAGAAACAGGGAGGAGAGGGAGCGTGAGGAGGAGGAGGAGGAGGAGGAGGAAGAAGAGGGTGGGTGGATGGGTGGGGGAGCTGTAAGGAGTTCACTGTGCTTTGCGGGGGCTCGGTCTGCCAGGCCATGGGAAAATGTTAGCAGTCAAATAACACGTTTGCAGCGCAGCGATGTCCAGAGGAGACGACTGTCAGTCTGTGGCAGCTGATCCCGTCGCTCACAGTCTAATTTATTAGATATTATAGGCGATTAAATCATAACTGAGTTGCAAAGGACAGTTGCGCCATGAGAACGAGTAATGGGTGAAAGTGCATCACAAGCCTGGTCAATTCATGAGGGATTGCAATGTGTCAAACTGTGAAGAAAAGCTGAATCAAAGGTGAATAGTTTGAAGTGAAAGCCTGAGAACCAACTTAAAGAGCCATTGTAAAGAATTAAAAGTGAGGGGAGAAACAGAGTGTTGGTTTTGCTCTCCGATCAGATTAGTGAAATTGCTCTTGTACCCTTCTGGCACTCGACCCAGCATGTGAGCAACATATTTCCCAGGGGTCTGCGCTGATTCATCAGCTGTGGTTTTGTGCTGAAAGTTATATGGCCGCTGCCGTACAAAGACGTCCGAAGTCACCACCTGTACTGCGTATACTGTACGATTTATTCTGTGGCTCCTGAAAGATGCTTTTCACCTGCGACATCAATAACGTCGCCTCATTTTTCAGGTGAGCTCTTTAAACCAAACGGTCCCAACCTGCAACTCTTAGCTGTGCTATATGTTTGACCTCACTTCAGGCACTGTGTCAAGACTTTTACTGTTAAAGAGCACATGTAAATAGTGTGGATTGTAAATATACAATGAGTTGGGTATGACAAACCAGCTGCTCACAAGAAGCGCATCGTTTATGAAATATGAATTCACAGAATTGTTGATTCAATCTTTAGCTGTTACCACAATTAATGTGATTCATTCACGACGAGCTGCAGCTCATATTCTGGTGTGAGTTTGCGGCTCAGTTGATAAAGTCATGTTTCACTGAGCAGTAGCTTGTTTCCTGCACCGGAATGAAAAAAAAAAAAACACTAAATCAACCAGAGGACTTTCATTGTTACAGAAAGTGCAGGTTACAAATGGTCTGAGATGTGGTGCAGAACCAGGATCAGCAGCTGAGGAGAATTCACAGAAATGAGAGTACTTTGAGAGGAAGGGTGGAGGGCTGTATTCATTCAGGGGGCCCAGAGATTACACCCCCCGATTAAAACGTGCTACGCTTTAATGCCACCACAATTTGTCCGCTCAGCGCAGCATCTTACCTTCACAGAGCTGGGAGGTGCGCTCAAAAATGACACCCTGGGCAATATTCTGTCCGTAAACCCATAACAGAGCCAGCCCACCTCAAATCTGCAACACATTTTTTGTGGTAATTTTGCACTATTTTCTAGGATATTCTAATAGCTCACAGGTAGAACATACAAACCCCTGGTGGCAAATGTCATATCAAACTACTGGGAAGAAAACAGCATCAACCTCTTAGTGACTGCAAATATAAAACCACATCATGGCACCCTATAGAAACCACCAAGACACCTTAACAACCACTCGCCAAGCATTTGTGGACACCTCAGCAAAGTCTATATTAGGTGCAGCTACAAGGGCAGCGCTCCATCAGCCAGTGGAGGATAAAGTACCGTGTGCACGTCCACTCTTCAGCTGCTTTTGGTTCTGAACAGGTACTCCACTGTGCGTTTTCAGATCTGTGCTGAACAGACCAGAGCTGTGGCCAAAACTGGGCCAAAACAATGAGCTGTAAAACTCGTCTATACAATAAACGGTTTTGGAAAAATGACTGTTGGTTCACACCAGCAGCCCCTTTCACATTGTTTTCACATCATCGTTTGACATGTTTTCATTATAGAATTAATGATTATATCCACTTAAGATTAAGGAATAGCGGTGGTCATACTTTGAAAAACAAACAACAGTCCATATTAAGAGTCCAATATGTTGTTGACCTGTCCACAGACCACAATCTCCTCCGGACGCCAACGTATCCCCTGCCGTGCTCCACGTACGGGCCCTGTTATTTAAATGAATGCATACTGAAACCTCCCAGCCACCACGCCTACCCTGCTGTTGTCTGCTTTTGTTTTCCTGCATCAGATTTACCTCTCAGCCTCCGGTTTACATTTCGTTGCTCCGCGGCTCGTGCTCACCACTGTGCTGTACACCTGCAGGTTCACCCTCGCATCTTCAGTCACCCGGCAGCAGAACCGCTTGTTATCCTTCTCCATTTCTGTGTGTAAATATTATGGGGCTCTTTATAAACAACAGACTACAAACATGAAGACTGTTTCATCAGCCAGCGGGCGGAATGAGCAATTTACTAAACATACAGTATGTGCTGTTGTAGTACACCTTATTGTACACTGTAACTATGAACACGCGTACTGTACGGTTTACACAACACACGCACATGTTTCATTTGCATGAAGACGCGCGTCTGTATCAGACATCTGGACCTCAGGAACTCCAGGGGAGTGAGACAGTTTACAGGAGTCCATCCTGTCTTCAGCCCCGCACATATCTCTGGCGGAGACTCAGGAAGACTCTGATTAGTTCCCATGCATTTCCTCACTGCACCCCACCCCTCCCCAACCACCTCCCCCTTTCCTCATCCTCTCACCCACCTCACCCCCGCTCATTCACTAAATGATTTGATTTGTTAAACAATGTGCAGTATGTAGAGTGTAGTAATGGCACACCTTGTTTTTCATGTTTGTCTGCACTTTCCTCACCTCACCTTTCATCCTGACGTGCTGCGTTCCTCCATTAGCTATGAGTCTATTCTAATGGGTTTTTCCGCTCTCCCGCCCTTTAACTGTCTGTATACATGCAGACAGGAAGGGAGCATTAGGAGTGCACAACATACAACGGTCTCAGGGTCCCTAATGAATCAAAGGCATCTTCATTCAATTTCGCAAATACTCTCTCAGAGTAAAATACTGGAGAAAGATTTTCCTCCAATCAGCTTAGCCCGTCTGAGCTGCATTTTGTGGCTTTTTTTAAGGCTCCACTGAGGTAATGAAGACGCACTATAGAGCCCAAGGATGGTAAATCCCTTTAAGTGACGGAAATGACCTCAGTTCATATAGTCTGACGAACAGTTTTTAGTCGCAGACTGAGTCAGTCATTGGTTCATGCTCCAGCTAAGCGGACCCTCTTCAACCCTCTTCGCCCGATAACAACCTTTCCTCTCCAGTGAAAGCTATTTCCAGTGAGCATCGATGGAATCTGTAATGTATACAAGAGGACAGTGCTTGTGTGTAAAGGTAGATGACAGCTCACAGTAAACATATACTATGTACGGTGTTCCCCGTTAATGCATTGTATACTGACTACTATGATACCTGGAGATTTGGAGCTATCTTTAACCAATATGACGCCTGACGACCTTTCGCACATTAATCTTTATATGGGATGCTTCAGCGATTTTTACTTTCCATGCACTCAACAATATTATTGCATTGCCAATGGATCAAAAGACTAAATGCAACGTGAAAAGTTTCGCTCATAGTGACACAGCCATGGAAAATTATCACGCAACACAGCATTTAGCATCTCCCAGGTCACTGTTCTGGTTTTAAGGATGCGCAAATAGACAGCTGTTTGCTATTTTTCTGCTTGTTCTGCTGCCCCCAAGTGGCCCAAAAAGTAGGAGAAGCCAAAATATCCAGAGTTTCAGTCCATAATGTAAAGCTCCAAAAAGCTCTGGTACTCACATTACCCACAATGCATCCAATAATTTCATCACTTGTGTGTTTCACATGCTGAGCAAAGGTTTTGAAAAATAAAATTTGCCAGTTCACTCATCTTCCTGGCCTTTTCTTTAAACAAATCAAACCCGTTATCGGCCTACCGAGTAGTCAACATTTAATAAAATTGTACAACTGTGTAGGCAACCACAGTTTTTAAAGGCTTACAAATGTAAAGATATGTAAAGAGGAAGCTTCATTTCTTCCGAAATTGTTGATCCAGTCAAAATAGCGTAAAGCGGCTGTTCTGCAATTCAGTTTTCTACATCTGCAGCTCAGAAACCGTTTTGGTGACTAATACGACGACTTGTTGCTATATAAGGACATGTTGGCAGCAGAACTTATCAGACTTTTGCTTCTGTCCTTTTTAATCTCCAACAAACAGTCTTGGCCACAAAAGTGTAAGAAAAGTCTTTCCCATAGTTACACCGCATGTATGTGGAGCTCCCTTGTTGGCAGTGGTTGGCTTGCAAGCGTGACTGGGGATGAACTTTGGGGAAAAAAAGAAAGTCCTGTGTCAGCTCCGTGTGAAAGAAAGCAGATCCATCCTCACTGATTCTGCTTTGAAAAGAACAGGTTGTGACTATGTTTTGAACTCTAACATTAACCAGAGCAAGAGGGAGTTTAACCCCCCCACGCCCCCATGTTCCGCACTGCTTCTTGTTCCCGGGTTCATTATCGTTTCTTTTATTTATTCTTTTATACTGGAAATGTCTCTCTAACAATTATTTGGCTGGTCATCAAGAAACAGGAAATGGCTCATAATAAAAACAGATGGAAAGCAGCGTGATAAGTGGATCTGTGCTTTTTTTTCCCAGGGTATTAAACAGTGCTTTGCATGAGCGCATAAGGGCTCATGGTACACTACCCTTCAAAAAAGTCTTCACCCACGCCTGACTTGCGCCAAATTTCACTTTCCACAGAAAGGGCACAACCTTTGGGCATTTATATATATATATATCAATTGAAAGCTATTTTCTGATGCACACAGGAGAGCATGTGAGTGTAATTTACTTGCTGTCTTCAAAGTAGCCCTCCATTCTCCCCCTGGGCAGCTGAAAACAACAATCTGACACATGTGGGCAGCAATTAGAAGTCCCCTTCAGTCTCCTCCCTCCTGGGGCTCGAGCCGCCTGCAGCTTCACGCCTCTTTACCGAGGGCCAGCACAGGGTCTCGACCCTTTGACTCTGACAACACTGAGTCCCAGTGTCGGTTACAGCCCGGCCACTGGCACACACGCTGGGCACCTCTGCCCTTCTTAGCAGCAGTGGTGGAATTTGTTATCTCTGCATGACGCTGAAATTCCACATAAGCTTTTGCATAGTGGCCCTAATGCCGTGTGGATGTACTTTAAATTACATTTCTTACATGCTTTTAAACTTTTGCAATGCTATGCAATAAATGAATATACTCCTGTCAGCCACAAAAGTGTCAAAACACTTAAGGTCCAGACTGAAATATCTCAACAACTGCTGGTTGGATTAGCGCAACACTTTGGACAGACATTCATGGTTCCAAGGCGATGTATCATCATGACTTTGGTGATCCCCTGATTTTTCATTTTTTCCGTTGGCTGGCTCTGCAGCTATTTGATGGACTGACACAAATATCCACGATGCCCATTGGATGCCTTTACATCTAGCGCCACCGGCAGGTCATTTTTCATTCGTTCAGTTTAACATCCCAACACCCAGTGGGTAGAGCTGCAAACAGCCTTTGAGTGAAATGAAAACTGGTGCAGATATTCATGTCTCCCTCTCAATGAACCCTGACATTTCATTTTCAGCTATCATCTGGTCGAACGTTTTAATCCACATTCAGATACCTGCAAAGCGGATGACCTTCCAGTGAGCCCGCCGCACTTCAGCATGCTAGCATTGTTATATAATGCTGACATTAGCATTTAGCTCAAAGCAGGACTGGGCCTGTGTTCAGCTTCACAAAGCTTCCAGCATAGCCATGGACCCTGAGTCTTGTTTCTTCCTGTGTCCTCTGAAAAGACTCAGCAGCATTGTTGTGGAGCCAGAGTCAAAAGTGAGACACCATTATGTGTCTGGGTTTGCAGTGTAGGACGATGACAGACCAACAATGACAGGAATGTGATTTCCGTCAAAGTTTGCCCCCAGACTATAGTGTCAGTACACAGGAAGTTTGGTGGGGCTTCGCTCAGTGGAGTGGATTGTTTAAAGAACGATAAGAACCAAAACTGGACTGCAGTCACTCCCTGCAGGCAGTTTCACACCACTTTCCCCTTCAAAAAGTAATCGAGGAATGAACTGCTGTAATGACTTTTCTCTTTTGTCCCAGGAGGGGAGAGACATGCACATATACGCACATGCACTACATCACCAGGCATATGCACATGTGCACGCACACTCACAGCTGCTTCCAGCATGTGACATCACATTCTTGGCATGCCGCGCAGCCATTGTGATCGGAGGATATCACATTTGGCCCAGAGCGCAGTAATGTCTTGGTGTGACATCTAATGTGACTGCATTGCAGATTCGGCTGGGGCCACGAGGAGGTTATGTTCACACTTTAACAGGAGATAAGGGCGCTGCAGTCGCTGACATTTCAAGACGTAGACAGAGTCGTGTTACAGGCGGTCACTGTTGTCCGCCCACCACCTTTCTGAACTTGCCGTGATTTACAAAATGGACACAAAGCTCTATCTGTGTTTCAGATACCACGCAGAAAATTCAGTGTGACAGTGAAATGTCATTCGCTCACTGTGTTTCACCGCTATCGAGAGGGCAGCTGCTCGCAGCTTCCGCAAAAGCAAATGTGTCACGTCAAAGCAGATGAATCACAGGTGTGGTTGATCTAATTAACGATGGTTCCCACTGAACTGCTTCAGTTTCGGGGTCCTGGGGTCAAACTGCTCAGAAAACATTTGCCTTCACACAGAAGTCAACGATTACAAGGACATTTTACTGCTACAATTCAGTGAGAAAGTAGCAACACAAAACACTTCATGTCACACATAAGATCTAACTCATCAGTCAGGGTCAGAATAGTGTCTCTGAGCAAACAAACAAAACCCGCCACCCTGTAACTGCTATAGGACTGAACATCAATACTATGTACACCTAAATAGTAAATTACTACTAAAACTACTAAATTCTACTGACTATTTGAGAACAGTTTGGTTGGTAACATATGCAACTGGCAGCGAGGCCTACAAACTCACACAGAGACACAAATGATGAATGACAGATGGGTCTCCAGTTTCACAGCGATACAACTGAACTTTGTGCGGCAGGAGCTGGCGGTGACTGACTGAGAAGGTGTAGCTAATTAAACATCATGAGTTGCGTGAACCGTCTGCGCACCACCAGACGTATGAACGTCTGATATTACAAACCTTCAGAATTTAAAAGATGGGTTTGCTTCTTTCAAGACCGATTGAAAGCAATACTTCAGTGCACATATCCAATTCATGTACAATGAAATCGTTGTTACTTAGTGACTGTAATTGATCCTCTTCTTAATGCCGGCAGTGAAGAAATCCAGCTGTGAATTTACAGTGTAAGAGACGAGGCCCTTGTTCGGTTTAAAGTTTCAGATACAACTGAGTTAGTTGAATAAAATGGAGAAAAAACATCAAACCTTCTGAAGATGGTCTGATTAACTCACACGACTGAAGCCTCACCTCAGCTTTGGCTAATATGAGAACTGTGGATTCTGTCCCTGGTCTCTTATATTTGAGTGACACGTCAGAAGGGATCTCTTCTCAGACAGTGCGGACAGGAAGACTGATAACAGTGACCAACAGCTCGTGACATGTATTTACATATGGGCATGTGAGCGCTGTTTTACGACAGACTTGAGAAAGAAATTATATTTACCTGATCACAGTGCTCCGGTGAAATAATCCAAGAAGAGATACAGGCTCAGATATCGTCTGAAAATAAGGGGAGGTGCATCTTGTAAATCAATATTCAGTATTTATGTTTTATCAGCAGCAGAATTACACAGCATGGCTGTATGAAAAATGAATGAAGTTTCATAAATCCTGGAAACCTCTGACTCATCTCCTATACAAATTGGCTTGTGTTTAGCTCTTAATGTTGATGTGGCCTTACAAACTTTTTTCACTTATCTATGACATTTTATTTTTTTTAAATGTTGCAACCAACACTTTTCTTCAATTTACAGTAAATGATTTCTAGGAAAGAAAAATTTCGCTGAAAAATAAAAGGAGCCTTGAAATTAAATCATCACCATAAACTGCATACAGCAACATGCACTGCTTTCTGTTGTAGTCTACTTTCCCTCATATGGTCTCTGTGTAATATTATACTGACTGTTTGAACTGTATAGGGTACACCCCTGACTTTTATTACACTTTTATTTTGCCAACTCAGTCCCGTCCATCCAATCCAGAGCTTCTCCAAATAAAAGGGGGGCGAGCTGTTTACCTGCTGGATGTCACAGGTGGTAAAGCTGAAAAGTCAGTGGAATATTCATAACACACGCACACATCGGGAATGCTACACCGTATGCTACAGTAAAGTACAGTGAACAGGAGATTTTGTTAATGCCTGAGTAAAACATTATGTTGGTCAAAAGTTACCAAAGTGGCCGACAGGCTCTAATATCGTTATGAAGTCCGGCGTCACAACTGTGAGGAAGTTAAATCTCTACAGGTTCAGTTTTGGTCTTGACAGTTACACGACAGTGAATGTGAATCCAGGGGCAGAGAAGGGCACGAGATGGGGGTCACGTCTCCTCAGGCCTCTGCTGCCGTACTCAGTGGGAATATCATTTATGTTTGACCCTTCTGTACGCTACCTCCCCTTGTGAAACCAGATGATGATTAAGATCAGAAGGTCTCCGTGCCCCCTCATCATGTTCGCTTTGACTTGACTTTTTCAACCACAGATTCCGTGTTTTGGGTTGAACCCCGGTCGGCCTCTGACCACAACTACAGATCAGTGAAAGAAGTCATCTGGTCGAGATTATTAGCTGGCACTGTCTAGATTTGCAGCAAACCTGGGTATTTTCAACACTTGAGACATTTTTATGCAGAATTATCAGGAAAATGTCCTTCAAGTTTCAAAAGTAAAAGGGTTTTTTTGCATGCAGACAAATTTGTCCAATGAATTTTATATTGTTGATAGAATTATTTTCAGTATCTATTAATCTGCAGTTTAGTGAACAAAATGTACAAACAAGCTTCTTAAAGTCCAAGATGACGTCTATTTTTGTGCGGCCAACACTCCAGAGCTCAAAGTTATTCAGTTTAGTGATTCAAAACAGAGGAAAGTAAAGCAATTGTCATGTTTGAGAGGCTGACAACTGCATTTGTTTTGCCATTTTAGCATGAAAATGACTTCAATGTAACGGATGCATTCCTGTGGATGTGACATCTATTGTTGTAGTTGGTAATTTTACTACTGGTATTAACAGCGTGTGAAAAGTAAGCTGTAACCATAGTCAAATAATATGTGTGCTGGAGTAAAAAGAGAAACATTTGCAATCAAGTGTAATGAAGTGGAACAGAAATATACAAGAGAATATAATGGAGGAACTCAAATAAAGCATAAGGATCTGAAAATTGTCCTTGAGAATAATATTTGAGTTTGAAGCATTTACTAATTTTCCGCCACAGGTTGTTTTGCTTTACACTGAGCAGGGACGCCTTGATGACTCCATCACTTCTATTGAGCAAATAAACCAAATGTGAAGCATGAGCTCAGCTGTGCTGCTGGCCCATCAGCTGGTCTCTGTAAGCTAATCAGAGGTCTCCTGACAAAGCAGTGTTGGTCTAACGTCAAGTCAGTGGATTAATCATACAAACTGTGGAAGGGTCTACTTAGCGTTGAAGTTAATGGATGGCTGCGTGTCGACTCTCTTTGTACATACTGTAAAGGTGGATGTGTGTATGGTCACATTTGAGTGTGTGTGTGCGTGTAGAGTTTCTTACAGCTGGGCTTCAGAGCTGCTGGTGGTCCCATTGTTAAAGGCTTCCTGCAGAAATCTGCTGTGAGGGGAACAGAGGAAAGGGAGGATCACACACGTTATTTTTTTTTTAAAGATAAATAGAGCCTTGTTCATTTTTGGTGTAAGCAATAATAATGTACATTACAAAATAAAGGAACATACACACTGATCTCATCCCATAAACACAGAAAAAAATTAATTTTTTACTTTAAAGCAAGACTATTTTACTTTTGAAAGAAATAATAAAACATTTGTACTCAAAAAAGCAAAAAAATCATTTGTTCACAATAAAATACACATTTGTGTTTTTGAGTTAGATCATGTTAGAAAAGTTAAGCTAACTCCTGCTGTAAATGTACCTTTAATTGTAGGGAAAGAGAAAGTGAAAAGGTATTGGTGCTACATGTTAAAACTCTTCTTTCAAGTGTTAATTTTTTATATCTGCCTGAATCTGAGACAACAAACTATGTATACAGTCAAATGCACTTGACAGAAGACTTCCCACTCATCTTTGTCCTAGATCTAAGGCTGTCAATACATGCATTCAAGCCCCTGCTCTGAAGTTACATTGCTCTTTGGTTAATTGCATTATACGCTGTGGATGTATTGCCTCATTGTTATGTTTATTGTTCATGTCACTGCGAATGGGGCGAAGGCAAAGCACTTCCCATAATTGTGCCTCGCTGGAGCAGATGTTGAAAAGGACATTATTTTTGCTGCTGTCTCTCTTCCACCTCATTATTCTCTCACTTTCACTCGCTCTCCTGTTTCAGTGGGCTTACTGTTGGCTGTGTGGTAGGCATACAGCCAGCCATGTCCTTGGACATGCCGCTATCATAATGGCACCACGACGTGTACCGAGCTTCTCTGTTCACGTTCGTGCCAGACAGAAACACTGAAACAATATCTGCTATGGAGAAATATACAGATGTGACCGATCTCATTTCTTATTATTGCTACAAGCTGCGAGAAAACCGATAGGATCGTCACTCTTGAGCCTTCTACATACAATCCCAAAATTGGGATTCCGGCCCTCTACAATTCACTGGGGCTTTTGAATATCACAAGCTATTAAATTTAATTATATTTTCTCAGCCATTACTCTCCAGTGAGATGAAGTGTAGCGGGCAATGGAGAAATTCTGTAATTCACTTATGGCAGTGAGAAGGTAAGTGTCTCCCCCAGTTCTCTCTGTGGGGTGTTGTCTTAAAAGAGTGCGTGTGCATGTGTGTATGTGAGCGTGTTCTTGTGCATTTATACAGAGGGGGCACTAAGGGTCAACCCTTTGCCCACTCCAGAGACAGGAAATGGCTCCAATATGGGCCTGAGTGTGGCCTCCTTCAAAGCTCTGGGGAGTGATTTAGGCTTCTTGTCAAGACCAGAACTGCAGGATCAGTGAGCAAAAATGTACAAAGTGAAAAATACAGATGTTTTGTTTGGGCCATTTGAAACCATAGATCTCTGGCAGGCTTCACAGGGACCCAAAGGTTTATTAATAGTGTCAGTGGAGTAGCAGACGATGAGCTGATATGTCAGGAGAAATTTATGTCTTGTGTAATATTTAAATATTTAAAAGATCAAGACAACGCCTGCTTATTGCCATGCTTTTTTATGACATTTATTTTGAATCTACTAATATATTTATCGTTTTAATTTGATAAGACTAATCCTGGTCAAAATAGTAAACCTTTCAACACAGTTTTAAGTTTACATTTACATCTTTAGAGACTTAAGTGTGCTGATGTTTGCCATTAGACTTTTTCCAGGCCTGGTGCTCTAATGCTTGTGTTTCTTGTCATCTTGGACGGTGCGCAAATATGCTACGTACATGGTCAGAGCGTCGTTTGGACTGTCTTGGCTGGGATGGTAGGGGAGATGGTTGTTTACACTGAGCATATTTCCAAGCGTCTGGGGAATCATCTCTCCAAGGAATTTTTAGGGCCACATTTAAGGACTCCTTCACAACAGAAAAACGACAATGTTTGTGACTTTCTTGGCAGAGTTGATCAAAGATGATCAAAGCGGAGATTATTTAATCGGTCTGACCCAAGCCATGATTTCATATATTTACAATACACTAAAAACAGGTGGAGAAACTAATGTGTTAGCTCTCCAAGTACATTTAACGGATTTAAGTACTGAAATTATTAAAAAACAAAAACAAAAAACACATGAGTACATGTTCTTGAGTATTTTCATTTAATGTTACCTTATGTAGTCCACTACATTTATTTGTCAGCCGTGGTAACTAGTTAATCATACACACTAAATGTTTGGGGTTTTCTGTTTCTTAGCAGTACCACAATCTCGAAATACTCTGTAATAGGCTAAGTAGTAGTGCAAAGTAGTGCATTCACAATTTTACATAAGCATAAGCATCATAGTGAATTATAGTAACATTTTTACATGTATATATGTAATGGAGTAAAAAGTATTTGACTGAACTTTAGGTAAAGAAGTACTATAATGTGGGAGAAAATGTAAATGCTAAGTATACTAAGTGAGGTACAAGTACCTCAAAATTATGCTTCCGAGTAAATGTACTCCACCACAAGCTACGTGCAACTAAAATTTAGATGAATATCATGAACAATAGCATAATACGTTAGGGAAAAAAATAGTATTAATAACTAAGGTAGCTTTAGCATTATTAGCTAGGTTAGCCAGATAGCTAGCCAACCAAAGCACCAAGATACGCGGTTAGCTTGCTCTCAGCCGAATAAATACCTGAATACGGCATCACAGGCATGTACAGTATATCACATTTATACCACCATGACAGAAACGAAGGGCTTACTTTGAACTGAAATCTCCTGGGGGGCTCACAAAGCACAAGAGGATTATCGGGTTAACTACCTCCTCTTGGCTGAGGCTCAAACTGAGCTACGTTGCCGCCATTTCACAAGAGGCTTCACAGAGCAGATGTAGGAGGAAATAAAATATGTTCCTTCATCACATAAGCCTCAATTTGTTCAAGCCCTTTTTATTTCCATTTTCTGCAGTTGGCTCCATAAATAGCATAAAGTCGTTTCTGTTACTGTGGTTCTTTAATCTTATCTTGAATATTATAATACAAATTCATATTTTGCAAAAGAAAAAAATCAAATTAGGGAGTACTTTTAGCCCTAAATGCACCTCTTAATGCATTAAAAAGCATCAATTTAGACTATTAACCTTTACAATTATTTCTAGTTAGTTGCTGGATCTTTAACCTCACTGAATCAGTTTCAGTGACCTCATTTCCCCTCAAGGAATCAACGTTTCCATCTTAGATTAAATCCTGTTGCCCTTCATCTTCATCTGTTGCTGAGTGACATCAGCTACTTACTGCAAACCTATTTTCCCTCAAGTGAATGTGCTCAAATCTGGCTTCATGGTCCAATAACCAACTTTGTGAGAGAGGTTATTCAGAATTTGATCTGAAATTTTAACTCATTTTATGAGACATGATGCTCCCCCAGAGCCACAAACTGGCTGCTCTACTCACATCCATTCAGGAACACTTAATAGTGATTGTACACTGCTTAATGGAAACGGAAACATCACACCATTGACCTCTAACAACATAACAATGTTGACTTAATTTAACCTCCCATAACCTAATAATCAGTCTTGTTAAAAATGTTTACACCTCTTATTTGACCATTTCTCCCAGGGTTTAAATCCCAGCTTGGAGGTGCTTTAAAAATCATTTAGGAACCACTGCACGAGTGCAGATTCCTTCATTTTGAATTGATCTGATTTTGGAGATAGAAAATCATAACAATAAATGAAGCATAGTCATGAGTTCCCAGTGCACATTACTCTCTTGTTGTCTTGTAAACGTTTCACAGCTGGTGGGGGATTGAGCCCCTGATACCTGACACAACGGACCATACAAGGAAAGTTGCGTCTCCAGAGGCAAGTGTGGGATTCCTCCTCGCTGACAGACTGAGTGCAGGCTCGCAGCTCACAGCAGATAAACACTCAAAAAGATATTCAGAAGCAGAATAATATTCAGTAGATTGTTATGATAAAATAAAGATTACTGAACACATTACCCATGTTATGTCACTGGAATTCTTGGCCAGTGGAGTTATTTTGTGCAAAACAACATGACATGTTTGTATAGGGAAATCTAAGATACAGATTTCTATGCCCTTTGACAATAGGAGAGAATTATCTTTAGGACAGGAGCCCAGGACTTAAAAGCCATGAATTTATCTTGAACTAGGGTTCATATGACATAGCATGATATGTAGCCTCAGGATTAAGGGATTTCTGTGGAGAAAAAGCACCTGCAGTAATGACTTGCAGAAAAAGACTCCATTGACCACTGGTATTCCAAGCATGATAACTGTCCTTTTGTACAAAACAACTAATGACATGAATTTTTTCCCGTGTTCTTTAATGGAAGACATTTGACATAACAGCAGGAAAAGCACATATGTATCTAACAGCTTTAACAATAGCTGGACTCTATTCAGTCGTTCCAGTTCTGGAGCCCAAGTTTTGTGCATGCTGACTAATTAATATTATTAGTAACACCTGTGCTTTTCCTGTTATAACAAGGTGAAAAGACCTATAAAACACACTGACAATCCAGGCCTTTATTAATGGATTTTGCCTAAAGCTTGCCACTCCTCCCCTCCCCCACAACCAGACTTGCGTGATATCGTAAAGTAATTTGGACAAGATGGGGTGAAGTCTGAAGAGGAGGAGATGGAAGGGGAGTAAGGTCAAGTGGAGGACATTTGGGAGTTTATTTGCTACATCATCATCAACAATGGAACTCTGCCAATGATGAAGTGGCGCTCACTGACATACAGTAGCTACAGCCAACGTCATGCAACATCAACCTCACAACTAACATATAATTTTGTGCAAATATTTTAGGCACTTTTAAGTGAAGATGCCTGTAAAAATAATACCCTTAACTGTTTTTAAAAAACACGACAAAAACAATGTGCAGTAAAAAGGAGGCTAAATGATTATTTGGTGCAACCATCCTTTGCCTTTAAAGCAGCACCACTTCTCTTTGTTACATTTGTGCACAGTTTTTAAGGTTCTTGGCAGGTAGACTGGCTTTTTCTGTGGATTTTAACAGCCAGCTTAGCTGCTGTGAATCATTCTTATACATCATCCCAGTCATATCATTTACATCATTATACAAAAGATGCTAAAGTTTCCATGACAATGAACAATATAAAACAAAAATATGCATTTCATTCGCAACATCAGTTTCAAGGAACAGAGGAGGAAAGAAAGCAGAGGAAGAAAAACCAGTAGACTTGACATCAACAGCATTTCATACACACAGGCTTCCACCTAGTGCTGACAGTCTGTACTGCAAAATGCCCTTTGTGATTATTTGTGTTTGAATAATGTTAACAGTTTGTGTTGTATATCTGTTATATTTTTCGGAACATAAGACTTTTATATAAATATGTTGATGATATTTTACACACCAAATTGTAAAAAAGTCTATGATCTATACACTTTACATCGAGGGGCAACATAGGGAATTGATAACTTGTAAAAGTTAAATTAACAAGTTACAGTCAGTTAATTGCAGCTGGCTAACCCTGACCCCAAGAGGATGTAGAATATGGAGAGCTCATCCTCATTATTCCACTCAAATCCAAAGGTGACATTGTGCAAGTAATGTCTCCTCAATATCACATTTTCCTCATTTGTCCCCTCTATTAAATTCCTGACACTAACTGCTACGCAATGTGTGAGGAGAATAACCCCATGGCAAAGGAGGGATTATTAAATATGGGCTTGGTAGGGTGTCTAAACTTTTGCACATCTTTAGTTCATTTGGAGAACTGCATACTTCAAAGTCTGTTTGCAAATATGCTAATATAGCTGATAAGTGTTCAACTTTGGTATTTCCAATCATCCATGAAGGCAACACGTGAGATGCGTTCACGGTTCACATCACGTCTGACGTCCAACCCACGTCAACGTTACCGCCACCATGTTGGATCAGGAAGTGGACAGAGTCGGAGCAGGAATCCCGAGCAGGGTTTAACGTTAACGGCCGTCTGTATTCGATCGGTTCACCGTTTTCACCTTTAACATCCAGGTTACATGCAGCCTGACTGCCCTGCTGGTCGAGGTATAGGCGCTTCTCTTCGGCTCTGATCGCTTCGTAGCCCCAGCCATGAATACTCTCACGCAGAGGACCTCGGGCCTCGTCCAGCGGAGGACTGAGGCCATTCGCAGCGCCGCCGCCGACAAGGATAAGGAGTCCGCCGGGGAGGAGGACGACGCGCGCCGCGGGGAGGAGGAGGAGGAAGACAAGGGGGACTCGAAGGAAACCAGGCTCACACTGATGGAGGAAGTGTTGCTGCTGGGCCTCAAGGACCGAGAGGTGTGGGCTGGTTTCAATCCTCTTATCTTTTTAACTTATTCGCTCAACATAAGCTGACATTATGTTTATGTTGCGGCAAGAACGTGAACCCCGCTCCGTTTATTCCGCCAATACTTAATCGTTCCTATATTTGTTAGCTGCGAAGGTGGAAGTTAACCGAGTCGAACGTTGAAACGTCGTTAAGATAGTTTCAAAATGTTTGCCAAGCAGCTTGTGTGCTACCGTGTCACAAATTCGCGTTGCCAGTTTCTTGTAACGTAACGCTGCTTATGTGTGGACTTCTCATGAGGAGACGGAAAACAGTTAACCAGAACCCTGCGGTACCTGGGCTATTTTTTCCGACACCTTGCCAGTGGCAACGCGACTCCTGTACAGCAAACAATCCGACCTGCTACACGTCAGCTAAGTAAGAAAGCGCCGCACCTTGGCTGATTTTTTTTTTTCATTTCCCTCCATCTCCTCTCAGGGCTACACGTCCTTCTGGAACGACTGTATTTCTTCCGGACTACGCGGGTGTATGCTGGTGGAGCTGGCTCTCAGGGGGAGGTTACAGCTGGAGGCCTGCGGGGTGAGGAGGAAAAGCCTGCTCTCCAGGAAGGTGAGACCCCGGGCTTATGTGTTCAGGTGTTCGCTGGCGGAAAGTAACAGCCCGTGCTTTTACTGTGCACTCGACCCTGTGTTCAGCCTATGCCACCAAAACATTCTTATGCATCCTTACCCGATACCCTGTGATTTTGATCCTGTGAGGAAACGCTGTAGGGATCAGCTGTTGTCTTTTTGCCAAGAAGTTCGCCCTATTGCTTAACAACTAGTTGAACAGCCCATACTGCACCAGAGAATGTTAAGGGATTCCTGTTTGCACAGGATGTGAGTGTAAGTGATATTATGACAAATATCAACAGTCATCCTCGTTCAAATATGTCTCCTTTTGTTTGCCCAGGTTATCTGCAAGTCAGACGCCCCGACTGGAGATGTGCTACTGGATGAGGCCTTAAAGCACATTAAAGAAACCCAGCCTCCGGAGACAGTCCAGAGCTGGATAGAGCTGCTGAGTGGTAAGATAAACCCTTCCAGCATTTGTTAACCAAAGTTTGCAATAATCTACTCATTGTTTCACCTGTTGGACATGTGACCAGTTTCCATTTTCATAGCTTGTGCTGTTGTTACCCGTTTATATATACAATATACAGCTGCACTGATTTAGTAAAATTTCAAGCAAAACGTCAAAAATTTGGAGTGATAAAATGACATTGAGAAACGCAGTAGGTGTTAAATGTCTTAAAACTGATCGCCTGTTGTCTTTTTAGGAGAGACCTGGAATCCCCTGAAGCTGCACTACCAGCTGAGAAATGTCAGAGAACGTCTGGCCAAAAATCTGGTGGAGAAAGGTGTCCTCACCACCGAGAAACAGAACTTTCTGCTCTTTGACATGACCACACATCCGCTCACCAACAGTTCCATTAAACAGGTAAAGTGTTGTGCACACAATCTGGGCCTCTTAAAGTGCAATCAAGTTGATTAAGCTTTTCAAGTATTACAAAAAGAAAAAGAGTGTTGTTGGAGATTCTTATCGAGGAAGTAAAAACTGTAAGATACGAGGAATATTTTTATGTTTAGTCTGGACATTCATCTTTTATGAGGGTAACGGTCACAATCTCAGCATAAATGTCTGCAAGATTGGCCTGCACTGGCACAGTAACAGTTAAAGTTCAACCGAGATTAAACTGCATGTTTTTTCTGCTACATACATAATTTATTTGTGTGTGTATATAGTTGGATATTTTTTATTCTCTGAATTAGTTTCTGATGTTTAATGCAATGCATATAATAACTTATAACTTAAAACACATATTTCCGTTGTTGCCTACAGCGCCTCGTCAAGAAGGTCCAGGACTCCGTTTTGGAGAAGTGGGTTAACGATCCCCACCGCATGGACAAGCGGGTTCTGGCTCTAATCCTTCTGGCCCACTCTTCCGACGTTCTCGAGAATGCCTTCGCCCCTCTCCAAGACGAGCAGTACGACCTGGGCATGAAGAGAGTCCACACTCTGCTGGAGCTGGAGCCGGAGAAGGAGAGCTCAAAGCCCAATGCCAATGAACTTATGTGGGCTGTGGTGGCTGCATTTACTAAATGAAAAAAAAACTCGATGGGTTGGACTGGAAGATCTGGCTATGGTCTGTGTTATTTAATTGGTTGAAGGACTTCACTTATTGAGACAGACTTCACTTTAATGAGACAATCTATTTTGGTTGGGGAGCCTGTTTGTACATCTATTTCTGGATGACATTTTGGTGGTAGTCCATATTAACCCAGTGCAATCTGATTGGTGGTGGGCTTCACCAATTAACATTTGGTTGGTTGGAAAATGTTTCTAAATGGAAAAATGACTGGCTGCTTTCAAACAGTGAGTTAAGTGTTCTGCCACTACAAGGTTGGATATACTTACAAACATCAACAATACGAACAGTTGGGCTTCTGTTGATGTGCTAGATGGCATCAAAGAACAAAGCAGGTGACAGTCATGGTGAATATGAAGATTTTGACTGGGGCCAGGTTTCCCTTCTACACTAAGGAAACATCATCTCTCCATTACTACAAGACCTGGCCAGAATCAAATCCTGGTCACCATACTCTTCCCCCATGCTTATGCAAGGATAAAGGATAGCAACTCACTCAGCTATCGATGCTCTTTGCACTCATGCAGGTCTCCTGCTTCCACCTATTCATTCCCACTTGTGTTGGGAGTCCATGCTTAGGGTTACTGTTGGAACACACTACCTGAATGTTTTACTGATTCTCCCGTCTTCTGGTTAAATTCACTTTTTTTTTCCTTCCCCCCTCATTGCATTTTGAAGAGGAAAGAGAGGACCCAAACGAATGCTCAAGTTCTGTTTCTGCACCGTTAAGAGTGAACATGGGTAATTTGGCCCCTCATAGGCTGACCTAAATGAAGAATTACACCTCAGCTAACAGCTTATCTCATTAGTTCACTGTTTTTGCAAGGGTCCATTCTGTGTTCCAAAACTCAGACTAGTCTTCCATATCTGTTTAAGTTTCCAATCGATACTTGGACTAGCCTGCCATTTATCAACTATTTTGCACAGTCAATAGCCCTGTAGGACAGGTAATATTTATCAAGATTTTTCATGGGTTGAGAAACCCACTTGTGAAGATGGGACTGAAAATTATTAACCTTGGCATCCATGGTTAAAATAATGATCTCACTTATTTTGTCTACAGCTATTGATCTATATTAATGATGAATATTTTAAAACCATTCCTCTCGACATACAAATAACATCTTCTCTTATTTTTAAGCTTTACTTTATCTGTCATGATGTGGGGAAAACAATGCTTGAATCTGTTCAGATTTGGATCTCTGTGAACAGCCCACTCAAAATATAGCCAAATGGGCTAATTTCACTTGTTAAAATGTTAAAGGATTGACTCACCCAAATTATATATAAATATATATATATATAAATATATATAATTATTATTTTGTTCTCAGGTAGAAATAGTGGTATCAAGCCTTATGGGTAGTTTTGGTGGTTGTGTTTAGGGTTTGAGAAATCTGCATCTATCCAAATGCAATGAAGATGAAACTAATTCACTTTTAAGATGATCGTCAGAAGTAAAACAAAATTCAGATGTAACTTAGACAGAGTTTACTTGTGACTAATCCACAAATGTTATTGTGAGCTTCTTTCTGAGGAAGAAATTCCTCCTTGTATAACAACAGCAACAGTATGTTCTGTGGATTATACCACTGATTAACAACAGAGGTGGTTGAGAAAACGTACCTTGTAATTTGGGTGAACTGAGTCTTTAAGTTTCCCCCTTGTGAAATAATGAATCTCTCATTCCTATGTCACATCATAATTTGGAGTCATTTCTATCTAATAGGCCCATGTGGGCACGTTGTATTGTTTGATACATGTAGATGATGGAAGGGTTACTCTCGGCCCCAGATGAATCCTTGTGTAAGACTGAAACTGGTGAATAATGTGCAGTCCATTGGAACATAAACTATCTCCAAACATGCTTCAGTGCAGGCCTGAGAAAACGTCAGTTTCAGTATAAACATCATTTTCGTCTGATCGGTGTGATCTATGTTTGAAGTTACATCACTTTATTGTTTCATGGCATACTTACAGTTCTGTCTTTTCTTTTTTTCTAACTACACAATACCTGTCGTTATGAAGTACTGTTGAGATCCGTTTATAGCAGAGAGACCATGCATGCTATTGGTGGAGGGCTTGGGTACTTGTGGATGTAGCTACAGAGAAAAGGCTTGTATGTAATTATTAGTCATTTTATGTGTACGACCTAATGGAATTCAATGAAAGGGATCTCTCTACTATCCCCTATAGTTCTGTATGCTTTTGTATTACCACACAAAATAAAGTAAGGATCCTTTAAGTGCCTGAATTTAGCACAGTTTTGCTGTTGTCTTTTTTGTATCCTAAATAATGTTGGATGCTTAGTCTAATGGAGGTTTATCAGATTGATCAACGGCTGAATCAATTAAAGGATTAGTCAAGTCAAAATACCAAAGGTGCTGGTTTCCACTTATGAGATGGATTTGCTGCAGCAATTAGTTGATTAATTGATGAGTCAACCCAGAGAAAATGAATCTGCAAGGAATCTGTTATCATTATAGTTACAACAAAATACCAAACATTGATGGTTACAGGTTCTTAAAAGTCTTTAGATTTTGGATTCTTGCTTGTACTGTACAACTAAGATGTTTTAGAAATCTAATACTAAATCAAACTATTGGATTATGAAAATAGTAACAGCTGTGAATTGACTGCAAATTGGAGATTTTTAGATTAGACTTGCTCAGGAAAAAAAGAGCAATTTGATGGTTGTTTGTCACGATTTCCTTACATTTAGTAAGGAAAGTAAAACATTCAGGCTACAGGAACTGTTTGAAATCGCACTCATCCCATTGGTGCTCGATCGATACCAGTGTAATGTTAAGCGTGAAGCTACAGCTAACGGTAGGTAAACTTAGTTTAGCTTAGTGTAAAGACAGGAAACTGGGAAACAGCCAGCGTCGCTCCGTACCGGCACCTGTAAGAATCACTAATTAAAATCCCGTTCGTTTAACCCTAACATAGAAATATCGTGCCCCTTTAGCCCCCTGTAAAGAGGTGAATCGTTGCTTTTACGCTTCCGTTTTAACCACATATACAAGATGTAATGTGTTATTTAGTAACCCAAATGGTGTACCTTCGGACAGACCAGCTGTTTCCTCCTGTGTACACTCTCTGTGCTAAACTAAGCGAGGTTAAGCAAACTGGTAACCGAGATAAAGCTGTTTACTGTCACAAACACATCACCAGATACGAGACTATATATCTTTTATTAGCAACTCATGAATAAGTACTGGAGTCACACGTCTTAGAAGCCTACAGTTCATACAGTGACTGCCTTAGAAAGCATGGCATGCATAAAAGCCACATGTAGATAGAGCAGAATGTACAGAATACAGGCGACAATTCAAATCTTTTCGGAGATAACGTCCATTCATGTTCCTCTTCGGTCCAGTCACTCCTGGGTCTAAGCTGGCGGATCAGCAACATACCACATGTCTGGGCTCCACCCATGTTCAATGACGGGACTCCACTGACAGTTCACAGCCAGCGCTCCATTACGGTATTTCCTCAAGCTTATTTACATCATTCCACTTGAGAGCCACTGTTTTGCCACCAGTGATGAGTCTGTATCCAAGACTCTTCTGCTTTGTTTGGGAATACCTCCCAGTTTGACGATATCCAATTCACATAGATAGGCTTTGACTTCACGTTTCATTTGATTTTAGAAACAGTCTTGTAGTTCTTTATCAGTATTTCCAGTAGTTTGTATGTCCAGTAAATTCTGTCTCCAATGTGACGCAGCTCACACGCGCAGTGTTTGACAACAGCAGCAGTAAGATCTGTGGGCAAAAGGTACCATTTGGATGAGATGGGTTGAGCATCCATGATCTTATTAATATATGACGCTTGATTAAAACCAGTTAAAGTTTGACCAAAACTTTTCAGATACTCACCATGGTCAGCCATTGCCAAAATGCTTCTTCTTTTAAAGGCTCGGTCTTTCTTTTCCACTTTGTGCTTATAAGCTCTGCAGTTGTGGCGTGACAAGAAGGAACAGGTTTGGACTGCTGATAGCAATGCCGGCTTAAATACTGGTGGTGACGCAACTTCCTGGCAGAGGAATCCCCAGCAGTCACAGCCAAGTTCCTCCCGCTCTTAGGCACTATGTTGTGTTTACAATGAGGTTATGGTCAGATTTCGGTGGTATTACATATGTACATTTGGCCCACCTGTAGTTTCTGTGCCTGACAGCAGATGTTTTCTACATTTGCATTTTTTTTCTCAACATAAACATGTTTATGTGGGCAGGTCAAGTGATCATTCACATATAAAAACATACAAAAACTTGTGACGTATTGCAGGAGGTCACATGCAACACTGAATAGAATGTGGAAATAACTCAGCCGGCTGTAGTGTGACACCAGAGGCTAGATTTTTCATCACAGATTACGTTCCTGGATTGATAGAGAATGAATATTAGGAATTCACACTTGGATAGTCCCACAAGAAATATTCTTTCTGGTTTTTTGTAGTGGTAGAGTAAGGTTTCAACAACAGCTGACAGGAGCATCAGTTCTTGATTTTGCATCCTAATGAGCTGATAGCAATGAAACAAAACTGTATTGTAAACACTGGTTGTTTTCCAAAAAATTACAGCACAGTCCTAAAATACTGATGCCATTTCGCAGATTGTCTAAAGTACAGAAAGACTGAATATCCACAATCAGCACCATGTCACATGATTAATAGTGTCTGTTTCACTGAAACAGACTCAAAAATGTCTGTTTCACTGTCTGGTTCAATTAAATTTAACCCACCTGGGAACTGAACTACATACACTGAAAACTGACTAAAAGTCAGTAATGTACAAATGTTTGTACTCCATTTCCTTTAAATTCCTCTGCAGCATATGAATCTCATAAAGCAGCGATACACAGTGCAGGCATCATGGGCATGTTAAGGCTTGCCTTGCAGCTATGTCGTGCTGACCAGGGAAGTACCACGGAAATTACAGCAGTCAGGTGATCTGAACACTGGTGGCTGAATTCCTGTAATATAAGCTAAGGCAGAGTAAAGGAGAAAGGAGCCAAGTACCCAATCAGAACTGAATCAATGGTGACTTTATGGTGACTTAAAAAAATAAAAAAAAATGTTATGAATGACTGATTTCATGTCTAAGGGTCACAAGATAAAAATGACATATTGGATAATTTTAAAGTTGCAATGATTAGTCATTTAATAATAATAATAATAATAATAATAATAATAATAATAATAATAATAAGTTAGTTGATGGACAGAAAACTAATTGTCTTTTATTTTGAGAATCTTTTAATAGTTTTAGCAAATTTTTAAGCAAAAATTCCTAACAGTTTGATTCCTCAAATTTGAAGATTATTATCTTTGGTTCAGTTTACCTCTTTGAATGAGGAGTTGGGAAAGGGGGGAAAAAGGGGGGGGAAACCCCCTTTTGTGTAACTGCTACCAACTCAAAGACATGTGATGTGACAAAACACCACTGTTTGGTTGTGATTGGTCATAAACCAAAAAGTTTGGGAACTTCTAGTTTAATCTCTATCAATGTTTTGTATTATATGAATAAAAAGTATATCTCCCTGTGGTATGCTATATAGTAGAAGTATGAAATACAACATGCAAAATACTTTATCTGTCCATCAATCACCAGGTGGCAGCACACTCAAACTTGATATGAGAACTTGATATAGACTTTTTAAAAATCTTACTGAGAACAATCAATTGCAAATATAATGACATATAAACATATTTAAACGAACAGGCTAGCTCATATAAAATATAAATTTAGAGTTAATGTTGGAGTTTTTTGTGATGAAACTGACAGTAGTTCCTTGACACGTCTGTACTTCTTTTCCCCAAGTCAGTATCACAAGTTAGATGCATGACATGAATGTATTTTCCCACTCAGCTGCTCATAGTTACAACTTAACCAACATGGCATGAGCACAGCATTGTCCCAGCTGATGTCAGCTAATAACAGCCACAACAGCTTTTCACATTAAAGTGAAAAATGCCCAGCACTGAATCCACAAGCCAAGAAGTAAAAATATGAGAGATAATATTGAAAGCCAAAAAATATTCACGTTGAGAGGCTGGCAACAGTGACGATTTGGTATTTTTGCTGGATTTTTATTTTTTTTTTTTTTTTATTCACTACGTTCAACGTCGTTCATTTAAACCTTCCCTACCGGGTTTCACGTGCACGCCGTTCTGTTCTCATGAATATTGCGATTTGACGTCATCGTCCATCAGTGCGCATGCGTGAGTTTGACCTGCGGCGCAAAAGGAAAGACACACAACAGTCACTTTAAGTAAGAGCTACCGAAACGCCTCCCTGCTGCAGTCTGCTACATTTCAATTATGAAGAGTCTGCATTTCAAGGATTATTTCTGGGTGAGTTATTTGTTCTGTATTTTGAGTTTATTTATTTATCGGTTTATTTTAATACTCGAAGAAAGTCGAAAACGCTGGGCTGCCTTCTAAAATCAGTCATAGAGAGGAAAGATTTGGTGACTGATGAGATGGTTGTTTAAACTTTTTCTGATAGTTTAATCTTCATCGTGTTTTGAAGGTAAAATCTTAAACATCATCTGTAAAGTAACTAGCTATAAATTATACTGGAGTAAAAACTGCAACAGCTCCCTCTCAAATGCGGAGAAGAAGTAACATAAAATGGAAAGTACACGTTTGTACATTTGCACAGTACTTGACTAAGTCTACTTCATTACATCCCACCCCTGGCTTCATGAAAAACACATTTCCTTAAAGACCCTTGTATAGTGGGATTAACAGCACATATTAAACACAGCCTCATATCTTTTATACAGATATAGAATATAAATAACCCACTGATTCTGACATTCACGTGGTTTGGATGATTATAGGCTGTTACCCTAAGCTTACCTAAATTATGGAGGTGTCCAGTTCAAAACATCAATTTACAGGTGCTTTATTTATGTCTGTATGTAGTGTTATCTTGGGAGTTTCACTGTGTGAACTTGGAGTAAAATATAGACCCTGTATCTGTTTTGAAGTAATACTATGTGAATAGTGTACTGTGTAACTGTAAACTGGTCACAGAGTATTCATCTAAACAAAGAGCCCCAACGGTGATGTGAATTCTATAACCAAAGCAGATGAACACAATATTTCAGATATTTTCCATCTTATTGGCAGAACTCTGACCTGACCTGCACCAGTGGCTATGACGCCATCATCCAGTATCTCAATGATGGCAAGAGGACGTGCAAGGAGGTGGAGGATTTCATGAAAGCCAGGTTATGCAGAGATCTTCATGTGGAATCATGCAAAAATATTTTTTATGTTAGTACTGCTCCAGCCCAGGTCAGCAAGACTGTATTCTAGCTATAAATTACTAGCCAACTGAGCTAGCTGGAGTACTATCTGTACTAGTATAATAAACTAATAACTACTAACTAATAAACAACAAGAGGGATGCTCACAATACAAGTTAAGGTTACAGATGAGATGAAATCATAGGCCCGGATGTAATCTGCTATGATTTGTCACAGTCAAGATGTGCTCTGTACTGCAGTTGAAGAAAAAGTATTCATGTTTTGTCTCTTATTTGGAAAATTTGGAAAAGTGGACAGGCGATGAGGTGTTGAATTTAAGAGCTTATGGGAAAGATATGAGCCCAACGAAGTGAAGTGGAGGAAGGAGGAACGTGAATTATAGACTTTGTGGTGTTGTTATGGAAGGTTACAGTACAAGGTTCAACTGTGAGAGAAGTAGAGTAAGTTATAAAGTGTGAGAGGTGGACGATTAACACTCAACAATGAGACAGGATCAAAAATTCCCTGGCAAGGCTAGAGTTTCTGAGGAGTGACACTCAGATGCACAGAAAATAATAAAGTGGACTTCGGGGGGTACAGTCAATCATAGGTTAATTGTTAAGAGGTGTTACATTGACAGCATGGGAGTTTGTGGAACTTCTCAGGACTGTTACATCTTGTCTTTAAGCAGAAAAGCATTACTGTGAAATCCATTAGTCAATGAAATGATTTCATATAAACTGAGGTATCCTGATATATAGAAGATTTACATCAAATTAAAACCAGCTGAAATGAGTTTCAACAGAGGACGTTTCTGACCTACAGTGCTGCAGGTCTGAGCCTTTCACAACGAGTCATTAATTATGAAGTGTGCAGTCATGCTGAGTTTGACATTTGATTTTTCCTCCTTTCTCATATAGTGATTCATCTGTCCCCTTTTCCTCATACACAAACACTTAAACAACTCCCACACACATGGACTCACGAGTCCAGCTGCCAGGCCGGTGACATAACCTTCATCTGTGAATTTGAGTATCTGTAATTGGCCTTGTGGAGTTCCTGATTATGCAGACTCAATAAAATGATAAGGTTCTGTAATTTAGAGTAAAATTTTTGAAAGCGGTTACTTCCTGGTTTGTTACCCTGTCTTTTATACATGCATGATTGCTTTTATTTTTAGCTGATATTTACCAGGCATCAAATTTTGTTTTTGATTTGCAGTTGCTTAACTGCATTTGCTTCTTCTTTTTCTTCTTCAGGGCCTCGATCGAAGAGAAGTATGCCAAAGAACTCCTTGGTTTATCGAAGAAGGTGTGTGGACACAATGAGATGAAGTAAGCAACCACCGTGCCGAGACACTGTTATTATGTGTTTGACCAGATCTATTTACAGTGAGCCTCAGACTGTGAAATGAGTTAATCCGTCTCTGCAGAACTGATGCCTGTTAGTTTGGATACCAGGAAATGCAGAAAGAGAGATCAAGGCAAAGTCCATCGTGTGTGATCATCATTCTGATTCTACTGATATGTGGAAATGGTGTTTGTGTTAGTTCTCAATGATATTGTTCCACTTTTATGTGTTTGATGGTTAAATAGTGTTTGTGTCAGCGAGTGTAGTTCCCATTCTGTCACATGATCAGTGCAGCTTTGCTTCTGCTCTTCCTGTGTGCTCTTCCTTAACGAATTAAGGTTGAAATAGGAAGGGAGACTTGTAGGGGGCCTTTGTAATGAACTCATAAACTCAAAATCTTGTAATAAAATCATATTGGTACACGTAATGTATGAAATTCCTATATAATATCTGTTTCTTTTGTTCTTTAAGCACATTAAAACGATCCCTCGATGTGTTCAAATTACGTAAGTGTTAATTACGCTGGCTGCCGGCCACCATCACTTTTCAGTTCAATATTTCTGTGTAGATCGCAAGTCAAGCCCTGTTTTTCCCAGCAGAGACTGAACATGTGAGCCTTTCACACTTACAACTGGCACAGAGCATGAGGGAAGAGGCCAAGAAACTGGAAGAGTTCAGAGAAAAACAAAAAGAAGTGAGGAAAAAGGTTGGTGGTTTTGTCAGTGCTGTGATGCAACGAGGTTAATTATCTTTCTATTATATATATATATATATATATATTATCTCCATCTCCTAATGTCAACATGTAACAAGTTAGTGACGAGATACGACCTTGTCATTTCAGATAGAGCAACAGATGGATGCTCTCCACAAACAGAGGTCTTCACAGTTCAAGAAGACAATGGATGTAAGTACAGAGTTAATTATTACAAACTCAGCATGAAATGAATTCCACTTTAACTCAACTGCTTTCCTGTTCCTTCTCTTTGCAGTGTGTTTTAATTAAGCTGAGTTGTTTGGTATGCAGAGTCCGTCACATGCAGAATTAATGTTTCATCGTAGTTGACCTGCCAAACCAAATTTGTCCCTGTAATTACCCTGTTATCTATATTTACATATCTAAATATGATAGAGCCAAGCTTATGCTTTAACTTGTGCTGTGCCACCTTCAAGGCCATAGAAAAACAAGAACAATCCAAAACAGAGTGATACCGGACACCAGGTCCATTCCTGATACGTGTCAGATGAGTTTCAGTTGTGTTGTGACAAGAGTGAAAATGCCGGTCAAATCTGATCGCTGTTCTTCCTCTTTGGCGGGGGAAGTTGAGTTAAGTAGTCTGGGAACTGAACCACTGGGTATTATTTAACACCATGATGATCATAGCCAAAAGAAGAAGTACTTGTGATGTACTAGTCAAATCAGGCTAAAATTGGACTGTAGCAATAACTGAACTGATGGCAGAAAACTGGTGCAGCCCAGCAGCAGAGAAAACCATGAAGTGCTCACTGACTGATGATGACACATTAAAAAGCTCTAATGCTAATGGTGGTGCTGTTGCCAGGCAAAGAAGACGTATGAGCAGAAGTGCCGAGATAAGGAAGAAGCAGATCAGAACGTGAACCGAAACACCAATGCCAACAACACCAAGCATGTGGAGAAGGTACAGTGAAGCTTCCCACAGATGCAGAGTACAAAATTGAGGAAATATAAACTTGGTTCTTTTAGTCTTAGTTTAAGTTTTTAGTTTTCTTGGCCTATTTTGGCCTATAGTCTTGAGAAAGTAAAGCTATACAGTGCTATGTCAGTCAGCAAATATGAATGTTGGTGCACAGTGATGAAGACAGTGCTCATGTGCACTTTTCTTCCTCATTTTCAGCTCCAATCAAAAGCACAGCAAGCGAAACAGAATGCAGAGGAAGCAGGTACGTTAGTACATGATGCGCTGGGTGCATTTTGGGATGGTTGGACTGCACTGCACTTATGTGGTGCTTTTTTTTCCCCAAACTGCTTCACATTTTGCCTTTCATTCACCCATTGTTTGCCTATTTATAAAATATTTATTCTGTTTGTACTGATGCATGTATTTGATTGGCAGACAGGTTATACCAACAGAATGTGACCACACTGGGAAAGGTTAGAGATGAATGGCTGAAGGAGTACATCAGTGCCTGTGAGGTAAGACTCTGAAGGACTCACGATCCCTAAGGTTTGGATAAAGCCCACGTCATGTATAGGCTGATTGTTTTTCTTGACAGATGTTTGAGAAACAGTCGATGGAGCGCATCAACTTTCTGAGAAACACAGTCTGGACTCACCTGAACCAGCTTTCCCAGCAGTGTGTGACCAGTGATGAGGTAGAGCCCACGGCTACATCAGTGTTAAAGCTGCTATAATCAATTACTTTATATGAGCAACGGATTGGAAAAGTGTGCATTGTGTCAGTGTGGGGCTACCCATACATGGCCTAACAATCTAAATCAGTCATTATTATGAGAAACTCACTTACAATCTCATTTAGAAAGTTTACTGGGAAAACATCTGAGTGCACTTATAAAGGTGTGGTTTAACTCTGCCCTTCTTTTTACTTCCTCCATGTGTGTGTGTGTGTGTGTGCATAGCTGTATGAGGAAGTGAGAAAGTCACTGGAACAGTGCGACGTCCAGGAAGATATCGAGCACTTTGTCAACCTCAGGCGGACCGGCGATAAACCACCAGGTATAAATGGAGGAAGTCATGGATGATTCTGTGGCATTAACAATTAACCAGGGCTCACACAGGTGTTCATTGTGTCATCAGTTACCAGCAGATGAATGGTATCAGTGTCTTTCTCCCTAACAGCCCCAGTTGTGTATGAGAACTTCTACAGTGGTCAGAGGTCTCCGACTGGAGCTCCACCCTCTCGAGTGCCTCCACCAATCATCAGGTAATTAAGTGAGGGACCAGCTATCTGCTATTATACACTGTTGGTCCTTATTGTGTAATTAATGTGTTTTGTGAATTTGCAGGAGGGGGCCTTTGCCTGATCCAACACACAACAGTGGGGGTATGTTATTTTTTACTTAAATACGGTGTCTTGTTTGCTATGCTGAGGTAGCTGATGAGCCGTGGTTGCAAAAAGACCTCATGTCCGTGTTATCCAGTGCTGTTATACACATCCTTATGATGATGATACCTGGTAACTGCTCAGGGAGAGACTTGTTTGGTTGATTTGTTCCAACTAAATGACTCCGTACCCCTGCCTACACCCTCACCATCAAATTCATTTTGATACCATGTTCCTTCCTTTGGTAAGACACGTTAGCTGCAGAGCAAGGCTTAGTGATGGGTAAAAACATCGTTTGACAAGAACGCTGGACTTCCGTGGGAATGCTCACACAACTTTCGGTACACTTTACTGCGAATAGATCATCGTCATGTTCAGTCGACACTTCAGTCTTCTGGCAATGTATGGAAGAGGAAAGGTGCTCTCAGTGCTGGGGCCGGAGCTCATGGCTTGATTATCCACTGAATGGATAATGCTGCTGCAGGCTCCTCATTTCCATACTTAACTACCATGTTTTTGATCTTTGCTTTGATTGCAGATGATACAATCTACTCAACAGTGCAGGACGCAGGCTACAGCGTTATCCAGTACTAGCACGCAGATCAGCCGGAGCAGTTACTGTTTGTCCTGTGCTGGACGATTTGTATTGGACATGAAGTTCACCCAGGTCTCATTACTTCCTCCTTTGTGTTTCCCTGTAAAGATATGCTCAGGCCAGGTGGAAAAGAGTGTCATACTTGTGTATGTACACAGTTTAGGTGAAGGTGTGTGGTATTTTGAACATATACAACTGTGTTATAAACAGTGTAGTAAACATTATTATTTTATTTTAAGGTTCTTATGTGTATTTGCACAATCAAAACAGGCTAAAATGTTTGTTTTTTTTGCCTGCCTACTGTTCAGATATAGAACCTATTCATTACCACAAGACTCTATTTTCTGCAAGGTTGGATCTAAATGAATCATTTGATGCTTTTACTTGTGGCTGTCACATTTGAAATAGAAACTCACACCCAGATCATGTACCATCTGCTTACCTGTTATCAATTCCTCTTATATGTGAGAGATGAGTGTTCCTGTGGATTGAACCTTAAGGCTCACATTTACTGCATCTACAGTGTGCAGTGGGGAGGATTACTACAGACCCTTTATTTCCGCATTTTTCCAGTTATAATCTGTCACTTAACCTGCATCCTAACATGTTGACAGCCTGGTAGTCAAGTTTATGTGTTTAACAAGAGCGTTGTTTCCATTGTAAGAAATTTGAAAGTTCTGTATTCTACACTGGCATTCAGGTAATGGAAAATGTGTTATGGGGATGCACAATACTTTCTGGATACTGCAGGAGGACTGTTTTGAAGTTTTTGCACTTTTTTTTGGCTTACTTTCTTAATTTAATGGTATTTGTAGAAAATGTTACAGACTGTGACTATGTTTGAAACTGCAGGAGCGAAGAGGGATTAAATGGCATTTCACCAGTGTTCTGTGGCTTTGTATTAAGTCTTTCTGTTTGCACCTAATCTTCTTATTTTTCATGACTGAGTTGACTTCAATGGGTCAAATGTAAATGAATACAGCTTTATTTCCACCACCATTATCACATCCATTTTTTTCTATCAAATTGCAGGATGTCCTTTTTACTTTTCATAGTATACAGTCCTCATCAGTGTGAGTCAGTTCATCCTTAGGATGCACACATCTTTGCAGTGGGGGCAGTTTGTCTGCAGGCATTAACCCTTAATGGCAGAGTTGAATTGAGACACACCTTGTCAGCAGGACGACTGCATGCAGAGCCTGCTGACATGATACGCTGTATGAAAAGGACCTGGTTTGCGGGTTCTTCAGTGGCAAATAGTTCTTCTGGTGGTCTGGTGTCACACGGCATGCTCTAACTTGATCAGATCCAGAATCATCTGGATTGTCTTCTCGCCTACAACAGACACAGACAGACCAGATCAGATCACAACAAGCAAAAAAATATTTTGTTTTACTATTTGTATTTGCAGACCGTATCAGCAAAATAGTGTATCTTGGGAAGGCACAGTATATAATATAAAAATATATTTACGATTGTCCAACAATCCCTCAAAATACCAAACAATGCATTAGTCTCTCTCTCTTAGGTCCACTGGTTCGAAAACAGGTCAAACAAAAGGTCATGTTCCCAAAAGAGCTGGACACTTTAATTAATTAGTTGGGAGCTGTTTTAAAATGAGGAATACTACAAACCTGGTGAACAAGCGGGTATATATTTTTTTTTAAAAAGCCAAAAAAATGAACAAATGGTTGGATTTACCCTCCAGATTCATCCTAGGATTCTCCAGCTTCTTTTCAAGCAAAGAATCCATCAGCTTCCTCAGGTGTTTGAAGATCACACCGATCCTCACAGGAGCCTTTAAATGCGAACACAGATTTAATTAAATGAGTCTTTCTGATAAGAAAAATAAAGGGTGTAATGAATAACACTGGTAATGTCTCTGTTTCATTAAGTGTTGCGGAGAGCGGTTAACTATTACTGCTACAGCTGGCTAGCTTTAAAGATGAACTTAGCCTATCCAAGAGTAACCTGACACAGAGTGACCTCTGACCTGGAAGTGTATCCATCCGTCTAGAGTGATGAGTCTCTCTCTGTGCTGAACATCAATGTCACCTCCGAACAGCAGCATGGGGAAAGGAGATATCAGAGAGGTGTCTCGCAGGTAGATCTTAGTGTATTTCACCTGAGGAGAAGCAGTTATTAGCACCAGTGCGAATTCAAAGATGGACAGATCTCTCTCTCTATCCATACCTTTTCCTGGTACAGAAGCCAGCCGTGTGTCTGCAGGTTGCGGTTGACAGATGAGGGATGGACCTGAGCCCTGCCCTGAGGGGTCTCCACCGTGCAGGCCACTCGCTCCAGCACGTCCACAGAGGGGGTGCACAGGACTCGGGCCACGCTGTCGTAGAGCCCCGCCGTCAGCACTGCCTTCAGGACTGAGATCTGCTGCTTGGACGGCGGGGCCGCCTGCTGCTTGGTGTGAGAGGAGGAACGAGGCGACCAGAAACCTGCCTGCTGCATCATCCTCATCAGCTCGTGCTTCACGTCCTGGATGGAAAAGGTGGAACATGTGGCAACGGACAGGAGGAAGAAAGAATAAGTGAAGAAAAGCCCTGGTGAATGTCTATCTGTGTGTGCAAATGTGTATAATTTCTGTACCTCTATTGTAATGAGAGCTGTGCGGTTGAGGAAGTGTTTCCTACAGTAGGACATTTCTGCTCTCAGTCCCTCAGTCTGTGAGTTCTTCCACCTGACAGCATGACAGGTTAACACAAAAACCCCCACATCATTTGAAAGTGGGTCAGATGGGTCATCTTGTCTTGTTAGCAGCTGTTACTACCTTTTTAAGACCACATAGCATGGAATTTTATACCTGATTAAAAAGGTTAAAAAGGTATTTCCAGAACAGTCCTTACCCGAGATAAGCATTATATATGGTCAGATGATCAGAGGTGGCCAATGCCAGGGCAGCTTTAGCCAGGTTAGCTTCCTCCTTTCTGTTCATTGGTGTGGAGAAGGGAGACTTCTCAGTGATGGCTGCTGCGATTGTTGCCTAAAAACAAAACTTCTGTTATATTTAAATTTTTTTTTTAAATATCTGGTAAAATATAGTAATAGCAGTAGTAACAAGATGATATTCTAATACAGTTGCAAAACATCATAGTTGGGGTGTCTGTTTTTTGATAATAATGAGGCAGAGGGACATACTATGGGCTCCAGGCAGCCGAGGATGGCTCCGTAGATCAGCATCTTGCCGATCTTCACGTTGACAGGCAGACTCGCCAGGTGGTGTCCCAGAGGGGTGAGGATATGATCGCTGGGGTGACACGCACCGATCTTCCTCAGCAGGCTGACGGCGTTGCTGACCGACTGGGGCTGAGGAGCATCCAGGGCCCGACTCAGGAAGTCCTCCGGGGAGCCGTACTGACATTTCTACCAGAGCGCGGATATCAGGGGGTAGTGAACAAACTTAAAACACAGGTTTCATTAATCTTTTCACACAAAGAAGAAGGTTAAAGAGGTCTGTATACCATAATGTGAAGGCAGAGCTCCTCCAGCGGAACCCGCAGTATCTCTGGTATTGAGTAATCCATGAAGGCATCAAACCTGAGGTCAAATGGGATAAAACAACAGAACAGATGAGCACAGACCAAAAACAGGAATATTTCATGTTTGGGTTTTTCTCTTTTCCTGGTTTGTGCCCCTCATTCCTTATCTGCAGAGTGAGTGATGAGCTCCATGCCTGTATTTAGGGTAGAGTCTGAAGCAGAAGCCGTTCCGGACGCGTCCTGCTCTCCCCTGCCTCTGGAGGGCGCTGGCTTTGGAAACAAAAGTTTCCACCAGAGAACTCATCTGGCTGCTCTCGTGGAACCTGCACGACACAACAGGGTGGAGTTAAGTCTCTGCACCACCAGCCTCAATGATGTTTTCCCTTTACTGTAAACACAAGCCATGCCAGGGCCAGGGGTCCACTTTGGACCAGACTGAAATATCTCAACAACCGGGGACAGGTTGCCATGCCGATTTTGTAAAGAAATTCATGTTTGACTTATGTGATCCTCTGATATTTTCCTCTAGTGCCACCATGAGGTTGACATCTGTAGTTTCAACCAAAATATCTCATCAACTATTGGATGAATTGTCAGGACAGACACTCATTTTATCCTCAGGATGACCTCAAATAACTTTTTCAATCCCTTAATTTTTCATCCCTCCCCTTTCAATTTTGATGTGTCCATCTTCCCATCAGCCTTAGCTGTACTGTCACAGTAAGCATGCTCACATTAGCATTTAGCTTAGAGCACTGCTGTGCTTCAGTACAGTCTCACAAAGCTGTTATCATGGCTGTGGACTGGACTGAGGATTTTAATGAGTCATAATTTCATTTCAAAGGGCCAGAGGTTGAGCAATATGTTGTCACAGTTAATATAATATTATCAATACTAAATTATGCCACAGTTGCTGATGAGCCCTTACTTATTTTCTTTGGTCTTCCCAGTGTCAATGACAAACACAACGTCAGGAATAGTCACGCCTGTCTCAGCAATGTTAGTCGACAACACAATCTGAAAAAGAGACAGGGTTCATGAAGATATTTGTTCAGATGCTCAGTGGACTGCATTGTATTTTCAGTTTCAAAACATGAAGGAATATCATGCTTGTATTGTATTGCAGCTTGTATGGTATTGCATTATTATTGCATTATGTAGAATCTGCTATATATTTTCATTTCACAATGCTTTATTATACTGTTAGAAGTACCTTCCTCACTCCAGCGGGGGGCACTGTGAAGGCAGCAGCCTGGTCCTTTGAGGAAAGAGTCGAGTGAAGAGCAACAATCCTGAATCTTAAGGTAATGAGATGGAGGTAAAAGGTAAAAAGGTCAAGTTACATGCACAGTTTAGTGTTTCAGAATTTCCTATGTTTTTACAGGCTGCAGCAGGACTATTATGAGTGTAAACTGGGTTAGAGCACGTTAGATAGTGTGAGTACGCCACCTGCTTTTGTCTCTGAATCTCTTGTCTGAAGAGAGCAGGTCATACAGCTGCTGGATGTGAGCCAGACCTGGGAGGAAGATGAGAATGGCTCCGTCCAAATCCGCAAATTGTGGGGATTTGTCTGGCAAGAAGACAAAAAAAAAGAAATACACAAATTTAACAGACATAACGAGACTTAAATCGTGTGTGAATGTGGACTTTCTACCATCAAGAAACAAGCATGAGGATGTGCCATACTCAGGTAATCCATTAGGTCAACCAGCAAGTCCATGTTGATCTTATTTGGGTTCATGTACTGCAGCACGTGTCGGGTCCTGCTACTGAAGTGGTCCAAGTCAGGACCCAGGTCCCATCCCGCGGAAGAGTCCCTCACTATCACCTCCTGGAACAGATAGAGACACACATTAACACATAGTGATAAAAAATTCAGACAATAATGACCCACTCTGTCTCCGTAGGGAAGGGAGGGCAGCTTCTAGATTTGAGACACCATCCATGGATCAGAAGGCCCCGGGTTAAATCCATCAGCAACAATGTGTCCTGTACACACACAGAACCTTACCTGGTGTTGTAATGTCTTGCCACCTTTTTGGGTGACAGAGATGCTGACTTCTTCTTCTTCTTCAAGAATTTTCTGACTGTACTCTGAGTCCTTTTCCAGGACGTACCCAATCTGCTCCACTATGTCTTCTAAGTGATACACCTGGACAAAAAACAACACCACAGGAACCTGAAGAAAGTACACTCTGCGTTCATGATGTGACTTCATGCAGATGCAGCTCGTCCCTGATCTCCACTTCCAAAACAGACAAAGGAATTAAATAAGATTCTGTGTACAGCCATGCAAACTTAAGCTCCTCTGACCTCCACTGGGAAAGTCCTGCCAGGAATGCTGATGACTGGGCAGCGGTTGAAGTAGTTGGAGAACTTGTCACAGTCCACTGTGGCACTCATGAGGATCAGCCGCAGGTCTGATCTCCTCATTACGACGTCTTTCAGGATGGTTAGCAGGAAGTCGGACTGGACGCTGCGCTCATGGACCTGAGAGGACGTAGGGGTGTAGTTAAAGAGATGTACACATGGGGTACTCAGAAGTTATGGTCTGCAAACACTGATGAGAAACTGACAGTACCTCATCTACGATGATGTGCGTCAGGGAGCTGAGGTGTCTGTCGAGCTGGAGTTTCCTGAGCAGGACTCCTGTGGTACAGTACAGCAGACGGGTCCACTCCCCAGACTGATTCTCCATTCGGATCTGGTATCCACACAGCGACGACTGAAACATGAAGTCAACAAGATTGTTACAGCAAGTGATGGTACATCCAATCAGTCTATAGTGTTGTTTCTGTAAGTGCGAAGCCCAGTGTTTTACACTAGGGGGGCTCAACTCCTGAAAATCGTGTTTTCACCTTTGATCCAGGTCCGTCCTCACACCCGAGCTCCTGACTGACTCTGCAGGCCAGGCTCATGGCAGATATCCTGCGGGGCTGGGTCACCACGATGTTGCAGGGCTGTGCCACTCTGCCCCCGGCCAGCAGCTCCTCCAGAAGGAACTGAGGAATCTGAGTGCTCTTTCCACTGCCTGTCTCACCAGCCACCACCACCACAGGATGGCGCTGCAGAGCCTCCAGGACACGATGCCGATGTTGGAAGACAGGAAGCTGCGCTCGTTCTGCCTTCAAGATTGGACACTCATTGAATGACTTGGGTTTGTTTTATGCAAACTGCACAGCGTGGAAAACTTCAAGTGGATTTACCTGCAGTTTGTGGGCAAGTGATGATGTCCTCAGTTTTAATAAGAGCTCCCTGGATGCCTCGAGTGCTCCTCCTCCTTCTCTCTTTCCTCCTCTTTTTTCACTCTTGTCCTCCAGTTCCTCTTCTCCTTCCCCAATATCAAGGCCAGCCAGGTTCTCCCAGGACTCTTCAGGCTCTTCGTCCCCACCTGGGCCCAGCCCGGCCTGTCCCTCAGATCCAGACCTCTGCCCTTGGCTCTGGTTCTGCTGCTGTTTGAGCCTGGTCAGAAGCCGGGAGATGAATTGGTCTCGAGGTTTGTTGGCAGCAGTGCGGCTCTCCTCCTGCTTCTGCTGCTCGCTGTCTCTCCACTCCAGCCACACATCTCTGTAGGTCGGGGGAAGGAGCTGGTGCACTGACTAAGAGGCAAAGATTGAGAGGGGAAGGACAAAGAATTCACGGTGGGCACAAAAATGTATAAAGCTAAAACAGAAAAACTGCTGTGTGGTAACATGTAGCACCTGTCCTTTAACCAGGTTGTAGAGGGCCAGTGTGGCTGCCAGATGTTGAGCCTGCATGCTGTCCTCAGTGAGGATGGTGGGACAAACCTCCAGGACATTATCTACCCTTTGAACTCGCACCCTAGTGGATGGAGAAACATCAATTAATATAACACACTTCTATCTTCAGTCTTAAGTATATGACAGTCAACTACAGTGGGTCAAGACCCTCTCTGATGTTTTCCTTGTGTACAATGTCCTATGTTGAATCAAGCATGGAGAAACACACAGACACACACATATATACCTGCATCTCCAATATCTCCCAGCAGCAACCTTGTGAAAAGCCGGTGGAGGACTCTTGGGCAGATTCTTTCGGACCCAGTCGATGAGGAACTGTTTGGGGGACTTTCCCGTCCAGCTGCGAGCCGTGTAGTCAAAATTACGAATGTCCTTTGGCTCGTTCTTTTTCACAACTGCAAAGGGAAATGAGACAGAATGATCACGTCTCTAAGGATAATACATAAATTAATTTATCTCACATGAGCAGAGGTGTTGAAGCGTAGGTGGCCCTGGGGTCATCCTGAACTTTTATCTTCTATCCTGACTGAATAATATACACATTTGATTCAGGACAAAAGACAAAATGAACCTTTCTCAGTAGGAGGTTCCTTTTCAGTTTGTTCAAATAAATTGAAGCTGATGTCCTCTTTGTCCTCGCTGACAGGAAGTGTTTTCTTTTCCTTCTGAGGCACGTCCACCACCTTTATAGCTGGATTGAACATGGGGTGGGACTCCAGCGGCTTCATTTCTAGAAACAGGAGACATATTTGTTCTGTACAGTTCAAAAATTAATTCAAAGAAGTTGTTTAATGTCTGCATGAAGAGAATTAAAGCACACACACACCTTGCTGTATGATGCGTATCCTGTCCTGTGCTGTCCTCTGGCCCGCTTTGTCTCCTTTGGTTTTAGCAACAGTTGCCATTTCTTTAGCGTCATACAGTTGGGCAGTGAGGATCAAATACCGGTCATTCTACACCGCAAGAAATAACACGCACCACTGAATGAAGCAAAATTCGCAAAATGCTGAACTATTACTTTAACTTAAAAAAAACTCAGTATTGATTTTAATTACTGGGTCAAACTTTTCCTCCAGTTCAGGATTGTGCACAGTCTTCTTCCCTCCTTCCTCTTCCTCACACTCTTCTTCATCACTGCTTTGCTCTGCATACCTCAAGATCCAGTCCTTCATGCTTGCAGCTTCATCCTTCTCTGTGGCCTGGCAGACAACGCACACATTTATGAGCCAAGATGTAACGTGACCACGCACATCTGTCTAGCTGGGACACACTTGTTAATAAACATACAAACCTTGGTGGTCTCTTTGCGTGTGCTGTTGGGTGGCTTGGGGCTCGAGGCGGCGGGTTTCTGCTGAACAGGAGGCTGGAACCTGGGCCTGCTCCTCTGGCTCTCCTCCTGCATCTGCTGGCTAAAACCTTCTGGAAGTTCATCTGGTAAAACAGACATAAATTAAGAAAGCAAAAATTTTTACAAAGTTGTGTTCTCAAGAACTATAGAGTGATCATATGCTGTTGCTCTGTTACCGTCTTTAAGGTTGAGGCAGAGCCAGTCGAGAGCAGAGTGGAGATCTCCTCCATAGAGCACACTGCTCTTCATCGCCTCCTCAATGTGCTCCCTGTTAAAGTTGAACTTCTGCAGAGCTGTGTACAGGTCCTGCAAGTCAAAGTTAGAATGAATACAACAGTCTGTCAAAAGACCAACTCTATAATTGCCTTAACTTAAAACAAAATTGGTTGGGAAGATTTTGTTTTACCAGCAGTTTCTTGCTTGTAAGTCTGCCTGATATGGGCCCTTTGTCCCCATTCTCCTGTCTGAAGTCATTGATCAGCCTGATGATCTTCTTTTCCAGATCAGCTTGAATAGCAACCTGCATTAAAGGGTCAAATCCCATTCATTAGAACAGTTTTTGAATGTTTTTAATTACATCTATGGTAAACAACAACAACAAGTTACAGCAGCTAGCTTACTTTAAGAATGGACTTGTCTGCGACTCCACCTGTGTCGACCTGAGCGGTGTTGACAAGACTGTAGGTCTTTGGAGCTGCAATCAGTACAGGCATATTTTACTTTTTTGATTACATTGCAGGTTTGTTGACACACAATGTCACACAATAATTCTCTGAGAAGAAATGTTAACTAATTTGGCAAGCAAGCGACATGCAGATCTTTATTTGATAAAAAGGAACACTGACACTCTGACTATGAGGGACAACCAGAAGGCCCTATCTGCAAGTTATTGAAGTGATTGTACAAGACCAAATCTCTGACTGATCACAGCAAAAAAATACAAGTATGATTAAGTTACTGTACAGTGGGTGGGGTACTATATTATGAACACCTATGACCGCATTATCAGCATGATAATACTGAAAAATGACCATATCAAATCGTTTTGAGTTGCGCTGTGGTTGTCTGGGTAATATACAGTTAAACCAAACAAAGTGTAAGGCAGCGTTTGCTCAGTTCTCCGTCATTATCACCTTTTGACTTGTTCTCTTTGGCTGGTTTAGCCGGCTTGTTGCTGGCTGGTGGTTTCTTCGGTTCCTCAGCCACGCTGTTCTCCGCTGCGGCCGCACCACCCCTGGCCGCTGCTCCTGCTGCTGCTGCCGGAGCCACCGGAGCAGCCGATTTCTTCTTCTTTCCACCCATTAAGTCACCAACACACAACCTATGTGTCGCCGCTGTATGTTACCAGGTAATGTCAAGCCATCGGCAATATCACGTAAACGTGGTTATTATGAATAGAGAACAAAAAATGACGCTACTTCGTGTTTCTCATTTCTGCGTATTAGTTGGACTCACCCGGCTGCCGTAACGGATGTATTATGCTGCGTTCACAGGTAATTGTAAGTAACAACTAACGAAATAACACAAATTGGCTCACAATTTGTATGTAATGTCTTTATACTAGTTTGTAACCAAGTGAAACTAGATACAAAAAGAGCGCATAGATCCTTTCAAATAAGATGGATGATTTATATAAGTTGTTGAAAGTGTTGAAACTGTATTTTGTTGCAGCGGTGGTGCGTTTGAAGCGATAATGTACAGTCCCCGATTTGAGGCAATGACCTGAACGCGGCATAACCTCGTGTTGAATTGTGGGATGGGGTGCCACCAGTAATCATGGCGGACGCATTCGGGGATGGCTTGTTCAGTGTGTTCGACGATGAACAACAAACGACCACGAGCAAAAAGACACCGGCTCCTGTCGCTCCAGAAACAGGGTAAACGTCGTGTTGTTCATACGTGGCGAGTTTTGGTGTTTGAAGTTAAAAGGTTTGGTTGCACCGCGAAAATGAACGAAGCGTCATGTGCGTTCGTGACAGTCAAACAGTCCTCACGTTAAACGACTTGCTAGCTGGATAAATGCGCTGAGTAAATGCACGCTGCTACAGCTGATTCCATTAGAGTGTTAATGTCAAAGTTGCGCCTGTTATTGACTACACTACACTACACTGTGAGTGTACCGTTCCTGTGTAAACCTAGTGTAGATGGACTTTCAGCTAACAACATGTTGTACTTCCCTGTGTTTTTTTGTCTTTTCCAGGAAAGCTGCGGGAAAAAATGGCTCCAATAAGGATGCTGTTCCGTCTCCCAGGGGCAAGAGGGAGGCGGACAGTGATGGTGGAGAAGAGGTGGTTTTTGGGAAGAAACCTCGACATGAAGCAGCCTCTGGAAATGACCTAAAGTGAGATGAATTGCAGCTTAGCACTGTATACCTGTGCAGGTAGCTTAGGTGCTGCTTTAACTCCTGTCTGTTGACATACACACAAGTTATTCTGTAGACCAGAGCTACTCATTTCAGTGCTTCCACTTTGCTACACAGTTTTTTTTGTTTGCTTGAGATGTGCTGCAGAATATTTTTTGAAGTTGCTGTGTAGGTAACACATCCTTTCTTTACTTCAGTCTTGCAGAATTTATGCCGCAGGTGAAGGTAGAGCAAGTTGAAACTGTGGAAGGATGTTCGCATGAGGTAAAGGAAGAAAATCAAAGGTATTATGTTTCTGGAATGCAGTTGTTAAAACTTTATTTGCTAAGAATATTGCCTTTGCTCAATAGGTTGCTCTGCCTGCCAGTGATGAATATAAACCACTGAAACCTCGGGTCGGGAAAGCAGCCAAGGTATATTCATAATCCTCCAGAGGGGATCACGTTAGTTACAAAGTTTGGTAATGTTTTTGTTGTATTGCCTTTTATAATGAATATGAAGTCAAAGAAATGTATTTGACTTTTCACCACATTCATTCTGGAACCTTTGATTAAAATCTTAACAGGAGCACATAGCTTCTGAAAGGAAATTGTGTAATAATCCTATCCCTTTAACCTAAATCACTGTCATGGTTGTATACGTGGAGACGGGACTTTGAGTTCACCTGGATGATTTCTTTGTCTTCATGTTGTTTTGTCTTGCAGGAGTACCCTTTTGTTCTTGACCCGTTCCAGCGTGAGGCCATCCTATGTATTGACAACAATGAATCTGTGCTTGTGTCTGCACACACCTCTGCTGGCAAGACTGTCTGCGCTGAGTGAGTATTCTCAGTATACTGTAAACCAAACAATAAACTATTGAAGCAATAAATGCTTTTATTGCTCAGCTGAGATATGTTGTGTTTAAAATTTGAAGCCTTAAGCTAATAATCTGATTTGACCAAAGATGGTAGAATATTTATGAGAAAATATGTGCAGCAACTGCACAGTAATGCAGTAAGTTCTAAAAAATAAAGTTGGCACTTGAAAGCAACAGTGTCCTGCGTTTCATCATTGCTAGTGGGTTACTGTAAAAGGTTTTCCCATGTCGGATTTCCTGTTTACTGAGAATTTGAACTGCAGTGAATGCCAAGTTAGATTTCCAGTTATAGCTGTGAATGTAACTATATTTAGAAGACATCATTCAGTCAGCAGCTGTGTTCAGCTATTGTTGATGACCTTTCTTCTCAGGAAGTTCCAGCGAACAGTGCTTCCACAGAACTGGAGGCACTTAAAGCTCCAAAATGTAATTGTGAAACACTTTTCTGGGAAGCAAAAACATAAAAAGTAAAGCTCAGTTTCATAAGGGTTGAACTTTTTCCACTTTCCTTTCATTAACTATGGTTATGTCGGTGTATTCTGATATTCTCTTCCCTGTAGATATGCCATCGCTCTGGCTCTCAGAGAGAAGCAGAGGTGATCTTCACCAGCCCCATCAAGGCTCTTTCCAACCAGAAATACAGAGAGATGTACGAAGAGTTTCAGGACGTGGGGCTGATGACCGGCGACGTCACCATCAACCCCACCGCCTCCTGCCTTGTCATGACAACGGAGGTGGGGCACAGTTATGTCTGAAAGGGTGGAGGGATTATTAGATTTGTCAGATATCACTTGGGTGGTGGTACTTTTGGAGAAGGTAGTGCTGAGAGTTTGGCCTGACGCGACAAACTTCTCTTCTCTCCCAGATCCTGAGGAGCATGTTGTACCGGGGCTCTGAGATCATGAGGGAAGTGGCGTGGGTCATCTTTGATGAGATCCACTACATGAGAGATGCAGGTGTGTACGTAACCACTGTGCACAGTAACAGACACATTGTGCTTTCTGACCACTTCAACAACCTGAGTGACGGCTGACTTTACTCCGCCTTGCCTTTCAGAGCGTGGCGTGGTGTGGGAGGAAACCATCATTCTTCTACCCGACAACGTACATTATGTCTTCTTGTCAGCCACCATCCCCAATGCCAGACAGTTTGCAGAGTGGATTTGTCACCTACATAAGCAGGTAGAACAGAGCACGAAGCTCACATTTTTATTGTCAGGTCACAGGTCACAGCAACCTTTACAAATCTAATCAGGGGTTTTCAAGTTAACAGCTGGAAGTTAGTCAATGTAGTTTGTCTTGTTTATTTTGCCCAGTCATCACCATAGTCTTTCTTCCACCTTCATAGTTTAGAAAGAATCTTGTGCAGTAGAAATGCAATTGACACATTTATATACATGAATGTAAATTAAAGCCCTTTTGTCAGTCTTTTTGCTGAGTTGTACTGACTCAGCATTATAATTATCAGGATGGAGTTACTTTGACTCTCCTTCTGTATTAAATGCGAGGAGGTAACAGTTATCTGTCATCTGTCTGTCCGTATAAAGAGGTCAGGTTCTTATTTCAGTCCTGTGTTTACATAATTAATCAAGTGTTTCATGTCTCCTGCAGCCCTGCCATGTGGTGTACACAGACTACCGTCCCACTCCACTGCAGCACTACATCTTTCCAGCAGGGGGCGATGGTCTCCACCTGGTGGTTGATGAGAACGTAAGGACATCCACCAACTGCACTTACTGGAATGATGAGGGACAGTGTGCCAGTTAGTGAGAAATGAGTCTGATAGAAGTCAAATTGGATGTGTCTAGTTTATCTCTATTTTATCTGTCTCCTGATATTGGACACATCCATTGGGTCCAGTCTCTACATGAGTGGTCTCTCCTTATATCTTGTCTGTTTGCGGTTTTCTTCAGGGAGACTTCAGGGAGGACAACTTCAACACAGCTATGCAGGTGCTGAGAGACGCAGGTGATTCTGGGAGCAGCAGCGGAGGTGGCAAGTGGGACCCGAGAGGACGAAAGGGAGGAACTAAAGGTGTGCGTTCGTTTCGGTTTTCAAAGTCAACATATGTTCAAGTCTTCCCTTTCCTTTCATTTCCATCTGCATTTATGTCTGTGTGCTTTCCGTAGGTCCATCCAGCGTGTTCAAGATAGTGAAGATGATCATGGAGAGGAACTTCCAGCCTGTTATTATTTTCAGCTTCAGCAAGAAAGAGTGTGAGGCCTATGCTCTGCAGGTGGCCAAACTGGACTTTAACAGGGGTAGGTGTGTTTGTGCTGCAATTCAGCATGCAGCTTACTTGTGTGTGTGTGTGTGTGTGTGTGTGTGAGAGATATTTCCAGCACAAACCTACATGGCTTTTCACTTTGGGGAGATCTGGAACATGAGCAGTAAACCAGCAGCTTAAGCATGACTCACATAATACTACTGCACTTGGTATATACAGTAGTCCTGGATGTTCACGTGCATAGCAGAAGGTTTACATCAGACCCTTGAACCAGTAGAATAATGGTAGGTGATGTGTTCTTGGCAGGAGAAAAAGAGAGAGAAATTGTTTTCTCCCCTCCTTTTTTTTTTTTTTCCAAAGCCGAATGAGGTCAAATTGTGTGTCAGGCAGAATCTGCATGGTGTTGATCAGTGCTCCCTGTTTTTACAAGGCACAACTTCTAGTGCTGGAACTGTGATAAAGATAAAACACTTTCCAGATTTGAGAATCCAGAGTTGTTGCTGGCTGCTTTGATTCATCGCCCACTTATTGTACGCTTCATTATCTTGTGATATTTCCGCCCTCTCCTGGAGTGCTACAAGCGCCAATTAAAAATCTTCACTGCTTATTCAACCTGCAGTAAATGTTGCCAGCTTGACTTAATTAACCTCTTTTCTTAAGCTAACTTATGCTGCTTCATTCAGAGGTGTATTTTCATCACACCATCAACCCACCACACAATGAGCATATCTTGGGTCAGATTTAAAGCTGTTGAGCAGATTTTCTTCGTCACAGTGAAATGCCAGGACAAATACATTTTTGTGACAAATTGGTGAGACGTTCAGGGAGGGAGTTGAAATTAGGTAAGTGAAACCACTCACCAAAAATGTGAAATAGTTGGCGAGCCGAGACGAACGGATCCTCCCCACCGAGCGAGTGCCATGAGCATGGCTTATTGTGCATGCACAGCTGGTCCCGCTGTTTGGTCCACGGGATAAGCGAAGTTGCTTCATGAGGATAAATTTCTGCTCAATGGGAGATAATCCAGCGGTAGATGGAGTCTGGCTTCTTCCCCCCTACTTTGGGCCTCTTTGTTTTTTTGTTTTTTTTAGTGAAATAAAACATGCTCATTCTCAGGGAGACATTTTCCTCCCTCATCTCGGTTTGTTTTCCTTCCGTCATGACATTCTTATAAATGAGGAGGTTTGTTTTCATGCTGAGCTCGTCCAACACTGAAGGCCTTTCTGCTGCCATTTTTCATCAATACTGCAAAAAAACAAAAATACAAATGGAAAAATTTTGCCAAAGATAATTTCTCATTTCCAGCAGTTTCGTACATTTTGAGAATCTTCTTGAACAAACTGGTTTTCTTAGAAAATAAGGCAGATCGTGTCCAGTAATTGATTTCAGGTCATTTTATGTGACTGCAGAAAATTTCACTTGACGTAGGAATAACGTGATGCAAAACGTCTGTAGCCATAAAAAAGATAATCAAAGCACTTCGAGCCTTCCATTATTACCATAAAATGTCAGTGGAATAATTTGACTCCTTGACAAATCAAACTAACTTGCTTGCTTAATTTGCAGTTTTGCATTTGTCATTTAGAAACTCATGGACCAATTCTCTGAACCAAAGAGTCGAGAAGCCAGATTGTCTAACACACGTACGCAGCTTGTAGGCAGGTTGTTGTTGTTGTTGTTATGGAGCTCCTCTGTTTGTGTGTGTGTGTGTGTGTGTGTGTGTGTGTGTGATTTATGGTGAGGAAAGGGGGTCACGTGGCTCTCCACCCCCCCAACCCCTAACCCCCTCTTCTACCATCTCTACTTTGTCTTGCTTTGTTCCATTCATCCTTATTTTTGCAGAGTTTCTCTTTTTTGAATGGTTAAAAGAGCCCCCCCCCCAATCTTTTTCCTCCCTGCTGCGTGCTGTGACACATAGTTTCTGGGCAGTGTTTGTGCAATGGCAGAGCCGTGTTGGAGTCAGGGGAACGACTGGCGCCGAAACACAAAAAAACGATGCCTGCATGGCTGAAGCGATGAGCAAGCAAAATAGTAAAGGGATTGAGTGACTGTGCAAAGACCAGTGTTCTGTTGTTGTTGATGTTGTGTGTTTTGGTGCGGAGCTACATCCACACATTTCCCTGACAGAAGTGATGGAGTTACACCGTTGGTCAACGGAAAACTGTGCACACGCAAAAGAAAGGACCCGCCTGACTCGGGGGTCCAGACCCGTTCAGGCGGGATGACAGTGCTAACCACTGCACCACAGTGCCGACCCCATTAAAGTCTATGACCAGGTGTTTAGGGGAAGTTTGTTGTGCGTATTCATGGTCCCCTGAGGATGAACCCCGATGTCCTCAGCCCACTGTTTGCAGTATAAAAATAGCAGAAGTGTATGTCGCACACACACGCACATGCTAGTGAGCTTATAAACCCCCGGGTTGTAATGAACTCTGCAGCCTCTATGAACCAAAACGAAGAGCTTTAGGTTTTAGCCTTGAACAAAAGTCTGTTGTAACCCCTGCTCCGTGTAATTTATGACGTGAAGTAGACGTACTGACTGTCATTTTTTTTCTGTTTCACTGGAGCTGCGGCGTTAGCTTGCTTTTTTTTGTTGGCCTGAGGTTGCGTGTTTGTCTGTGTGGCATTGCTTTTGTTATTGAACCATTAAAATAAGTCCCATTGACACTGAAGTCATTTGGAATTGACAATAAATACTGAGCCATGAGACTTTATAGAAGTCCAAGTGTCTGACTAATATGGGCGCATGAGAAGGACAGTTTCCCAGAATGGGTTCATGAATAAAGAAAGACCTGTGACTAAGTTTCCACATGGAAAGAGATGGCCAGCGGCAAACAATGTAACGTGATCAGCACAATAATAAGACACTGGTGGTGGTGGTGCCACACTTGGTGCATTCATATAAAGCAGATTTACATTAATAAATTGTTGGTTTTAAGACCTCAGCCTGTGAAGTGCTGAGATCATGACTTCTTTGTAATAAAACCTCAGTTTTAATCAGCAGCTTAAAAACCAGTCAGTGAAACAATATAAGTGTTTGTTTAGAAATTCGACATAATTTAACAAATTATAGAAATAGCCCTTTTTGCTGCAAAATCTGATCAAATCTAGAGTCAACTCAGACTTGCAGTATCATGTGCTCATTCAGTCCGTGGGTGGTTAAAGTTTTTATCTGCAAGCTATTCCAGAAAAAACTCTTCCATTGTCTTTCATGAAACCACTCATGCCAAGAGAAACTGTATTTTGCAATCGCAAAGTGTGTGAGTGCACGTTGAGTCCTTCAGATGCACATGTTCAGGATGTGAGAAATGGCTTTGTGCTGATATTTAGAACATTTTCTGAATAGCTAGGTGAACATTTTAACATGCCCCCCCCCTTGCCTTAATTCCAGATGATGAGAAACGTCTGGTGGAGGAAGTGTTCAACAACGCGGTGGACTGTCTTTCAGACGAGGACAAGAAACTCCCTCAGGTGAGGAGGACTGGACTCTCTCTCTGTTTCCTCACAACCCAGCACTGTCACCTTGTTAAGCCACGGGAGATAAAAAAAAAAGCCTCGCCGCTTCCTCTGGGATCATTTTCTGCCAGGAGAAGACACTTAAACAGCCTCAATGTAAATATCTGCACGCGTAAAGTCCACACGGGCTAAAGCACTGTGCGCCTGTTATTCTACCCTGCTGTGTTGAGTCACACCATGAAACCCAGCCGTGCTGAGGTAATAGTTGTTAGTGGGTAGACTGCCACTTTTCCACTACGAGGATTAGATGCTTTTCCACTCTGTGTCTCTCTGGTGATGACGACTGTGAGGTTACGAACTGGTGAACTTGCACCGTCACTGAAACAAATGGCACAAACCTGCCTGTCCATGTTCCCTGTGGTCCTCAGGTGGAGCACGTGCTGCCGCTGTTGAAGAGGGGCATAGGAATCCATCACGGAGGCCTGCTGCCCATCCTGAAAGAGACCATAGAGATCCTTTTCTCTGAAGGCCTGCTCAAGGTACAACTGTCTCTGGTTAATATGCTTGAATTTAAACGTTAAGCAGTAATTATTGAGAATTGACGTGCAAGAATTTGTACAATCCAGAGCAGTTTATTCTTGTGTGTACAGGAATACTTAAAGGGCACCCTGTGGAGCGAGTAGCACGGTGAAGCTTTGTGAGCTGGTCACCAGTTTGTTTGACAGTTGTGCAGGGGGCTGCTGCTGTGGTGGGGCCATGATCCATCCATGAAGTCCAGTTGGAATAACACATCAATGAGTTGAAAGGCTTATCAGAGGCCAAAACATAGCACACTGGCTTATAATACCATGAGACAGGATTTTTTTTTCTGTGAGATTAACGGTAGAAATAACAGAGCTACTCTGCTGATGTCATAAAGTCATCACTAGAAATGTGAGCTTTCATGTTTCTGGCCGCAGCAACGGCTTGTAGCATGTTTTTTTTCATGCAGGGCTGAGGTGGGTCTGAACACAGACCAACTCATCAAGAAGTGTATCAGAGTGCCAGCAAAAGGCTGTGAAGATGACGAGCAGGCAAATGAGCATGGATGTCAACAACGCAGCATTCAAAATACATTCAAATCAGAAGGTTCAGGCACAGAGGAGCAAACATTTGACAAGTCCTCAGAGGCCTGTAACCAAGCCACATAGTTAATGAAGGTTTTATATCAAGACTTCACATACTCTTGCTTCTCTGCGTGGGAATGCCAGGAGTTTCTAATTTTGCATCTGTGAAGATTTCATCATTTCTTTGTTGCCTGCTTCCAAATCTTTACCGTTTGAGTGCACCGCTATCTTTTTGGACAAAGTGGCTTTGCAGATGTTTTATGATGAGTGAAACCCATTCAGCATCTTTATTAGGCCTCAGGGATGCACACAAAGCCTTCTGGTGAGAACCGCTGAACGCAAACACAAGTTCATAAGTCGACTCCACAGGGCGCCCCTTTAAAAGTGACGGTCGGAGCTTCGGGATGAGATTTGCTTAACAGTTTTTACTCCCACCCCAGGCCCTGTTTGCCACGGAGACGTTCGCCATGGGCATCAACATGCCAGCTCGTACCGTGCTCTTCACAAGCGCACGCAAGTTCGATGGCAAGAATCATCGCTTTGTAAGAGCAAACACACACACACACGCACAGTCAACATCACAGTTCTCTCTAAGGGATGTTATCGGATTGGTCCATTTCCGCTCTGTTAACTTCAAGGGCACTGTTTGAATTGTTTTCAACCCACCTTTTCCCCCTCCTCACTCACAGAACAACCTCATACACTGATGTCTTTTTAAATGAAGTTAATCATTGGATGTCTGTCGGCTCGGCAGATGTGCCCTCTGCTCGCGTGCAGTACTGACAGTTTAATCTTTTGTACTTATTCAGAATTAAGATTCATTTCTTAATAATGTTATGTAAAGGGAGCAGGAGCGTCTTCCTGTTACTGCAGCTGCAGTGAGTGCGTCTCTCAGCAGTCAAACGGTGCTATCTCTTTAAAGCAACTGCTCCGGCCTGTCTGCAATGTGGAGCTGTCACACGCAGTGTTTTGCTCTGAGGCCTTTATATGGTCTTCAAGTCCTGCAGCGTGCATGGCCACATAAACAGCCACGTATTGCCTGTAAGAGCCGGGGGCTGTGTGTGTGTGTGTGTGTGTGTGTGTGGAGCTGCCATCACTTAGAATCTCCCTTCTTCATCACTTCGTACACATGGGTTTCCAGCTCTCTCTCACACACACACACACACACACAGGCTTGAAGAGAATGCGAGAGAGAGAGAAAGAAAAGGAAACTGCCCTCCAAGAGGTTCATCGGGAACATCTGGTGCCTCTGACGGTGCCAAAGCTCCACGCAGGCACTCGCGCGCACACAACTCTCATTCCTGAAAACGCACTGTTTCAAATCAGGGGCTGATCCTGCAGCGTGCCTGAAATGAGGATCAGATCATTTTGGCGCAGAAAGACTCGTATCTGCCCTCTTCGCTATGTTTTTATTGCTCAAAGACCAGTAGATATGTGCAGTTTAACCAGAGCCATGTGCGAGGCAGAGAGGGATCCTTGAGGATTGTGGAAAAACTGGTCCAGTCTCTTCCTCCAGATTTCTGTTAGTCATGCAGATACTTTGCTGAGCTTTGACTGTACAAATATTTTCTCATCTATAACACATCATCACAACACCTTTCGTTTCCTTCTTGGATGTTTTTTTTTTAAATTTGCAGTAGTGGAATATACAATAATAATATTGCAGGTATAGAAAAGCATTCACTGAAATATTTCTTTCTTCTTGATGATGTGTGTGTTTTCACTTGGCCTAGATTACATCAGGTGAATACATCCAGATGTCTGGGCGCGCTGGGAGGAGAGGAATGGACGACAGGGGAATTGTTATTTTCATGGTGGACGAGAAGATGAGTCCAGCTGTGGGCAAGCAGCTACTCAAGGTATCGTCAATCTGCGAAGCTTTTGTTACCACGCAGGTTCAGTTCCATCAGTCCTCCATCGCATCTTTGCAGCTGGTCCCAGAAATAGTCCACGCTAACCCTTTAATTCAACACATTTCCCCCCTGTCTTGCTGAGAATTTATTTGAGCGACAGAGTGGAAATTGTCAGAAGTGACTTCTAAGTTGTTCTCTCTGAGGACCGTCAGGCCACTTTGCTGCTCGATACTTGACTGCACACCATCACAGAGAAGGCAGGGACTCTTGGTCTTTTGTCTTTGGTTTGACACATTTATAGCGTCGCTGCCATAAATATGTAGCTGCACTGCTTTTGAAAGAATTTGTGTTAATGTAAAACTGTCTGTTGGCGCTGTCACGGCCCATTATTCCCATGGTGTCTTGGAGAAAGATGTTGAACACATATCTGCGGTTCTGGCGTTTCAGAGGTCGCGATTGCAAAATCCTCCTTGGAGTGTAATTTGGGGAAAGTGACTTCATCATGCATTTATTCAGACCTCATACCTTCTTGGCACCTTCAGTACAATGCTAACAACATTGTCAAAACGCATAATTACTCACAGCTGTGTATTGCTATAGTAAAAGCATTTTCTGTTGATGTCGATCTGCCTGTGTGTTACTGTGGCGTGCAGGGATCAGCTGACCCGCTGAACAGTGCCTTCCACCTGACCTACAACATGGTGCTCAACCTGCTGCGCGTGGAGGAGATCAACCCAGAGTACATGCTGGAGAAGTCTTTCTACCAGTTCCAACACTACAGGGCTTTGCCTGGCGTAGTGGAGAGTAAGCTTTATTCCATATGTAGTACTGCACACTCCAGGCTGGATGAGACGGTAACCTCCAGGCAAACTATGAATACACTGATATTCTGTTTGAGCCATGCTAAAGACTAATCCAGGCACATTATTGGCTGAGCCCTAAGACGTCATTATTAGTTGTCTGATATAAAGTCCAGGCTGCAACCCTCTTTTTTTCGTCATAGTGTCAAAATGTCTCATTTTGTCAAAGACATTCAATTACCTATCAAGCACAACATCAGATCCTTGCATTTGAGAAGCTTGACTGGATGTCTGCTGATGTCCATCGACTTATTGAGAGGTTGACGTGTCATGGTGTGGTTCTAGGTTTGCATTTTGGTCACATCACTGGTTTTCTTTGCAGAAATTAAGAAGCTGGAGGAGCAGTACCACGCCATCGAGATACCGAATGAAGAGAGCGTTGTGACTTACTTCAAGATCAGGCAGCAACTGGCCAAACTGGGTAAAGAGATACAAGAGTTCATCCACAAACCCAAATACTGCCTGCCCTTCCTGCAGCCTGGCCGTCTTGTCAAGGTAGGGCTTCACACACCGTCTGGTGATGGGACAGTACTTGTAATGTTTCTAATATTAGTTGTATTTTTACTTATTTTCTCTGTTGCGACTCAATAGGTAAAAAACGAAGACGCTGACTTCGGCTGGGGAGTTATTGTAAACTTCTGCAAGAAGAGTAACGTGAAGGTAAGTTGACATGGTGTCACATGTATGTGAATCCATGTACATATGCTTGTGACTAACGGTCATTTCCCCTTTTAGATGAGCACAGACTCGGAGCCGCTGTACGTGGTGGAGGTTTTGGTCCACTGCAGTAAGGACAGTGTAAAAGATGCTGCGACTGAGGCGGCGAAACCTGCTGCTGCAGGGGAGACTGGAGAGATGCAGGTGATGGAAGCGCAGTTCCATCAAACTTGGTTAACGCACTTTAAAAAAATTGAGGGAAAATTAAGATGTTGCTGCAGCCTATTCTCCATCAACTGTTTACTCACCTATTATTCACTTCACGGTAGTGGGAGCCGACTTTGTGGAGATTTGTCCAAATCTTAGTCTTTGGATGGAAACATTACTATGATGTTATAATCACTGTTTGTTTTGTCTAGGTGGTCCCAGTGATGCTGCATCTCCTGACTTCCATCAGCTCAGTTCGCCTTTACATCCCCAAAGACCTGAGGCCCTTTGACAACAGGCAACTCATGCTCAAGTCTATCCAGGTACCAAACGCAGCTGTCTTAAAACAAACTCACTGAAACTTTTAGAATTCAACAGATTCATCTTCTTGATTGTCGTCCCTCATCTTTACCTCCGACCGTAGGAGGTGCAGAAGCGTTTCCCAGATGGCGTCCCTCTGCTCGACCCCATCGACGACATGGGCATTAAAGACCCCGCCCTGAAGAAAGTCATTCAGAAGGTGGAGGCCTTCGAGCACCGCATGTACTCCCACCCCCTGCACAGTGACCCCAACCTGGAATCTGTATATTCTCTCTGTGAGAAGAAAGCTCTGGTGAGAAACCTTATGCATGTTTCAGTTAGTGTTTGTGACAGTTAAAAGTCGTGCGAAACCCTGCTAAATGTCAAACCCTATTGAAAGTTGAACCATTTATCCAAAGGTTACAGTTATTCCAGCTTTTATCTTTCCTCTTCATCTACATTGGCTACCTTTTTGTTAGATATCAGTCAGTGACCTTACTTTCTTTTCCTGTCAGGCAGGTCGGCGTCTGCCATCTATAGACTTACAGACAAACAAAGGAAGAAAGCGAGGACGTTGCCCCTGCAGGGCCTCACCCGCAGGCATAGTTCAGAACGGAAAACGTCGTCAGATCAGGGCGAGGAGAAAAATTGTTTGACAATTTGCATAAACATTTACATCTCTCTGTGGTCATGTGTGTTATGAAATGGCGGCTAGCTTTAAACTGACTGATGGACTGGAAGATTCAGAGATTAACCTTCTCTTCTGTTTGCGTCTCTCTGATTCCCCCCCACACACACACACACACACAAACACTTTTGCAGTTTCATTTCTGCATCCTTTCCTATGCTGAAACCACTCCTGCCCTGTTTGTTTAACTTATTGGCCTGTAGACTAAAACTGAAACAGTTCTAGGCTTTCGTAGCGTGCGCTACCTGACCACAAGCACCAAAATCTTCTCAGCTCTCATGTGCACGTGTGATTTCTTGACTACATCACATGCAGTCCTGTGATGAACAGTGCTGGTGAGTTATTTGCCTGGGAGCTGTGTTGTAATGATGAGGGGTGAAGGTGAAAGTGTCAGATGGACAAGATAAACATGCAAATGAACATCTGCTGGTGAATAAATCAAATATTCTACCCCAACAGCTGGAAGTTTTCAAAATGCTTTTAAAGTCTTTTCTTAAACCCCTGGAAGAGCATCTCCAAGTTAGATTTGCTGAAGTTTGCATGCTGTAACAGTGTGTGTTTGTGTTTTTTTGTTGTTTTTTTAAGATTGCTGCGGATGTTCGAACGGCCAAGGGAGACTTGAAGAAAGCTCGGACTGTCCTGCAGATGGACAAGCTGAAGTGCAGGAAGAGAGTTCTGCGGCGCCTCGGCTTCGCCAGCCCCTCCGACGTGATCGAGATGAAAGGGCGGGTCGCCTGTGAAATTAGCAGGTAGGGACCCAAAAGCACCACAACTGAAGGTTGTGGTGAACAACTAAGCTGCTCAGGAAATAATCCAAACATGAGGATTTAATACTAACAATAAAGATTGAGGAAAGTAAAACTGATTTTTTTTTTAACGCCCAAAATGTTAGTTTATTGTTGGAGCAGCTGATAACAGCAGAGGAAAGAAATCTGTAAAAACTTAACTACATTTCATGAAAATTAAAGCTTTGTAGACTAACTTTTACTGTAGTGACAGTTGATTTCAGTTTAGTTTTTTCAGTTTTAGTTCTGCACGAATATTGGACAGGGATCTTATTCTGTGAAACATTGAGCACGGTGTCTCAATCCAAATTTAGGCGCTACGTCAATGTTTTTTATGACGGCTGGAATGTGTCACCTGCTCTCTGTAGTTCTTTTAATCTCAACATATCAGAGTCTGATAAAGTAATAAAGAACCACCTACTAATTAAGGCTGTGCGTAAATCTTTTCAAGTGCCGACGAGCTCCTGCTGACGGAGATGGTGTTCAACGGTCTCTTCAACGATCTGACGGTCGAGCAAGCCACCGCCCTGCTGTCCTGCTTCGTCTTCCAGGAGAACGTAGGAACACACGCAAACAAACACGGTTCCTCTAATTCTCCACACAAACAGACATGGAGCCCTTTTCCCAGAACGCCCGAGATAAACAGTCGATTCGCGTTCCGTCTCCCGTCGCATGCTTGGCGTCTTCCCGCTCTCTGCAAACAAAACGGAAACCTGAGGCGAGATGCGTGTTTGTCTTGCCTAATGACGCCTGTTCTCTCAATGAGGCAATCCAGCATCGGATGGTTTCACAAACCTTTTCTTTGGCTGGTCCATCAGCTCAGCCCTGTGAACTGATGTCTCTGTCTAAACTCCATCCCGGTTCCCATTGTCCTCGTCTCGCCTTCGTGTCCTGCTGTGGCGTGTGTGCACAGCTGTTGCATGTCATTAAAGGGCACCTGCTGCTCTTAATATCAGGACGACGCCAAACCATCTTAATTGAACCTGAAACCTGTGACAGAAAAGGCTCTAAAAAATATGTCCCTCAATCTTTGCACGGACAGATATGGACAGTTTTGTCTACTTAATTGATTTCTTTCCAGCTGCAAAACATTACTTGACAACTATTTTGATAATCGATTGATTATTTCAGTCCATTTTCAAGCACCAATATGTTTCTATTCCTCAAAAGTAAGGTGTTGAAAACATATAATTTGGTGTCACTACTGAAACTCTGGTTCTGTATTGGCTCTATTCTAAAGAAAATCTGAAATGTGAAAAACGTTCTTATTGGAATCCACTTGCTTGCCAAGAGTTTGAAGGGCAGCTCAATGCCACCCTCATATCTGTCCCCTCCATATGAAGCTGCAGCCACTTATCTTAGCTTAGCATGAAGAAACGGAGGGCAAGCAGTTGGCCTCATGTAACCATTTTGGGACAGAATTTGTTCTCGCCGTTTCTTCCTTTCTGCTTACTTTAAGATAAGTGGCTGCTGGCTGTGCTTTGTACTGGACGGATGCAGGAGTGGTATTGATCTTCTCGTCTAAATCTCAGCAAACAAGCGAATAACAACTACTTCTTTTAGAGCTGAGTGTGAACTTTTGACAGGAAACCAGAGACTTGTCCCCCCGTGAAAGCCTTCATCAGTGAAATGTTGTCTTTTGCTAATACCGGGAAATTGAAACAGATGCTAACAATCAGGTTGGTGTTAACGACAGCTGACTGAATCAGCAGGGCTTTTTTATGTATTAACAATTGTACTGAAGTTATAAAACAGTAAATTGGAAAAGTTTAAATGTCAGCAGACTCGCTCTATCCTTCTTCTAGTTTTACTGTTAAAAGTTCAGAAACCCATCTGGCCAATAAGAAGGCAGCAGTTTTCTGTTTTGCTTGGTGGAGGTTGGATCTGTTTCTTCTCAAATGTGTCTGCAGCAGGTTTAAGTACAAACTTACTTTGCCAGGATTTTTGGAACAGTGGCAAAGAAGCAACTTTTTCAAATGCGCCACCTCAGTATTAATGATGTCATTTTGTCCTGCAGGCCAGCGAGATGCCAAAACTGACTGAACAACTCGCCGCACCCCTGAGACAAATGCAGGTGAGGCGGCATGAAAGGATCTCCTATCCGTCTGAATCTGGGGCAAATGTGAACACTTTGCTTTGTCTTTGTTGTTCAGGAGTGTGCGAAGCGCATCGCCAAGGTGTCTGCAGACGCCAAGCTGGAGGTGGACGAGGAGACCTATCTCAACCAGTTCAAGCCGCACCTCATGGACGTGGTCTACGCCTGGGCCAACGGAGCCACGTTCGCTCAAATCTGCAAGATGACCGACGTCTTTGAAGGTGGGTCAGCGATGAATCCACAGCCTAAGCACAACTGTTGCTCACAAACCTGACTGCTGATCCCTCCGTTATTTCAGTTGTAGTCTAATTTATACCTCTAACATTTCAAACAGTTTACTTAATATTTCTGTGAGTGACTTTTCCGATTAAAACAAACCAAAGCTTGGCAAATACAACACATTCTTAAAGATTAAACTGCATGTTCCCAAAAGTCTTTGGCTTGTGACCTCTTAAAATAAAATCTAAAATTCTTATCAGGGTTCAGACATCTATGAGATGTTAGCAGTTCCACCCTAGAGACATTTCCCCTGTGATCGTCTCAGATGTGGTATCTCGTGACCCTTTAGAGGGGCCCAACACCCCAGACTGTAGAAAGCAGATAGCTCCACCTCAACAAGTTTCAACAGTAACATGCCGCTTAGTATAAATATATAATTAATATTAATCACAAATACACAGGCTGTTTTTCTGCAGAACGAATACTTGCTTATTTTGATACTTTACAAACATTTGTACTTAAAATACTTTTACATGAGTAAAGGATCTGAATACTTTTTCTACCATCGCCCAGTTACAACCATTTCCCCTTTGATTTATTGGCAGTCACATGTGCAGCCACTTGGAAGGGGCCTATAAGAGGCCCGCTCATCGATTTTATGATGTGTGGTTTGATTTGAACCCAGTTCCAAGTCCATCATTCTCCCCATAGTTTGTATCTCTGGCTCCCAATAGTGACCTCAGCTGTAAAAAATCTGATGTTGTTGTAATAAGGAAGTAATGCTGAGTTGGGAAACTGTTGGGAGTTTTGGGGATGGAGAGAGAGACAGACAGACAGATGACTGAAATTTCCCAAAATAATTCTGTTCTGTGCATTTTGTCGACGCATGAAAACTAAAAAAAGGTTGATTAGCTCTGTTTTGCAGCTCTCTAATTTCCTCACAATTGTCTGTGATGTTTTTGATTTAAATAATTATTGGGACAATTGGAATTTCCTTGCCAAAAAGGCCCAATTTAAATCACACTGAAGAGTGATTCATCATGGATTATTCATTTAGTACTGGAAACTTTGTTCTCCACACACTGTTTTCCCGTTGATAAATCTCAAGTGTTTCATGTTCAGCTGACCTTCTGTGTGATGACTCAAGGACTTTCGATGCTACAATCACAGTTAACTCAACTTGATTGGAGGTTTTAAAACTTACAGGACATCTGTATTTTCCTCATAATTAGTACCAAATTATATGATTATTTCCTGGAATCTCATTGGAAATTAGGGGGTAATTTGGCAATTACAGACCTGTTTAAAAAAAGACTTCACATATCCGCCAAGGTGAGTTTTTCAAAAAGGATTTGTGAGTTTAAAGAGTGAGCTGAGTCAAGGCTTTAAAGTTGGATGTTTCCTCCAAGACCTCTTTGTTCCACCATCAAACACCGAGCGCGAATTAAGTCGAGATAATGACGGCTTTATAATTCTATTTAGGAAAAAAAGTTATTGCCACACACTAAAGACTGTAATTGTGCCCTTCTTGTGTAGGGAGCATCATCCGCTGCATGCGCCGCCTGGAGGAGGTGCTGAGACAGATGTGCTCTGCAGCCAAGGCCATAGGCAACACTGAACTGGAGAACAAGTTTGCAGAAGGTAAGAACTTTATCAGTCAACAGAAAATGAACGGGCAGTCATTTAAGCCACTGACCAAAATTGCCATTAATTCACTGTTTACTTTCACACAAGTATATTCTGTCATTTTTATAACCTGTCACTATGAGCATGAGATACTGTAGTTACATAGGCACAAACATGGTCAATTTGAGTTTTTTGCCTCACCTGTGTGAATATAAGACCTGTAGTATTTTCTGAATATCTCATTTCTGTATTGACAGGCATAACGAAGATCAAGAGAGACATTGTTTTTGCTGCCAGTCTCTACCTATAATGACCTTCCAACAAAGTGCAGTTTCAACCTTCAGCAAGGGTTAGCCCATGATGGATCTCTAGGCCCACCATTGTTTTTTTTTTTTAAAGTCTCCTCAAGTTCCAATATTCCCAAAATGTTGGTTTTTCAGACTACTTTTCTTATCTTGCCTGAAGTGTCATGTCCTGCCACATCGTGTAATCCATAGTAGGATCCACTCACATTTTGTAAACGTATGAGCCTACAGTGGTCTGAGAACGTAAACATAATGTAACATAAGTTCAACGAGGCAAATGCATCTTTTTATGCATTCGCTTTTCTGTTTTTGTTCACGCGGGCCAGATGGAGTGTAACGAGAAGTCATGTGTGCAAGTTACATGACGACTAATGACACAATACATCCAACACGTTTAATTGGTGTTCATGTTGATAAGTAAAATGGCTTTATTTTTCCTTTTTTTTCTTATTTTAGACATCTGTACATATTTGTAACATGTTTTTTTTCAATAAAAGTCTGTATGGTGATTTGTTTTACATACAGATTATACAAAAGTACATGGTTGTCTTTTCATGTGACATGTATATTAGTTCTTACATACACAGGAAGCTGTGATAGCAGCAGTAGCAGCAGTCCAGCAAAGGCAACGTGGGACTTAAAACTGACCGTTGACTTCTCAGCTCTCTACCCAAACATCGTTCAGCTCGAGCATTCTCCTCGACGATGTGAGGTTAGAGGGTTGGAGAATCAAGCGGCAGCGGCCTGGAGTCAGCAGCCCCAGATGTGAAGCAGTGGTGCCCCCTGGTCTAGGATCGCCTTTAGCCTCCAGCTCGATTGAGCCGTAAGAAACAAACATTCTAATAACATCTACTAACATACTATTTATAATTAGCCCTTTAACAGTGGCAGCAGAAGTCACTCTGAGAGCTGGGGTTGTCCTAAAACTGACCCTAAACCAGATCTTTGAGCAGACTGACTCCAGGTCAGGAAAAGCACAAAGCAGGGTTACATTCACAGGTTTCCAACCCTCCCCTCTCTTTCAGCAGTGGTCAGACCCTTTAGTGAGTGCATGCAGGTAAATCCTCCAAACGGCTCAGTAGATAGATGGTTCCCATCATTACAGAATCTCTAGCCTCAAACCTACATCTGTTTCAGTCACTTTAGCATATCTACAAGAGTTGGGCAGGTTATTTCAATACTTTGCTTTAATGGAGAATCAGTGGACGAGATAGCAAATTGGCTAAAATTATCTTAAAATGTGAACACACCAGAGTTGTAGCTTCCAAAAGTTCTTGTGGGACGCACAGTCATCCATGCAGAGTAACTGATGAGAATTTGCATGAGATGAGAGGCTAGAGAGCTGGGATCCCGGGTGTGCGTTTGGACAGAGCAGAGGTATCCTCCTCCTCTCGCTTAGCTTAATTTGGACTCTCAAAGTGGTTTCCATTTGTTGGGGTCTCCTGCAGGGTTGTGTGGTGGATGTTTGCCTCTTTGCGAGAATCCACATGTGGCTTGAAAAAGTCAGACACGCAGAAGACCTGCAAAATAAAGATAGAGAACTTTAAAACTTTAAAACACAATGACATTTTTCACCTTTCTGTGACATGCTCGTTTATGACATTAATTTGCGTTAACACATTTTACTCATTGGAGTTACCCATTTTTCCTTCCTTCCTTTCCTTTCTGACCCCTGCCACATTTAAAAATTATTCAATGTGATATTCTATTATACTGTTAATGACATTTGTAATGGCTTTCTATACTACAGATATAAATTTAGTAAATATTTTTTAAAAATCTCTTACTTTTTGTTTTAAATTTCAACAAAATTAAAGCACAGCACTTACCACCAGGATAGCCATAAGGGCCCCCTGCAGGAGTCCAGTCAGCACATCACTCCAGTGATGTTTATAATCTGACACTCTCGAAAATCCCGTGAACACTGAGGCAGCGATCAGGAAAAACTGGATTGTGGGTCTCAGCAGCCTCGCCCATTCAACCTGGAGTCGAGCCTGTAGATAGAGCTAAGAAAGACACAGGGCATGAGTTGATAATATTGCAATGTCCCATTAAAAAGTCATGATAAATAAAAGTGCATCATTGGCAAGGCTTATGAGGAGGACAGGGAGCATTATTGCAGCTAGTGTGGTGAATGATTGCTGTAGCAGGAAGTGGGAGACGGCAGACGGCAGCTCAGTGTGTTTCCATTTCCACACTGGAGACAAGACTGTCTTGCAGGAAAATATGTACCTGAATTAAACTCTTGTTGTCATCGAAGTTTAATCTTAATTATGTAATTCCTCTTTCTTTTCAAATTGAGAAAATCTTCAGGCCACACTGTCACTCTGCACAAAATCGTGTATTTATTCTGTGATACAGGATGCATAATTTAATTTTATAATGTAAATATTACACCATGCCTGGCACAGGACGACTTCTATTTGGTCAGCTGAACATCAGGTTTCATTGTACCATAAACCTGACAACTTAATTTTGTTTGTATTAGAAACATGGTGTCTGTTCCATTTCATTTGAATCAAGGAAAGTCTAGATTATCTGATAATTCTAGGGCGGCAAGGCAAGGATTCAGAGGGAGAGAGAGCGTTATGTCTGTGCCAGGACTTTGTCCCTGCGTCTATTTATATCTGCTGGTGTTGAATGAATCAGCAGTCCCATAATGTTTATCAGGGCTGGTCTGTAAATTCAGCTCTGGACAAACACAACAGGGGACACTGCAACTCTCAGAGCAGAACATCTTGAATCACTGCAGTTAAAAGGAATTGTTTGGCATTGTGGGAAAATATGCTTATTCTCTCACTTGATGAGTTTCCCATGTCTGTACACAAAATATGAAGCTACAGCCAGCAGCCTGTTAGCTTAGTAGAATGCAACGCTATGACAGATTTCACAATGTTCTTATGCACACATATGTGTTTTTACGTAATATTATACTATGTAAATTTTTGTATTTTCATATAGCTTTCTACTAATTAATATCAATTGATGTTGCATATTGCCAGTAAATACTGACTGACTGAAGTGCAGATCAATTTGTATTCAGTGTAGGTACTTACAGCCAGGAACAGCATGCAATACATGGAGAAAGAGGAGTGGCCAGAATAGAAGGAGAGCCTGCAAACAGGAAGGCAAAAGAGCGGCTCAAAATTTTGCTATGTGCTTTAAACAAGTTTGAAGACAAGGACGCATCTTGTATTTGTCATCTTTTACATGCACTAGTAAGACACACAAAAGCTAACATGACCCCATCCTGGTATGCCCACTTTTGGGATATATGTGGTGGAGTTAATGTTCACTGGCAGGTTAGTGCATGTGAGATGTTGAAGGTTTCACTGTGGCCCAATAACCTGCTGCGGTTCTTTATCCATTATCCAGATAAATTTAAGTCCCCTGTACCATTGTAGACTTAATACATAATTCATGTCTTTACCACTGGCTTTGGGTAGTCGCTGTCACTGCAGCTCTGATGTTCTGTGGGTCCATCACTCTGGTTCAGACTGACATATCTCAACAAATATCTGCAAGGCTGCCTCAAAATCTGTTAGACATTCCTGTTCCATCCGAGATCATTTGTAATGAACTGTTTTGCAAAATATTTTTTCAGAACAGACTACCACAACCTGCTCTCGTTCTCTCTCTCTCTCTCTCTCCTCCCCCTGCTGCATCTATTAGCTCCATTTGAGATTCTTATGTTGAGCAGATCATCTTAAAATCCTCGGACATCTTCCTCAGATCACCAGATCGTTCTCTTGGCCTGCTGGTAGATGACTGTCACTTCATAAAACAGCAAAAAAAAAAACACAGGAAATTTCAACAATCGTGCACCACGCCCTGGTAAATGTTCAGTAGATAACCCAAAGCAGGCAGAGGCAGGGTGGGCACATTTCCACTCAGCTTTGAGACTCAGCTGGAGCCGTGTTCGAGAGAGAGGTGGAAAACAATGTATGGTAACCTAAACTTTAAATAGAAGAGAACAGAAAAGAGAAGTAAGCTGATCAGAGCCATAACCCTTCTGAAGACTGTTACAATCGGCACAGCTGATGTCACAATTTAGGCCTCTGCTTCTATAATTATCGCTGCTCTCGGGGGTCGTTACTACATCAGAATGAGATGTGGATATCCTCCCCTCCCACTGTACTTCCCTCTGCTCTGAGCTGATACCAGATAGAGATTATAATCAAAACAGGTTGCAGCAGAACTCATTTCTACTTACTCCGGGGCTTGTGTGTCATTTACGAGAGACAATAAGCTAAGACACTCGTGAAAAAGGTAGTTACTGAAATGCAGTACTGAAAACAGTTGTAATGTAAAGATTTAAATTTAAAGTTGCAGTATCTTACATACAGCATCCTGTGCCACTGCTTATGTTTCACTTGTTTCCCCCGTAATTTTGAGCACTTTCATATATACAGACTGAAATAAACAGTTCAATCATAGATTGCTTAGCGACAGCATTAACCTTCGGCCTTTGTGCTTGCACCATGTGAGTGTTTAATGTGATTTAATTTTTAATCTGTTGAGCAGCAAAACAAGAACCTGGAGTGAAACAAGTTTAAATTTAAATTCCTAGAGGAAACAGAACAATGTCAGAGAAACTTTACTATGAAAACCAATAACATGAAGGGAGACAAAATGAGGAGATTTGCATTGTAGTAACACCTTACCTGCCCTCATTGACCATCCTCGGGTCTCCAGTGCACGTGAAGTCCTCGATATAAACCCCGGATGAACAGTTGATGAATCTCCAGTCAGGCTTGCAAACATCTAGGAAGTGCGGCCTGAGGCGGCCGATGGAATATTTGGCTATGTCGGTCAGAGACTGGCTCATCGCGGCACCGAAGAGGAAGGTGCCGATGGCTTTGTAAACACAGCCAACGTAGCTGCCGAAAGACGACTTGGATTTGAGGCGATTTAGATAAACTGAGAGACACTCGCCAAAGATCATCTGTAAGGGGGAGGGGATGGAGGGAAGGAGGGAGGGATATAAATTAGTGTTTTTTCTGCAGAATTAAAAGAATTAAAAGATGTCACACAAAAAAACAAAAAGATGCAGCTGAAGAAAATCTAAAATGTCAGAGCCAGCAGCTGTTCCCTAATCCTATCATCACTATCTTGATCTAAAATAATGGGTTTAGTGTAATAAAGTTTGGATCACATATTTCACATGCAGCCATCTTGTTTGGGTGACAGTGTTTAAAGGAATAGTTTGGCTTTTTGGAGAAATACATGCTTTTTTGCTGAGAGTTAGATGAGAATACTGATAAACTTTCATATCTGAGTGGTATCAACCTTCTCACCTAATTCTGGACAAGAAAGCACATGATTTTTTTTTTGCCAACGGGTGAAACTATTCCTTTAAATACATTCTTCACAAAAATATATGAATATTATCATTTGACAACGTTGGCAGTGAAAATATCATGGCCACAGGATGATGTCCACTTAAAATGCTAAACATGGAAATGTTAGTTGGATTTTTTTTTTTAATCACATTGCGCCTTTTACTTGTTCTCATAGTAAAACTGTTTTGAGTGCGTTTGAGCTCGCACGTCACAGGAGTGACTCATGACACAACTTCGACTTTGTTCTGCATGTTGTGGTTCTCTGCTAACACACAGGCCCGGTGGCCTCTGAGTTGCTTCCGCTCTGCTCTCTGTACCTTCAGAGGGTCTTAGTAAGTGAACCAGCAACTTCTGCTGAAGGGTCAGCTCAGGTCAAAGATGACGATTGTGCTTTACCATGTCTTAGTACAGCTAAATGTGTTTATATGCTATAAAAGTTGACTGACAGCTTTATTTTGCTCATCCATGTAGGCACAATCTACAGTATAGAAACTTTGCTCGTCTTTAGTGAAAGGATATATTTTCCCTGCTTCTGTACAGAATTAACCGAGTCTCTAATCCAGGCTCTTTAAGTGCTATTGTAACTATATTTGTCTTCTTTTATTCAAGCACTACTTGTAGGGTTAGAAATGAGCAGATCAGAGGGACAGCTAACGTCTGGCAATTTGGACATAAAGTTAGAGAAGCCAGGTTGAGATGGTTTGGACATGTGCTGAGAAGTGACAGTGGATATATTGAACAAAGGATGTCGCAGATGGAGCAACCAGGCAGGAGGAAGAGAGGAAGGCCCCAGAGAAGATACATAGATGTAGTGAAGGAGGACATGAAGATAGCTGATGTGATAGTAGAGGTGGCATGGGACAGGGTGAGAGGGAGGCGACCCCTGAAGGGAGCAGCTGAAGGTAGAAGATTAAAACACTACTCGAGAAGAGATTCACATTCACCACATTTAGTGTCCTTATACAAAATGTTACTGTGGCTGCAGATTAATTTAGCTCTGGTAATTTTCCGTTTCTATTACATGCTAGAAGAAAACTAAGCTCCAGATGATGTTAGTGACGGCTTATGCAAGCGAATAAAAACATATAATATTACAGAATAATGTATACAGCAGCAACCATGAGCGAAGGGAAAAAACAGAAGCAAATGAATAAGGAAGAAGATGAGACAACATAAGAAGTACAAAAGAGAAAACTGCAAACAGATGCACTTACAGTGAGTATTGTGATGGGAATCATAACACCTCCTAACAACTGATAGGAAATGGTGTCCTCTTTAAGGGGGTACTTGATCGAATCATCATTACAGAAAAAGCCCCGGCGGAAAGGACTGTGTTGCACAGTGAGTATTACAAATGGGAGTCCAGCTAGCAGAGAAGTAATGAGAGAAAAAAAAAACAAGGGAAAAATAAATACAAGTTATAAAAGATGTTACAGGAGGGCAGAGCCCAACCCGTGATGCAACAGCATGTGCCTGTGCAGAGCAGGAGAAAGCAGCCATGTGAGTATGTCGCACAGAAGCGTTGCATCCTCTGCGCCCACGCCAACTTCCCAGGACACGGTGCAAGGATTAATGGTTAAAATGTTGGCACGGAAAAAGAGGCTGTTAAATGCTGATAAAAGAGTGGATGTTAATACAGAAAACTTCAGAACACAAAAATGACATTTCTTTGTCACGAGTGAGCCTCGTCACGTTCTCTGAGGCTTTTCTGATCGAGGATCTTGTTTCCAGTCTGGCTGACTTCGCCTCAGCCGACCCACAGGAAGCTGAAGCTGTCAGCGTGTGGGAAGAAGCGACGGTCTCGCACACTCAAAGTGACGCTCACCGCACCTTCACAAAACAACACACTTTCACCTCCAACCGCACAAAACTGCTATATAATCTCCCCCAATTTCCTTTGGCAACTAAAGTGAGTTGTTAAAAAATTAGAGTAAAATTTGAGAATACAAAAAAAATGTTTTACAGACTGAGGGTTATTAACACTTGCGATACATGAAAGACTAGATGGAAGAGATAAATCATTAATACCACAGAACAGTAACAGAGGGCACACGCCAGCAGCACTTTCTTCCTCCGTCATTCTCTGAAAACAATCGCTTTGGTCCAGAAGAACATTCCAGCTATTTTAAGGAACAGAGGGACACAGTCTGCAGTCTGCACGTCTGTTGCACTAATTGACAACAGTGACAGAATATTAACCCAAGATTATCATTTTTTTTAAAAACCCTGCACTTACTTCATATGAGCCATATATGGATTTTGCATGAGACTGATGTTTGGAAACTTGAGATTGACCTATAAGATCGTTAAATTCTCCATAAACCAAATAATTTTAATTTTTAGCAGAGAGCTCTATGAATCCTGCTGTTGTAAGCAAGCAGTTGGTAAAAGCAATATATTCTAGGGCAATTTTTATTTATTTACTTATTTATTGTGTCTGTAGGCGCAACAAGATTTAATATTTATGGGTCATTTCATTTTTAGGGCCTGAGCACCGAGAAGCGGGAGAAAAGACCCTATTGTAGTTTTACAGTTGTTTTTTAAGTGGACATTTTTGTAGAAATGAACATGTGAACACCGCAAACAATGCCGCAAACTTCCTACTGGGAAGAGAAAGCAGAACTAAACACAACCCACTGTGGCTGTGCCATTGTAGTATCAAAAAGGAAGTGAGTTATACTGTACGTATCCTGAATGAGGCTCTGGACATTTGTTGGTTCTTTAACGTATTGGTCTTGCTGGCTCTGTCTGACCTAACAGACTTTTATTAGAGCAGGAAACTCATGTGTATAACTGATAACAAATATAATTTCATTATCATACAAGAGGCCTTGGCACACCTTGGAGTGCTTTTAAGTTATCAGCTACACTAGTGGTTAACAAGTCACTGTATTTTCCATGTCTGTGTCATACCCGCCTTGACTGACTCCTACTTACGCAGCTAATGGGCAGAGTGAAGCCCACAGTGTAGAGCACCGTGGAGGAGATTGTGCCGTGGTGGAAAGGGTACTTGATGCTGTCATCGTTACAGAAAAAGCCCCTCTGGTAGGGGCGGATCTTGCCCAGGTTAAAGGCTGCCAGAGGCAGGCCCCCTGTGGACGGTTGGAAGAGGTCAGAGGTCAACAGAAACAATGCAGAGAAAAGGGAGGGTGCTGAAAGAAAAGAGTGGGGGTCTTCAAATCTGTCAACTTTCAGGAGGAGGCGCATGGAGGTCATGTCAAACTGCAGAGACGGATAGATATGTGCCAAATTAAAATTCTTTTGGCCTTCGCAACAGGAGTGAGACACCCCAACCATTCTAGCAGTCGAATTATAGGATAAGACCAGCTTAATGCTGCATACATTACAGTGGAAAAACTAAAACCAGCTGTGTTAATCCAGCTCTCAATACATTACAACACCCAGCCAAAAGCCCATTTGTTCCAACTGAACGTGTAAATTCAAACAGGGTCACAAATAGACTTCTACAAAAAAACTATTTCCAAACCCGACTGGGTACTGTAGTTTTTTTGGAAATCAAATGGGACTAAAAGGTGCATTTGTTGGGGATTATTTTCAGCACTGGGTTTATTCCCATTTGGTGCATTACTGAACATCTACAGTAGCAGGACAGTGTATATGGAAGGACTAAAACCTACAGTACCCATGTTTATCACAAAAACTGAGCGTATCCCCCGTAGTTTAAGAGCATGGCTCAATCACATGAGTTTTAGATTAGACTTTGGATACACAGATAATCCTTGTCAACAGAATCAACTCCTAGTTAATTTTGGTCTTATCATAACACTTAACATAATAAGAGAAACATGATACATCACCTGTCTTATCCTTAAGTCTGAGCCTAAGAGAATGTGCATTACTCAGCTCAATCAGACATTTTGCAACATAACGTATTACAAATCCATCAGTAAAACTACTCAACAGCAATGACTTCATCACTCCAAAAGAAAAAGAAAAAGATGACGTTATCTTTGGGCAGTTTTTCAGCAGGGAGGATTGTTGAGTGTTTGGATGGAGCATTGACCAAAACTGGTGTGAAAAGAGCTGTGGCCATGGCGCCACAAACCCTACAGATAAAGTATCATAAAGATAACAGATTATGCTGATCAGTTTTGACAGTCCAAAGTTCGAGTGTAAAGCTGCTGTCATTTCTCTGGCCGTTTGGCCCGTTTGGCCCATTGTTTAGTGGGAAAAAAGACACAGTCGTTCATCCGTTCAAGCAGAAAGTGAAGGTCTGCTGTTGCGCTGGTCTGCACTTCAACAAGCGGCTGAATAGGCGCAAACACGCGACGCCATATGAAGATACGTTTTCAGCCACAAACTGCCTATAAACGCCTTCATTCTGGTGTTTTTGTTGTGCCCTGCCGTCTCTGCAGCTGTTGGCACCGTCAGCTGTGCCATCCTAAGATGATGGCCGGCAACAGCTGGAAATGCCAGAGTGTCAGGGACAGAAACACATACACAGACCAATGGCATGACCCCTCCCCCAGCCCCACCACCAGTCACTATCCAACTGCAGTAACCGGGACAGTTACACTTCAATTTGTTCTCATCTCCATAACTCTGCAATTGGCTTCCTGACACAAATGCGTGGACAGAAAGGAAGAAAGCAAGATGTTGCTATTTCAATATAAATACACACTTCTATTTAATCTTTCATCAACTCATTGGCAGCCTGAAGCCTGCTCTCTCCTGCCTCTCAGCGCACTTAAGAAAATTATTTTAAAAACTCCCTCAGTTGTGATGTGCACGACTGCTTGGTACCAGCCTCAGACTGGAGACAAGGCTCTCACAGATGCCTCCTTATAATCCAATAACAGTAGGATAATCAGGTTTGGTTCTGCATCAGTCATCCAAACTGCACGCTGAGGTTCTACACAGTTCTTCGATAAGTCAAACCCCCCTGCACTCACTCACCCTGGGTGTTTGGCCAGATGATGTAAAACTAGCTTGGAGGCCAATTCCAGTCCTGCAAACTTTGAAGCCTCCAGTGCAATTGCACTGAGAACTCTTTAAAATGTCAGTTTATATCCCAAAAGAACATGTGACTGCAGGGAAAGCCATAGCTTTTAATGTCAGATCATTACCCCATCATCAGACTTAAAGCCTCAGAGACAATGTCTGTGCCTACGCAGCAAAGCTGAAACACAGCAGCCCTGCGAGCTCTTCAACGATGACTCAGTATTCACATATAAAGACTGGCTGTGAGAAATTATATTTTGTTTCTGATACGAGCGTGCTGTAAGAGCCTGCAATTTAATGGTCTGAGGGGGAAACCTGTAGAAACAGGAAACAGTAAACTGGAGGTGAGCTGCATCAGTGCTGACACACGGGTTTAAAATAAAGACTGGGTAGCAATAACGCTGCCATTTATGACAGATTCTCAGCAACATGTTTGATGTGAGGAGGCAGAGATCACAAGTGCATCTGAATATTATAGTAATAAATACTTTGCATTAAGGCCAGTTGATCAGACAAAAGACATTTTGAAGACGTCACCATTGTTTTGGTAACTTGGATTGGACCGTTTCCAAATCGTCTGATATATTAATGACCAAACAACTTATTGATTAATGAAGACAGTAATTGGCAGATGAATTGATGGGGGAAAAAGACTGTAGGCTATGAGTTAATAAAACATTGAGCCATAAAATGAGAGAGTAAATATAACAATCAGTTATGAAAACATTACATAATAGGGCAAATACTCAAGTATATTGATGATAGATATTATTGCAGGGATGTGCCGCATCTAATGTATTATTTACAAACTGTTGCACTCTACAAAACAGCATCATCATCATCAACCGTGAGCATCTTTAACTCCAGAAAATATCCTGGAGTGGCAGAAATTAGCATACAATGGAAATGCAGACCAGGATTCGTCACTGTATGAGGAAAATAAACCTCTGCAGTCCTGTATTTTAACGCTAAACATATCCCACGCGTCATAAACATATTGACTGTATTGATTGATTATTGGCACTAGTAGAGGTTAAAGAGAAATGTTAAACACAGCAAAGTCTCAGTAAAACACACACAACTGAACGTTCACCACTCCCTTCACGTGATGTCAAAGCTGTTAAATATCCAAACGCACAATATATCCGCTCACAAATCGGATTATATTAATACCAGCAGGGTCAAAACAGCGCAAAAGACACCACAACACTTACCCAGGATCAGGCAGGCAATGTCGAGCAGGACAAAGGGGATTCCTCTGGTCTCGAACATGTTCGCTCCTGTCTGTCTCACAGTCGAGTCCCTGGTTTTGTGGTGCGTCCTGTCCTGTAATAAACACCGCGGTGGGGGGGTGGGACGCTCCTCCTCGGGACGTCGCTTTACTCGCTGCTGCTGCTGCTGCTGCTGCTGCTGCTACGAAGTGTGAGATCACAACACCGCAACGGCGAACGGTCCCAAAACACAACAAAGGTCGTCGCCGCCGCCGCCCTCGTAAGAAACGATCAGACCGGCCGGGCCACTGCAGCAGGGAGGCTCATACTCAGGAGGAGCGACGCGTCTTATTGTTGTCGTAGTTGGCGCGGCCGGTGGCTCCACAGTTCAGCCATGATGGTCAATTTAAATGAAAAAAGGAAAAGAAAAGGTGTTGCTGTTACTGTTAGGAGGCGCTTAAAGGAAGCTGGAGGTCACTCTCAAGGACAGGTCGGTCATTCGGACAGACACCTGACTCCCGCCGATGCCTGTAGCCGTTGACACACGAGCCGTATTGACGGATCCGTTGAGCGCTGGGAAAGGCCCGGCGCTACCTTCACGGACAAGCGGAAATAACGGAAATATAAGAAACGTAGTCTAATGTGGGATTTTACGTCAACGCAAAAATACATTTTTGGGACTATATTTTGTAAATTCGGTGTGCCCTGGTTTGACGAGGACACTGAATTTAAAAAATCGATTAAAACTGAAATAATCATTCATTTAAAACTTTAAACTAAATTTAAATTTCATCATAAAAATGTATATTTATTTGTGCAAATGTAGAAACAACATAGCACATGTTAAATGGTTGCGATGCGCACTAGTCTGTAAAGGACATTTAGTCAACAGTAAATTTGGCTAAATTGAAATATAAGAAACAATCAAATTATACTCTACCGTATTTGTATGATGGAGTTTTAAAATGTGTATACACTCTAACACTCTATGGTAACATCAGTATGTCTAGGTATGCACGTATAATTTATATATTATAATCTGTATATTTATAATCTGTGATGGTTTAAATTACCATGGATGCTCAGCAGTAATCACAGATTTTCACTTTAATTAGCTCACTGTCCCCATCTAGTGCTCTGGAGGTTAAGCAACAATAATAAAAAATAATTTTGGAAACTGTGACGACAACCTGACTAACTGCATTTGTGGTTTTCCCTGTAAAACCACAGAGAGTTACAAGGCACTACAGGGAGAAAAATATGTGGGTGTGGATTTGGAAAGAAGTTAACTTACCAGATCTTCACGTTTACCTTTACCTGGGCGTGGTGACTACGCCCAGGTAAAGATCCCAAGCCACTGCGGTGTAGTGATCATTAACATAACACACCTAAACTCCGCGCTAAGGGTCGGCGTGCGACTTGTGTTGTGGGTAATGTAGGCACCAGGTTGACTAAAAAGGTAAGACTTGATAATGACAGTGATGACGTGATAAAATGGACTGTAGTAAAACATATACAATGCAAAGATATGTTTTATTCAGCTAATTCGCATGAAGTGGAAAATAACCTGAAACTTTATGCACTGTGATGTGATATTACAAGGAATGTTTCAAGGAAGTAAAATAAAAAAAAAACATGATTCAAAAGAAGTGCCTCTTTTCACGCCTTTGTTCAACTAACAAAAACACATATTGTTCTGAATGCCTCTATGAGGACTCAAGAAGATCTGACAGAAGAGTTTGAGTGACTATACAGTATCAAAACCAATATAAAGCATCCGTTGACGCAGATGATAAAGATTTCATATCTTTAAACTACATCATTTCATGTTTCTGTGACTTCTCTGTAACACATGTAATGTTACATTTTTCTCTTCGTTATTGCAGTCTGAACTTTATTTATGACACAAGAGTCACATCTGATTGACGGAAAATATTAATATCGAACATCTTTTTCTGACTTGTTAAGTCATCGTCTATGACATGACAGTGAACAGTAGCACTGTCAGTCAATCATTTTCCTTTATCTATCCAGTATGTGTCCACAAATTAGTTATGTGACAAAAACACATTAGCCTACATCTTTTAAAAATTTTGAAAAAATAACCTTATGTTTACATTGTAGGCATACATACATACATACACCATATAATTAGAAGGCTTTTACGAAGAGTCGTTTTACTGACAAATACCTATATATAATGCAATTTTATGGCATGTTTTTCTTCAGCTCAACACCAATTCTCACCTCATCAATGAAGTGAATGGTCCACACACACAATACTGTATTTTAAATGAAAAAAAACTGTAAAAATATAAGTTGTAAATGGAGACATTTACAAAATAATACATAAATAAAAAATAAGATTTCTGATCAATAATTTATAAAATGTTTTACAAGGCCATTGTAAAACAATGGCTCCAAACAAGTCCTTCATCGTTTATTTACTTACATGTTATTCATTTGCAGTCCACTAGGTGGCTCTGTTTCCCTACATATAAACACCTGTAGGTTGGTTACATTTTCACCGGCCATCCTGAAGAGACGGTGTTGAGGTTTTGTCCACACAAGGCACATGGTTCAGAGAGAGACGTTACAGCTCAAAATTAGGTGAATACACAAATGGACATTAAATTACAGATGTACCAGAAACCACAGAAGTCCACTTCAGCTGTTTAGATAATAACAAAAGTTGTTTAGATACTGAGGCCCCCAGCAGTTCAGTCACTTTCAGTCACTGTAATTTTATGATGCCCTTTCACAGCTGCAACCTGTTCTGAATCCTCCAAAATTTGTTAAAAAGTCTTCACATTTTTCCATTAAGGGTATAGTTTTGGGAAATATACTTCTTCTTTCTTTGCTTTTTGGAGAGTTAAATGAGAACACTGGTACATTAGTACATGCACAGATGACAGTGAAATCTCCTCTAACTCTTGGAAAGAAAGCAAATAGGTGTATTTTCCAATTCAGATCAGCTGAATTCACCCTCTCACTTTTCAGTGATTGCAGTAGTTGCAGTCATTATAACTTACTAACCAACTTTGGGTCTTCATGTCTTCTTGGCATTTGAGTTTTGCTGTTGTTTCTGTTTGCGGAGGTGAGCTTCAATCTCATGCCTGAAGAACAGCATCCCCAGCTGGCCGTGCGAAGCCTCGTTCATGGCCTTGGACTGCATGCACATGCGGTACTGGTCCGGGGGGAGCTCATCAGCACAGTGCTTCTCATGCCACAGGTGGAACAAGCCTCGGGACGGCGCTCGCACCACCAGGAGGTTGCTGTGAAGGTACTTTCTGTAGAGGTGGACATCTTCACCACCCCAGCCTTTGATGTCAATGTCAAAACCTCCTAAGAGAACAGAATGCGAATATAACGTTATCCCATCATTAAATGTAAAGTGGAGATTTAAAGCTCTGTGTGTGTAAACACTTTTCTAAGCAATGTTTGTTTTCAGTGCTGTGTGCACTACCTCTTGGAGGAATGCTGATTATGAATCTTGATTAGAGGGTACAGTGTGTGATCATAATCAGTTTCTCTCCCCACTGCCTGGTTTATTGTTTCATGGGGGAGGGGGTGTTGAGAAAATTCTGGATTTATGGCGTGTACGACACAACAGTTCTTGACCAGACACGTTTAAATCTGAATCTTTACATGTCTGAACCACTCATGTCTCCTTTTTTCTAAAACTAATCCTCCCCGGACAGAGAGACAGGAATTTGAACCCAACAGATTCATTGTTTATTCTTTTGTGAGTAGTCCTAGCATTGAAAATAGGTTAAAGGAATAGTTCAACATTTGTAAAATGGTCATTTTCTGTCTCACAGAGAGATGAGAGGATTGATACCACTGTGCCCAGTCACAAAAACTATACATACTTCTCTGTAAAACCACAGATTGTTGATTTTGACCAGATGAAACAGTTTTTTGATTTTTCATTTTCTACACTTTCTGAAATGACACAAGCAAAATGTGTTTTTTTCATCAGACATTAATATGGCTAACTTTTGGTCGAGTTTAGGGACAAAAACAACTTTGTCAGTGTTGGGTAAAGATCATTGACTCTCGGCCGGGAAAGTTCATCTGCATGCTCGTGTGTGTTTGTTTGAGTCCTACACAATAAAACCCATCGTATTTCACTGTAGCCTGTAATTGAGTTGGAGGGAAACCAAATTGATGTAAATCTGTCTTGAGAACCAATATTCTTCACCTAATATGCAGATGGAGAGGACACGGGGCTGTGAGATGTGCATGAACTGTATATAACTGCTGCTGCTGCTCAGAGCTTCATGTGTAGAGTAATATAATAAGATCCCATCCAAGTTCAGAAAAGTAATGTAATACTAAACCATTTGTTTTCTGCTGATTTCCATATCCATTAAGCTGTGGCACCATTATCATAGCAGTGCATATTTTTGTAGCAATCCAGGAAGCACATGTTTACCCTGCATTATGCAATGCCTCTGCACAGATAATCAACCCCCAAGAGCCGCTGCTTATAAATTAATGCATGGAGTATGACTGCGGTGAATGTTGTTGGTGTCTAATATTTACCTATGTTGATGAAGTCGGACCTGTACTGGCAGGTCATGCCAAAGCCGAAATCCCTCCAGAACCCCGTGTCTTTCTTGATCACCTACAGGGAAAAGGCCAGAGCAGGTCTTAGAGAGAACAGAAATATATCAGCTCCACACCCGGGACAGCTTCTGCAGATTTGTGCATCTACCGCGTGGAGAGGGGACATAATTCTCTCCCATCCCGTTATATGGCTTCACACTGGGTATCAGATATACCCCGAGGGGCTTTAAGAGCGTTCAAAAAATAAAATTGAGGAGACATTGATTGTTGTATGTTACCAGCTGTTGCTCCACAGGAGGGATGTGCTCAGCGCTTCCATAGATCAGAGTGGGGTTGTACTGGCTGAATAGCACTGGGTAGAAAACCTTTTTACCTAAGATGTAGAGAGACGGGGCTGTCAGACAACTAGGTCATGATTCTTGGGGGCTGTTTGTGTGTGCGTGCAGGTGTGTACCGTATATAGCTCACCAGGCTGTGTGTTGAGTCGGCAGCTGTTGAGGAAATCAGCGGTGAAGTAGATGTCTACATCACAGAAGAAGAGCAGCACGTTGCCTCCTTTCCAGGCGCGGGCACCGACGTCAAGACCTCGTCCCCGCGAAAACTCCTCGTCCAGCTGCAGCAGAGTGAAGTTTTTAAAATTAACTTCCCTGCAGACACACAGAGAGAAAGAAAGCTGTTAGATAGAGAGGCAGAAGTCTTTTTTTCTAATAGAAAAAAAAATAACTGTTGTTTTTACAAATTCAAAACCAAAATCCGATTCAAAACTTTCCATGGTGAAATGACGATGAGAGCACTTGACAAGACAAAAAAATGTATTTGCAAAAGCAAAATCAAGTGTATATACTTTATTATTTCAGTTGAATTTGTGTTGACATGATGCATATTATCCCTAAATATATAACCACAAACAATATCACACATACGGCCATGTTTTTCAGCTTTGTTTCTGTGACTTTGAGTAAATATGTAATGAAGCTGTCGTGTGCACTGTGTCTGATGGGTACATCAATGCAGTAGAGTGGGAAAAAAAAACATTGGCCAACAGGAGCCCACAGTACGATTTTGCCCCAGGCTTCTCTAGTCGATTAATCTGGCCCTGACAATCCTTTGTTTTCTGTGGTTGGTATTTTCCATTCAACGATTAAAACATAATGACCTCACAAAACGTCTCCCAAAAGTTCACATCAGCACAATTTTTGTGGTCTGACTTCAATTCACACCCCCCAACATGTTCATGGGCCAACTCCTGCTGTTCTCAGTCTGATCCTGGTCAGGATACGCACAAGCTTAAACTGTAACTGAAAATTAATTGCACAGGATAACAAAACTTCCTCCTTCTCTGGTCTGAAGCTTTTCAAGGACGTGGTGAGAGTAAAAGGAAACAGCTGGATCCAGATGTGCACAGCTGTGGCTTTTTCCTATACCATGACAATTTAAACTTTGGTGACTAATCCTTTACTCATGCATGTGCATACAGACGTAGACAAACACGTACACACACACACACACTCAGACACACATATTTCTCACAGTGACATCAGATAGAGGATACTGAGGAAAAAATCTGGTTCACACGTCTGAGTCCGAGGCAGAACAAACAGGATCAAACCTCCTCCTTCGCTCATGTGATGCTGACATGGGAAACAATGGACAAGAGAGAGCAAGCATAGACAGAGGCAGACATGCACAGCTTTGTTGGAGGAAACGACGATGACTCCAGGAAACATGGTCAGGTTGTTTTTGCCCGAGGCTGCTTGAATCGTGCTCTCCCAATTTCTATCGCACTGCTGTGTGTTTTTATCTGAGTATTACTATATTTATTCATGTGTATTACTGTGTGAAATCCTTTCAGCCTCACCCATAAAGTCTAAAACAAAAACCAGACACCACAAAAAGCATCTCTGCCCGACAAAAACAATGTCTCCACATCCCAAAAATGTCTCATGACTTCAAATAGAAATAAATTTTCAGAAAGTAAATGTCAGTCGATATGTCAGCAGACAGAGTCCATTCTCCTTGTCTGTCTACAGTTTATGAATCCAAACAGAGTCAATCTGTTTCACAGTCTACACGGAGTCCCTGGAGAAGAGGACCCACCCGCTGGCACTAAACTGTCCACAGATGGCAGAGACGGAGCACAATAGCTCTGATTGTTTCATACCATGTTAATACAACACCAGTTACATTCACATGTTTATTCTCTCACAACTTTAATGGGGTGTGAAGCATTTGTCAGAGATGAAGACACAAAGATAAACTTTCAAGAGACGTTGCTAACTGAACAAGCAGATCTTTTTTCTCATTTCTTGCAAATTAAAGAAAAAGCTAGCAAGCTGTAGCTTCACATTGAGTGTACAAACCAGTCCAATGGCAAGAAAACCAATAAATGAATCAACCAAAGCGCATCTATACACTGTCCTACAACATTTACTGATTAAGGATGTCTGTTATTTCATTTTGAATGATTTTATCTGATTGTTTATCATGGTAAGTGCATCGGTTGTGTGTGTTGGCTTGAGCACATGAACTTTTTAAATAAACCACCCAGACAGACAGGCTCTGCTATTGTGTGTGAAGTAGAAAAGTCCACATAAATCCTGCAATATCCTTGTTTTTTAAATTACTTTTTACATCCAGCTTGCTTTCCCTCCTTCCTTCTTTCCCACAGGCATCAGCATTCTTATTATGGCCGAAAATAGCCAGTTTGTTTACTGTCGGTGTGACGGCTGGTACCTAGTAGCAGCTAAATTATTGAAATTGTGTCAGAGTGAGAATCCTGTAAAGAGCTGTCATGTTGTGCCTCAGCAGCAGTCCTGATCCTGTTAGTTACGCTCAAGACACGGAGGGGAAAACAGATTTTCTTTTTCTTTCTCTGTGAATCTATGTATCAATTTTTCTGCTTGTTGCAGCTGCAGACATGAGGCTTACTGAATGTGAAAAGTCTCTGTGATGGTTCGGTTTGTCGGCTTTTCGGCTTTCCCCCTTCCCTTTGTTTCTTTTCTCTTTTTCAGGTTGTAGCAGGAGGTGTGGTTGGTCTCCCACACGCAAATGAGACACACCTGTCCATCATTACCAGCAATCACCCTGCATCTATTTAAGCCCGGTCACGACTTCACTCTTTTCCAGATGATTCCTGTACTATCTCGTGCGCGCGCCTTGCCCTGTGACAATGATCTGAAGCTTGTGACCAGCTTGCCTCTTGCTTTCACTGCCTAGTCGTGCCTAGGGAATTTTCTGTTTCCTTTGCTCAAAGACATTAAAGAGAACCGTGACCTCTGGTCTCCTGCGCTTTATGGTCCAAAACTCAGCCCTTAACAGTCTCGACTGTAAGCCCTTGTATTTGGTGTTTTTTCTCAACACATTTGTAAAATACCAGAGAAGCATGCTTGCTTTGTGGCCAAGCTAGTGACATTTCTCTATGGTTGGCAAAGTCGGTCTGACTAGAAGGGTTGCTGTGTGATTTTGTGCGAGCATTTATGTTCCCCAGAGGAAAGATCCATATCCTAGTAACATCAGTGATTGTCTGGCTTTTGGTCAAGTGCCACTAGCATATCAGCGTTTTCATTATTCAGTAAAACATCTACAAAATGGACGGATACAAAATTTGCACTCGTATGCATGTTCCCCAGGGGATGAGTCCAGGGTTTATGATACAACACCTGCAAAACTAACAAAAATTGTGCTAATTGGTTTAAAGCACCACTGTGTCTAACAGAGTGGCTAGCATGGTTACAGACTCTTAGTCGTGTTGCATCATGAATACATTTCTATTAAAGAAGCCTCCTCATCATCATTTCTCATGCAGCAATGCAGATCTGTGGCATTTTTAATAAAATCTTTGCAATAACAACTCAATTTTCTTGTTTGTTTGTCACCTGCCTGCTGTGCTTTACAGTGAGCTGGGGAATCAGCAGTCTTCATATGTAATGGAGAGTCGAGCGCTAGTAATAAAAATATATACTTCTTGCGATCAGTCTACGGCTGAGCCCTCAGGAAACACAGCGACACAAGTTATTAACGCAGTAATTTGCCAAATGGGTCTGTATTGGTGATCTGGAAAGACAAGCTCTCTCTGCTATGAATATTTCTGACAGCCCCTTAACTCCTCTCTGATTTGTCTCTTATTTCATCTGCTCGACTCAACATTATCCGCTTGCTTCCTGTGAGCTGTCAGAGGCTCTTCAGAGAGCTGTTGACCTGTCTGCGAACTGAACGAGATGCCACTACGGCATGAAAGGCGTGTTGGAGAGGCTGTCACACGTTCAGTACATGAGAAAGATGAGGAAATGGTTGTAGCTGATGGTGAGACAGGGGAGGGAGATTTCTTTCTCTGTTTCTTTGCCTGTCCAAAATTTCTAGGGCTATTATCTGCATGGCCAGTTTCCTTTGAGATAGTGACTGACTCTCTTTTTCCACGCTCAGAAAATTGGGTATTCTTTTTCCAACTTTGCTTTGCCACCCAATCTTATCTTTACGCATCTCGTACTTAGTTTCTCATGGTTTTTCCCCTCATCCTTCGTCTCTCCTCTGAAGCACAGCAATTATTCATACCTATTGATGGGTATCTCATTAAAACAGATCATTTCTTCTTCCTGCTTTACACACTATCTCCATCTCTTTTTTAGTATGTATCTCCCCCTCTTCATCTCTCGTTGTTGGGGATCTTTATTCTTGAATATGTAAGCCTCAGGAACTTACATCCCCCCCCATGGTTTGAGTCTGAGTTCAGGCTTTGAAGTGCGGATGTGTAAGTGATACACTTGGAAGTTCACCAGCTGATCCAGACTATTTTCAACGATCTCCCCAGTGTTTTCCAGCGTGCTTGAAGTCGGAGCGTCTGATTTGCTGGAGGATTGCATTCGATGGCCTATATTCTTCTTGTTTTGGCTTGACTTTTGTTACTGTAGAACCGGTTTAGCTGTTGATATATACACCCAACTGCACAGAAACCAAGCCTTTTACCCCTTTAAACTCAGCAGAGAGGTTGATAGAGGTTAGAAAGCTTGGTGGAGATCCAAGACAATTTAGATATTGTTAGACTCATGGGAAATTTTCCTCAAGTAGTTTATATTGGCAGTTGATGGCCTAATGCTTTTTTTTGCAGGAATCTGAACAAGGACACAGTGCTTCTAAAAAGTAGAGAGTGTCTGTGTGTGATTTCACAGAAAAGAAGGACAAATAGCTAGAGGTGATTTGGGGGAAGACATAAACTAAATCAGTTTCTGAAGGTGAATTTAATTTGTAGGAAGGGCAGTGTAGAATCAGATCAGCCACTAATGATGCCATCACCACTGGGAACAGGTATTGACTTGTTTGTGAGTGAAGATGTCCATTTGTGTGTGTGTGAGCTTGCACTTGAACCGCATCTTTGTGTGAACCAGTTTTAGTTTCAGACCTTCAGAGTGAGGACACTGTGGTCGACCCTCAACTTCTCTTTTCAGGAGTTTGAAATACTCTATCCTGTCTGTGGAAAACTTGGCCCTCGGTGGTGCTGCTTCAGGTGTGTGTTTTGGTGTGTACCAGAGTCACTCTTTACACAACCTTGACAAATTAAACGTTGTTTGAATGCTCCACATCTCCTGATTCTGTCTGTGCAAATCATTTTAGGATCTCTAGTTCACTGCAACAGCTATGAAACAAAATTGGTTCAGACTTGTGGCTTTGGTTCCAAAGCACTGTGTGGCTTCTCCTGTTTTTCTTGCCAAAAAAGAAAGAGGTGAGGCAAAGAAAAAAACATGTGAACAAAAATGGGACAGTCTGAGAAAAGGTTTAAATTGGAAGTTAAGATTATTTTAGGTTGGGAACTAATAAAAAGCATCTGTGGGTGAGACGATGAGTCAACAGATTAGTCAATCAATGAAAAAACAATTGTGATAACTGATTAATTCTTCAAGTAATTCATTAAGTATAATGACCCAAAATTCAATAAAACTTGTCACGTGTAGGGGTGGGCTTGGGCCTGATGAAGCTTCTCCTCTAGCATCTCAGTTCACAGTTGTGGGTTTGACAGAAATATACTGAGATTGTTGTCCTGTTATAAATCAACATATGACTATAGATAATCATCGGTTCACTTTCACACCCACTTGCATGCACCTTCAACTGTGAGTCTATATGCAGTTTGCGATTATATCTGCGTATATACTGTGTGAGTGTTGAATGTGTGCGTTTCTGCCTGGGTTCTCAGATAATAGCACCATAGGTGGTTATCTTCCAATGATGACTCCCATTCATTTCAACCACAGTCTGAAAGCCAGATAAGTGCAGAGTTGATTACAGGCACTGATCCAGACCCAGATAAGCTGCTACATAACTGATGAAGGCATTGTTACGATGTGAGAAGAATACAAAAAGCCTAAAGATTTCAAGGCAGAGTGGCAGGGTGAAAAATTAAAGAACAGTGTGCTTTATTCAATACCCTTGTTTCCCTGACTGTACTTTCACTTACTTTTACTCCCACTGTTTTCTATTCAGTGCATTTCTCTTACACATCTCCGTCCCTCCTCTAAGAACTCTCCTAAAGTTAAATCAATAACATCATAAATTTGCTGGATGCTTGTGTTCTTTTGTCTACATCCACAGGTTCTTATTTAGCCTCCTTTACGCCTCATGTGACACCTCACTTCAAGGCGCTCTCTTCTTTCTCTTTTTTTCTCGCCTGAGTTTCCCCTCAGCGACAGCAACAGGAGGAGACCCAGAGAGACAAAGAGAAGCCGTGTGATACTGGAGATAGACCAACTGATTCAAGGCCTCACAAAACGCTTCGGGGCTGGGAAATCGACAAGCATCACCATAGCAACCCCCTTGGGGAATCTGTGGCTCAGTCCACAGTGGATCTGACTCTTGATCAGCCACACAGCGATCATCTGCAGAGGTGTGGGTGCCGAGGTCGCTGTGAGAGGGCAGCGTGAGTCAGGGACGATCACAGGCCTGATGTAATTTATCTGTGTTGGCTCGTAGCTCTCAGCGCTCGGTATGGGTGGCACACTGCTCCATTATTCATCAGACAGATGACTGGCTGTGGCAGCACGCCGACCCAGGAGGTGCGTGTGTGTGTGTGTGTGTGTGTGTGTGTCGTTAGAGAGAGGGGGGACAGATTAGAAAACGTGAAGAGGAGGGGTTTCTGGTGAATGTGTGGATACAGCAGAAGTATTTTTACATCGCCTGCCTCTGAGACTGGGCGCATGCCTGTGGCAGTGCTCATTTCTTTTACAGAAAGGCTGTGGTTTAGGACCCACCTGGACGTGTTCTCTAGAGTGCTGCGGACTTCGCTCATCTGCTCTTTCCCAAAATACACCACTGTCAGATGGACCCGGCCGTCCTGACGCACACAGACTTCCCTGTACGCACACAAAACACAAAGAGGAAGGGACGTTAGGGATGAAAGCGTCCTCGAACTGTGCAGGGGAGATTACAGGAAGGAAGAGCACTGTAATCAAATGAGGGGTTTTGAAGAGAAGGTCTTGGTTTAAGAGGTTTCATTCTTTTGAATCCCTCGAAAATCCTGACTCTGACACTATGTTAAAGCAAAGAGAGGAGAGTAAAAGAGCGACCAGGTGGGAGATGCCTGCGAGTGCTTTGATGGAGACACGTCAAATACATCACAAGCATGCAACAAGACTCACACACGTTTGTCAGAAATTTTCCCATAACCACATGGGGTAAAATGTCTCATAGATGAACACAAGATGCTTAAAAATGACCCATTATGTGCAGAGGACACTGTGTAGTCAAGAAAAATACTATTTTTCATGTCATTATAGATGCTGTTGTGCCTCTATTATTCAAAGTAAATAGATTTTTTTTACTGGGATCAGATGAGGCATTCTTCATTTTGTGACGAGGACCACAGAATAGAAAAATAATCTTTTATAATAATTTTATCATGTAGTCAGAGCGAGGCTTTCTTTTTAGACTCCAGAGAGTCAGTCTGCAGACGGCTGCAGTTTGTTTGTGTTTGTGAATTCCCATTTTATCTCCATATATCCCCACCTGCACTGGGGAAGCATATCACAGTGAATCAGAAATGCTGCTATTTTGCAGTCTAAATTCAAGTAAATAAAATTTGATAAGTATGCAGTTACTCACTGTCATCACCGCCTAAACACACACATGCACACACAAACACAATTTCTCCTGGTGCACCTTTAATATGGATGAGGATAAAGTGTTTGCTCAGGGAATCTTTCAAGTAAGTACACTTCTTGCCATGCTTTATATCAACTTGTGCTGTCCTGCCCAGGGGGGCATTTTAATGGGCTTCAGCACTGCTACTAAGCAGGATTTACCATGTAAAAAGAGCTGTGATAAGCAGCAGCGGCAGAACAATATATCACAGACATTAAGGAGGATGTTTCCTCAGCCGGTGGTGACGGACCATAAAGCTGAAACAAGCAGGCCTTGTTCTTAGCTGAGGAGTTTTGACCGCTTGTCAAAATATAAATGTTTTTTGTTTTTTCCTAAATGACAGTAGTTATTCATTTTAATTTCGCCTTACAAAATTCAACCCTTCATACTTTTCCTTTACCAGAAATTCTTCATGGGTTCACCGCATACATTTAGTAGCCAGGATCTGTTTGTGATGCAATGGAAACATGGATGAAATTTAATTTCCTGTGGTCATGCAGTGACTAATAAAACTGAGCCAGGATCTGTAAGGCTATCTTCATTCATATTCTTCATCCTAATCAGCTAAATCCCTCAGATTGTTTGCATTCTCATGATGCCTACCAGCAACAAAGTAAATTAACTGATAACACTTTCAGAAACGTTAATTACATGTTTCCTCAGAAAAGAAAATAGCCTCTTTCATGTTAATTTTCTTTCCTCTCATCCCCCCACATCTTGTCCCTGTCTGCCTGATCCCCAATTAAAATGTAAAACTGGGATCAAAATTAGGTTTGAACAACAGAGCATCACATCTTCCTGCATTAGTTATGAGTGATACAGAGAACATTTCAGATGGCATTTCTGTTACTGTCCCATTGTTCATGCTACTTTGCAATTAACAGTTGGTAGAACAGTAAATGAGAGGTTCAGTCTCACCTGAAATTCTGCATAAACTGTTTGAACTTGTCTGTGCGCCGGGACAGTGGGACAATGATGTTGATCGGGACGCTGGCTGTGTCCACCCTATCATTTTTCACTTTCATCAGCGGTCCGAAGGGGCGGAAGAGGACAAGTCGTCTGAATTCATTAGTTGACTCTCCTCTGAAGGTCAGCTCGTACAGCGTGCCCTTGTCCTTCTCCGTGCGAGTGATACCTGATGGGAAAGACGCACAGACATACAGACATAAACTCATGACTCTTTTAGCTTTTTGTGAAACCTGTGTAGGGGTGAACTGGATTCACTCAGTGAGTTTTCATGTCAGATTGTAGTTTTTTGCCTTCTGTTCCTCTTTGCCTTTTCTTTGTCCCAGTGATTTTGTTTTCCCAGCTTTTTCCAGGGTGTGGCTTTTGTCTATGTCCCTTGAGATTTTCTGAGTTTCTAAGTGTCAAGGATCATGTTTTTCCCTTCAATTAGTTAACGTCTAATTGATAACATCTCTCAAGGGAATACCATTTTTAGCTTTGGCTTCACCAATATTTCTTTGTGCACAGTTTCTGTCTCCTGATACTGTGTGTGTGTGTGTGTGTGTGTGTGTGTGTGTGTGTGTGTGTGTGAATGTGTGGGGGAAAAAGACAGAGGGCATATGAGGTCAGATGAGACATTGTCCATGCACTCTGCTGCCACTGCTGCTGCTGCTGGGCAAAGAGCCGTGACTGCACATGTACATATAGCACAGTGATATAATGCTCGGAGTTAGCTTGTTGCTCCAGAAAGAAACTTTCCTTTCTATCACTCTGCTAAGCCCCACTTGTAAACTGACCAACTGAGGTAGATGGAAAGAAAAGAGAAAGATATAGAAAGTGAGATGTGAGACCAGAGTGGAAAAGACAGGAAGATAGGAAGCGTGAAAGAGTGGAAGAAAAGCCACTGTGTCAATCACTGGAAGGACACATGGTTTTCTAAAAAGAGCCTGGATGACAGAAAAAAGACCAGACAGACACACACAGATAGAAGAAAGAAAACAATGATGGAGAAAAGGAAGAAGAGAGGAAGTCTGTGGGCAAAGATTTACAGTCTGATAGCTGCTTGAAAATTATGACTTTCCTGTTAAAGTTGGCCAGCTTCCTGTGATGGGATGCCTCAATTCCCAGAGGGATAAGCTTTCATTTAGTAAATATGTCAAGCATTTTAGTCTAAATGCTTTCAAGTCCTGTCTCTGTCTGTCTGTCTGTCTGAATGCACCTCCCTGTCCCTTTCTAAGGACAGAGCTCAAGTGGTTACAAGTTCATTTTGCATACCTCCCGTGTTTGTGTGCAGTTTCAGCTCGCTAGGCTTGTGAATGCAGCCCTGACAGCTCTCTGATGATGCTTTTTGCCAGTCTGCCCATCTAGACTCCCATTCTCTCGTCTGGCTGGTTGCAAAAAAAGCTGCTTTCCTTTCAAAATTTGTTTAAAATCAATAGCTAAATCCATTAAGGGGATTTAAGTCGCTATTTCATTCAAAGCAAGCCACACTCCCTTGCTGTCTTATTCAGGACGTGTAGAGGATGTTTACGTGATGCACACAAATGTATGCACATCTAATAACATCACCCTCACATAAACATACACAAGATTACACAAGACCACACACGGGCTCATGCACATGTACAAGGATCCATAGAATGACCTATGGCTCATTTCCTCCCAGTCAGGTGCCTCTATTTCTCACTTCTAAACCTCCACCCACTTACACAGAGTAGATGGCGACCTTCAAAGAGCAGATCACACGCAGCAGATACACACACAAAGAAACGCCACGTTTGAAGAGATGCTCCGCTGTGAATGAGGAGCAGCTGGGTTCATTTCCTGAGGATGTGATCAAAGCAGAGTAGAATGGTCTAGGAGGATATCCCGACTGTGCTTGTACACAAAAACATGTTTCTGACATTCCAGGGATTCGTGCATCAAAAAAAAGATTAAAGTAACTCAACGTAGCAGAAGGAACTGGAGTATAAAAATGTAAACTTGGAGGTGGTTCAGATTAGCAGCCCTGTTGACAAGAAATGATGTTTACTTATTTACTTATTAGTTTTCTGAACTACGTGTGATGATAAATGATAGGTTATTACCCACGAGACAGAGAGAGAGAGAAAGAATAAGGCTGCCCAAACACAATTTACTGAGAGCTACCACATGCGCTCTGATTGGTTAAGTGGTTGGGGTGGATGGTGGGTGAACAGAGTCTATGGTTCATCTGAGTCCACCATTAGATTTAGGCAACAGAAGCTGGTTAATGTAAGATTTGATTAAATATATTGGGTGTCAAGTTAATAGAGTTTTAAAAAAGTAATGCTGCGTAAAAAATAATAATAATACATTGTAACGAAATAGTTAGATTAGGATTAACATTTAGCAATTTACCAGGTATGCTAATTAACATTCCCTCATTATTTTACCAGGAAATGTAACCTAGGCCACATTATGTTCCCTTCAAAAATTATTTCTGTGTATAAAAGCGTAATTTTCTGAGCTAAGTTTGAGATTTGCTGTGTTCTCACCTTCTATGAAGTCAGACGGAGCATACACTTTGCTGGTTTGAGTCTTTTCCGCTGCACCCCTGCTGTCCTGCTGAGATGAGGGTGTGTTGAGGCTGTGCAGAGCCGTCTCCAGCACCTCCCCCAGCTCCTCTCTCTTGTCCTTCCTCACTGGCTTCTCCTCGGGGTGGCGTGTCAGCCCCATCTCTAACTGGTACACCCTCTGCAGAGTGAAACTCTCAAATGGCACCACCGCATATTCACTGGGCAGCCTGATGCCAGCAGTCACCTCGGCCTTTGACAGCTGGCTCCTCAGGAAGTCCTGGAGATCAGCTTGCTGGCTCTTGGCTCCCTGAGCCTCCCCAAGACCACCTCCCTGGGACCTGGCCCCAGCTACCTGTCCCTCTGCTGTGCCCCCAGCGGCTCTCTTCAGACTCTCCTGCACTCCTTTCAGCTGCTGGCTGCGCTCCTGCAAAGCCTCCTTCAGCTGAGCAATCTCCTTCTTCAAGGAGGAGATGTGTAAGCGGTGCTGCTCCTCATGCTCTTGGAGGAGCGCCTGGTACGACTGGACAACTGGCGATCCAGCGCTTTGAGCAGGTCCAGCTCCAGCTCCTCCCGTACCACCAGCCCCTGCTCCAAGCCCCGGCCCTGTGCCCCCCAGGCTGGGGTGATTGGGTCCAGCGCGGGGTAAAGCGTGACTCAGTGGAGGGTCGTCGGAGTGTGGAGGGCTGCAGGTCATCACATAGAGCAATGACAGGGAGCAGCAGAGGAGCACTAGCAAGCCCCCAACACGGGATACCCAGGCTAGTAGTCCGCGACGCAACATCACTGCCTGTAGCATCAAAACTCACTCCTCTGAGTTAAACTGCCATCCACACGCACACACACACACACACACAACCCCCAGAGAAATATCATGTAACCTCACACACTCCAGCCTCTGTGATAAGAGTCCATTTGTGATTATGTTCCATCACCCAGTGAGGAGGCGTGCCACTTATCAGTGTGAGGTCATTTAATCTGAATTAGGTCATTGCCTCTCCACTGCCTGAGATTGTAACTTGTTTTGTCATTCGCAAAAATAAACGCATGAGGGTCACAAGCTTTTAAAAAGCACTTCTTCCCTTTCTTTTGGTGCAATTAACTCCATCGTCAGCTGGAAGGCAACCCAGACAGTCGTTACATCATCTATCGCTCATAAGTGACTCATCTGTTCACGACTGCCTCCGTCAGTGCATAATGTCCTCCTCCCGTCTGCCTGCTTGTGCTTGTGAAATGACTGAATATTCAGCCGCATGAAGCTGGCTGATGCACTGAGAAAACATGTAGCATTCCATGAGAAAACAAATCCTCTGCGGTCAGCGGGGGTTTCATCGTGCCGTTTGACCTGACAGTGGGAAAAAAACAGGAGGGAGAGAAACAGAGAGGTTTTTAACATCAGCGTTCTTAACATCTTGGCCTTCACCAAATCCATCTCATTACTGTCGGTTGTGTCACTTGAAAGTGCAACATCTTAGAAACATGCCAGGCTGCTTTACAATGTTAGTTTAGGATGGCAAAGTGGTTTAACTACCTACGCCAAACCAAGCATTCCTGCAGCACCACAGCTCCTGGAAAACAATGTTGTCACTGATGTGTATGAATGTGAGGCAGTGTGCAGGGGTGTGTGCTTAAAAGTTAAGTGTTATTGGGAGTGTGTGTTCAGTAGATAAAGCGCAACGAAACTTGGACATATACTGTATACCTGCAGTATGTATTTAGCTTTTTGAGATATCCCCACTTATTAAAACCAATACATTCATCATGAAACATTTTTGAGGTGGTGTTTGAATGATTGATACTAAGGAGGCATTCCCAAAGGAGGTTACATTCAAAGGTATTTTTTAAATCCAGGGTCCAAACCTCCGGGTGCTCCAGTTTCCTCCCGCAAACCAAAGACGTGTGGAACAGATTGTTTGACAACTCTAAATAACCCCCAGGTGTGATTATAAGTGGCTCTGTGATAGACTGGCACACTGTCTAGGAACTGTATACCCCGCCTCTCCATTGTGAGTTGGAATAGAAAATGGATGGACTGAGTTCAGAATAGGTATTTAAATTCAGCCATCAAGGGTGCATAACTGCAAAATCTATGGTTTCACTCCAACAGCAGCATAGAAAAGTGAGTGACTGACGCGTCCTTCAATGAGTGAATGAGAGTGAGCATATTTTTTTTTCTGGGAAGGTGCTTCAGTGTTTGAGTTACAGTATGTATCTGTAAATGTATCTCTGTGTATCAGTCCTGGTCTCCCCTGACTCCCCACACAGTCAGCTCTTTTACGGGGCTGCCAGAAGCCAAGCCTTATGAAAGGATTAGTATATGGCAGGAGTGAATACTGGACTGTGCTCCAACAGACGGCTGAATCAGGAGAGACAGGGCGTCTCTCCAGCAAGGACCTCCACTGCCGACTCAGAAAATGTTTGAGGAGAGGGCGCCTCAGGGGTGGTGGGGGTTGGGGCTGGGGGTGTTGGAGGGCAAAATATTGCTGCCACGATGGACTATCATCTTTTCAATTACAGGAAAATCCTTATTACTACATTATGAGGGGCCATAAATCCTCAGAACAATACAGCATGACATTAATGGTGTGGTAGCAGTTTAATCACTTTCTCTGGTTGGTTCACAGGCAGCCTCCATTAGTTTTGTAGTCGTATGATCACAGGCTGGGAAACTCCTTTAAACAATTACATCACTTCTCCCAGATGACTTTGACTTTCCCAGATTCATGGCTTCCTGTAACACACAGCTACTCTTGCACTTATGCCAACCAAAGTGACCACGGGCCGTTCACACAAATGAGAGCATGCACTTAGCTCTGACATTGTGAAGGACAACTGGCCTTTTTATCATGGAGGAAAATGCACGACTTTACATTTTTTTTAATCCGCAGTAATCCTTTGATGTTTTCAGTCACAGATGGAGCAGAGCGACATGCTCATCATGACACAAAGATCAGAACAGCTAATAGACCTCAGCACATCTTTCATTCTTTTATGCTGAGACATCTCTATCTATCCAACATACACTGTTTGGCACAACATTAAAAAAATGAATTAATCATTTATCAGGCATCAGATATATGTGGAAGAAAATACCAATCAAAAGCAGAGAGTCAGGTTTTCAAAAGCAATAAAGAATCTGCCTTCCACCTCCTGTAAAGCTCACTAATGGGCTAACCAACTCCTGGCTGTGAATGCATGCAGCAGTTAGTGTATAGATAAAAGTCTGCTGTCATCATTCTCTTCTCGGCACAAAAGCGTATTTCCCAAAATGTCAAACTAGTCATTTCGACTATTAATTGGTTATTGCTGCTGATTCATTTTCTACTAATGATTTCAGCACTAATACAACACTATTTTTTGGTTTTAAATGGTGTGGTGGTGCACAGTGCACAGTGCACATCTTTATGTAACAGCACTGTAACTCTTCCCCTGTGATAGTGCTGAGACATGCTGCTTTTAGAAACAAATATATCACAAGTGCAACAGGAATAAAGATCATCGGCGGCAAAGCCAGGCTCGTCCCCGCTGTAAAATTATGCGAGAAAAATTCAGCACAGGAGAGGAAACTGGTGCGACTGAGATTTATGTGCGAGAGACTCACAGTCAAACCGGTGATGAATGAGTTGATTCAGCCCTGGTTATTTGACTCCCCATGAGGATAGGCATGACTGCAACACAGGAACACCAGCAGCTACATAATCATGTTTGATTTTATTGGTGCTGAGATGTCTGAACAGGCGTCTCTAATTTCCTGCTTTGTGTTACTGCAGCTGTTGCTCCTGTACTGGAATGCTTATCTTTAGTATTTATTGGAAAAAAGGGTGCATGTGATGTTCTATCTGTCACCTTTTCAATCAAAATTTCAGTTTGACCTGAGAAATAAAACTAAAACTAAAATTCCCACCAGCCTCAGCTTTAAGCTTTCAGTTTTAATTGCTAAATTAGCAAATGTCCACGCTGTTATGCATTAAACTAAGATGGTGGACATGGTGAACATTACACCTATTAGACATGAGTGTGTTAACATTGTCACTGTGAGCGTGTTAGCTTCTTGATGTTAACATCTTGCTTGTGTAATGTAGCATTAGTACGTAGACCAATTATAGCGTCAGAGGTCTGCTAGCGTGGCTCTACACTCTTGGTGTTGTTAAAGCAGCTACTTATCTTTATCTATCTTTATCTTTGAGAATTTTTACATGGTTATACATCAATTTTCAGCTCATCGTTTAGCAGCTTTGCTGTTTTGTTTTACTCTCATTTTGTGTTCAGTCATAATAGGCAGCTGTTACGGATGAAAAGTTAGCAACTAGCTAAGTATTTAACTGCAAAAGCGCAACGTTTTCCACTTTAGCAGTGGGTAGAGACCAAAAGAAGAGCTAAAAAGAGAATAATTATTAGACAAAGTCTACATTCATCAGGTCAAAGAGACTCTAAACGAATGATAATTGTGCACTGTATCTGAATACTGTATCAATAAACATCTGTTTGCTATGTCAGTTGTGTTCCCAATTTATTTCTGCTGCCCACATGTGGCTGAAAAAATCACACTGTGGAGCACTTTCCTCAATTCAGTTTTGCACTTGAGTCACAGTATGTTATTTGACCATTATACAGGTAAGTTTTGCTGATGAAAAAGTCAGGTTTCACCCATGAACCAAAGAAGTAAATATTTCTAATAAACCCAATTACAATTGTAATAATTATTGTAGAGTACAGTCACAGTTTCAATAGAAACAAACTCACACTCAACCCAGCATGAAATTTAACAGTTCCTGTTTCCTCTGTGTGCAGGACAGCAACCTTCCTCTCTAACCTTGTGCAGAGGGAGGACCGGCACCTGATAACAGCTTCCTGTTGTTTGTTTCAACATTTTAACTGTTCAGTCGCAGTCTATCAGTCTCTATCACAGATCTGCTTTTGCTGGAGTCTCCTTTGCATAATAGATCTAATACATCCACCCGCAACAGAAACACTGTCAAGCTTGTTTACCAACAGAGAAACAAGGCAGAGGATACACTTCCCCCACTTCCTGAGGTGACATAACTGATAAATGTGTTTTCCTGCTCATCACATATTTCATTCTCCCTGCTAGAAATAGAAACAGTGATGTGGAGATGAGAGTGGGGAGATTGTCATTAAGAAGAGAAAAAGAGAGGGGGAATGATTTAGTATTTGGTGACCAGAGAAGTTTCCAAAGCAGAGCTCTGGAGCGTCTGGTTCAGCCTCCAAAATCACTTCCTCCCCTCCTCCTGCTGTAGCTTCCTGCCCACAGGACATTTGTGTGTGTGAGCACTCACTGGTTTGTGTGCACCTCTGTAGGAATGTGTGTATGTTTGTATCTGTTCCTATTAGTAATATTGAGCGCCGAGTGAGGAGTAGGAGCTGCGGGAGTCTGCTGTCAGAAAACAGAACTAGAGAATGGATTTCTTCTCGGTCCTGTGCCCCATTTCTGGTTGACAGTCACACTAGTACAGCAGAAATCACACACAGGCAACAGGCCCTCTCTGTACAGTTCAACCTTTCCATGTCCTTTAAATGTCTGAGGCGTTTGAGAAACGGCCTTGTGACCTTCTCATCATGACAAATGAAGCATCATCAGTCCTGCTGTCAGACTTATGCTGGCATTTAATATATTCAAGCCCACTCTTAAAGAATAATGTATGCACTGACCATATGCAGTCAGTGTTTTTTTCAGAGGCAGAAGCTACTTGCAGATGCATTAATTGAGAGGGTTTGAGTGTGTTTGCCTGAAAGAGACTGTGAGTGAGAGAAACAGCAAAAAAAAGGACAAAACAGACGACAGAAACAGAAACCACAGAGAAGATACGGTTTATCGCCTTTTAAGGATCTTATTAGTGTTTTGTATATTTCTGCTCTTGAACTGCAAATGTGACACTGTTTTCTGGCAATATTCAAATGCATGCTCAAGAGTTATGGATTATTTATTTTGATCTATTGTTTCCTTCTGTTACTGGAAGGCACTGGCTTTCCTTCATTTCGGTCCGTTCGTTTCTCTATTAGTGGATTTATGAAACTTGCCTGTGGAGCACAGCCACAGTTCAAATTTTCAACACACTTCCTGCTCTAAAGTGTCAGAGTCTACTCTGAAAAAGATCTATAGTGACTCCTTGTTAGACCATCCATACCTGATAAATCCCCAGATATCTATATCTCCAACCCCCTGGACTTGAAACACAGGCTTTTTGTTTTACATGTGAAGTCTTTAAGATAAACTAAAATAACCTCTGATGACACTGTCAGAGGAGGGGGTTTTCTCACACCTCATTCAGAATCTCCTCCTGAGCTACAGAAGACCATTGTACAAGACAAGGCTGGAAAGATGAGTTCCTCTTTAAGTGTTGACTAATTTGAACAGCGTGCACCACATTACGGAACTGCATTACTGTAGCTTTGAGAAAAATATAAGCAGACTTGATGTTTTGACCCCAGAGGGATTATGCAACTAATAACAGTTGGGAGAAACTGCTATTAGATTTTCATAGTATACTGTATGTAAACCCATAGATGCCTGGAGCAGTAGGAAAAGCATGTTGGTTTTTGCAAAAAGAGTATGCTAAGCACACTTTATTACTAATATGCAAGAATATTGGTTTGATCCCTTAAAATGCCAATTCTGCCTTCTCTTTAAATTCATTGTGTTTCATCCACACACATCTGTGCATGGTTATATGAGAGTGCACAGAAGCATTCATCTTTTAAACAACACCCCCCACCCCACCCCTCGCCAGACACATCCACTTTCTGTATGTAAGTGGCCTCTGTGATCATTGTAAACAACCTGATAAACCACACAACTGCTCATGTTTAAACTCCCTTACTGTCTGTCTGCGTCTCCCCATAGCCTCTAGTGGGTTATGTGTTTGCTACAGGTCAAGGACATTAATGTGTTGTATGCACACGTAGACCTCAGTGAGTGTCAGGGCCTCTTCTCAGATAGCTCTGTCTGAACCTGCCCTCCGGCTATCTCACTGTAAAAAGAAGGAATGTCCTTTGGGGAGGACAACAAGGAGAGGAAATGAGAAGAGAGGAGACGAAGGGAGAGGAGAGGAAAAGATTAATTAAGATAAATGTTAAAATGAGTGGAAAAAATGAGGCTGTGTCAACCGTGCCCACAGATTACTGGAGGGAAACAGCTAAGCGGCTCGATTAGATACATGGCGTGAGGAGAAAATGAAGAACGGAGAGAAGACGGTATAAAGAGAGCATGTGGGAGGGGAAGAAAGAGAGAGAGCGAAACAGAGAAAGGTTTCTTTGATGTCACTCGTCCCCTCAGGTGATTCTCCCTCCCATTCATTAGGGGCCGGCTTCCCCGGAACCTTCCTGTCGACATGCCATCTGGAAGGCCCCTTAAAAAAACCCCGCTACACTCCTCTACTTCACTACAAGCATCCACCTCCACCCCCATCCTCCCATTGGTCCTCAAAGTGTTCTGTTTCTTCACAGTTAGTATAGATTGCATCAGATGAAACTTTAATGGTCCCCATGGGGGAAATGGGTCATTGCATAAACAGAGAATGTAGATAGATGGACAGATAGAAAGATTACCTGCTGAGCTTTTAGTAACTACAGAGCCAAATATTCTTAGAAGCTGATGGAGACCAAACCAGAGCTCTAAGGGACAGACAATATTGGACTCACATTTTTCAGGTGACAAGAAACATGCCACCAAATAAATGCTTATTGCAAAAGGAAAAAGACCAGTCGGGCCTATATATAGTCCTGGGATTTTTTTAGCTCTCCAATACTGATGTCAGTATCAGCCTCAAAATTCCAGCATTTTTCAGGCTGTGTGTTCCATACATTACATGCAAGCTTATTTCTCAAATGTAAAATGTTCAGATTAGCACATATCTTGGTCACCATTCTTTGACCAGTTTTAAATGACCCTCACCAAAAATGTGTTTGCATCATGTGTTCAGCATATACAGTGATGCTGGCCTCAAAAATCCAATGTTGGTCAGGCTAAAGAATAAGCAGATGTTGTTTGTCTGTATTTTAAAGACAGTACATCTGTCAGCTATCCAAAAAGAAGTTACTCTGACTTCGATCCAAAATGAACACAGGGGACCACAAACATTAATTACGATTCTTGGCGAAGAGAAAAACAGTCTGTGATCCACACCAAAAGATGGATCTCTTTCGCAAACCAATAATAAAGTAACAGCCACCACCCAGTTCTACAATGTGCTATATACAGTAAGTCTATGTAGGGTGGAGAAATTAGTGGGGGTCCCTCACTCAGGAAAATACAATGAAGAACAGCCACACGTTTCTGATGGGGGCATAACTCATCTCTGCATAATTATGGTGCACTATAATAAATCTTAGCTTGTACAGCAAGATGCTCCCTTTGTCACAGGCTTCACAGTCGTAGAGAGTGATTTTTAACAAGCGAACAATTATGAGTAGCTGACACTGGAGATGGCAAGAGAGCAAGCAATTGAGCTTGTCGCAAAATGACTGACTCCCCACCCTGTCCACGAATATAACATCTGCTCGTGCCACTTGTGAAGTTAGAGGTTTCATCGAATTTATCCCACAGAAATGTTTGGCAAATGCTGTGAGTCGTGAAACATGTCAACGAGAGCCAAGTTCAGTGAGAGCCAGAACTCATTACTTCCCTCTTCTCGCTGGACAGTAAACCACTGCATTTCTCAACCGTAGTCTGTTTATATGCAAAGCTGAAGGCTTATGTTTTTGTCTTTGTAGTTGGTAAAACAGGTCTTTGTAATGTTAGGGCAATGACTGTAAACTGAAGCTGCTCCAATCTGCTGTTGACAGTTTTTATTGGCTTTATTTGAATGAAATTGACACCCACCCCTCGTGGCAATATACCCTTCAGTGCCATTCATAAGATTTCCATTTAATTTAATAGATTTTCATAAAGTCGCATCATCCGCACGGGCAAAGGCAACTGTAATATCATCAGAAGTAATTTGTCAATACACCTCAGGGACATGTCATCAGCGCCATTTCAAATGTCACTGGGTGGATGTCCTGAAAGATTCTGTTATCTGATCTGTGAAATGTGAGAACACGTGTGGTCTAGCAACTGAAAGCGAGAACACACACATTCACACAGATATGCACTAAACACACAAATGCATGCATGCATTGGATCCTCTTGAAGTGGGGCAACTTTGTCTTCCAGGCACAGGAGGCACATATATGTCATCATGTTTAACCATCATTTCCCCCCCCAGTTAATCACTCATATAGGGTGAAGGCATTCAGTAATTTACCCTGAGATTACAGTATGCATAAACTCTCCCAAGTCTTTTTTTCCCTGCTTCAAATCCCACATAATCTCCCGGTTTCATTCTTTCAGGGTGAGAAAAACAACTGTGGGAGCTTGCAGGCCAAATATTTCAGGGTGCTAGGTGCCTGTTAGTGAATGCACTAAGCAGGATTAAAGCCATTTCCCTGATAGAAATCTCCCACTTGCTCAGTATGCTGCGTATGCATGCAAGCGAGAGGCAGAGGCGCACTGTGCAAAGAAGCCTGCACTTTGATCGAGTGCATTTTATTTTATTATCTGGGTCTACCCACTGCAAATAATGGTGGGTTTCATATTTATTCTATTTTTCTTGACTTTGGTTTCAGGTGACCTAAAGCAATGACTCACATGTTAACAATAGCTGGCTTTTAACAATAGTTGATGCAAATTGCTACTGTTTCATTTATATGAAACATGCCAGAAATGTGTCCATCCACTCGATGGATGAATTAGTGTAAAGAAATTAGTACTTAAACACACAGGGTGGGAAATTACTGTCACATTTTGTTTTTGCCAGGGTTTGATAAAGTGTTCATAAAGTGTGTTATGGGATGAATGGAACTTGATTTAATTATAATCTATAGTTGTTTTTTTCTGTAAATATAGCAAACTTAAAAAGTTCTTACTGAGCAGAGTGAAAACCATACTCATAAAAAGCCACATTATTATTATTATTATTATTATTATTATTATTATTATTATTATATTCAGACATTATGGTAGTATTACTGGGCTATATCTCTTAGACTGCAAACATGCCCTCTCATCAGGTCAACTTACCTCTTGCTCCAGCGGTCGTTGGTTCAGCCCATCCTGAGTGGAGGGTTTGTTTTGTCCCGGTACTGCGGTCTCGCCCCCGGTTCTCCTCTCGGTCCGTCTGTCTTGCGTCCCTTCGCCGGTCTGACAGCCGGCTCTTGCGGAGTGCAGGAGCGGGCTTGAGCGTTTGTACCGCCGAGTATCGTGAAGACCCCCGAAGGGAGTCGAAGCGACACCGGAACATGATGGGTTCTGCCTTCAAAATAAAAGAACATACGCGATAAAATTCTGAGCAGCCAACAGTTCTTGCTTTTTTTCGTTTAAGGCTCTCAAATTAACACATTACGCTCTAAATTCAATTATATATTTACTATTGATGTCATAGTTAAAGGAGGACGTTCAGATTTTTTGTCCTTCCCATTTTGCAAATACATGGGCAGCAAACACACTCAGACAACAGAAATGTAAATACACTCATTTTAGATTTTGATTCAACAATCTCTGCTCGTCTACCTCAAAATAACATTCATATGATGTATAATTCATCTTTATTCACTATCTATAGAGGCCATTCATGTGATTTAGCGATGTATGGACGACTTTGTATCTTATTTTGAAGGTGCCAAGCGGAAACCTTTTTGTTAACACGGTGAGCTTGACGCTGGCGCGCCCTCCGTGCAGGTCCGGTCCACCCAGCTCTCCGTCTCCCTCCCTCCCCGCTCTCACATAAAGACAGCCTTGTTAAGTTGCTTCAGGACACCGTTACAGCAGCAGGAAACACTACTGCCTTTCATTTGTGAAGCCAACAAGAAGCCTCTAAATGACTCCAAATGTGAAGTCCACATAACGATCCCCGGTGTAAAAAAAATACTGTTACAACTAAAGTTAGCAGTACCACAGCGTAGTAATACTCTTGTAAGAAATTATAGTAACAGTCACTTCATACTGACCTCTTGGCCTGTGCCCCGCTGGGCCATTCAGTAATCCATCCGTGAATTTACAGTAAAAGCGAGAAAAAATATTTCAAGTATCACACTAGACATACAGCACGCTGCAAATTGGAACTCAAACATCCAAGTGTAGCACAAATAAGAAAAACCATGGGGAGAGTGGGATTTTAAATTTGAGCTTTAAGATTATCTCTAAATGTGAACGCAATTCTTCTATTATACACAAACATAATATTTAGCTCGTGATATTTGCTGACACAATATTGAAACTATGTACACCTTAATTGTAGAGAGCGTGGGCAGTAGGGTGAACTGTCCTAAATGTGGGCAAAATTATAATTTAACACCGTGATTTCATATATGACCATGCAGCGACTCCATGTGGCAAAATATGAAACTTCAGCTTCCACTCGTCTGAAACGAGGCACGCCTGAGGGATAACGATGCAGACAAGGTCACTTAAGTTCAGTTTCCAGGGGGTAATGCATATTCACTTTGAAGTGCAGCAGATGTCCGCAGGTTTATTCTGCCTCTTTCTAACATGCCAGTTGAAGTGTCAGTCTTGATTTCTTGACTGTCTCTTTTACCTTGAGGGGTTTTATTCTGAGATTCGAGGAAGCCCATTCCTCTCAGATATGCCTGTGATGAAGGATGTAATAAATAAACCTGAACCTGAACTGAGGAGAAACAGCGTGTCTGGCCCAATCTATTCCTGAATGAAGCCTCGGGGGCATTACCTGGTGTGACACGTCGGTCTTTGAAGACTTGGCAACGAGGTTGGCCTGTGCAGACTCATCATAACGTTGGATGTTTTTATGTACAAAGTGATAACAGCAGTGTTGGCATACACAAGGGAGAAAAATGCAATTAGGGCCAAGGATTTGAATGTGCTAGCATGTTGGAAACAATGTCCTGTGGGCTTTCTGCATTTTTAATGAGGCAAAAGGGAATTACTTTGTTTATAAACCGTAGAAGTATAGACACTATGAAGGAAATATAAAATAATACAGACTGTAACAATAAATCTGTATCCAAAAATCACAGAACACATAGATATATATTAACCAGTTTCAGCAGCTCATAAAAAACAAAATACAAAAATATACAAGCATCTCAAAAGCATCAAAGTAAAACTACAAGTCAAAGGAAAGCTCTCTGGAAAGAAGGCATCTATTTAATACAGGTATAATCTAACTGTGCTTAATTAGTGCATTGGCACAAGCCAATATACCTTTAAATTAACAGTGACACTGCTGTAGGTTTCCTGAAGGTTTACCAAAGCAGAGCATTTTGACTCGTGAACCACAACAGCCACACCTGAGATTTGTCTTAAATGCATAGGATGTTTGGTATTTAGAAAAAGCCTCAAAGAATGACCAGTCCGGCAGCTGAGCCAAAGTTAGATAGAGTGTTTTCTGAAGATTTTTTACAGTGCCTAAGAAGTAAAATTGTCCAATATTTGATAAGCATGAACAAAAATATAGAGAAAAAACTAAATAAATTATCTTGAGTGACAGAAGATAATTTGATGGTTCCCACTCTGCATTTGGGGTCTACAGAACTAAAGTGAATTTGAAAGAATTTACTTTGGATTCACTCAGCTCTCTCTTCAGTTCCTTTGCATGAGCCCACCTGAAAAGGTGGGCCGACATTTTCCTCGTCATTGATCCCTAACCCTTAAAGTTCTGAAAGATCTCTGCAGCGTCCAGCCAGGACCTGAAGCAGGCAAGGCCTCGGTCCCTGATCTGTTTCCTGCCCTTGTCTGTGATCACGTCACCGTTCTCCTTCACGATCACCAGTTTGGGCACCGCTGTGATCTTGTAGCGCTGCTTCAGCTCACTGAGAGAAATCAGAGACAAGGACACACATGTATTAAAAAAAATCTGGAATCTGGAATAGCAAGTACTCTGCTTCTTTTACAAGACATGATGCACAGTGGGAGGAAGTTTGTCTGCAATGCACTTAAACCTAATCCCTGAAAGGCTGACCCTCATAAGCATTTTACATAAGCTGGAGCACAGCCTAATAAGATGTGTAGACAATTGTGTTAATGCCTAATGAGATATAAGACAAATAAAGCACAACTAATAATGTTTATGACATATGATATTAAGATCTAACTCTTTGTATAAAGCTAGGGTAAATAATCACACACTTTCTAAGATTAAAAACACAAAACTCTTCGTTAACTTTTAATACTAACTGTTTGTAGTCATCCGTCCAGGGCAGCGCGAGCCAGTCTCCGTGCATATCGTGGTAATATTCAACCATATCATCGCTCGACTTGTCAGAGGAGACAAAAACTATTTCAAACTGAGCAGGGGGCTCGGCCTCCTCGACCAGTTCCGTGTAGAAATCGCATAGGATGGGTGTGAAGTCCCGACAAGGCGGACACCACCCTGCAGAAAAGTAGATCCCCACTACTTTGTTCTTCAACGCCTCCTCTGGGTCGACGAAATCCCCGTCTTTGTTCAGCAGTGTCCGCCCGGTGAACACCTCTACCATGTCTGCTTACACCTGCAGACACGCTTCAAGTCGGAGAGCTCGGGAGGTTTGACAGCTCCGAGTAGTTTTAGCTCATTTCTAAACCCGCGTTTAGTTTCAAAACATCGTCGCAGTTCCTCTTTTTCCTCAAAAGGAGAATAACTGTCTCTCTGACAAAGGTTCTCCCACTTTCTTCTAACGTTTGTCGTTCACTCGAAAGCTACTTAACAGTCAATCCCTGTAATCACCTGTGGACCTCTGAGGACACCACAGGACGGTGTTGTGGTTTGTGTACCACGTGGGTGTCAGGCGGACAGGGCAGGGGCGCGACACCTCACCACACTTTCAGGCACACACTGACGCATGCGTAGTTATGCATTTTGTACCTATGTGAAATATGTAAACAGCAGTAACTTAAATAAACAGATTATTATTATTATTATTATTATTATTATTATTATTATTATTATTATTATTATTATTATTATTATTCATTAGAGAAAAAGCAAATGGAAAAATGAACAAAACATATATAAATATAAACATATAATATAAACACATTAAAATGCTAAATGAAAACAACAAAGTAGAAAACAAGTTGTGTTATTCATTGTGTGATGTGCAAAGTGCAAAGCCATATGAGGCAGTATAAAGCAACAAAAAACCCAAAACAAACAAAACAGTAACAATGACGAAAACAACAACAGCTTTGCAGTGGTGTCTTTGTACAGAATTAAGTCTGTTATAATGAAATATACCAAATATATAACAAATAATGAAATAAATTTACAGTTTTCAATGTTCATTTGACATTTAGAAAATAAATCTAATGACAGGAGAATGTGTGTATGAACATGAACATGTGGTCAGTGTGCTTCCTTTTCTCTTCAGAGGGGAAGGAGTGAGGTCATTTGGAAAGAAACCCGGCCACTCTTCTCTTGTCGAGTTTGAGCTGCCCATTAGTGGAGTCAACTGCTGTTTTGAAAGACTGAACGGACTTTTTTTGACAAAGAATTCTTCTCCTCCAAAGCAATTTCAAACAACATGACCTCTAATTCCAATTTATCCAACATGCGCAGGCTGGTACAACAACTGAAGCTCGAGGCCAGCGTGGAACGAATCAAGGTAAAGCACAAGAAATTAAACAGCAGATGGAAAAGACGATATCTTCAAACAAGGCTCAGGTTTAGTGTTTCTTATTTGCATTTTTTAAATTGTATTTTTTTATTTTAATAAATCTAACCATTGAAAAAAAAAACGTGGCCAATTCAAGATAAGGCAAGTTTGATGTTGCAGGAGGACTTTCCACAACCAACCCAAAAATATTTTTTACCATATCTTATAATTGTGCTTTAAGACATTAGTGAATGATTCCTTAACAAATCCACTAAATAATTCACAAGCCCGTTACAAAGGGTGACTTATCAGAAACTTCTACCATATAATTACACATTTGTGTTTGCATTCCCAGGTGTCTCAGGCGGCTGCAGAGCTCCAGCAGTATTGTCTGCAGAATGCAGGCAAAGACGCCTTGCTGGTCGGTGTCCCCACGGGCAGCAACCCCTTCAGAGAACCACGCTCCTGTGCTGTAGTGTGAAGGTCAGATTCCACAAAAGTTTATGCCCTTTACTTGTGAGTAAACATCTTTTACCTATGATGCTGAATTTCACACGAGAAATAAAAGGTTTGGGACTTTTTTTGCACAGGAAGAAGCGGATACAGCTGTGGCATCTCATTCACAGAAGAAAAGAATTATGTTTTGTTTTTAGCCATATGATTATAATGTCACATTCTTTAAAAAAGAAAAAGACATGATACAATTTACAAACTATCCAAATAAATGTCTTGTTTGGCTGTATTAGTGTATAGCCATTCAAATGTTTTAACACATTACAGGGGACCATGTACTTCATCAGCAGGGTGATATACTGATTATCTATAGATTCTACAAAGCGGATGTTTATAGCTCTAAATTACACCCTGGAATCTCACAGCACTGGAGCTTCCTGATGTTCACTCTAAGTTAGGAGCACAGCCAGAGGGAGGAAACTGGGTCTTCCTGTCTGAAACTGCAAAGACATCCTATTCAAAGTTACACTTCACCCAGACTTTGGGCTTTTTAAAGCTTTTTGGAGTCATTTATGGTCTTATAATTAGAATCAAGGCTCTATTGGATTAAAAACAGAATATGAATCATCATGGTCCAGAAATTGGATTATATGAATCATGCTGCCTGTTGTATTGGAGAGTGTTCAATCCTTTAAGATTGGTTTATATATGCATACTTTTAATGTGGATCTTGCTTTATAGATTTGTGAAGACATAAATTGTACCAGAAACAGTCTAAATCAGACAAGAGTTTTAGCCAGATAGCGCTCCACTTTGTCACTTCCTTTTCCTCTCTGTAAACTATCTCTGGGATGAGTCTCAATAGTCCTCCCGTTTGAATGCCTCCTCATCTAAAATATACTGCACCGAGGGGGTTAGATGTTCTTCCTTTTGGACACTCCTTGCATACAAATGAGCAGAAATAATTTTCATCTTATTGAAATAAATAATCTGAAATTTGCAGTGTATCTGAAATGTTTTTAAGATTTTCAGAAAACGAATAAAAAATATGATTTGAGATGTGGTTAGAAGAGACTTTGAAACCTGTTGCTTTCGCCCTGAAACCTGTGCAGTTTTCTCTTTTGTGCTAGTTAGACCAATTCTTGTACAGCTCACTGTTTTCCATGCAGTGTATACACACACAAACACACACACACACACACACACACACACACACACACACACACACACACTGTTTTTCTTTGTTCATGTTCCTTCTAGTGTTTTCTTTTCCTGTGCCAAATGGGTTGCCTGTTTCTCACATGTAGACTTTATAATAGGAGAGGCATGAGGGAGGCACTGAGAGGCTGTTTTGATTATAAACTTAACTATACTTTCAGCAGTTGTGTTTCATTTTAGGTGCCTGGCTATATACAGGTTTTGTGTAAATCAGGTGACAGATAGGTTATCATACAAACCCAGAGTACAGTGTCAGTTGTCAGAGGTCATCTTGAAAGTGAAACTTAAGGGAAACGTGTCAACTTCTGCCATCTGCTGGTCTTTTTTCAGAGAATGAAACTGAGCTAGTTGTGGAAGATGTTTTCAGATACTTCACTAGAAGTAACAATATCCAAAAGTGGGAAAACTCAGTTATGGAATGGAAGGTCAAGCCCAAGTCATCCTGAAAATGTTATTCGGGTAAAATCACAAGTTAAGCATCAGAAGTACAAATTTTAGTAAAAAGGCCCACGTGAGTGTTATACTGTTAATATTATAAGGTTAACAGCAGGTCATGTTTATTGTCAATAAATATTCTGCATGTCACATCAGTGTGCACAAAAGTGAAGTCAGATATAAAGGTGCAGTTGTTCTTTGAAGAGGGAACCTGTGCAGCTTGAATGGAGTCCTATTCTCCTTTAAAGGTGTGGGCGGGGAGCAGAAAGCAGAGAGTTGGGTTTCGGTGCCACCCACTTTTCTGTCTCACAACACAGTGTAGTTGCAGTCCACCCAGAGTCCAAGGAGCCACTCTGGGCTGTATGTGCGCTTTAGTTATAGCCTCAAGCTTTCCTGTCTGACTATGACCTTAACTGCCATCAATGAAGGCCCAAAATACGACACACCACTGGGGAAGTTCCACAGCTTGTCCACACCTTTTTCAAAGGTCACTGACCTCTGAGAAAGGATTGATTCTGTTTGATTTCTATTTACCAATGACATTGGACTTTAATGTCTCGGTGGAGCACTTTCATCAAGTGAGGAGATGGCCAAGGTGTTCAGACTCTATGTAGGAATAGTAACAGGTAAGGTTCACTGTTTTATCCCTTTACCTAAATCACTGTCCACTGTTTGTTGCAAATAAAGGGCTGGTTTATAATATGATTATTATTATTATGGAGTTCTGTAACCTCAGACACACACACTGTTAGAAATTGTCACTGTAATTCTGTATTGTTTTGATAGTGGGTGCCATGTGCTTTCAAAGTAATGCAGGCAAATCAAGTTTGAAAGGCCGTGCTCTACCTTCTGAGCTGTATTTTTACAGTAAACATCAGTCATGGTTAATGATTGAATGAAGAGTCCATGCACCAGCAATATATCCCCTGTGATTACTAATCATTGTCAAAACAGGCTTCCCTAATATGGAATGAAATATTTGGGAACTCGTGGAGATACACTCACAGATTTAAACATGCAGTGGATAAACTCTCATGTCATTCAAGTGCTTTAAGAGTAGCCAAGGCAGTAACATTTGGTTTGTGTTTGGAGTAGTACAAGTGCGCATTAAAATGAAAGAGTGTGAGTGAAGACAGAAGTGGGTGTGAACGAGAGAAATCACCACTCTCTCCTACCCTACATGGCCAGCTGGCATCATGACTCAGCAGCTTCTTCATCTGAAATGCAGAATGTCAGTGTGTTTTTTCTGTTTTGTAGGTAGGATGTGGTCACAAATTGGTTAAAATTTTTGAGCATTGTGCACATGCTATGTGTTATTGTAAGTTTGCTGTGTGACATGCTATTTTGTTTGTGTTTCTGGCTGTAGCTCTGGCCTTATGCAAATACTGCCTGGCAGAGGGGAACGCCACTGACGAGTCTGCCAATCGAACTGTGTCTCACTGTCATCCCCATAGCAACGGAGACAATTGCACAGGTAGATACAGTATGTAAGCAGGAAGTGAGGGGCAGTTCCTTCACATTTTCATAAAGGGTTGGAAGCCCTGAAGGATTTAAGGTGGAGGTTTTAATATAAGAACTGGCCAAGCAAAGATGTAACACAGGCAGCTATGACATCATGATTAGACAATGTTAATCATGTCATCATGAACTGTAGCCTAGAGATTTGTCAGTTGGTTCAGTTAAACATTTGTTACACCTGGCAGACATTGCAAGTGCAAATTAAAGATTTGTCACACATCACCATAAAGGAACTTCTTTATCACAATTCATTTTATTCTTTAAAAAAAAGAATGGTTTTGTATTTGGGGGCATACACATCATATCTGTATGCTAAATATGAAACTCAGACCAGTAGCAGTAGTAGTAAACTAGGGAGAAACCTAACTTTCTAACACCACAATTTTTTTGTCCATTTTCATGTTTGGTTGTTTGAATATAAACATGTTAGAACTTCATATTTAGCAACAGAACAGTACTGATCCTCTCATCTCGGCTAACTCTTGTTAAGAAAGCAAGTAGACTATGTGTTTCCCAAGCTTCTTTATATTTTGTAACTGGATATTTTTCCATTCACTACCGAGGTCGTGGCAGCAAGTCAGCTCTCATGTTACAGCTAACAACTGAAGCGCTCTCATTGATGTCACCTGAACAGCAGTATTGTTTTACAAGCTCGTTTTCAAAGATAATCTCATAGGAATGGGTTGTAAAGATAGCGGCAGCGTGTGGTATGAGAAGCGCTATGTGTAACCGGTGGTCATAAGTTCAGCATTATGGCCTACTAGCAGCTGTGAGGTGTGTTTTAGTGTGTGTTCGTAGGCTGGAGAATATGGGAAAGGGGAGAGAATGGGAGAGAATTTTAACCTCATCCCAACTGCATCATGTGTTCCATTTAGTTAAGAATTCTATTAATTGAGACATGTGATTAATTAGACCTTGATGACGCTAGGCTCTTCCTGGCACTGAATGATGCAGGCTTCCTCACTGGATCGTATTGCGAACTGTCTATTTATATACAGGGCCATGCAGGGAGTGAAGATGTAAGCTAAAAAAACAAGCTGACAAAGTGTGACACAGTTAAAGAAATAAATCAACCATTTTGGAAATTTTCTGGTTTACTTTTAGATTTTAATTTCACAGCATTAATATTAAAAATTTATTGCAGGGGCTGTATCTACTACTTTGCTTGGGGGGGCCCAAACTTTTGTGTACCTACAATATGCTGTGAATTTTAACTAGCAAATGAAATGCTGCATTGAAAATCTGAAAACAATTTTAAAATGTATCATGTAATCTCTCCAGCAGATGCAACAGATACAGGGCAGGTGAATGGCCACTTCTCAAAATGTCCTGAGGAACTACAGCACTACTGTGTCCACGGAGACTGTCGTTACATTAAAGAACAGAAGGCACCGTCTTGCAGGTGAGAAGCTGCAAAAAATAGATATACTGGTTACTGAGAAATATAAAGAGATAGGTAGATAAAAATTACAGGAATGGAAAACCTGGAAACCAAGAGGGAGTTAGATGATCTAAGTACAGTACAGAATAGATGAAAGAGAAAGGCTGTTTCATTCATTGATGTTCCTGTACTATAATGGGTTTTGAGTATTACTATGTGTCCTGACATATGTGGAGAGGCAGACTGATCACAGATCTGATGATTGCAGGGTAAATTGACATAAAGTCACATGAAAATGAAAGCCTTGAAACTAATCTTCTTTTTGTCTTTATCTATCAGGTGTTACCATGGTTATGTTGGCTCCAGGTGTGAATATGTGGACTTGGAATGGCAGATAGGAGAGAGACGACAAATCATAATTGCCTGTGTCATTACAGGGCTCATCTTCCTCATTCTTGTCATTGTTTTCATATGCATCTGTTCACAGTAAGCCTTTGTTTGTCTGGGTGTGTGTATTCCTACCAAAGTAGAAAGTGCACTTGAAGGAATGTTATTACTCCATTAAAAAGGAAGCATGATGAACTGTGATATTGCTGTATCAGCTGTGTATAAACAATAGGTTCTTGGGACATGTGTATAGTATGTTTGTATCTCTGTCAGTCGTAGGTACAGATTGTGTTGGCGGAGGAGAAGACGGAGAGAAGAACCAAGGAACGGGACGGAGAAGCTCAGCATGATGGATACCAGAGAACCACATGCAAACCTAATGCCAGAACCGACAGAGCCACCTTGTACAAACGCTGTGTGAGGAGTCTGCATTAAGTATGTGTGCGTCCACAAGTCTGGCACCTGTTTAGATATGAGGGATTTTGGCCTTCGTGTGACAGTTGCTGTCTTTTGTCTCACAGTGACAGCAGTGTGTTATAGGAGGTGCCCCTCTACCGGACAGGATTGAGGCACGATCAAGGGAGGGACATTTGTGGACAGAGCGTCTCTGGCTGTGCTGGATCAAGCAGGAGCACAGGAGATTTACCCCTTCTCCTATGGGGCAGCCTTGTCAGAAACTTCTGGACAAGATTCCTTCCTGGATTTAATATAAACACAACTTGGACAAAATTGTTAGGCTGGTTCCGTGCTGGCCAGGACACTTTTGTTTCTCCAGAACTGTGGAGCAACAGCAACTTGTAGCCTTTCACTAAGTGCTGCTGACTGCACAGTTCTAAATGAATTGTTGCTATGTTGGAAAAAGCTGTGAGACCAGCTGGCAGTCAGTGATAACAGTTGATCAGGTTCTTGGACTGCGTGGGAGAAACTTAGACATCAAAAAATGAGAGAAAAGAGACTGTGTGAAGATACTACACTCCATCTTCTCTTGAGGGAGCTGTTGTCAAGTAAATAAACTATTGAATGTAGATAAATACAAGTACCAGCAGCTACAGTATACTGTAGTTTTGTGTCATATTATTTCTACTTTGTTTACTGCTGCCTTTGCTTTAATGTCATTTCACAAATGCACAGTTTTGATATTTCAAAATCTTGATCACAAAATGTACAGATAACATCAATTATTCCTCTGTGCAGAGCAATATCTCCATGTGAGCTCGCACAGAATATTGTTACTCATCAACATTAGAAGTGTAAGAAGAGCCTCCTATATTACTAAAGGTTGCAGTTCTTGACTGCCTGGTAGGGTTTGAGGACAAGGAGAACTTGTGCTGGAGGCTGTTTTGATCTGCATATTTGGAGTCGGTCGGCCTCCGAGCTACAGCGACAGAACAGCCAAGCCTGTGTGTGGAGGCCCAACCAAGGTGAAAGTGCTCCACTGTATGAGACAGTTTCCAAACTGCCAGCCTTTCACTGGTAATGTGTATCTGTATTAATTCTGCATCTAAATGTAGAATTAGGAGAGTAAGGAGAAAGTCAGTGAAGTCTGCTCCTGCTGTTTAAATTAATAAATATGTCTCCTGTACATGGGCTGTCCATTTAAATTATTTTACAAAGTGCATCATAAGAAGAAGTTTCTCAGTGTTACTCTGTGTTGTCTCAGAAAGGGTACTCAACGAACCCACACTCTGTAGCACGGTTGTGATATTATCACAACCTGGTGATATGCAATTCCTAAGACCCCTGCTTTGATTAAAGCTAAATGTCTCAGATTCTCCACCAGAATGGCTCTGTGAACCACAATCACTATTACTACACAAAACAAATGGGCAAGAAAATGTTAAGATGAAGCAATGATTATGCTCCGTCTAAGGGGATTGTACTTTGGTTACAGTTTTATTGTGTTGTTGTGTTGCTATGGTGCTGCTGGAGCCAGAGGTGTGAGCCAACAAATGCCATTGTGAGAGTGTGAACATAACACAGTATCGTCCTCGTGACATAATGTGGCTTAATCCCGATGCTGAATTCTGACTTTGTCCTTAAGTGTGACATATTGATTAGTGAGCTAGGTGCTGTTTCACCCTGTTTTCAGTCTTTATGCTAAGCTAAGCTAACCTCCTGCTGGCTGCAGCTTCATATGTAGTGTGTAGTCATGAGAGCTTCTCATCAAACCTTCGGCAAATGAATAAGTATATTTTCCAAAACTATTCATCTAAGTTACCTGATCTTCCCAGTCTCTCTTTGCTTTATGTATTATGATGATGATTTCTTTTTTCAAATTTCAAATTTGAATCCCTTTTGAAAATGTCATGTCTTGTACTTGTCTTTGGTCACAGTCTGCTACAGGTGAATCATATGAACAAAATCATATAGCTGCACATGTTTTGCAATAAGCCAACCAAATTCCATTTGTTTCATAGAATTAAAGCACCACTATATGCTGATGATATTGCTGAGATGAGATAAAACTCACAATTTTGCTATTTTTAGTGTGAGGATATTAGTAGTTTTAGAGTCAAACAGAACTGCTGCATGTTTTGCCTGCTAAGACAACTAACCTGCAGTTTTGTTTTCAGCAAGGACATATATTCTTTGCTCGGTTTACAATGAAGGTGTTAGGATCTTTGGCCTAATTTCAGGTGGCCTGTGTGGCAGGCAACAGCTGTGGAATTCCAGAGTTTCTATATGACGGGTGTGTCTGCAGGCTGATAAGAAAGACAGATGCCAAAACTGTTGTGGATGTTTAATTTGGAGCAGAGAAGCGGTAAAAACATGTCTTTCATAAACCTGCCTTGTAATTTTGAAACACCTTAAATCTTAATTCGGTATACTTCAAAAGACCTCTGGTTTATAATTGACCTGTGATGAAATGTAGATGGGACTGCAGGGCTCATTCTGTGCAGTTTTCACACTGACTGCTAATAGTGCCATCTGTTCTCCTCTGGTATGTCCAACAGCTGTTCTGTGACTAGCAACCAGTTTGACTGCACCACACAGGGCTGCACATAGCTGAGCAATGGAAGTGAGCATGAGGAGTTGTTGGGGTGGTGTTTAATGTGCTTTGTATACTCCCTCTGTTGAGGAAGTATTCAGTTGTAGTTTGCATGAATACCACTGGAGGTCAGCAAAACACAATAGCATCCTAGCACTAACATGAGCCATTCAGCTTGTATGGGTACCTTTATAATTTCAGTAAATTTTACTGATAATAACTATACTGAATGTAGGACCAGAGTGGTGTTTATATTTCCCAAAAGTATTTCTCATATTATATTATATTATATTATATGTTATATTCTTATAATGGCAAAAATCAAATGTAAATATTATTTCAGTTTCTTGAAAACTAAAACTTTATCCATTTTGGAAAAGGGACATTTAAATCACAGAGATTTGAGGTGTCTAGGTGGGTCAACACAGTGAGAATGCTGCAATCCTCTCACCCTGCTGACATCAGATATTCTTCAAAACTGGAAGGATCAAGAATGTCAGGTAGCTGTGATTGCAACAGATGCCAGTTGCAGATGAGATTTTTCCCATCTCTGGCTGACAGAGTCACATGGGTCAGAGTGTCAACATGATGACAGGTGCTGCAGCTGGTGTTATCCCATCACAAGATATGATCTCTAGTTTTACCTAATGTCTTAGAGTTGACAGAATGATTGAAAGTGGGATCCTGCAATCTGCAACTTGAAATGCCCAGGTTTCTGTGTATGGTGTATCAACATTTGTCCAAGGACACATAAACACCTGCACTTCACATTTTTGATGACAAAGTTTTGGCCATTTAGATCACGTATCCAGCCTTGAAAGCAAGATGTGTAGCCTGCATCCTTATAGAGAGAAGAAACCAATCAACCAATGTGGGCCACTGTGCAGTATGAACTATACAAGTGCTGTATGGATACAGGTAATCCTGCCATATCTACCCAACAGATCCCACAGGTATCTTGATCAATCAGATTTAATTTTCTCAAGTCTATAGTCTTCAAGTCACTTGCATAATTTCTCATCTTAACCCCCATGCACCCCTCATCCATGCCATCCAGCCAAATCAACCCAGGAAACACTGATGGATTAGTAGTGCTGACCTTCAGCCAAGGCAAAGCTGGATCAATAGTAAATTAAAAATAATAGATGGCTGAATCTGCAGTAGAGAGACCATAGGTCGCAGGCAGGAGAATATAAACTAGTTGATTTTTTTTTACATTCAACTCAAGGCAATATAGTTTTATGACACACACACACACACACACACACACACACACACACACCTCCCCCCATGTGAAATTAACTTGAAGATGGTCATTTTTTCCTCATGGCATCTCATTAGAACCAAGGACAGCTCCAGATTGCGCCTGAGCGTTGCGTCAACACGGTTTTCTCACGGTTGGAGAGCTGAGACGTACAGAGAAAACCTCAAAGCAACACGGCAGTCGAGTGAGGAGCTCTGACGCCTATACACACAGCAAACGTTTCTCTCATTTTGTGTTTACTTATTTTGGATGCAGAGTAAATCTACGACGTGGTTCCAATGTAGATATTTGCGTATTATCTAAATTACGCGGGGTGAATCATTTTAAAATAGTGATGAATTTATTGGACGTCCACGGGGGGTTAATCTAAAATGTCTGGAGAATTGATCGACACTAGTTACGGCTCAGCAGAAGTAGTCTATGCTGCCACATTCAACTTCAGCTGTATTATCAACACGACCAACCGCTCCTCCGGGGACTACTTTCACCTGTCAGACTTTGACAAAACTGATTCTGTGGGAGATGGCGCCGCTGTCGTGAGGATTATCATCTCTGTCATTTACTCTCTAGTTTGCGCGCTGGGTCTGGTTGGGAACTTGCTGGTCCTGTACCTAATGAGGTCCAAACGGGTGTGGAAGAAATCCTCCATCAACCTTTTCGTAACTAGTTTGGCGGTGACTGACTTTCAGTTCGTCCTGACTCTACCGTTCTGGGCGGTGGAAAACGCGTTGGACTTCACTTGGCTTTTCGGCAAAGCTATGTGTAAGATAGTCTCCTATGTGACAGCTATGAACATGTACGCCAGTGTGTTTTTCCTGACGGCCATGAGCGTAGCGAGGTACTGGTCGCTCGCCTCTGCGCTCAAGGGCAGACGGCGGCGGACGCGCTGCTGCTCCGCACGGTGCATCACCGTCTTCGTCTGGTTCGCCGCCGTCTCCGCCGCTCTGCCGCACGCAGTCTTTTCCACGACCGTCACGGTTTCCAGTGAGGACCTGTGCCTCGTGAAATTCCCTGACACCAACGGAACCGCACAGTTCTGGCTGGGACTCTACCACACTCAGAAGGTGCTGTTGGGTTTCGTGGTTCCTCTGGGCATAATCTCAGCCTGCTACCTGCTTCTTTTGCGCGTAATCACCTCCAAAAACATCAACACTTCCAGCGCCAAGCGACGAGCCAAGGTCACCAAGTCCGTTACCATCGTGGTCTTGTCCTTTTTCCTCTGCTGGCTGCCCAACCAGGCGCTGACAGCCTGGGGCATCCTCATCAAGCTCAACGTGGTTCACTTCAGCTATGAGTACTACACCACGCAGGTGTACGTCTTCCCCGTGTCCGTGTGCCTGGCGCACTCCAACAGCTGCCTGAACCCCATCCTGTACTGCCTGATGAGGCGGGAGTTCAGGAAAGCGCTGAAAAAACTCTTCTGGCGGATGACTTCGCCGACACGGACCACTATAAGGCCGATCACGGCCACCACAAAGCCAGAAATGGACGAGCAAAGGCGAGCCCTGGTCCCTATCAGCGCGCCCGAGGAGCCCGCTGTGGCGTTTTATCCTCCGGGGGCAGTTATGTACAATGACAGGCGAGACCTGCAGCAAAACAGCACTTAGTCTGAAGTGAACTCTTTGTGAGTTTTGTTTATATGTATTTATGTTAACTGGACAATTTTACCTCACCGTTGTCAGGAGGGCTGGAGTCTGAGTCCAAGTTGGATCTGCGTTACTGAGAAGGTGAGCAAAGCTCAGAGAAACTGACATGTACGACCTTCATCTCAGTTTATCACACTGGCTCATGCTTGTGTCCACAGACACGTCACGATGTCCACGCACGTACATTTGTGGTTTCTATATACTCTACTCTCGCTTGTGTGGAAGAAAGAGACATATTTTGAATGCGCTGTCGAAAAATGTCGCTAAAATATATTTAATGATCAATTAAAGTGCTTCAACAAAAACGACGCTTGTGCTCTGTGTTCATGATGAGAACGTGTGGACGGTCCGTTCAGTTACGCAGCCTTCAAGCCTCAGAAATCTCTGTTCCATTAGGTAAGAAAAGAGTCAAATCTGTTCCAAGCAGTGAGGCATGCCATTTTTAAATCTGAGTACTTATACACAATATAGAGAAAACCTTAAACTAAGTGCGTCATAAACATACATGGACTCAGAAGCAAATATCGCCCCCACAACCACACGACTCCCCCAGATGTGATTTATACTATAGCGACCATAGTGATGTATACTACAGTGTACATATAGTGACTATATAGTATTGTAACAAGTATAACTATTATAATAGACAGGATTCCTGACATTTTCATCCTTTATTTCTCATTATACTTTCCATTAAACCACCAAAAAAGTTCATACCTTTAAATGGCAAGTTGAGGATAACTTTAGTGTCAGTCAGTGGATTTTAGTTCAATTTAAATGGTTATCTGTCTCAACCAGTCACAAAAGGAAATGAAATACGGCTTCATTACAAGGGTTTCCATTAATCCAATTATTAGCAAGTCCTTCAAAAACATTTAACCCGTTTATTTATTTAGGACTATAAGCAATATCATAATATCATCAGTGAAAATACCACCCCAGCACCGCTGAAGGCTCGTGTCATCCAGGGTAAATGTTTTGTTTCAGGAAGCCCTGCAACGATAGACAAATAAACCCACAGATTTAATACAAAAAACATAATTAAAGTCATTTGGTTAATATCCATACAAGTGTTTCTGCCACCTCACACGAGTGTGTGTGGTCAGACAAGCAATCAATGACAGTGTGAAGCAAAACCAAACATTGATCATCATAGAGAGACAGACAGGAACAAACAGGAGTCTGGCAAACTCACTACTGTCAACTGTCAACATCATGAGATATACACCAGAATTAATTTTTCAATTAAGCAGCTAAAAGCAAAGGGTCTCATTTCACACACATAGCATGAGGCTAATCACTTTTGAAATGAATGGCTAATGACCATCACGACCTGGGTATTAAATTGGTGCACCAAGGGGATCTGTTTTGTCACTGTTGCATCCAGCCCCTACAGTGCGCACGCACACGCACACACACACACACACACACACACACACACACACAAAGACAATTTCATCTGTGAGAAGAAGAAAAATGACTTCAATCGAAATCATAATTAGAATTTTTAGTGTGACAGTGTGTATGTGTTCCCTAAGACAAGAGACACACTAATATCTCCATTGATCTCGGGCAGTGCTGGAGAAGACCCTTTGATGTATTGTAAATGTCAAGGAAACACATTTTTCCAAGCGATTTAGATATGCTGTGGACACTTTCATTGTGTTCCAGAATTTCTCTTTTTAAATGAATGTGTATATGATCCTGTGAAATTTTGGCAGAAATATTTACAGTGGATTGAGTCCTGTCCTCTGAAGATGTCACTATATCACAAGTGAAGAAGAGACAAAAGTGAAAACAAGCTTTGAAAAGCAAGAGCAAGCTACTGATCTCTCCACTCGCACAAGCCTGGAGGCAGAAACAGAAATAATGAGGGAAGGATGACTTCTGTTTCTCCCCATGATTTAGTAAAAAAAAAGAAAAAGAAAACTAGCCTTACAAGAATGACAGAAAAGGATGGAGCCCACTGGTGACCACACATTTGTCACTGTCTTAAATAGCCAGTCCACAATTTATTGCAACAGATTTACAATTTGACTAGTTCTGACAAGTTTAAAGATCCCCTCCAGGCAAGTTTTAAAATATGTAAAAAAACCCAACCAAAACCAAACAAATATATATATACACCACTCCCCCTCCCCTCATTGGAAAACATAGCATCTATATAGCTATGCAGTTCTATTTCACTTCAAAGGTTTAACGGCTGGATGGAAAATGTCCTTTTCCTTCACTCAAAAGTCCAATGCTCAGTCTAATGCTAAACATTGGAACCTCAAACTGAAGTAACACTAAGCAAAAGATATTTTTTTTGAATGGAGGATCACTTTAAGGGTAACTGCAGTGTCAACACAGTTAAAATGTTTGAAAGAGAACCAAAGAGATGTTCCAGATATAATAAAGAATCTTTATTTATTAAAACAATACTTTTAATTAAAACATTTTTACATGAGCAGAATCATTCAACATATCTGATGAAGAGGGCGATGAAGATGCAGCCTAACAGGGACACGGTCGAGGCTGAGAGGACCACCACGATCACACTTCCAGCCATGTTGACCAGGGCGCCGAGCCCCGCACCCACGATGATCTGAGCCAGCTGGACCATGCAGGTGAGCGCCGCACAGTCCACCCCGGTGCCTCGTGGAATTTCATTGCCTCCTCGCAGCTTCATTTGTTCCTGGAAACACAGCAGCGTAGAGTGAGTGAGTGTGTGTGTGTGTGTGTGTGTGTGTGTGTGTGTGTGTGTTTGGGGGGGGTAGAAGAAAAAAGCAATATCAAATGTCATTCATTTCTCAATTACCAGAGACATCCATGGCAGCAAGCAATCTGCACTTAAGTAAACAGATTCAGCTTTAGAAAATATGAAGAGACCACCTCACATATCTGTTCTGTTAGTGTCTCCTCAGGCTACATGGCCACTTCATCATTAGCTGAACAGATTTATCTTAATAAGTTATTGATTGAGCATGCCAGCACACACGAAAACTGCTTTTAAAAAAAAGTGTTTTTCAACCAGCAATTGATTTTTAACCACCACCTAAGTGAAGATAGTCTATTTTGGTATTTATTTATGAGTAAAAACTTGCTTGGATTATTCAGTTTTATGCAATATTATGATCAGTTTACAGTTGCCCCATCCAGTGTTCCAAATGGGGGTCATTTTGTTTGAAATTTACTTCAGAATTACAAATGAATGCATTCTTTTGTTCATTCAGCAAAGTCAAGTTTTCTTCCAGATTTGGACACTAAAATAATATGACTGTGTTGGATGCCAGGGGGTTGGCATTGAGCCTTAAAGTTATCTTGACAGGTGGGATCTGTGTCTCTCTGGAAATCATCACTGCCAAAATTGCTGTGTTGAGAGCAGCCTCCAGCATTATGCTGCCAAAATCTGGAGTCAACTATGCAGGTCGAACAAGGGAACAAGCTCGTCTGAAATCAGAAAATGACTGTTATTGGACAATTCTTTGAAGAACATTAGATCATCTTGAGGTCTGCAGGGTTCTGATGGGCTGTCGAAATAAGAGTCTTGGCAGGAGACCAAGCACATTTAAACAGACCAAGAGGAAATTTTATTATACAGTGCTGTGCGAAAGTCAGCGCTTGCTTTTCCACTCATCTCCATTCCAATCTTTGTGACCTTTTACATATCTTGGCCCTTTCACTTTGTTCTCTTTCCGAAAAAGTGGTTTCTTGGCTGTTACTCTTCCAAAAAGATCATTTTTGATCCAGTCAGGGGGTAATGAGGGTGGATCACGCTCAATACTTAACACTTTAGCCTGTAGAATCAGTTTTGTCTGAAAAAGTTCATTTTTTAATACTGCATCCATATCTCCTTTATTTTCTGTATTCTAATATAGATATTGAGAAATAATTATATATGGTCATTATAGCATTGATAAAACAACAAATTCTATAATGTTTCGGTTGACAAGTTGCCTTTGGAATGATTATCTTGTTTTATTCCTTTGTAAAAATCAAAAAACAAAACATAGCACCCCATATTATTTAATGCTGCACATTGAACATGAATATTTAAATTCATGTTCAATGTGTTATTTTCCCGAAGCTCTAACCTGTCTTCCTGTTGTTTGGCTGCACTACAGCAAGGTGCATACTGAAAAGTGTCATGGTTTAATAAAGTAAATTGAGTTAAAGGGGCACTTAACCAATTTTTTTACATTGAGGTAATTTTAGCGGTCACAAGGAGCCTTACTCTGCCCAGGAAAACAATCATGAATAATGTCTTTTGTGAATCTTGAGGGAAATTTCTCAAGTTATCTCAGCTTTGCTTTGAGCTTTAATACCAGGGAGGCTCCCATGACAAGACAGTATCCTATAGCATTATGGGAGTCCATAACCTCAAAAGTTAAAAAAACAAACAAACATTATTGCACATTCAAATCAGGCAGGACATTTTTTTATATTCAGTTTACATTCTCAAAAATGGAGGGAATGTTGGCCTGCCAAGTATTATTTCAATCAATTCTTTGTTTGGTCCTTAGTTGAGAAAAAAGTCTGATTATATTCATCTCAACCCCCCCCCATTATTGTAGTTAGCCCAGTACCTCCTCCTCACGCTGGTACTCCGCTATCAGGTTGAATGGGATGGTATAGAGCGTGCTGGACATTACGCCGAACACGCTGCAGAGGACGAGTGTGGCGACGACGTTGGGGAAGAGGCCAATGAGGCTGGTGCCCATGCCGAACACGAAGTAGCCCAAGAAGTATAATCCCTTCAGGCCAATGTACGGCAGGAGGAAATGCTGCACATCTGAAAACACACAAACACAGTCACAGACAAGATTAGCATGTTTTTTTCTGGGTGGGTAATTATTAGATCTGATCGGTCTTACATAGCATTACACTTCAAGGCGCTGCTCTAGAAGATGTTGTCATAGACATGACTCTTCACAGCGCAGATTAGAAATCCTACAGCTGACGGGATTTCATTTGATTTGATTTCAGACTATCTTCCATTCCCTCCTATTGCAATTAAAAGCTCAGCATCCAGACTACAAAGGGAAGCACCTTCACAGTCGACACCAACTTTGCTCTTTATGTAGCCTGTTATTTATCTCCCTTTCTACTATTGTTATTTGATGTGGTCGCTTTTGTAGCAGACCATGTTTTAAATTAAAGTGTAGCGCTCGGCACGCCTGTTGGGAAAACACTGGTGTTTTGCTCAAATGGTGCCAGCTAATGAGTAGCTGAAGCCAGCGATCGCCCACTGCAACCTGTTTCCCTGCAGAAGCATGTGGGGCTGTCATTCACAAAGGAGCATGTAACTGCAGAACACGCTGATGTGCGTGGATTGTGGCCACTGTGATGAATGTTCAAATAAACACACAGTCTCTTGCTCTCTGTTTTTGTCTATCACAAAGACACACGCATTGGCATGAACTTACCTGGTTTCCAGAATGAACTGGTCATAAAATGTGAGCTCACATGAATAGAAAGATATAATGAGCTTATGCTAATGAAATGCAAACAATTATTCATTAACATTTCATGTCTTCTTTGAAGACACCCATTAAGCATTCACAGTGCTGGTTGAAAAAGTAAGTGAGCTCTTGGATTTCAACACTGATCAAAACCTCCTTTAACTTCAAGCGAGTTACTTTTGCAGCTGCCGATCAGACCTGCACGACGATCAGGAGGAATTTTTCACCGCTCCTCCACACAGGCCTGCCTCAGCTCAGACGTATTCTTAGGGCATGAACGGCTCTCTTGAGGTTTCAGAGCATCTCTGTGGGGTTAAGGTCTGGGCTCTGACTGGGCTTCTCCAGAAGGAGGATTTTCTTGGTTTGAAGTCATTCCATAGGAGATAAACTTCAATGTCAGGTGGCTTTCTTTGTAGCATCTTGCCACGGACACCATGCTCCATACAGCAACACACCATGATTTGTGTAGAATAGACATTAACAGCAAAATGAACCAGCTCCACTGATTCCTCTAAGATGATACTCTGAGGTTCATGTCTTCAACCCATTTCACGGGAGAGTACCCACGGCGGCCAATCATCTACATGACTCTGAATTTAACTATGAACTGATGAATATCTAAACTCTTTGAAGTGACTTTGCAATGCCTGCCTGACTTTATGCAAATCAACCATGCTCGATCCCTCTGAGATCTCTTTTTTTGTGTGGCATGATTCACATCAGTGTCTTGTGAATAGCAAAGTCACAATGTTTAGGTTTTTTTAGAAATCAAAGTAGCTCTAAACCACACCTCCAGTCTTGTTTCATTGATTTGACTTGTTTTCTAAATCCTGACCTCCATCGCTTTGGTTGAGGTCAAATTAACTAACACGATTTGTGTTAGTTAATTTCTGTAACTTACATGCAGATGTAACCGTGTTTTAAGACAAATTTATACTTAAATGCTGGTACTTCCAAAGGTGTCAATTCCTAATTCTTGCCACTGAAGCACATTTACTTACAGGAGTAGAGAGCAGAAGACACAGCATTAATACACAGTCCCCAGCAGCCCACTTCAACTCCTCTCTCATATGTGATGTAGGCAGTAGAGTTATGTTCTGCATAAGGATTTCCCTTGTATACAATCTGCAAATAAAGAGAATAAAAGCATCGGTAGTGTAAAATACGTTGCACCTTTTCAAGGGGATAAACAGTGGTAACATTTTGCAATACAGTCTGCTGTGTAATATCTTTGTATGAATCACATACCAACAAATACTGGTCTCTACATAAAATGTAGAATGGAGGTAATTAGTTTTGAAAATACTGGGTACATCCTGGGTATAGTACTGGTAAAGACATGAGTTTGTAATTTCACACAGTATTCAGCTGACAAATGGTGTAACTTATCTCTCAGTCAGTCCCAAACATTTGCGTTTCTAGAACTGGCCTTGCCATCCATCCAAAAATACAGAGATATCATGGTATTTTTTTATCTGCAGTATAATTTTTCTCCACTCCTCTAAAAGTTTGTGCTCGCTTTTTCAACACAGTCATTGTTTCTTTCACTGAATCTTTGAATACAAGCAGGAATCTGCAATCGTCGTCAGATTCATACAAGGAAATAACAGTGTAGACCACAGGATGCATTAAAATGTGTTACTGAAACGCTAAAGATGGATAATCAGAAAAGCGAAGGGGATCCAAGCACACAGTTTCCCTGATACAGATGTCACATGCTGGCCACCCCCTTTAATACATGCTTTTATCTTATCCTTCCTATAAAAAGAGGCAAATTCCCTTTAACTCAACAGGGAGCCACTGACAACCCATTTCTTATCCTTGATAACAATGCCTGCAATTTTAGATTAGGTGCTGGTAAATAGGGTCTTAGTGAACCGTGGCAGTGGGTTCTGCGTCATGATGGAAACTGCATCCTTTGATCAGCATGCACACCTTCATACTGTAATGCATTCATCACTATAACACATGCCAACAGGAGATTACACATGACAACAGACCCACCCCCACCCCCCACCCTCACAGAAACAGGGATTAATGGAGCTCGTCACTTGCATTTCATTTCAAGCCATTTTGTCACTTTGCCTCATTTGACATTGAGTCATATTTAGGACTGCAAATAATAAATTATATCATTATGGCTTATGAGGTGATTGATTAAGTGTTCACTGTATGTATTCTAAACTGCTTATTTTCAATAAATGTAAAAAAATAAAACATAGTTTTGCATTTTTTGTCTCTTTATATGTTTTTCCTATATACATATTCCGTGCTTCATAATAATAATGCTATACAAAATATTTCTGCATGCTATTTACCACATACATACACCACATCCAAATCCACAAACATGGATAACTGAATATGCTATGTTAAGTCTGAAGGGCTGCAATTCATTGATTATTTTATTATATTAGAGCAAGTCTCATCCTCTGATTTCCCAGTGGCCAAGGTGACATTTTGGAAATGTCTTGTTCTGTCTGACAAACACTTTATAAAGATGTAAAATCACATTTGGGATGCTGGAACAAGCAGACATTTGGCATGTGGTTTATCAAAATGGATATGTGTGTGAAAGTGGAAGAGTTATGTCATCCCCACGGTGCATTTAGAGTTTGGTTGCATCATAATGACTGCAATTCACTTGAAATCTCTAACAGTGACGAGAGAACAGTCAGTGATTAGGAGTGGCACACAGCAGTAATTTTAAGGCTTTTATGTTCTTAGTCACAAATGTTTTTTTGTTATTGCTGCATCACTGATTGGCTAGACTTTTTTTTTTAAGTGGGTGAAGTCAAGCCCATAAGTCCGGTGTCAGTGTAAAAACACACACTCACACACATACATATAAATACCTGTCCCATAAAGTCGGTGAAGAAGAGCATATTGCAGAGGAAGGCTGTCCATCCCAACAGGTGACTGACACACAGGCAGCGGTAGTGGCTTGGCATGCTGATGATGGTTTTCATCAGCGACCTGAATGTCATCCGCTTCTGGGCCTGCAGATGCACACAAATGATCACAGAAATCACTGCAGACAGCAACAACACTGCTTTTCCTTTCATAGTGCTCATTACTGTCCTGGTATTTCGTTGCTAGCGGCACTTAAGCCCATGACTGACGAAAGTTCAAAAGATTGAATAATATGGAAAAGAAAAAACAGAAACATGTCTGCACCACAAAGACCTCAACTAGAATAAATGAAGGGATTCTACATGAAGATCTCACAGGACTCACATTACGGACTCTGCTGGCATGTTTAAAGATTAACAACTGACCCAGCCAGAAGTCATCTCAGCTGGAATAGATCAATGATTGCTGGTGATTAATTGATGAGTTGATCAAATCAAAAAATGAATTCATCAGTACTCAAATTCGTAATGCGGAAAATTGTTTCACTCACAATTTCATGTTCAGGGGATATGTCCACACAACTTTATAACAGATTCAGGAGGTTATTTGAGGACTTCTCCTAATTAACCTTTAACCCTGTTAATATGCTCAATACCCCTAACATCATAGTTACAATATTTTAATCAGCTAAGATAGCAGCACGGCTCTAGGGATGGTAAACACTGAAATATCTCTAAAACTTTCAGAAGATGAATGAAACTTCATTTTGTGTAGATGTTTATGGTCCCATGGGGATGGACCCTAATAATCTCGGGTGATCCATTGGAATGACATGAAAATTTTGTGCAGATCACTTTGGTGACACTGATTGTTGTAGTGAACGTGTCAGCATGCTGACAGGAGTCTTTAGCTGTGCCTGACTGCGTCTGTAACTTCCTGAAACCGGCGTTCCAACATTCAAGCCCACTTCACGCTGTGATTGGTCGACTGTACCGAGGTGAGCGAGAGGCCACTGAGCTTCTCTCTCTGCTCTCTGTTTTTCAGTTGTTACACAGCTAACGGCTTGAATCAGATATACAGTAAGGACACTTTTGATTTCCATAGTTTCCATAGTGGTCGGACAGCAGGTCAAACTCGCTCTGACAAACCGTGAAGTGACCCTTCATCTTGTGTTGCACTCTTTAAAAACATCAAATGCAGCAGTGAATCCTGACTGGCTGAATTTCATTTAAAGTGGGTTGCATTTGGGTCAAATCCATCAAAAATACTAATTAAAAATCTGATAATGGAATTGAATTTCCTGGAACTTTGCTTTTTAAATATAATGTTTACCTATTTATCATTTGCAGTACTGCAGCTCTTGTGTTTAAACTTTGAATAGCCTGCTGTAACAGCTTTTATTTATTCTAGTAATCACTTTGTGAGATAAAATTGAAGGGTAACTCAGTGATTAACACTGAGTCTTCTCACAGCAGGAAAGTCGTGTTTAAATTCACTGACAGACAGAAAGGATGGATGGAAAGAAAATGAACTGGTGTTAGGTTGGTTAGTGTGTGAAACAAAATTTTTTTAAAAATGGATCGGGAAGCAGAATGTACTGTATTTAGTATCTGCCTGCTCTAAAATCCCACTGCTTCTATGGCTGCACCTTAATATCAAATGGAACCATGGCACTTGTGCATTTTTATACAATATTTTCCCTGTAACTGAGCGGGAGAAAAATCAAATAACATCATCTCTTTAAAAGAAGGCTATCGCCACACCATTCAAACCACGTCAGGTCAAGTTTAAAGTAAGAACTTATATACTGTATACTCACTTTACATGACCACATTACATGTCCATTTTCTCTGCTACAACTAATGCTCTCTGTGACCATGAGCAGGATGAGTGGTTGAGTATATGGATGCATAAATCAATTAATAATGTATTCCACGTAACATATACACACAACATAATAAAATAATTGTATCCTAAGGGATTGTTCAACCCACGCATCACATACCTGCTTATCTGGCTGCTTTGCACTGGAGGTCACAGAGTTGGCCTCCCCCAGAGCAGAGAAAGACCGCGGCCTAAAGTCTGGGACGGGCGGTGGGACAACAGGAGAGACGGACTCTTTGGTCAGCGCACCGTAACCGTTGCTGTGGGGTCCTAGTAGGCGGTGGGCACTCAGGGGTGACGGGTCAAAGGTGGATGGGTCCTTGCCCAGAGGTTGCTCTGGAATGCTGAAGAGGTGCACGGTGAGGAAGACGCTCCAGGTCAGTGCTGAGAAGAAGAAGATGACCTGGTACTCGGAGCCAAGCAGCTGTCCCATCACAGAATGACCCCAGTCCATAGCTCCCACTAGGTAACCACACGCTCCACCCAGGCCTGGAGGACACAGAGGCAAAGGTTAAAACACCATGCGGATAGAAAGGCACTACCTCAGATTTTGCTAAAACCCTCCCTTCCTGTACATTTTATAAATTTCAATGATATTCTTTTTGGACACCATGCACAGAGGCTTACTGTCTGATTAGTCAATAAAACACCATTTTCCACAGATAATCCCTTGTGCGAAGACAGAAGCACTCATCTGCTTTCAAGGCAAGGTTTGTGTATTCGTACATAGCAAATACCAAATTATTATTCTAAATTAGAATGTGTTCTTTGTTTAGTTGCATCACTGCACTTTAAAAATGTCACATGACAGTATGAGTCAAACTCAATATCCAGGCAGAGGATGTGACCCGTCGGGAAGCTGGATCATCGCTGCTTTCACTCAGAGGAAAAACAAGTCTCTCTGCTCTCAGATGGCTTTCATTCACAACACAGCCTCCTCTCCTGACTATAAAAGGAAAGTCAAAGGCTTCAATGGAGGCAAGAGACAGACCACGTCTCGACCACGCACACGCACATACACACTTCGCCTCGGAAACATCCAGTAAATGGGGAAAAAAAATTTGAAAATGAAATACCTGCTGCAGCTGTGGTCCCCTGAGAAGAAATACTGCCCTCTACAGTTGATCATATAAAATGGAGAATATTTATCTACATTTAAGCCACTGGCAGATGTAGATTTAAGTACAAATATGAAAAGTAAAAACAGAGTGCAGCTTGCCACAACATCAGGTAACCTGATTAGTAAAGTCCAGGTTTCTTATTTCCACAATGTCTGCCGATGAGCAGGAAACTGTTGACCACCTTGGAGGAGGCGATGTTGCACCATTTCCATTGGGTTTACACCGTGAATCAGGAGCTCTTGTGGCTTGTGGAGACCAAGCTTTGTATCATCAGCAACAGACTGTCTGTAAGGTCATAAATCTGCAAATGGAACTAATGTTGAGCATCAGTTTCATGTTGAGGTCAGCGATATGTTCACACATAATGATGTGTATTTGTCACTTAAACAGTCACATTGCTTGGACAATAGAGTTACTGTTTGCAAACCTTTGAACTGAACTGAACAAAACAATTTGAATCAGCAGAGGCTGGCGGGAGTGTCATTAACTCAGCATGTAACCCTAACCCATAAACCAGTGTCAATGTCATCTAGTGACAGTGCTAAAGGAAAAGCTGAGGGATCTCACAGGCCATTTCACTTCCTGAGGCAACAATGAATGTTTTAGCAACAATCACAACAATCGACACGGCTGAGACATTTCGCTCCTAGCCACAAATGTCAACGTCATCGTACCACAAAATGAAATGTAAGGTGACTATCAAAGTCATCCGGGCACCACATATGTCCAGATTTTATGGAAATCCATCTGAAATATTTTGTATGAACTGAAGCGACAGACCAACTAATAATGCCATCCATAGAGCGTGGCTGAAAACGACTAGCATGACCTGCTGCTGTTAAACTCACTCATCTGTGACCTGCTTGTGATGATAACAGCGTTTCAGAACTGCCAGATTCTTCCAAGGTTTTTGAGCGTGTCGATAGAAAATCTGACACAAAAGGCACATGAAGGAAAATATGCCAAAGTTCTCGCTCCTTCCTCTCAAAACATCACATACAGTACCAGTGGTGGTAAGGGGCTTCTAAAGAGTCATGTGCCTGGCCTTGGTCTCTCTCAGCCCAGACCCATGACTGCAGCACATGACCGGCTCAGGGCTGGATTACTGCCTGACTAGCATGCTCACACCACCTGGTGCCTGCTGACAGCTGAGCGCCCAACATCATCATGTCGCCTCCGAGCAGAATATTAAAAAAAGATCGTTCTTTGACTCTACATATTTATTTTAACAATTAACAATAAACTCATTTGGAACATATTTGTTGAGGTTATGGTGCTTAAAAGATGAACATGAGATTTCCCACATGAAATACCAAATCATGTTATCTTCAGCTTCACTCAAACAGTGTTAGCATCTGAACAACCTTTTTGTTAAAAGAAAGTGGAGTGGTGGTGGTGGGGGGGGTTAAATGTGTCTGTAAGTGGCCATCTGAAAATCTCTCTACAAACAAGGTCGCAATTATCCAGAATGTCACAGCTGCATTTAGCGCACTCGATTCTCCCTCCAGAAAATATTGAAATTTGGATTGATCACGTGACACGTTGCTGAATCTATTATATAGACCACGTGCTATCGTCTGCTATGTAAGTGGAGAACCTATTCATCTACGAACACAGATGGATGGACAACAGCTTTAAGTTAAAGGCCAACTGACTACAGTATTCAGTAACAGGACTAACACATCATCTATTTATTTTAGAGCATTAAAATGACTTCATAGATCATTCATTCTCTAATGTGTCTTTACAGGTTTATAGATGATAGATGAATTGAGACACAGATGTCAAGTGTTTGCCAAGCAAAAGTCCAGGCCCTAACCCCTGCCCCTGAAAACATCCACAGTATCACTGAACATGGAGACAGCACGCAAACTGCAACACAGTTCATGGAAATCTTCACACGTTCGTCAGTATGTGCTGTTTCCACCCACCGGTACACGCTCAGTCACACCACATGAAGATCCAGTTTGACTCAGAGAATCCTGCCACACAACAGTCACCAAAGAACTGCCGGAACTGATGCCGATTCATTCAAAGCAAATCCGTTGGGATGCATGTTGGAAACAGCCGCCAGGGGCAAGATTTGTGACAGAAATAAACATCAAATAAACACAAAGTGTTTGTGTGGAGTGAGGCAAGATCCACCGCAGTGTTTGTGTGTTCACAAACCTGTGAGCAGAGCGTGGTAGTGCAGACCTCGCTCCTTGTCTTGATGCGAACACACATCAAACAGGTAGGCCTTGATGGGCCCGTCGATGAAGTCTGCGGCGAAGTCAAACAGCACCACTCCGAACATCACCACCACAATGGACCATGTCCTCCTGAGCGACCTGTCTGTGACCAGCGCTGCAAAAGCAGACAATTTATATAATTAGATGACGTTCATCATTTATTCATTTTTTTCTGAACTCAAAGTGACAAATACACAACTGTAATATGAATGGAGATCCACATTACAGGGAACAAGATCCCCGGTGGAAAAGTGTGGAAACCCCCCCCAGCAAGAAAACCAATTATAGGTAGCAATCAAAATTTAAAACCTGACTGTTCTTGTTCTGTGTTCTCTTTAAAAGAAATGAAGGATACAATAAAAAACAAAACAAACACCCACATCACCAGCAAAAAAACACATTTGATTAAAATGTGATTTTGGCAGGACAATGTGTTTATCAAGTGATGAACAATGTACAAAACTATTGAAGGTTTTAAAAATAGATTTAGTGAAGCAGAGAAAGGTCACATTAACAGAGCATCTTACATGAGCATCTTACATGAATTACCAAACTGACCTTTTTCCAACTATTAAACAAACGGCACGATACACAGAAGATAAAGGGTGATTGATGGGAAATGTGCAGCTGTTCTACGTCATTAACATCATTATGTCACGCACGGTTCCTGTGGCGTTTACAACAATCCTGAGAAACACGGACATGTGATCAGATTACCCAGCGTATATCAGGAGAATGAAATTCCTCATAGTCCATATGATGATTAGAAGAAACCCCAGAAGCCTTTTCTTCAGAAAAGAAACAACAATCACAGCATTCAAGAAAGCAAAATTCCTGATTTCAGACCTTCCCCTGAGCAAAGATTTGAAATGAGGAACCTGCACTTGCATTAGTGGCCTACAGTTATGGTCATCATGGAATAGACATCTCAGTTTATTTTACCAAACATCCAGCTTCAAATAGTCACTGTGTTTGCAAAAAAGTTAGAAAACTTCCTATTTGCAGCATTCAATGTCATGACCAATGCTATTCCCTGATCAAAAGATATGATAGAGAATGATGTGTTTTCAGGCCCCACAATTTAAAGTGGAACCGCTCACTGATCTGAGGTATCTACCTGGTGAAAAAGTTTTTTTCTCTTCACTGTTGCCAAGTGCTTGCTCATTCTGGGAACTATTTCATTTCTCTTTATTGTAATGTAAGGTCCTGACCTTTATCTGTAAAGTACTTTGAGATAATGTATGGTTTGAGTTGTCATTATACTACTATTATTACTGAACTGAGAAGCTGCTCAGTGGGTGACAATACAGCAGCGCCTCTGCACTTAAGTAGTTGCAAAGAGGCATGTGGAAAGTATCTGCTCTTTACTTACTTCATATTTCAGATGAAGGTTACAGGTTGTTTTGTGCTGAGAGCTTCTCAGGATGCTGCCTGGAACCGGCATATTTGAGACAGTTTCAGGTGATCAAATGTTACCATGAGTTTTCCGAGTTCAAACTAAATGTACAATGACATTTTCCCAGACTTGCCTCATCGTCCTTTCTATGCCATTGGGCATTGGCTCAGAACCAATCTGAAAAGTCATACGTTTCTCCCACATATTTAACAAGTCTTATCGTTTTTTTCCTAACTGATGTGTCATTTTTTCCTTCAAATTGTTCAAGCGAGCAGATACTGATACACCTCAGAGCTCAAGTTGATGAAAGTCCCAGAGAAGGAAGCTCGAAGGCAAAATGAAAACAAAAGGTAAAAATTATTGTATGAGTGTGAAATTAATCCATTGAAATTACAAACCTAAACAACACAGACAAAGTAATGTTCTTTGAGGAACAGCACATAGTAGAGTTAACAGTTTACATCCTGACAGAAACATAATGCATGAATTTGTTGTGTTTAATAAGTCAGTTATTCTGCATATTTCCATATGCACGTACAATTGAGCTGAAAGTGTGCCGTCACATTTCCACAATAAGAACTACAATTATTTACTTGTTTTGGTTTTATTTGAGATGAAAACTGAACTGAAACAGAAACTGATTATTCATTCTCTCTTATTCACGCAGAAGCAAAGGCATTGTCAAAACAAGAACAAGAACTAAAAATACAACCGTATCTCCTCCTTTTCTTGAAGTCTTTCCTTTTTCTCTCTTCTCTCTCAAACACCCCAACCACACCTACGCCTCACCTGAGATGACAGCATCACCGTTGAGGAAGAGGCTGATTCCCAGCAGCATGAGGATGCCCAGGGCCAGGATGTAAGGCCTTCGCCGGCCCCACGCCGAACGGCAGTGGTCGCTTGCAGAGCCAATGATGGGCTGCAGCAGGAAGCCCAGGATGGGGCTGATCAGCCACACCAAGCTGTACAGGCTGCGGGGGAGGCCCACGCTCAACAGCACCGGGGTGACGAACGCAGCCTCCACGGCGTAGCAAAATTCCCTTCCGAACATGACCAGGCCGTGGAGGATAAGGCGGCCCCGAGAGCGCCTGGGGGGCTCCACGGCCTGGAACACAGCGCTGTCCACGCTGTCCATGTAGTCCTCTTTGGTGCCAGTGCAGTCCGTTGAGTACCGGTGCAAAGACGTGCTGATGTGTTTGCTGGGTTCCGGGTGCCGGCAGGGTTGGGGCCTCACCGACTGGTCCTCTGACAAAAGGGTCATGGTTGAGAGAGGGGGAAAATGGGGTGAGAGCAAAGAGGGAGAGGGAAGAGAGAAGAGGGAGCGAGGAGGAGATTTAGGTGAAAAAGAGACAAAGATCGAAAGTGTGGTGGTGTCTCTCTCCAACAGCCAGGTGATGGATAAATGGCCAGATGCCCAATCCTCCACTGGGGCTCAGCTTGTGCTAATCCTCCTCTCTACTGCATAGCTGAGCAATGAGTCCAAGATCCACACAGCTTTACTTCACATGTGAGGGTCTGCCTCCTGGCCCGAGCAGAGCAGAGCAGGATTCAGTGAAGGAGAGGAGGAGAGAGGAGGAGAGAAAGAAGGGGGTGTATCAAAGAGATTCCTGGAAACACACATGTGAGGAATTTCATGCATGAGAGAGTGGTTGTATGTCGAGAAGACGGTTATTCATATCACAATTAAAGATTAGCCATGTGGTATTACTTTTTTGGTGCCTGTCTTTTTGTTATTTTACATAAGTTTGTCCAAAAATTCATGGTCCCCAGAGGATAAATCCCAGTGAGGTTACTGGTGGTCCTCAAACTACTAGATGGATTAACATGAAATTTTGTTCAGACGTTCATTTTCCCCAGAGGATGAATGTCTTAACTGTTCATCCAGCACCATCATCAGGTCAAAATCTCACTGTCCAGTATTTTGGTTTGTGACCCAATATCTGCAAAACAAAGACTATGATTGAACTTGAATAGACTGTGTGTGTGTGTGTGTGTGTGTGTGTGTGCAGGAATACGTGTGACTGAATACATTCCTCTCATGTGGCTCGTAGAAGGAAACTCAGTCTTGTGCAGATCTAAGTCTTCAGGGCTCCACGAGGACAGCCAACTCACATCATGAACTTAAAAACTTGTCTGAGATGAGTAGTCTCCAAGCCTGTGCATGTGTCATCAGATCATCATGTGCTTAAGTTTGGACTGAATGCGTTTGTGTGTGTGTGTGTGTGTGTGTGTGTTGCAGCCGGAGAAGTGAGATTACACAAAGGAATGCATTCGAGCAATGGGCTTGCTGTATTTGTATATAAGATTTCACGTCACAAACTATAAGCAAGAAAACACAGGCTTTATCATGAAGTGTTTTGAAATTTAAGAAAGCTGGACTTTTTTGCATACTATTGCTATATTCTCTATTTTCTATTCCAAGTCAGTGTGCTCATCTGTGACTAACCTATTTAGCTGAGATGAAGCGACAGAGATGCTGCTGCGTCTCTGACCTTAAACTAGCATTTTAAAAAGACACTTCTGATTGGCTGTCTCATGTCTCTGGTGAACTTCACTTCATGTAAAATTGAGCATTGTCAAAGATGGTTTCTTTGGAAAGTTCAGGTCCAGGTCTCAGAATAAGCAGACAGGCTCTGTATATCACAAGAATATCATTAGGAGTCATTCACACAGACAGTTACACAGAGTGTGAGTGAGTATGCGACATCCTCATTAAAACCACTGCATTAATCTTGGAGTTAAAAACAATATCACAATTGTATTGTATTGTATCTATCATATACTCTAAACAACCATAAAATGAAACACTTTGCTGTAGGTTAATTAGCTCTATGTCAACCAGCTGCAATGCAAAATGCACCTTACACATGAACGTGAACAAAGATGAATCCATCTTTTCAACTTTTTTGTCTGTGTAGCCTTATTTCTTCTGGGCCACAGACATACACTGTTCAAAAGCTATTATGAATCCATCTGTGAGCCGCCTTCTCACACCTAGTGAAATGTTCCATTATTACAAAAAACATGGACTCACTGATGCATCTATTTCTACAATGGCTTGGGACTCAGAGTTTTAGACTGAAAGGAGAAATCTGAAAAGTAATGAGAAAGGGACTAAACCATTCTTGGTTTAGGTGCTTTCATGGGACGTGGTAACAATACCAAAAATATAAAACACTTCCAGCCTATATGCAGCACTTTTACTTGACATGCAGTATTTTTAATTTGTGAGTTTGCGCCTTCTAAGGGTGTGATTGCTTCTTCCACCGCTGCTCAACTCTTTTCTTTTTACAGAGACACAGGACTGGGCTCATCATCAGGTCATCATCCAGAGCTTATGCGACGTAGTCTGGTCCCACAAACAGGGCAAAACCCAGTCGTCCTTTCACGCTGATGGAGAGACAGAAGCAGCGTCCTCCCACTTACGTCATCGAGTAACCAGCTAATGGTTTCAACACCACACACTAAATCCAGCAGGTATGTTCACTGCAACACGCATGTTCACACGTTGCCTATGCCACAACACAAACGGCTGATGAAAGCTTCACGCCTGCCAACGCAGAGGCTTGTGATGTGCAATCACAAGCCGTGGCTGAGCCAAAGTAATTGGAGAGCATTTCACGATCTGTCCCATCTGGAAAAGCTGCACCATACAAAGACAGACTGCAAAATTACAAAATGCAAATTTTGCTCCATCTCTTCATCCACTTGGTTGTGGGCTCAGGGCTCCTGCATGAATGACTTGCTGATGTTTTTGGAGGCATATTGTGTAACTATATGATCATCAGGATAAAAAGCAGCAAGCTTAAAGCCTTTTGCTCTTTGTCCAAAGGTCTTCAGTATTAGAAAGCAGACAATCTGTGCAACAGAATCTCATTCCACTGAGATTAAATAGTTTCATGGGGTGTAAAATTACACTATGCAACTTATATATGGTGCATAAAACAACATGACATCCTACCTATAAAACCAGTATAGAGCACAGAAGATGAACTTCAGGCTGAAGACGGGAGTTAAATGATAAATAACCCTTACTGCTTGTTCAGCCGAACGATTTCCTCTTTTAACCATGAACCAAATTTGACTGTTTTCTTTGAAAGGATTTCAAACACTCTACTGTATTATGAAACGCAGAAGTCATAATTTAATATCATACAGTGACCTACACATTGGCTGGCAGTGTTCCTACAGCATTGTCTGTCTGTCTGTCCCTTGATCTTAGAGTTGCTTTGCTGCTTTGGTGGAAGTCCTAATGAATTTAACTTGACGTAACTGAGTCAGTTATATAAGTTGTAGAATACATTTGATGTACCCCTCAAGCAGTAGGCCTGTCCCACCCCTGGGAATAACACAAGGATCCTGGCACCCATGAAACGACTCACCCTCATCTAAAAGTTCTTCACAGACAATAAAAATCACAAGGGCTCTTGTGTGGTTTGTTGCCGCAGCACTAAAAGCTAATCAAGTGATGGTGCATGTGATCCCTGCGGAGGGATGCTGATCAAAAAACTGAAAGGTGGGAAGCAGAAGGAAAAGGTCATTTTCTAGTATGATTCCTCTCCACCGAGATTGCTCGGGCAGATGGACATGCACATGCTCACATGTGAGGGAATACTGATAATACAAGTGCATGTGTAACATCCATGTGCACCCTCATCCGGCAGATTCCAGTTTCTGTGCCTCCTTCTGTCATCAAGACTGAACTACTCCAACTCTGTCTAATACTGATTTCTCAAACCATGGTCTTTAGATAGAAAAGTAACAGCTCACAGTTGTCTCAGTTATTATTTAAGTAAAAATGCCAAACAAACATGTCAATTTGAGTTTTTAAATGTAAGGAAATGATGCTTTTCTTTGTTGTGTGTGAAAGTTAACTCGTTGTGATGACCTGATATGACAAGGACTCTAAGGGCTCTGGGAAATTAAAATGGCCATTTGTCGCTATTTTTGTGACATTTCATAGACCAAACAAACAAGTGACAACTAAAACTGCAAATAATCATTAGCTGCAGCACTAGACCATGAAATAAACATAGAAAATCTGAAGTTTGACAAGAAAAATCAATTACAGTGCCTTGGTTAAAAAAAGATATCCATATTTATTTTAGTCTATCACTTAAAAACAGTAATTCAAATGACAAATGGTCTGTTGCTAGAATGAAAGCAGGTCCCAGTCACAAATGTGCTCCAATTAAACAATTTCCCATGAATCACATATAAAACTGTAAGTCTATAATGCCCAGTACTTATGATATGGTTTGTTGTGACACCTTGGATCTTAAGATCATCAAACATGTTTCATGTCTCCACCACATGTTCACTGAACATTGTACAATGGGGATTAAAGTAATTCAGTTTGCATACATATTGAACGTTGTTCCAAGCCAGTGCTAATCTCACGCCACATGCCTCGCGTTTGGCCTGGGAAGGTGAGAGTCAGATGTTGGTCATCACCTCGCAGACATTCCTCGCATACTTACATGCCTGGAGGCGTCACACTACAACAGAATATGTAATAATGCATTCGTGAAACAAGATTAAAAACAACTGTAGTGATAGATGGAGGGAACAAACTGGCAGTAAAGCTATCACGTAAGCTTCTCCAGCGAGCGGCAACAGGTTGCTTAGTGACGAGCAGATGACTGGTCACAGTGCTGGGAACACGCGAAACAGAAAACGTGCAGAAAAAACAGCAGAGCGCCCGCAAGTATGCAGAGATGCGACAAGCCTGTCTGAAATAACAAGGACTGACTTCATCTTTCTGGCACCACCGACCTTAAAGGAATAGTTTAATATTTCATCTGTCTCGCAGAGAGTTCTGGGTGAGATGCGCAGCACATGAGTAACTGTTTATCAATCTGTAACTCGCTGTAGTACCTGGTTCTGCCAACAGGCGGCGCCTCTTACTACATAATGAGCCGGAGTTCCACCTGTTCGCTTCGCTTGTTAAGATGGGGCCAAATATCACTTTGGAAAAAGCGCTTAAAGAAAAACACAAATTGTTGCTTTCACATTTCTGTTTTTGACATATTAAACAATCGAGACACAATGTGTTCACTACTGAACATCGTTTTTTGTTTTTTTTAACTTTGGACAGAAGCTAGCCTAGCTCTTGTGGTGTCTGCCCATGCTAACGGTTTTGTGCTACTTACCCATTGTAAGCAAAATTGAGTTGGTGCTTTTAAGACAACGAAATAACAATTAATCCATTTATTGAAATGTAATAATCCACAGACCTCGTTTTTAACCAATCTTAGATTATGTGTGACAGTATTATGTTGCTCTTGAGGCCTTGTATTGAGCATCCTGGTTTTTGACCACACACACTAATCGACAGCTGGCAAGCAAAGGCAGTGAAGAACAACACTGCCCACGACGCAGAGGAAGCTGAAACAAACGATTACCATCATTAATCGATCTGCCTGTCGACTCCAGCTTTGAAAAAAAAAAAAAAAATACAAATTGCACAGAGAGGAGGGAGAACATGGAGTTAATAGAGGGGCAGCAGCTCTTTTTTTGCCTCAAGCCCCACTTCTCGATTAATCCGTCCATGCTGTCAACAGTCTCTACTGAGAATTCCTCAGCGGCAAGTAGACCTACTGATTTACAATGAAGTCTGTGGATTATCCCGCGGAACCACCTTGTCTTTGAAAAAAACTTTTTAAAATGCCACATTTCACCGATTTGAGTGGCACAAATTCCACTCACCTCATCTCAAATCCTTGGCGGGGGAATCTAAGACCACGTCTGGCTAGACAGCACCAGGGACAAGTGAAAAAAGAACTTTTCTTTGTGCGATTTCAATGAAACTCTTAAACCTTTGGGCATTTCAGCTCCATGCTGCTCCAGTCCTTTCACTCGTCACATTTTGCGCTCATTTCAGAGTAGAGTCTTCTGACAGGGCACATTCATGAATTTCTTGATGTCGTTTTTACACATCTAAAAAACAGATTGGCTCATGACATGCACAGCGGAATAAACCTCTAATCTGCACTGTATCTGATTGCCTAAAATCCGTAGGCTTACTGTTCAGATATACAAAACCAGTCCAACATTCAGTCATGCTGCCGTCCGTTACATTCACATTTTTCATAGCACAGTAATAAATACAATAATTGAGCTCATATTTCAAGCATGGGAAACATATTTGCATTTTATTGTGCTTATTTTACAAAATTTGTAAGACTCCAGGCTTGAATTTACATGCAGCTCCTTTCACTAAGGGCTAATTTAAAAGTGTTTCAATAATCGCACTGCTGCTGTGTTTACTGACTTCTGCAAACAGTAGAACAAACACACCGTATATAATTTACATGAAGGAATGGCTGCCCATCCCACAGGGTATGAGCATTTAATTATTTAAAAACCACTCATTTAAACCCTCGATGCTGCACTTGACTGCAGTGAAGTGATGGAGTAACTACTGAACACACAGATGGCACTGACTTAATCATTTACAAATGGTATTGACTGAGTAAACAAATCTCCACTCAATCTAGTGTTTTGCCTCTGAGGAGTTTTCTTCTTTTTAATAACAAAATTAGCTTTGGTGTTGCACACCTTGCATTTTAATTACTTTCTGCTTATCTAATAACTTTCATTACTGTAGGGATTCATTGTGCGCTCAACTGCATATTCGTGTTACATTACCAGGATTAATGACTGCCATGTGTGGATTTATTTATTTCTTAAATCCCCTTAAACTCTTTCTGTACCACTTTCATTTTACGTAATCAACTGCAACCTCTGTATGTTCAACATGTACCAAAAAAAACGATGGGCAATATTTTGTTGTGGCTGTCAGATAGTGAGTACAATGTCATTTCAGCTTATGTTTTATTTTATTCACTTTCATTCTAGGTTCTTTTAGTTGCCTCATTTGACTTTATTTTCACTGTAATGACTTGTATTATTTAGATTTTCCCATGAAAAAGCCCTCGATAACTCTTTAGAAGAATGCTTCAGAATAAAAGTTCATTATGATTCATTTTCAAATCGAGGCATGAACTTCACTTGTTAATGTCTATAAATTACTGTTTCTATTGACCCTTGAATGAATGTTTATGGTGCTACCCTCGCCTTGAAACATACAGCTGAACTGGGTTTTTTTGCAGAGAAGAAAAGACAGTGAAGAACCTCTGTTCTGTTTCCTGCCCTCTCTGATCACGATAAAGTTGATCTCATTTACATTTTTTTTATGAGAGCGCACAGGGGGACCTTTGGCCCTGTCCAATCGAGAACCGCCGACACTGGGAGTGTGTGGGATACGCTTAAACCACAACACACATGTGAATGTCAGGTTCCTCAAGCCTGAGAAAACAATGCAAACAGGAGAGATGGAGAAGCGATTCATGCTTCTTTCCCTTTTGATTTGTTTCGAGAACGTAAGGCACGATTTAGACGGCAGGTGTTAACTCACCCGAAATTCAGTCCATTGAATCCATCTTTTTTTTATCCAAACCATATAGTTGTAACAATTAAGTTGACATATGTTATATATATGTTAAAAATATTGTGCAAACGTTTGACTTGTGCACTTCTACAACTTTGCCTTGACAGCATTGCATTCTACAACCCCCGCTTTTAGCATCTGGTTGATCTCTGCTGATGTACAGCCGTACTCCTCTAGGACCTGGACTGTGTGTTCTCCGATAACAGGGTCGGAGATGAGGCAAGGCTCCGCTGGGGTCCGAGAGAGCACTGGGGCCGGCCGGGGGCTTTCTTCCCCGCTGGAGTCTTTCATGAAAGAAGCTCTTTCGTGGTTGTGTGGGTGTGAGCTCACCTGCTCGAAAGACAGCACAGGTGTAACACAGGCGTCAGTTCCATCAAAAATCCTGGACCAAGCCTCCTGGGTCTTTGAAGCAAAGCGCTCAGTGAAAAGCCGTCTCAGCTCTGGCCAATCAGTGAAGCTCATCTGAGGGGGCAAATCGCTGCCGTCCAGCTCTAAGCCTATGAAAAAAAAACAATTATGTAACTGAATGGAAAAACATGCGCCCACAGCAAAATGATGCAACATAGAGAAATGTCTCAGAGCAGTGGTCACCAACTGTTGGAATCTGCTGTGGTGAGTTATTGAAGTTCCTAATAGAGCGACAATGCGCTTGCTGTTTGGGGACAGGCTGTTGTTGCATTGTGCGAGAACCTGCACGCATCCAACGCGTCATCAAGGTGAACAACAACCGCTTCCGAGACAACCTGCAGTGACAGCAAATCACTCATGCTGCTTGCACGGCACCAGATCTGACCGTGGCTGCTTATGGCACGACTCCGAACTTGTTGTTTAGGAACTGCTGTTTGTGTCAGATGTCAGTCTGTCACATTTCTTTCCCAGCTGGGTGCTGGAAGGAGTGGAACAAAATTTCATTTCACAATGCACTCTCCTTTTGCCTGACTTTCCCCTGGGGTTTTGTTATTGTTGACACCAACAGCACAACACACGTGCGAGCGCTGTCTTTTTTTCTCATCCAGAGAAAGGCCTCCTACCTGTATTCACACACTACAAACCTTTAAGTAGTTGCCTGTAGAACTGCGGTTCGATGGCACCCACGGCCATGTACTTTCCATCTGAAGTCCGGTAGGTATCGTAGAAGGGCGCCCCGCTGTCCAACATGTTCTCTCCTTTTGAACGGTCCCACATACCGATGCTACGAGATTTCCATACAAACGAACCCACGTATGCAGCTCCTTCCACCTGAGGACAGCGAGAGCGGGGTGAAAAGAGAACACAAGGTCAAAGGAGGCTTATATTATCCTCTGTTTTCTATGCGTAATCACTTAAGTCATGTGTAAACCATAAAGGAGAGCCATGTGACTATAACACTATGTCTTTGCTAAAAAGGAAAAGCCTAACTGATATGCATTTATTCATTCATTCATGCATTGATGTTTGATTACAGTCACTAAAACTGCAAGCAACCTACAGTGTACACCTCCATATACTGTGCATAAGTCCAAGGATATACTCTAGCTTTTTCATAGCGTGTTGCTTGAGTAGTCTAATGTCAGCAGCAGATCTCTAGGCATCAATCCAGCAAAACTTTTTTCCCTGAGGGGAAAATTCACAGGAAAGGTGAAATGTCATTCTGCTGCAATAACATTAAGATATCGCATTTATTGTTTGAATACTACAGTAAGTTCCTAGGAGAGCTTGTGAAAATACTGCACAAAGGGTATCCACTGACATTTACTTTATAAACCACCAGCTGCCTACAGTTTATTCATAATGTCTTTGCACAAGCTGTTACTGCTACAGCTGCCAAATAAATAACAAAAAAGCCTGTTCAAACAATAATTGAAATCATGACTTCTGTTATGGGTGATTACAATCAGTTCAGTCAGTCTAACCTCTGTTGAAGTGTGTGCTGCTAAACGATGTACATGTTGGAAATGGCTCAATTATTTTCCTACTGCACCGCTGCTCAGTGAGTCATCGTGGGCAAATGAAAGAAGAGACGACAGCAGCTCTGTCACTGCTTCTTCCCCAATTATTCATTTCCAAGTCAACACTGATGTACTAAATATGGCGGCAGCGGGAAAGCTGGGATGAATCAGCAAATGTGATCTTCTTCTGACAGGCTTTGGTCATGAAATTTTTATTGGTGAACTGTAATGAAATTTCGAGACCATGAAAGCAGTCTGGATATTGAAAAACTTCGTTAACACATGCTTCATATCTTTTTTATTTTCCTCAGTGAATAACAGGCATGCCTCATACTATGAGAAAAAAGGGAATGTTGGAGGAGCTTACTGTCCCTCCTTATTAAAGGGAAGAGAATGTGATGACTCTTAGCTGGAGACAGGAAACCATAATCAATACAAGTAAGAATAAGAGTGAGGTGAGCCGCGACAGCATTATCACTCTGTTGAGGTTAGGGAAAGATTGTGGTCTGGTTTTATACAAAAAAAGTTCACAGGTAATTGAGACGTGTTTATTTCCGTTTAACCAAACCCACAATCTTTCCCAAACCTGTGCTTTTGTTGCCTAAACTGAATCACAGACTGGACTCAGGATGCGAACACCCTCATGGCAACTCTGCTGATGTTAATAAAATCATTGATTAATCAATAGAATAAGAAAAATCATGAATAAAAATAACTGATTGTTGCATCAAATCATATGTCGGGGGTGGGAGGGTGAACACTGGAAAATATCCCCATAACTCTATTGAATTGCGATAGTTTGTACGTGACAAAGTGGCCAATGAATCTATTTTGATTCCAAAAAGATGTTAGCACCCGAGGAGCAGAGACCTGCTTCAACATCCATATTCACATCACTTCCTGTTCGACTGACAGCCTGTGGACAAGCTTATCGAGTTAAAAAAAAAAAAATCAGTACACAGCGTATAAAAATGTATCCAGACAGGCAGCATCAATCCATATCCATAATTTATCTCTGGTGAGTTGTTTGTGCATTTTTATTACCCCTTCACCCACTTACTAGTCTCCTAGCATGGTGTAAGACAACAGGAACAATTTAAACCATCAGGAAAATATTGTAAGAGAAAGTTATTATCATCCTGAGCAATGCAATGATGCACATTACTCACCCCACGAAAGTGGAAATAAACTGGTCTACTGACTATAGATGGCTGCAAGTCAAACAAGTTCTAAACATTATAAGTTATAGGGATCTATGGGAATAAGTCTACAGCTATTTATCTGTTCACTAGAGCGAACACCTCTTACACTCAACAATCAATTACTTATTATGATAAGTAAAAGGCCCTGCCAAATTGAATTTAACAGCTTTTAAAAGTTAAGAAGTAGAAAGAAACAAGAAGTGGTGCAATGTGTTCTCCTGACAATTTAAAGGAGAGACTCCACCATTTCAGGCATAAAGGTCAGTTTACTTGACAGATGGAGCGTAGCTCATCCTGGGAAAACAAGTTCTGGCACTGGCTTTCTTGAAAGTCTGTGAAAATAACCCTGATAGATGGGCTCCATATCTCTTATCTTCATACTTTTTACCTGCTTGATTTGGAGACACAGAGATTGAAAGATGGTGGCTTTTAAAAAGGCATAAGCTGCATTATGGGAAGGGTGGGGTCGTGGGGGGGAGTTAACACTGGAATCATAGCACAAAGTTTAAATCAGGATATCTGAGACTTTGCTGCTTCGATTTTGACATTTTGTTTTTCAAATGTCTCTCGACTACCACTTTATTCCCTTAGAGCTTCTTTGTGTAATTCCAGTGTATCAAATCTACATGGCTGAAACCAGATTACAACTCCACCTCTTTAAGGAGTTCATTAGAGTGGATCAGCTTTGTAACCTCCCAGCTGCTTTAAAGACAGCAGATGTCAGGCACAGCGTGGATTCAGAGGCTTTGGTGCGCGTTTCAAATATCTTCGCTGAGGGCTGCTGCGTGATGATTGTTCCCACTTAAAGTTGATCATCATTTCAAGGTTTGGCACAGTGCAGTGCACCATCACCTGGAAAGGTACTGTGTTGTTTGTGGCAGGAGAAAAAATGTTCTGCTGCATCCCTGAGTTGTAAAGTCTTGCCTCTTAGGCGCATGAGAATTATCTCGGACAACCTGTTCTGTGATTCATCCTCCCACTGGTACCTGCAGCAAGACAACCAATCAAACGCAATCCCTTGTATGTTGGTTGCAGGGCTATTGTCAGTCTGAACGTGCCATGACCCCAGACTACGAAAATGTTGAGCTGCAGCTTGTGCAAAGCGTCTCCACTTTCGTTTGCATGAGAACAGCCATTTTGGTGGAGCAGATGGTACTGTTTGTGCCGACTCGTGCCACAGCACATATTTACTGGAGAAGATACATTTACCATGCTAGCATCGACGATCTGTCCTTTCCCTGACTTTGTCCGCTCCAGCAGCGCCAGGACTATTCCAAGGGCACAGGTAAGCCCGCCGCCTGCGAAGTCTGCCAACAGGTTGAGCGGCGCGTAGGGCTTCTCTCCGCTGCGACCCAGCCGCGATAAAAGGCCTGTGAGGGAAACGATGAGACAAAAGCTTCACACAAAATGGAACAGCTTCACTGTTACAAGAATAATGGAGCACTGGGCAGCCCTATGCCTGGTAAGTAAAGGGAATTTAATTAGTTCAGCAATGGAGTGAGTGATGACAGCCAATAAAACCTTAACAAGAAAAGATTATTGGTTCCTGCAAACAGGAACGCTAGTAACTGTATACAGCTTTGATAACACACAAATGCACACCATTCAAGATTAATTTTCATTTAGTCTAAAACTTTGTCAAAAGTTATATTACCGCTTTTTCTTTTCCTTACTTTCCGGGAATGTCAATGAAAGAGATTTTTTTCTTCTCCGATGCCTCGATACCTATATTTCAGTGTGTGGACTAAAGATCAGAGCCAAGCAGCCAAGCATTTTAAAAAGTGCAGCTTTTAAACTATTTAAGACTATTAAATGAAATATTATTACAGAGATTTATAAAGGGTCAATTGTACAAGGAGTTGCATTTTTAAGGCCAAAAAATAAGTTTATACGCTGAAAAAAAAGTAATTTTATCTTTTGTGAGAGATGAGTAAGTATGATCCAATACTGTCATTCTGTGTTCTTTTCAATTTACAATATTGACTCCCTTCTAACTCAGCACAATGTGGACGTGAATAGAAGCTGTAAATATTTTTTAGCCTTGAATCAAATGCAAACGTTGAATGATTAACATTCCAAGATTTATCGAGGGATTCAAACTGGATATACATTTGAAAAGCATGAGCCCTGTGTGAACCTTCCACTGTATTTATAAATGCTGGTTATAGTCAAGTTTTAAAGGCCAAACTAAGTGTTATCTAGTGCAGCAGTGAAAGACAGGTGCATAGAGAAAATGAAATTATGCGAATGAAAAGGACAGATTCCTGCACATATTTGGGAGAGTTTATTAGAGGCTGAAACTTGGTATTGACGGTTTCTAGAAATTCAGCCTTTTCTTGTTCCCCACGTCATGAAAAAGTTGGACTGGGGTCATCAGCGAATCACCTGCTTCTGTCATCACTGTAAAAACTCAATTCTGTTCCATCAGTCTGCAATCTGTGGTGTATAAAGATTCAATCAAAAATACATACATGTGTGTCATTACCTGACATGGCGAGGTAGTTGATGTCATGCCCAGCTGCCGTGGCGTAAGGTCCACTTTGCCCGTATCCCGTCAACCGAGCGTAGATCAGTTGAGGATTTTCCTTTAGCAGCTCATGTGGACCAAGTCCCATCTTCTCCATAACACCTAAGTCATTATAGAAGTAAGTCAGTACATAATTTCATTGAAACTATTTCCACTCGGTGGGAACCAGGTGGTGAGAGCCCTTCGTCCCTTAGCACTTCTGATTGTGTAATTATATGTTATATATATATAATTAATAATATGGTATTTTTTCATCTAAAGGTCTGTGAAATATGACCACCATGAGAATATGCATAATGCTTTACTATCACATTTGAAATGAGTAGCATGACATTTTCTTTCCTGTCCATTTACTGTAATAACTGAAATAGATCTCACCTTTACGATAGGGCTCGAGGATCACATCAGACTGGACACAGAGCTTCCGGAGCAAGGCCACACCATCGGGGGTCTTCAGGTTGATGGCGACAGATTGTTTTCCCCGCGCTTGCGTGTCCAGAGCCATGGCGACCTTGGTCCGGTCCACACGGATCACCCTGGCTCCAAAGTCTGCCAAAATCATGCCACAGAACGGTGCTGGAGCGAGGCCCGCCAGCTCAATAACTCTCACTCCAGCCAGTGCCATGATGAAAAGACTGTAATGTACAACATGAGAAATACCTGTCAGTATAATGGAACCCAATGAAACACTTTAGTGGAGGGGTTGAGGGGGCCTACATCAGAGTGAAGAGTGAAGTTGTTAGGTATTTCACTGGTAAATATTACTAATAATGTGAGGGTTTTCAGAGCAAAACCAATTATGGCTGCAGTTAGCAGTTGTTTTCATATGACAGCAGCACCCTACTCTGTCTATTTTAGTTGCTTTGTGCTAACTACATATTTGCTATTCTGCGAGATCACATTAGGCCGTGTGCTCTGTAAAACACAAAGTACAAAGACTGGTCTGTAGATTCAGGCCTGCTGTAGCAATGACGTTTGAACTTCGAAGTAGTTGTTGTTAGGTCAGAGTCCAAAGTGACACACTTTATCAAGATGTGCTAACAAGCTCCACCGTGATCGTTAAAGTACTTTTGCAAAGAAGCAAATACTTCGAGTACTCTGTGCAAACCGTTCCCTCCTGGCAGGTGTGCACTGTGTTACCCCTTTACTTTAATAACAGCAGTGGGCTATCACTGTATCACTGGGCGACTCGCTGACAGAGACACCCGTTTTGTGCAGCTACAGAGCTGTTATGGACGACAGAAACCACAAGCCTGCATTATTGGTTGGGCTCCAGTCTGTCACAGTGTAGTCTGTAGTCTATAAGCCTGTACTTTCGGTTTAGCCTACCTTTAGCTTGTGAATCGAGGACAGGACCACCTCTGCTGAAGACGAGTACACACGCCGGGGCGGATAATAATGGTGTAGGTGGGTGTTAACGCTGACCATTCAGCGGCGGTCACATGACAACTCACACAACCAATCAGAAACATTCATAACATTGTTAAACTCATCATTCTTTCCAAATACAAACGACAGTGACAGTGACTCTTTGATGACCTCAGAGTGACGATAGTGAGGATTCTGGGAAATTGAGTCTCTTCCGAAGCCACTCGAATATTATACATAACGTTATCCCAAAATTGCCATAATTGTATATGTAACATATCATAACTGGGGATGCCATAATTAAAAGCTTTGTGTTGTGTTAATATTTTATATGACAAATAAAGAAACCTAAAATTAATCTGCGTTACATTACAATTACAAAGCATTTCTGCAGTGGATGCATCTGAGCCCAGTTATGCACCACAGCTCCTCCACATGGACCAATTGTCAACCCATCACCTGGACAGGACAGGATACCTCTTTCCAGGGGAATACCATGACTTCCTACAGGAAGGCAATGACATTCATATCTGACCCTTGTCTTGTCTGACATTTGATATCCTTTCCACCAAGATCACAAACAGGATGCAGGTCAAAGTGCTGAGTGAAAGTGATTTCTTAGATCTATTTGTGTCCTAAATCACCCCTGTATTAAAACCCAATATCTACATCAGAGAGGGGAAAAAAATCCAATAAGAGTCTTTATTAGCAGGAGTGGGGGGATGCAGTGACTTTCTTCCACTACAAGCTTCCTTAGTCAGATACCCCCCCCCCCCACGCACACACACACACACAGACACACACTAAACCAACCATGCTTTTATTAGTTGTTTGCTCTATATTGATCAGATGGCACTTGTTGTCCGACATCTGGACTGAAGGTCAACAAAAACAAAGACCTCCCTGAAATTGAAAGCACTTCTGCCTATTCAGTTGTGGAGCAAATACCTATGGCTCAAATGTCAGCTTTTACGTAACCAAGTTGGATGCCGGTCTCGATGGACCCTGGGTTTATGCAAGATTTATATGGGTCATTTCATAAATGCTTATAACCTGTATTGCGGGTGAGATGTGCCTGCTGAAAGTTTTTTTTCCCCACACAGCATTTTATTAAGAAATTAGTAGAAAACAAATAAAAGAAAAAGAAATGCTGCTGAGGAGAGAAACATTAAAACTGTCCTTGTGTGGTTATTAACCTGTGACACAAAACAACTTAACTCAACAAACAACTGCATTCACTGCAGAACCAATTTTAGAGGCTGTTAGAAACACTAATATGCATATCATGGAGCTCCAAACAAACAACCAAGCCAGATGGAGAACTTTTTTGTTAGAATGGAGATCGATATTTAATAATACTACCACTTTTTCTTAACAAGTGAGAGAAAATGTGATATATTCTAATATTCTGGTCCATGTTCAAATCAGATGCATTCACATCCTGTTGTGGCTCTGCAACATTCACACTCTTTCTCTAAGGCTTGGGTTCTTCGGTAATGATGAAAAGATGTGCAGGGCTTTATCTGGAAAATCTGGGTTTTAATTTACACTTGTGCTTTACACAAGTACTTGTTATGTACCTGAGCTACCTGCCATCACATCGTTTTGCTGCATTGCCAACCCGTAGGGTAACAGAAGAAGCTGTCAGACTTTCTTTCATTCAAAAGGAAATTACACAGTCAGTACTTTTGAAGGTTTTCTTTTCTCCATTTTTCTGCTCTGCTATCGGCTTGTTATAAAATGTAGCTTTCTCTACCTTCAGGAAACAGCAGGATTATTTGCCACTGCATTTCACAATAAAGTAGCAGGTGACTTATTTTGTAGAAGAGGAAGCTACACTGATTCCTTTACTCTTGGACAGAACTCCAGGTTCCCTCAAAACTCATGGGTTTTTGCTCGTCAAAACTGACCCCAAGTACTTTTATATTTCTTGATCTTGAGATTGTGTGAAGGTTTTTTATACAATATTGTTATAATATAATTGCACAGAGAGTGGGAGGAAACATTGGGTTAGCAGGGCCCCAGCAGTTCAATTTTGTACAATGGCTCCACAAGACTTTAATCGTAACATTTTCAGGAACCACTTGAAAGTGGTTCTGTTGGAATACTGTGACAGAGGAAAAGTTTTGTTAGGGAATGTGACATTTATCAAAACACATGGTGAAATGTCTCAAACATTATCATGAACACTGGGTGTGATGTTTTGTCTTATCATTATAAATAATAGAATAAATAGTGCATAGAATACATATGGATACGTCTATTTGCCACAGTTGGAATGAATTTAGTGAGAAGACCTTCTCAGTAATAACACCTTCTTGGTAGAGGCAGCTTTTTGATTCGAAGAAAAATACACAACAGGCCATTTTGCTGGCTGAATGTAATATCCCAAGGATTGGTCAACCCACACAAAGAGAGAGAGGGGGGTTAAGAAACTAAGGTAGTGGTTGGCTTCTCCAGCAGAGGTACATTTTGCACCCCCATTCAGGGGGCTCAGCAACAGCTCTGATACAGTACATCTTCTTTGGCATGCTTGGTGACAGCAGCAGAGGTCACACAGGCCTGAGGGCAGAGTCCTTTCAATAATGAAATAATGACACTGGAAACCTGCAAAGGCCTGCACCAAAATCCCTGCGAAAGTATCAAAAAAATTTACCACGCCAACCATTTTGTAAGCCAGGGGGTTGGAGGCAGTTAACCTGTACCGCTGAGAGGTTAATAAAAGTAGCATGGGAATCGCAGAACTCTGCTGCCCTCTGTTGGCTATGCATATGAAACAAATAGTTTCACAATGAGCGTTTAAACGTACTGCAGTTCAGGCTTCATTGTCATTGTCATTAAATTACTCTCAATGAAGCACTCAAACAGCTTGTCTGAAGATGATAAACAATGCTGGAAACAAACTTCTCATCTCTCATTGTGTGGGATAATCAGTCTGTCCCATGCCGATAGCAACAGAAGCTGCATGGAGTTGTCCCTAAATCACCAAAACAGGGGGTGAGGCTGCCAAGTCCTTTTTCCAAAGACCGGTAAAGACTGATTTAAGATCATCTACAGATGTTCACCCACAGTCTAAAAACAAAGCCATGTTAATGTGTGAAAGGGGGCAAATACCTTTAACAGAACAGAGAAGAATCAGGAATCAGAAGTAACAGCGCTCACTTTTTTCTTCCTAGTATTTCTTTTATCACTTTCAGATTTGTGTGTCATGGTATCCTAAGATATGTCTCTCTTACAACTAGGTTTTTATAGCCTGTCTGATAGGGTTAAAAACACTGCTATTTTGATTTTGTAGTAAAGCAGCACATACGCAGTGGCATGATTTCAAACTTTCACTTGTTTACCAAGCATGGCGGTACTACTCGGGACAAAAGAAAGCATTGTTTGTCTGCCATGCCAGCAGCACTGTAGGGGTGGCAGTCTTGGTCTTTCAGTGGGCTTGCCACTTTGATCCAGTCTGAAATACCTCAGCAATTATTCAGTGGATATCCGTGAAATGCTGTACAGATATTTATAGTGCACATTGGATGAAATGTCATGACTTTGGAGAATTCCTGACCTTTCCTCTTGCTCCACAAATAGGTCAAAGTTTAAAATCTTCCCATGAAAGCTATCAATGTCTACCAGATGCTATGGCACAGCATTTTGGTGATCTACTTACAAACTAATGTATCTGAGTTTGAAACAGTTTGTGAAATACTCAAGGAACTTAAAGTATGAATCTGTGTACATGTATAGGAATTTGCTGTTTCTTCATGAAAGTACAATTTAAACTTGTAATGACTACAGCATTATTAAACTGCTTTAGGTGCTCGCAGCAATTGCTTAAGATTAGGGAAAGATCATATTGCATTAAAGCCAACCTTTAATACAGAAAAAGTTCACAGTGATTTCACACAGTGGTGTCAATTTTCTTTGTTGAGCCAAAACAATTGTTTTTGTGGTTTTGGAGAGTCTAGTTTAGCAGCAAAGATATGAGCCTGGAAAACTGCGTTAACATGCTTGTTCAAGCCAAAAATGTGTGCTGGACACTCGTCCTCAGGCAAAACAGGGGGACTTCACTCAGAGTATGCAAATTTACCTGTCCAAGTATGCATTCATTGTAGAGTGAATAGGAAAACTAAGTTAAAAACCCATATGCGGTAAGGTTTTGAAAAAGAAAAAAGCTGACTATATCTTTTGTCCCTGTATTGTCAGTATGTCTCACTGACGAAAAAGGGTATACTTAACTTAAAGAATTGCAACTACTGGATAACTCATACTGATTGCACATGGTTTATTCTTTCAATTCTCTGTCTTATTTCTTTCTTTGTAAAGCACGTTCTTTTCATGTTTTGAAAGTTGCTATATAAATAAAGTTAATATAATTCTTAATGAATAAAAGACACAAATCAGTGAGTACAACAGCAAAGAAGGAATAAAGGAGGACATAACAACGAGAGGAGAATCAGAATTCAGCTTTAATGAGTGGAGAGTACTCCTGAATTATACCTTACTTTCAAAGACCATGTTATCTGTTTACAGGAGCGTAGCGAAGCTATAAGCAAAGCCTGTGTTATAAACATCTTTCCCCAAACCCTCCCCCATGACTGATCTATTCTTACTTCAGCATTGCGCCCTAAATATTTAACTGTCCTGTGAGCTTAAATTAACAGCCTCAGCCCCAGAGAGAACCCAAGCCAGCATGTACACAACTCATCCAGAAGTGAGACATAATAAGCTATAATAAATCAGAGAGCAAAAACACTGCATGCGCTGCATTATGTACAACTGGAACAAAGTTCTTATGTTTTCACTTTACTCTGAATTATTCATGTATAATGAACATATTTAAAGTCTAAGCTCACCTGTGATAATGCTCTCTTAGGTTGGATAATGTCCCCAGGACTTTGCATGTAAAACATGTAAAAAATAGGCAAAGAGGGGAAGAAAAACAACTCGTTTGAGCATGTGCGTGTCTTTGAGTGTCCGTGTGAGTGAGCAGTCATTCATTTTGGTCACCCTCAGGCCAGGATTTTTTCAGACCGTCATTATCTCGCAATGAAAACATTCCCTTTGGATCCCTTTAGAATAGCCACCCTTCCTAAGAAACCCAAGATATCCTGAACATAGAGAAGTGACATCTAATATTTTCAACATATAAATAATCTGGTCAATGATATTACTGTCACTTAAATGTATAGCTATGATGAAGTTGATAAAAGTAGTGAACTGGATAGGCACTCACTTTCTCAGTGTTGAACAGATAACAGCCTGGAATGTTTTTAATCCAAATATCCAACAGGAATACAGATTAAATTTGCCACACCATCAGACTACAACACAATGTGTGTTGGGAATGTTGTTAAATCTACAAGAAAAGCATATAAACCAAGATTTCAAATGTAAGTAGAGGGCAAAAGCCCCTGCACAGCAGCCAACTATTCCAAAACTTCTGGAGCAGCAACAGCAAGGCCACGACCTTTGCTTTGCTTTGCTGCTTAACATGTGCCTCAACCAAAAGCATCTGATCAGGTGAACTCCTTTAGTAACTAAGTACTACTAGTAAGTTTCCTTGTCTTGATTATGTTGAATCTGTAATTTCCTCATGCATCTGTCGCTTTAAGGCTGATTAGAGAGTGGAAAGCAAGGCAGAGAGTTAAAGGATATAAGACGATGCCAAACTACTCAGAGCCCTCAACCATTAATCACCAAAACCCGCTCCTAACTTAAGATCCAGAAAGGTGTGCTCCTATTTCTGGATGCCAGTCAAGGGCCTAAAAGCATCATTTATGGATCTAGGCATTATTGTGGACTCTCTGATTACCCTCATGGATGAGGGCTGTGTGAGGAGGCCAACACCCATCCACGTTTTGAACCACTGGAATTAAAAGGGCAGATGGTGGAGCAGGTGGGGGCCTTCACGTACACTGAAATAAACAGAACCATGTCCTTTACTGAACTCTTTTTGCAGAGGAAATGCTAGAGTGTTAATGTTAGAGGTGAGACATTTTACAGTCTGTCAGCTCACCCACAGAGTCAGTCCTCGCTCTCAGCAACACACCTTGGTACATCTGTAACTTGGTTAAAAAGAAATACTTGATAACTTAATAAACTTTTCTCGGCTCATTAACAGTCCCCATAACTCATTCCCCTTTCTTTTTGTGCTTTTTTGAGCATTTGTTTATTTTTTTTCCTCGGTAGCCTATATGTGCCTGTGTGAGGCAGGTCAAAGCCAAAAATTCCATGAAGTTCCATTGGGTTTTCAGATTCTCAACTAAAAGTAAATTTCAAGTTCACAGTTGAGACGGTAAACACATAAACAAACAAAAGACTGCGCCAACTTGCAGAACAGGTTAACTAAGCTGACATTGTAATTTTCCATTGAAAGACTAATGTTTTTTTTATACTTCCACACACTTCTAAGCTTCAGCACAAACATAAAACACATAGATGGCGCACCATCTGCACACAATGCAGCGTTGCACTGCACTTATTTTCACACATTCTGTTGTATTTGGAGCGACACTATCACTTTCCAGAGGAGTATATCGAAGTGAAGCACATATTACCTGTGAACATATTGTCTTACTATAATCAGACAAAGATCTGTTTGAATAACAACTGTCCAATAATTTGAGACAGTCAATGGTAGTTCAAAGGAGAAAACATCCCCTTCAAACTGAGTGCACGACTGATTGTATTTTCCTGTTATGTTTAACGTGAGCTTGATGTTTGAAGACAGCTGTTTCTAGGACTTTTGGGCTACCATAGTCTATACAATGAAAACCACAGGGGGGCTGCTGGAGACAATAGATATACTTCCTATAGTCTATTTATAAAATTAGGGCTGCAGATGTAAAGAGCTCTTGATTTTGTTCTTCAATGCGTCCATTCTTTGAAGATACAGTATATTTTGTCTGGGTTTGCATGTGTACCTGATTTCCAGCTGTATTACTTGCATTCTCAAAGCTACTGTGGCTATTAGACAAAACACCCACTTGCTCACACTGGGAAACTGTAGGCTAATAACAGTTAGTGACAAAGGCATGTGACCTTCAAATCCCTTCAAATGGAACTTTGTGGAAGTGTGGCGGGAAAGTGAAAGAGTGCTCAATAATGTTGTCCCCAGATCAATAGAGTAAGTAAGTAATTAAAATATTATTTACGAGAGCACCATTTCAAAGCCTACGTTTATACAGTCTTGACAGTGGTGTCATTGTGGACTCATAAGGTAGAAGCCACACCAACTGACAGGATGACTGCACTTCCTAACACCATGATTTCATAACCTATAGGCAGACAAGATCAGGCTGTATCACACGATATTAAAGTAGCCAGTTAGAGTGTCGATGCTGATCGGCCCAATCCACGTCACACTTTCTACAATGGAGCAGTTTCCTTTGCCATTCTGTATCATCTTCTACTTTCTCCAAATGACTGAGACCGAGAGTATCATAACCCATGTTCAACTTTCATGCCATTAGATTTTTAAATGGCCATGTTGTATCTGTAGGTGACGAGTCTGTGAGGGGTAAACAATAGTTCCAGCAGGGTGTACCTACTAAAATTACAACTGTGTACATTGTATTGTTCTAGGTTTCTAGGTTTAACTGCATCATATGTTTTATGCATTCTCTTGTCATATTTGTGTGTATTTTTAATGTTACGTGTGGCTATTGGAAAAAATGTTGACGTTAAAGATTAATGTTGACTGGGATAGAAAAAACAGGTCACTGTAGACTACTTCTCCTAAAACTTGACTCAATGATCGCCTGTTTTAGTGGTGGGGGAAGTACACAGGTCCTTTTTATCTGAGTGACAGTGCAATATAACAGTGTAAAAATACTCCATTACAACTAAAAGGTGTGCATCCAATCTCTTACTTTAGTAAATGTACAACTTACTATAAAATGCTGGTTAGTGTATCTCTTAGTTTAACTTTAACTGTAACACGTAACATGCACCCCAAAGGGTTTCACATCCTTTTTTCAAGTTAAGTAATGACACATCACCCCAAAGTAACCCTAAAGTACAGAAGCATTATCAGGCACATGTTTTGATGCACAAATCTGTGCACTGTTTGGGGAAATGTTGTATCATTCGAATGTTATCATTCAAAATTTGAATCTAATTTAAAAGAAACTATGCATTTGGAGGAGAAATGTCTCTCTGATAGCAGTGCTGAGATAATTGAAATATGGTAAGAGGTTACAAACCAAGATAGGTTGGAGTCCCATTTTTAATCTTTAACAATGTTTTGTTTCTTTTCTCTAAAGTCTTAATCTGATCTGAATCTTGTGTCTGTTGTTGTCTGGTTCATGTAAAGCAAGAAAAAGTACAAAAAACATTCCCATTTGAAATTCAGTATAGAAGTATAAATATAGCAGAAAATGGAAATAGTCAAGTGAAGTACCTCAAAACTACACATGAGTCTGCTACTTGAGTAAAGATGTTTGGTTACTTTCCACCACTGCAGGTTTAGAAAGCTCATATAGTTGTGAATTTCCCCAGAATGTGTTTTGGTGGTGAAAGGCTATAGCGTCAGACGGTAGTATATCATCACCTCTACCGAGGAGTAGAGCACACTACTTCTTACCAGCTACCTTGTTTCCTTGACTCTTGTTGCTAGGGATTAATGTGCACCGTGTTTACTGGGGAAATACCCATAATTACCAAACATTATGTAAACTGTGACAGTCAGAATGAGGGCACCACATCTGCTTTCCCCTCAGTGTCTTAACATGATCCCCAAGCTACAACTGTTGATAAAAAATAGAAGCATTAAGACATTCACTATAATTATGTGTCTATGACTTTCATTAAAAGTAAATGCTTTGAAAATCTCATTGAGTAACATAAAAGCCTGTTTACGTGCCTGTGTCAATGTCTTGTGATAGAGTTAGTCTGCTCTATCAGAGTTACTGTGATGGGTGTAACTTGGTGAGAAACATTTACTCAAATACTGCACCAAGATACTTGTGGCGCTTTTACTTACTTTACTTATAGGATGATTACATCTTCTGGCACCTCTTAAAATCTTCCACCCCTTGGTACAACTACTTATACTAAAGTAAACTACCATCTCTGCTATTCAACATCTGAAATGAGCCATTCTGCATAATGAGCGTACTTTTGGTACTTTGAGTAAAATATTTTTAACGCACGACTTATTACTTGTAGCAGAGTTTTTGCACACGTCTGAGAATTTCTCCCAGGCCAGCAGGGCTTTAGAGTTTCCCTCGCTCTCAAGGTTGTAGCCGCAGGCGGAAGCGATTGAACGTTTCATACACTCAATGCAACACACAGACACACCCCCTCCTTCTCCACCCCGGCGCGCGCCCGTCCCACCCCCTCCGCGTGTGCACGTTCTGCCGCGACCAACCAGCGTTGTCTTGGCCTGGAGGGAGGGAGCGCCTTCGCGGACCGCTACAAATACTCCGTGGCACTTTTTATGATTGTTTGCAGCCGTTAGGTCGCCGCCTCAGACTGACTACAGGGACCTCGTGGTTGTCAAAGGGAACCGCTTCGCTGTGAGAGTAAAGTACAGTGAGCAGACGTCCCCGGAGCTCTCTGTAACTCGGAAACAACTCGGGAGGACTAAAACATCTCACACCGTTACTCGATCGCTCGGAGCAGGCAACCTTAAACAAAACTTTACTTCAACTTTTCTGCAAAGAAAAACCAAGCAACCCCAAAAAACGAAGAAGGAAGACGCGAGCTCGGAGCGCTAACTTCACAGTCCCGCTCTCTTTGTAGGATTTGCGAGTATCCGTCCTCCGAGCGTCTGTGCCAGCACCTGCAAACATGACACGAAAATCCCGTGTGATCGCTGTGGTCGGGGTCCTCTGCGCCGTCCTGCTGGTCACTGGGATCGGCTTGTTCGTGGGTCACACTTTCCGCACGCTGATGCACAACCGCCTCAAAAAGGTAAAAAGAAAAAGAGAAAACGTCATCCTTGTAACGTCATACTGTAAGCAAGGGAGTTTGAAAGGCTAATTGGGCTGCACCTAACGAGTATCTGTGTCGATTAATCGATTAATTTACAGAACATCAAGGCTTCATAAGATATATTTAACTTTTCAATGGTTAGCAATTTCTAATGCGTTATACTTATAAGCCCTGAAGAAAAACAACATTTTGATGTAAAAACATAACTATCAAGACAAAACGTAAAAACAAAGTTTAAAACAAATGATGGCATCAGACCAATTTTTGGGGGGGTTATTATCATCAATCATTAAATGTTGTGACATGGTTAGTCTTATTGGCTCGTTGCCTGTGTGCTGTGACTTTTTGGTTGGTGGTTTGGCATTGGTTGGAATAGACAGGGATGGACTGTGTTTTGCTTCCTGTGAGCGGGACTCTGATAAGTGGCTTCCTACTCCTTCAGATGGAGGAGGATGGGTCATTTTGGGGTTCAGTGGCCTGTGCTGTGCAGTCAAAAGTTTCTCTGCCCCGCAGTTAGATGGTGCGTTTTAGATAAAACTTAATCAGAAAGACCTTTTTCCAGCAGAGGGTGGATCCAGAAGAAGTCCCAATGGCCCACTGATGTATGTTTCTGATGTCCATGCTTGTCATTAAGACAGGAGGTGGTTGAAAGGCAAATTCCACAGCTAAGAATATGGGCTGGGTCAGTTCTCAGTATCAGTTGGTATTTCTGTCACATGTCAAAGATGAAGCTGAGTCTGCTGCTGAAAACAAATCAACACATAATAAGAAATGTAGTTTTTTCAAAATTTGGTTCATCCCTGTAATATCAGTTATCAAAGTTAATCTGGTCGCACATGACATGGCTTGATTTATAAAGCCTTTCTCAGAGAGATTCCCAGCATCAATGCATTAACTATAGATGTTTGAATATCCTAAGCTTTCATCACCATGTGATATGAACTTGTGCATGATCTCACTCTTCAGAGAGCAATTTTTGTAACAGATCTTTGCAGTCCCCAACTTCGTCTCACTCTTTGGTTTGCGGGAGGAAGAGCAGTAGATACGACTTTGTCGCTGATGGGAAATGGAAATTGATAAAGTTACGTAAACATGCTCTCTCCTCTTGACCATGTAGCTCTTAGATTTTTTTATATTGAATTCCAGAGGTGGAGAAGTTAATGGACCAAAGACTCAAACACATTTCAGAGCAGAAAACATAAACATATGTTGTATTTCAGTTTGGCTGCATCAGTGAAAACTTTGCTTCATTTCTTTTACAGAAATACACCTTTTAATCATTTTAAGTTTCAGTCTAGAGATTTCGTGGATTGTCAGTATTTTAGACTGTATTAGGCGAGGAACTTCAAAGTGTTTGATAACAGTTCAGGTATGAATTTACTGTTGGCCCGCCTTCAGTACTATCATACGGCACGCCTTTATCCTCTATTTTCATATCAAACCTGCTTCCCCGTAACAGGCGTCAAATGTTTTTTATCAGAGAGGCTTAGTACTAACTTTAGAGGTCAGGCAACATATTCACAAGGGCTTCTAATGCTGGGAGTGTTACAATTTAAAGAAAAGAGTAAAGAGGCTACTAAGGCAAATACCTACAGGAAGAGGAGAAAAGTGAAAAGTTCCCAAATACTCGATAACGGGTTGTTAATCTTTTGCTGCAGATAAGATCATGCAGTTGATGAAGTAATGCCACTTCCTCCTTTTAATACATTGATAGCCACAGTTCATTTCTTCTATTTGGAGAGTGTCTAAAGCCACCAGAAACAGAATAAAAAATTGTTGGAATGACTGATAAAATGATCACCGACAGTTTTAGTTTAGCATCCACATTTACTCATGCATTAACAAACACCTCTAGGCTTGTCCGTTAACTCAAAAAATAAATTGTTTACTCAAAGTCTTTAACCTTGAGCCAGTCTGGAGGGGCTCTGCAGTACTTTCAATAAGTTCATAGTTGTTGATGTAGTGGTTTTTGAAGATACTTGTGTGGACCCCTCAGGAAGGTGCAATCTGCTGCCTCTCAAGTACAAAACAAGAACGGCAGGTGTATAACCAGGAGATAAAATTGCTGAGGTCAAGAGACTTGGGGAAGGATTGAATCATGCTGTGTGGGTGGATTACTAGTATTTCTTTCATTAAGAAACCATTTTAACAACTGTAAACTCAGTATGTTCAAGTGTGAGAAAATACCACTGACAGCATTAACCATATGTCCTAAATTACAGTGTTTAAAAAAAGCTTATAGCAGGGGTTGTTGTGGCAGCAGTACCTGCTGGCATTTCCCCACATAGACATATTTACCCAAGGTGTAGAGTTTATGACCCTTGCTGCAGATTCCGCAGGGGCTATTTTTTTAAAAATATTGGCAGTTCAAGTTTTGAATCAGCTGCAAACTAGTCAGTTCTGAATCTTTAAAACAAATGTCACTTAAATTGGTGACAGATCTTTTAGGTCTCCCTCTTTCTTACATAGTTTTATACATGCAGAGTCAAAGAGAGGACACAGTACCCAATCAGCTATTGGTCAAAGTGGTTCCTTTCTCTTGAGTATTAATTACATGATCAGGCAGACATACTGTATTTGAGAAAAGAAAAAGAACTCTCCTACTTCAGGTAAAAAGAAGATCCAATACACGGTATGCTTGGGTGTGTCATAGATGCAGATAAACATGTGCTGTCCTGGCATTCAGAATTATTTAATCTGTATCAAGTTACCACCCCACCCACCCACCCCTAGTTTCAAGAATTTCATTGCGTAGATACCCTCCCAGCAGACTCTTTGTGTGCTAAGCCTCTTTCACAGTGCGAGGTTCATTGGGAAACTGGCTGGATTGGCAGCCACTCAGCCTCCACGTGAGTCAAGCGGGGTCACTATGCTACAAGTTGCTGACGTACGTGATGCTGAAAAACGACCTGTCCCCCGAATAGGAATTTGGTAATTCTGTGTCGACTAGACGTGGCAGCTGGCAGCCCCTTGCTGCTCGTTGTCTGCTAGGTTTCATTCTGGGTTTTAGTTCGACACAAACACTTGCAAGGTTTTATTGTGAATTTAGGCTAAAGTGTTAAGCCAAGCCACCAGTAGAAGGTGGAGTCTGGAGGATTGAGCTATGATCAAATTATTAGGAGTCAACCATATTTCATGGTGTCCATTTTTTGCCCTCAAGCAACATGTCAATTTAAACACATCAGTGCTTTGAGCTAAATGCTAATTTCAGCATGCTAACACATCATAACGGCAGGTGTGTTTACTGTTGCTCATCATCTTTGTTTGACACATTGGCATCCAAATGTGCTAATGTTTATCAAGGCACACAAACTACAAACACACAGTTTTTAGTTTTGAAGGTATGTGGTGATAAACCAAAGTGTTGGATACAATTGATGTGTTGATGGCACTGGAAATAATCACCAAAATAATGACAATCCACCTGACTATCTGGTCTGGTCTGGTCTTTATAATTACAGACCACATTTCATGGCAGTTCATTAAATGAGTGGCTGTTAGTAGTGATTTCATTGTGAAACAAAGGGATGGACAGACATCGCCATCCATGGAGACAAGCGGATACAAATGAATAAGATAAATAAATCTATAATATTCATGTGATTCATGCTGTAAGATCTTTACGATTATATTTTTAGTCTGTTAGTGAAAACTGGGCACAGGGAGTTCAGGTTAATGTAAAGCTAATCTTAATTTGACTTTTAGATGTGCATTAGGTGTTTGGCCGCCGCTGAAACAAACCCAGAGTATGCAAAGCTTGTGCACCAGCCCTGCAGGATTTGGTGAATAGCCCGGTGTTATTCACGTCTATGTACTTGCCTGTCTCAACATCAAAGCAGCAGCGGGTTGTGTATTTATGTGTTCACTTGCTGCATGTGTTTTCATATAGGGAGTGGTGTAGAAGTAGCGTTAGTAAATGCTGAGGTGAGGGAGGGGGTCTTTGTTCCTGTTTTCCCACAGCGGTATTTCATGTAGCGCGTTAGGAACAGTGCCATATTGGTTGTTCGAAGCCTGAAAGGATGGCATAGACCACGCTGTCCCCCTCCTCAGTGTAAGGTGACAGCTTTATTGTCCTTGGCTACTCGGCTAAATGTTCGTCTCTCAACAAGTAAAAGGAACCCCGGGGGGGTGGGGGGTTGCTGTTCTCCCCTGAAATGGGACGGGTCGTTGTGCTCGGTTTTATTTCATGCCGAAGTGTTGCTTTCAACTTTAACACAGATCTGACACAATTAGGTCAAAGTGAGATTTCCTCTTGATGTGTCTCATGAAGAAATACTAATCCTCTTGCACCTTCCCACTTCTCTCTCTCTCAACACTCACTTTTCCAGTATCCCAAAAGATTCACTCAATGATTCAGAGCCTGGACGTGTTCGGAAGCGGCAATATCTGCTGGGACAATTTTCTAGCGTAATGTTTAAAGGAACAGGATGGCAGAGGTTTGTGCCCGCGCTGCACCGCAGGGGCCCCGTAAGGCTCGGCCCTGAGGAATGTGGCTCAGATGATTACGGTCGCAGTCCTCCCGCAACCAGTGGGCTTCCAGGTCTCTGCATCACATGATCTGTCAGCGGCTCTCCCCAAGTGTAGCCCATTGTCAGTGGCAACCGTTGACAATGGCACGTGGGAAGGTTCTCCCCCTAATACCATTCATGTGTGTCTCAGGCTCAGACAGCGGCTCCCCTCCACGACCCCCCCCCCAAGGATGTTTTTGTTCTCGGGGTTGTTTTTACTCGGAACAGGCTAATTGCCATTGCAAAGCCTTCTTCTTTTTTTTTTGCAGGAGATCCATTAGACGGCTCCATGAAAACAGACTTGAAAAAGTCTTAATAAAGTTTTGGTTTCTGCTTGGTCCAAATAGTAGGCCTTTCAAAGGTATTAAAAACCTTTTAAATTTCCCCTTGGCCTTCGATATCTTTTCTGCTTACTTGAAAATGTGTTTGTATGTGATTCGAGCAAAAACATTTACCTTTGCTGCAGACCTCTGACCTTTTTATGTATAAAAAAATCCTTTGGATCAAGTTAGTTTTTCATTCTCCCATCCATTTTCATCTGCCTGTCAAGTTCAGTGATCAATTGACAAGATTATTAGGAATTACTGTTATGTGCTACTGTGATAAAATGTTATGCCTCATAATCCTTTTACTGTCATACTTCCAAACAGGAAGATTTAATTATAAAACATTTAATTTAACTTGGTGTACCCAGCAGAAACCGTGTACAACAAAATCATATAACAATCATCTTCTTGTTTTTTTTTTTTTTATTTGTTATATGTGTAATTAACACTTTCATTCTCTTACACCTCATCAGGAGATTGTTTTAAAGGAGGGCAGCCGTGTGTTCGAGTCATGGAAAACCCCTCCCCCTCCCGTCTACATGGAGTTTTTCTTTTACAATGTGACCAATGTGAAAGAGTTCCTCCAAGGGGCCAAGCCAGAGGTCAACCAGGTCGGACCGTACACGTACAGGTAGAGGTCACGGGCTGCACACAGTTGTGCATGTACGGGTTGCCACAAAGAACGCCCTTGCATGTCTTGCATGAATCGTGTGTTCTTCTGCTTTTGAAATGTGTGTATTATTTGCAGAGCAAACAAAAAAAGGAAACGTCAGATTACGCTTCTCTGATTTTCCTCTCTCGCGCTCTGTTAAGTCACTCAGTCACTCAAATGAACTGAAGGGTTCATGTTACCACATCAGACATTGATATGTACAACATGTCTCATTTCCTTCTCAGTCTGTCAAGTGATAAGAAACCAATGGATGCTGTGTTGACAGGAGGCTGTTGTTTGATTAAATTACTGTATTAACCTACGTTTCCAGAAAGCCTAATGAAAGTGGAAAAAAAGATAATCTTCTATCTTTATTGTATTTGCACAGGGAGTACAGGTACAAGGACAATGTGAGCATGGTGGAAAATGGCACAAAGGTGTCCGCATACAACACCAAAAGCTTTGTATTCCTGAGAGAGAAGTCTGTCGGTGACCCAACTGTGGATACTATCACCACTATCAACATCCCTGCTTGGGTGAGTGATGAACTAAATGCTTGAAACAAGCAGGGGATAGAAGAGCGTGTGCTTGATTTCCTTCTGCATTTGTTGTTTCCTCCATCCCACGTCCCCAGGCTGTAATGAACAAGTTGAAGGGGAGTCTCTTCAGGTCCTCCTTTTTATCCGTATGGATGGACAGCAAAAAGATCGGCGTCTTCACTACTCACACTGTGGATGAACTGCTGTGGGGCTACACTGACCCCTTGCTGACCTACGTCTCCAGCCGCTCGCCTGACGTGGATGAGGTCTTCGGCCTCATGTACAAGGCATGTGTGGATATTAAAAAGCTGATGAACCAGAGCTGGATTTTGTTTACTAGAAGGAAGATCTATTAATTAATTTTTGATTAATTCCCTCTTGAAAGTCGCTGCAGCTGGTGTTTTCTTTGATAAGAAATTCAAGTGTGGAAAAACTGTGAATGCATGTTATCAACTTAAATGTTTGGATCTATTTAGAAAAATGGAAGTAATGATGGGGAATTCGTCTTCCACACCGGGGAGCAGAACTACATGGATTATGGCCGGGTCCATACATGGAAAGGTCAAAGGTAGCACTGATGCACAAACACTCTCTCCCTGCCTGTCTTCATCTGTGGTGACGAAACTGGGTAAACGTTGGATCAAAAAAGTCGACCAATGGTGCTGCTTTTTGCCATTGACAGCGGAGTGCTGGCTGGTTTTGTTTGCTTGTATGTTTGCCTGTTGGTCGAGGCTGGTAGCACAGTGCACAGGGCAGGACATCCTGATACTCTAAAATGCCTTAATAAAAGTTTTTAAGTGACTGTTGCTAACCCATTTTTCTTTCCATTTTTATTCAGCTTTTGTCTAAATGATGTACTGGCAGTTTAAATTCCTTAGAAACATTTAATCATTGCCCAAAGAGATACCCTCTGTGTGAACATTGTGCATTATTAATTGCATAAAAATTCTCTTGATGCAAAGATGTTAAGAGCTTGTTTGTTGTGACACTGGTATTTTGCAGCGAGCTGACGTTCTGGAACTCCCATCAGAGCAACAGCATCAATGGATCAGATGGAAGTGCTTTCCATCCCCTGCTGAACAAGGATGAGCGCATTTACATCTTCACCCCAGACCTCTGCAGGTACAGTTTCACAACCACGGTTGCTTCATGTTGCACACTTCCCATCTGATGTCCCTTTCTAAGATTTGTAAATCGCCGTGCTTAATTATTACTTTGACCCTTTGACTTTTTCCTCTAGCGCCACCAGTAGCTCAGAATTTAAATTCTTCTAATACTTTGGTTTATGACCCAACACCTTCAAAATGAATTTTTCCTGTCCTGCTCCGGCAAAGAGGAACATTGGTGGTTCAGTGGTTCAGTGGTAGAATTCCCAGCGGCTCGGGTTTGATTCCTGGCCAATGCAACTGACTTCTTGTCTGACTACGTGCACTGTGTTAATCTGTCGTGTGGCTACTTTACAAATCAAAGATGTGTGTGTGTGTGTGTGCGTGTGCGTGCATCCTCAGATTTGTCCCAGCCTATTTTACCTCAGGGTGGTGTGGTTATCATAGGTTATGGAGTGATGTCTATTTCTGGGACATGACCTCAACCGAAAAGGGTGAACTCAGTTCCACACAGGGCGGGGCGGGAGCTTTCATATCTGGTATGGTATGTTCACAGGCCTTGCATCCCATGGATCGTTATCATAACATCCTGCTCACTTACAAACAGCACCGCAGGTGATGTCTGTTTTCTTGCCAAAGTTTTACTGCCTATATTTTGAGGGCTTAAAAGAGTCTAATGCCAAATTTCAGGAAACAATGTATGGAAAGGCGGATCTGGAGTATAATGGAAGGCAGCTCAGCAAGGAAGGAGAAGAGATAGTCACATCTGTGGGAGAGAAGGGCTGAACTTAAGCTCTTCACCAGCTGGAACAAACAAGTCGAATAATGTTTTCCATGTTAAACTTCTTCACATCTTTGAGTTAATTCTGCCCGACAAGTTCAGCGTGAATGCGCGTGAGGACATTCAGATTTAAAGCGGATCCTCCTGGAAGGTTTTCGAATCAGGATATGTTCTTTGAGAGGTTGATGGACGTTAGAGAATGACCTCTCACACACTGACTGGTGTGTCCTTGTTTTTGGAGATGATGGGGGTTTCTAATTTAGACAATAACCTTGGCCTCAAAAAACACAAGCGCACGGAAAGAATCTTTTGGTTGCACCTTTGACTCTGATTGTCAAACATGTCAAACACCCCCCTCCCAAATGTTTACCGAACACTTTCACCTACTTATTCATTGCCTGGTGGCCTCATTATGGCTGTCTGCCTTATTGTGACTAAAGGGGAGGCACCCTCCCTGCCTCCAGTGCTTTTTGCCACAATCTGAAGAGGAAATGTTCATTTAAGTCATGTGCATTCATCTTTCACACACCCACACAGCGTGACACAACCCTAAATCCGTGTAGGAGTTACGTTGAAATATGTGTTTCATTTGACGACTTTCCCATCCCATCCCAATGAAAAGATTTAGATCCAAAATAACCATATTCTTGCGTGGGTTGAATCTGCAATGAGCTCATATCGTAACTCTCTCATGCTCAGCACTGCAAGGAAGAGACTTTTCAGTCCTGTTCTGCTGAAGAAACACGTGAGGCTTTTTACTTGGCCTCTCTCACAAAGGTCAAGGGAAAGGTCCGTACAGTATTGTTGCAAAGTTGGTGGGCTGTGTAGCTCAGGGCCACATCCTCACAGCCAGTTGGCAGACATTATACAGACTCTTTTGTTCACTCTGAGAATCGTCGGGATTCCCAAGATAGGACAAAACAGCAGATACACAGAGCAAGAGGGCGGTAATGTCATTCTCTTGGAAGCTGTAAAAGCATCAAAGAATAATTGAAAAGTTACAATTTCTCCACTCCCAGTTCAAAAAGTTGACCCACCATAAAGGTGAGTCTGTACATATCCTCTCGCACTTACTTGGATGAATAGGTGTGGAAATTTATTGCAGTAATTCTGCAAACCTGTGTGGGGTTTTGTGATTCATTTGCCTCTTTCATCCCTGTTGAGATATCACTGTAATATTTACTATATTCCCATTTTATGCAGAATCCTCTCATGGCAGTGGAATTGTTCTTCAATCTATATTTGGTCAGGTGACGTTCAAGCTTCCTCCCTTTCATCCAGGTCGATCTACATGGAGTTCGAGAAAGAGGTGGAGGTGAACGGGATCCAGGCCTACCGCTTCACGCCGCCTCGCTCTGTGTTGGCCAGCAAAGAGGAGAACCCGGCAAACGAAGGTTTCTGCGTCACCCCACAAGAGTGCCTGGGGACTGGCCTCCTCAAAGTCAGTCCCTGTCGAAAAGGTGAATGTCAAGCGTGTTTTTTCTCTTGCCTTTCGCTCTTTTCACACGTGCCCCATTTGGTTTTGTACGCACTTCTGCTGGCACGGCTCATGATTTCTTCCACACCGTCAGCATATTTCTTTTCCTCTCACTTCCTTATCTTTACTGAGCTGTGCATCCTGAACAAAGCAGCTGGTAAACACACACCTTTACTTTGGAAGATCCTTGATTTTTCTTTGTACCCGGCACAATTTTTAAAACAATACAAAATCCAGTAATTCCTCCATTACTCAACTATCACCAGTTATCAGCAGTGCTGCTAATACTCCCTAAATGACCCATGTGACACAGCTCTCCAGCCCTCACCTCACCTCAGGCGCCATCTGACCGTTACTAGACCAGTAGCTCCGGTGGAGGGTGGGGGTGGGTAGTTAGCCCTGTCACCTGATTCTGGCCTTGAATATGACCCTGCATTATCTTACTATATGTGTTCACTGTCCACTTTTGCCCATATGCCTCCTTTTAAAGACTATCATTCCCTTTCATTTAGTTTACTTTAAATGATATAGTGCAGTAATTTAAATCATACATTTCAAAAATCTTTGTGGCAACCATTACTTTGCATTATTTCCGCATCAGAGGGCAAATACTTACGCCCTGCTTAGGTCATTTTTTGTGTCAAAGTTTTATTATTTTTGTGAGGTAACAAACTTGGGATCGATGTGAAATGAGCACAATCTGTTTAGTGGTGACAGAAGTCAGGTTGATTCAATGAGTGTGCAAAAGAGTAGGTTTCAGATCAGATGCTTAGGAGTAAATACAGTGATTAATGGTGCATGTACCAACACAAGTGAGTGTGTGTGTGTCTTTGCACTGAGGTGACCTCGTGGGCTGCAACAGGAAAAGCCTCTCAGGTGACTGTGGGCATCCAGTGTTTTTGCTGCACGTCTGTTGCCAAACACAGGAGGAGGAAAACTGTCACCTCTGCCCCACATCATCAGCACCTCTGACTGTGCCACCGTTTGACTCCTGTCCATGGACATCCAGAATGTGCTTTAGTCGCAAAACGTTTAGTCTCAAGAACGTGTCAGTGGACCGTACTGCTCCTTATTGTTGAGCCGAGGCAATGTTCTAGAAATGGTACCGTGTCCTGAGCACAATCAAAGGAAGGAACTCGGCTAGAGGGACAAAATTCTGCATCTGTTATCAGTCATTAATTAGTTTAGTAAGAGGGGTTGTGTTCTATTCATGTTCTTATTGTTTATTTCCTTCCGAAGAACGACCCTGAGCAACATGCCCTGTGTCCTCTGAGGATGCTTATCTCTGCGGGAAACATGACGTGATTGTTCTTTTGTGCCTTTACCTTTGCATCAGGAATGGTGGAGGTTTTTATGTCGCACCGCTGTGGCGTGGCCCCTCGGTCAGCACGTATGAAGACATATTATTTTACATGAGAGGAAACGTTATGCTTGTTCCACTGGTTCCCTTGACAGACTCTGGAGAACTAGTATCAATAAGGAAAGACTGAAACGTGAAAATATAATTCCCAATTCAGGTGCACTACAGAGGTCGCCTAAACATTGCATGTGTTTTGTGCCGATATGATGGCATAAGGATGCTCGCTAATCCACAATAAATTCAATTAAGGTGTAATACCTTGGTACTGTGATGGGGCAGCCCAAGTTGCCACTTGTCATTATTGAGTTTCACGTCTCATTGAACCCTGATTAAACATCGTCACTTTGGATTAACCACACAGGTCATCACAGTCAACATTTACCCCACTTAATAAAGCAGAAGAGACAAGAGAGCTTCTCTTGTTGTGACTCATTTACTGACAGTAGAGATACACATCTTTTAAATAACTCTTGGCTCAGCATCACATGCTCAGATTAATTTTATCATTCCTCCTCTGAATTCTCCTCTCCTCACACAGGTGCCCCAGTGGTCGCCTCCTTTCCTCACTTCTACCTGGCTGATGAGAAATATGTGGCTGCCATTGAAGGCATGTCCCCTCAAAGAGAGCACCACCAAACGTTCCTGGATCTGAACCCGGTAAGCGACCCGGACCGCGGTTTATCAGCCTCGGAGCTAAATTCTGGGGTTGTGATTAGTGAAGTTTACACTGTGGCTCATGCAGGACCAAAGCAATTCATTTGAGTAGTGTGAAAAGGAACATCATGCCACATTAAATGTACTGCTACACCACCTAGTGGTTGATAGGCACTATTACAGATGTTTATTCTTATAATTGATAGCATGAATATCCTTATTGTACTTGTATGCTAATACTGTTCTTTGGTACTTGTACTTCTATTGCAAATTTCCATTTAATGGCACTTAATAAGGTTTATTTTCTTTGTAGTTTGCTCATTTCTTCTGACTTTAGCTTTGCCCTTATGGACACAAAACAAATTATGGAGCAAAATAGAGTGCAATAAATTGTCCATCTGATTATAAAATTATCATCTGATAATGTAATTCACAGAACTCAAACCTTTACTTTGATACTTTAAGTACATTTACCTCTCAGTACTTTTTGTCATACTTTAGCATTATTTTACACCACATTTTATTTATTTATTTATTGTTGTTTGTAGACCACTGGAGTGATCGTGCGCGCAAACAAGAGAGCACAGATAAATGTCTTGATGGAAAAGATTAGAGGATTTCGGTAAGTATCTGCATCCAAACGCAGGCGGAGCACTGTTATCCTGCAGTACTGATGTATGTGTGTTTAATGTACAGCGTATGACTGCCTCACGCTCCTTTCACTGTGTTCCTGACAGGATGACCTCGGGCCTGAATAACACAGTCTTTCCTGTTATGTTCCTCAATGAGGTAAGAAATGCTAAACATCATACAGTACAGATTTTATTCAGAAAATCTTAAATTTTTTTCCACTTTTATGGATAAAAATCTTTGCAAAAATAAATATGCCATTTTCACGCAAAACCCTACTTGTTTTATACATCAGGAAACAACATTTAAGACACAAACTGTACCATTACACAAATCAGGATAATGCTGCTCGAAAATCTTTGTGTACAAATGGCATTAATCTACAAGCTTTTCTTTCCATGGTGTTTATCGTTCCAATTGTTATTTTTAATGCACAGAGTGTGGTGATCGATGATGCGTCCGCAGCAAGAGTGCAGAAGCTGCTGCTGATTGTCACCCTGGTGTCCAACTTACCGCTCATCATCGTGGCACTGGGCATCATCATGCTCTTAGTCTTCATCCTCCTCCTGGTCCGGGACCGCAGACGGAAGGTACGGCGCAGCTTCCCACACCATTTAACTCTAACAAGCTGCAGTTCGCTCGCTTCGTTCTAATAAGTTATTTGTGTTAATCTTCTGCATAACTTGTTTGTTTGCTTAACGGCACCCTGCATGCGTATTCATCGCTGTATGTCTCTGTGCAGAACGACGTTAAGCGCATTGTTTTTACCAAGGCTCTCTATGCTGTAAGTTCGCTTTGATTATATTATTTCTGCTTCATCCAAACTTGTGTCTAACTTTATTACATATTGTCTATATGCATCTATAATCCCATTTGTCAATATGCAGTGAGATGCCTTCCTCCCTTTCTTAAATATTTCTGGTGTTCTGCAGCAGTGCAGTGCTACATTTAAACACATTAACAAAATAATAGTAAATAATTAAGTACTGAATAAAAAATGTAAATGGCACATTCAAGGACAAACTGTTTGAATATTTCCATATGTTTCTAATCTTCTTTTTTATCCCAAATTTTCTCACTGCAGAGCTCTGCTGAAGAGGAAACCTCTTATTCTCCATGCAATGACAAGGAAAAGGATGATCCACAAAATGGAACCTACATTGGTATGACACCTAACGCCGACCCACAAGCTTGAGAGGGAGGGAGCAGACAGATGCTCTGTACAGTGACAGCAGCCTTCAAAATCCCGACTACTGATTTGGATTTTCCGGAGAGAAATTTTTCTTTTTTTAATTTTGGGGTGGGGGGGGGCTTTTTTAGTCTCAAACATATTGTGCTGTATGTTACTTAGTTTTACTCACAGAGTCTCCAGGACACTGTATTCTCCAGGAAAAGAGGAGTTTGACGTGTGTGTGTGTGTGTGTGTGTGTGCGTGTGTGTGTGTGTGTGTGCGTCTCATGATGGGGAGTTCCCAACACAAACAAAACACACCCCTCAGATTCTGAGGTGTGGGACAATCCGATTTCACTGCTGTGGCCTCGCCTCATTCTCTGTACACCTACATTATATTCTTGTCTTGCGTTGAACTTTCACATTTCAGTAACTGGGGACTATGTAACAAGACATAGAGGGAAATTTGGGACCAGGGTTATGACATCCATAAAATGTGAGGTTTTTTTGGATCTCCTACCTCCCTGTTGGGGCAGGTATGAGATCAACATACAGCAGGTCTTCTCTTTCTGAAGACAGTCAAATCAGTTCAGTATTGTAAGTTTCATCTGCATTTCATCCTAATTTTAATGTTGCAAAACATTTTCATGGCTCATTGTTATTAATGCATTCTTATTCAGAGGGATACCTGTGCACATTGTCATTGTCGCCGCACCTGAGAAGCCTTCAGCCTTTAGATGGCATTTGTTTGTGTATATATATATACAGTGTAGGATGTGGTGAACTGCTAACATTCCTCTGTGTATGATGGGAATGAATATCAGATAAAAACGCTGTATATATCGGATAGTTTTAATTTTTGTAAAATGAGAAGTCCTTCTCTTTTTTGTAAATGTTAATGGTGAAATGTTTTATGAAGAACATCTTCAGTCACAAACGTCTCCACGTGTCATAATGAGCTGTTATCAGCAATCTTAATCTGTGAATATCAGGATTTTGTGGTTGAAATGGGGATTTGTACTGAATTTATGTGCCGACAGTATTTTTGACCTGTATAACTGATTGTACTAACTAACATTGCCATATCAACATGTCATTCAGCTTACTATCATTTCAAAACATGCTTTTATGAAGCTGTTGTTGAATGCCGTTACTAGCATCTTTAGTGCTAAATACGACAACCAACAAACTATTTTTTAATGAAAGACTCGAGGAGGTGTCCAGCCATTGTGAGTCAAAGCTCATGATTGTTCAATATTAAGAAATGCTGTAGTTTGTGCCTTTAAAAGAATCACTGTTACTGGATTTCTTTTTTGCCTTTTTAGTTTTCACATATTTTGTGAAAAGCATGCCATGACATACCAACAAAACTACTCTCAAGTGCATATCTTCCATCTACCAAACAAAAATTGGGGCATGTCGAGTGGTTTTTATAGCTGGCAGGGTAAAACTGCACTTGCACACTATGCTTGAAGATAGATTGCTGTACAGAGGTACAGCTTTCTCACTCAAGGCTGGTGCAAATATTTAATTTCAGGTGCCTTCTAATGCAATAAAGAAAATGCTGCAGGATGACTAAATACGAACTGTGATGAGCTTTTATTACTACTTTTACTCTTAGTGGTATTATTTTTACAGATGACTGAGTTACTGAACACCACTTCTTTGTTATATGCACTATTATAATAAGCAATGAATATATCAGACATAGCGGAAAAGCTGTTTCACTGAGACTTTTTTTGCTTCCTTGTGTGATTTTATGTGTGTTTGATGTATACTTTAATTCAGTTATGTACACTAAAAAAAAACTGAATGAGAATAGAAAAGACATTTGAGTGCATAAAGTATAGTTATAAATTCATGAGTGGACAAATGAATAAATTATTTTTTAATGCGGCCCCCCCACCACCACCACAGTATTACACAATATTAATGTAGTGGTTAGAATAAATTATTCTTTTACACTGATTAAAAACCAAAACACAAAAAGCACAACATGGATTGTACACAAGGCTAGTTTTGTGCCATACTTTGATTATAGTTTGTACTTTCAGACATTTTTGTAGAACCAGGTATTCTTCTAATTGTCAGCTCATCTTCAAGTATTGGCTGTTAATACTGTTTTTACTGTGAACACAAAAAAATAAAAGTAGTTTTAGTAAATGTGTCTTTTCATCATCACACAACATTTCATCATTTTAGTGTTTGTTTAGTTACATACAATTCATAACTGATCTCTTTCACATCTTGGTTTTGTAGTTAGTATTTTTTTTAAATTCTCAATAAAGCAGTGAGGATACAGATTACTGGGCATGTCCTCAAATGTACAACAGTATTTCAGCTATTGAAATGAAAAGTACTTACTAACCAGGCGATTCGACTATTTGATGGAAAAAGATATGAAAATCATATCAAGTACGAATTTTCATTAAAGCAGAGTATTTTTTCATGCTGTATGTTCCCTGCAGTATCTAGTAGTAACCTCTGTTCCTGTCGCTAGGCGGCGGTAATGCGCCGCTGTGCTGGATGATAACTGCCTGACCTCGAGAAGGAAAAGAAGAACTGTTTCCGTTGACAGTCAACATGGCGTTCAGTTTTGGCGGCACCACGGGCAACACAGCGACAAGTATGTGGCGTTTTCGTTCAAGTTGGGATTATTTGAAGGAGGCTAGAATATGGCGCTTATTTATTGTGAATGTGGCGTTACATTGTCGTCTAAAACATTGGCGGTAAATGTAAACAGGCAGCTGGCGGCTCACATCATGCTACCGTAGCATGCCAGCAGGACGGTTGGATCGTCTACCGGCTAAACTTCTTGAGAAATGGTGGTAGAAATGTGAAATCATGCAGCAGATTGTTCAGCCAGAAATGTTGTCACTTGTTTCTAATGTAAGTAGCTTAGTCAATCTTCGTCGTTAAAAATAATCGTTAAAAATGTGCCAAGCTGTTTTGGCTAATGAACGCTCCTCGGTAGCTAGCTTGAAGGCTAACGCTGGCAATTGAAACAACTTCCGTCTTGGAGCTGTACTCTCTTAACACAGCACTCTCTCCGTGTTCTTGTGAAGGCGCCCCGGGGTTTTCTTTCGGTTCGTTTGGTGCTAAGACCACAGCATCTACAGCTTTTGGTTTTGCCCCCGCAGCCACCACCACCACGGCCTCATCCGGATTCGGCAGTAAGTCCTGGAGGTCCTGATCCTCACTCACAGGGCCTCCACTGTGGTGTCGGTCAGTGGTCACTGACTCTGTATTGATAAAGGGGACGTTAAGCAGATGTTAACCAAAGAAATAAGTTAATTTGTCAAGCCTTAAAACAATAGTAAAGTGCGCATATGAACACTGAATCAGGATTGTGCTGTTGTGATTATTTCTCTGTTTATTCTGGCCATTAAGAAAGCCTTTCCCAAAGTGCTTTCAATCGGACCACAGTCCTTGTTCTGTGCAAGGAATGAGCACGTAGGGTGTAAACTTGTCCAAAAACAGAAGTAAGTTTTTGGGGAAGACGAAAAGATTGACTCCATTAATGTATACGAGGAAAAAAACCCATAGTATGTTATAGTATGAAGGGGGACTGCTTTCTGTTTTCTATCTGTTGCTGTTTTGTTTGTTTCACTCTGACGAAGTGTAAGCATGGATATGGAATATGGTTTGTTTGTTTTTTTAGTAAACTTGTATTCAGACCTAATTGTGTGTCTGTTTTTGTCTCTTTTGTTGTAGCTCTTACAGCCCCTGGTTTTGGGGCAGCCACCACCACTGCTGCTGCACCAGCATCAGGATTTGGTTTTGGCTCCACCAACACTGGTAAGATTCACAGGTTATTAACCAGACAGTTTGTTTAAAAATAGTTTTTAATAGAAACACAAAGACTGTGAGACTTGTGGTCGATTGTCCTGCCGTTTAACTGCTCCATGTCATTCTCTCTTTCTTGCTGCCTGCCTGCGCTTGTTGCAGGATTTGGGGGGCTGGGAGCTGGAAACACCACGGCTGGTGGGTTTAGTTTTGGGGGGTTTGGTTTAAATGCCAACCCAGCAGCAGTCAGCTTTAATGTGGGGTGCTTTGGTACAGCAACCACCACTGGCACTATTTTCAATTTTGGTAATAGCCTGGCTAGCACAGGTAGATGACCTTTGTGATTGATTACTCAGTCCAGTCTGTCTGTAAACACACATTTTCATCCATTTTCACATCTATGTGGTGCAGTGCTTTTTCATCTCACTTGGTGATCTATCTAATAAAACATGATTTCTTCTCGTTCCCATTTGCATGAGGAGATAAAATGTTGAATTGTACTTTCATTTCATTTGATTCCTTTGAAAACCAGTACATTTTCACCTCATGCGTAAGACAGAAAAATTATGTTATGCTTGAAGGAAAGAAAATGTCCTTGTTATTAATCTTAAAAGCTTTGTTGTGATTTTTGTCTTCTATCTTTGACATAATCAGTGATTTCGTTCTTTGATTCTTTGACATCTCTTATCTCATTTGTTGCAATTTACCTTGTTTTTCAGGAGCGTTTGGTGGCTTTGGGACGACAACAACAACTGCTGCTGCACCAGGTTCCACTTTCAGCTTTGCTACACCCTCCAACACCACAGGTCAGTCGTAGAGCTGCCTTCAATTTAACCAATTATGCATGTACTTTCTTTTTTCATCTTTCAAGACAGAAAAATATGCATGGACACTTATTGTTTTTTTTGTTTTTTTTTAAATGGGACATCCAGTAGTTCAGCCCAACTCAGACAACAATCGTCAAAGATTTAGATTGTTTTATCAGCTGTAATGAAATATGATAAGATATGCACCCTGAATAAACAACAGTTAATAAAGCTTTTACACTGCCCTTCCTAAAATGTGCTGTTGCATACTGCCTCATACTCTGCTTTGTGTTTAAGCAACTATAGGATCTTCCACAAGAGGTCTCAGTCACACTGCCACAACATGAGTTCTTCCTACTGCACAGCTGGCAGCCTGTTTCTGTGGACTTCACTGGCATTCAGTAACATTACTTTCCCACTGTTCTGTTTTAGGAGGTCTGTTTGGTAACACACAGAACAAAGGGTTCGGATTCTCTTCGGGGCTCGGAACTGGGACCGCTACTGGGACAACAGGATTTGGGACTGGATTAGGAACAACTGGCCTGGGTGGGTTTGGAGGCTTTAATATCCAGTCAACTCAGCAGCAGCAAGGTAAGAGCCCGTAGAGCTCAAGTTACACACAATAAAGTCAGGGAAATCATTGACCTTCCACATATTAATAAAACATAAAATGACAGTCATTGAAGTCAGAACTTGCATAATGTAGTTGCAGAAAACTGAATTGTAGCTCTTCTTCCCCACGCCAGGAGGCCTGTTTGGCCAGCAGGCCCAGCAGCAGGGCCAGGCACAGCCCACCCAGCTTTACCAGCAGGTCACTGCTCTGTCAGCTCCCACCTTGCTGGGAGATGAGCGGGACTCCATCTTAGCTAAATGGAACCAGCTGCAGGCTTACTGGGGCACTGGGAAGGGTTACTACAGCAACAACAACCCACCTGTGGACTTCACGCAGGAAAACCCATTCTGCAGGTTCAAGGTACAAGGAAAAAGGGATGGATGATTACAGAGGTCGGAAGTGTTTGTGGTTGTTCCTTTTATGTTGAACATCAAATGGGAGTCCTCTGTGTCTTGTGTCTCCCAGGCAGTGGGCTATAGCTGTGTTCCAGTAAGTAAGGACGAGGATGGTTTAGTGGCTTTGGTTCTCAATAAAAAGGAAGCTGATGTGCGAGCGCAGCAGCAGCAGCTGGTGGAGTCCCTCCACAAAGTCCTGGGAAGCAACCAAACCCTCTCTGTCAATGTGGATGGTGTCAAAGCCCTGCCAAGTGACCAGTAAGTGACCATCACTGCTCCACACATCATTCTCTAATTCTCAGTCTAGGAATTCTGGGGATTTTTACCTTTTGATGTATAATCGACAAATTCATCATAAAAAACTGAGGGTCTTCTTCACGTGTCCTCTGACTCTCAGGACAGAGGTGATTATTTACTTGGTGGAGCGTTCCCCTAATGGCACCTCCAAGCGGATTCCCGCCACCACGCTCTTCAGCTATCTGGAGCAGACCAACATCAAGGTGCAGCTCACGCAGCTGGGCGTGGCCATGTCCGTCACACGCACGGAGCTGTCACCGGCACAGCTCAAACAGCTGCTGCAAAGTGCTCCTGCAGGTACATGTGCGCGTGAACGTTTCTTTCATCCTCTCACCGAACTGGAGTTGTCGGTGTGTGTTTTAATCGCCTCGATGATGTCTCCCCTTATTAGGAGTGGATCCTATCATCTGGGAGCAGGCAAAGGAAGACAACCCTGACCCAGAGAAGTAAGTCAGTTAAGAACACGTGTTCAAGACTTTCCACAAGGGGATGGTATGTGGATAATATGGGCAGGAGAACATGAGATCCATAAAAATATTTTTGTTGAATTACTTTGTTTTATTTAAAACCTTATGAGAGACTTATCCTATGCCCCTTTTAGCTATATTGCTTTTATGAAGCTTTTAGCTATATTTCATAACTGGTAGTATGAGTATTTTCGCAAACTGACTCGACAGTGTGTCATTTATTCTTTCAACAAAAGAATAAAAATTGTTCTGATGGACATTTTCTCCACACATTTTCCAGGCTTGGGTTGTTTACAAAATACATGTCAATACAATGTTTTTGTGGCTGCACGTTATCATTAGAATCTTTCAATGTTCTTCTTCAGGTTAATCCCAGTGCCTATGGTGGGTTTTAAGGAGCTCCTTTGCAGACTGCAGATCCAGGAGCAGATGACCAAACAGCACCAGACCAGAGTGGATGTAAGTCAAAATACTTCTGGTGTTGGTTTTAGTCTTATGACTCTAATTGTTAAAAAAAACTCACTGGACATGGGCACAGAGCCTTCAGATTATCAACAGAGGAATTCTGAAGTAGATTTTGTAGTGTCAAGGACGGAGTACACAGATGTCCAGTTTGTGCTGTCTGCCAACAGGTTGTTGGCAGCTGAAATTACTATTACAAATACAGCTGCAAGTGGAATGCAAATTCAGAGATCTTTTTAAAAAATAACTGTGGCCTATATAACAGCAAGCCAATATATTAGGACAATGTAATGCAAAACGTACATTCTTCAAAATTGGGCCACTGTCAAAAGCAGTTATATTATCATAAAATGCAAATGCAAACATTTGAAACTATATATCTGTTGTGAGAGGAGGCAAGGGCAGGGAATGATCGCAGCTTCCTGGGGCTAAAATCAAACTTGAAAAACAGTGAGAAACGGTAAACATGTCGGCAAATTTCCTCCTCCTCTGTTTTCACTCACACGCATACTGTACATGGCCCTACAGATAATCTCCAGTGACATCAGCGAGCTGCAGAAGAACCAGGCGACTACAGTGGCCAAGATCGCTCAATACAAGAGGAAACTGATGGATCTCTCTCACAGAGTGCTGCAGGTAGCCATCTCATTTTTCTAACTTCACTCTGTGAAACTTTGTTGTTGGCTTCCAGCTCTCCCTTTTCCAAGAAAAGGGAAATGAACTCTGATGATCTGAATATTTTATGGAGCCTGAATGAATGCCCTGGCACTGTCCGAGTCTTTCTCCGTTTTGTCTTTCCTGCCTCAGTAATTCTCTCATATTTATCACTAGTCCTCCTCCCCCTCCTCTGTTTTCTTGGCAGGTGCTGATTAAACAGGAGATTCAGAGGAAGAGTGGCTATGCTATCCAAGTGGACGAGGAGCACCTCAGGGTGCAGCTGGACACCATTCAGTCAGAACTCAATGCCCCCACACAGTTCAAGGCAAGTGTGTCTTAACTGTAGCAGTTACAAGTACACACTGCCTAAAGTGCAATTTTTTTTCAGCTAAGAACATTACTAATTAGTCAGAAAACCCAAAAGTGATATTTTACAGTTACAGTATCTCTTAATTGAAATTTTACATGCCTCATTTTCTTATGTTTCTTATGTCTTATCTTTCAGGGTCGGTTGAATGAATTAATGTCCCAAATCCGGATGCAGAACCACTTTGGAGCCGTGAGATCAGAGGAGCGCTACAGCGTTGATGCAGACCTTCTCAGGGAAATCAAACAAGTAAGAGTCAAAAAAAAGTCTCTCTTTAGAACTATCGTTTGGCATCAACTGAAACACTGTTTGCTTATCTATCGCTTTCAGCACTTGAAGCAGCAGCAGGACGGTCTGAGTCATTTAATCACTGTCATCAAGGATGACTTGGAAGACATCAAACTTATAGAGCAGGGGCTGAGCGACAGCGGACACATGAGAGGAGGCATCCTGAGCTGAGTCTACCTGCCAATACACACACATACACTGAAAAGGGGGGCAGGTCTGTCTAAAAGAAAAATGTCCTTTTTTGCCATGGTATTGGAGTCATCTTGAATCCTGCAGGTTTGATAACGGGGGACATCGGGACGTATTTGGTGTGATTATTCTTTTAATCACCATTTGGGCAGGTTTCATCAGGACTTCGCATCACTGTGTGTACCAGCACAACATTCACTGGTTTATCGTTGTGGACCGATATAGACAGCTACATGGAAAGACTCAACATCATCTAATTGGCTTCCCCTATGTCAGATCAGATTACGGATATGCAGCTATGCATGTGACTGGCATGTAAACAAGTCATGGGATTGAGTGTGCTGTGGTTCAATAGGCTGTAAATATGTCTTTGTATTTCTTATTTTTACTCTTTTAGAATATTATTAAAATTTAATTTACATTGAAAACAAACTTCTTCACTGCATCTCTTTCCGTATTATGCTCTTGTATGGTTGTTGTTTTTTCTGAAGAGGTTTCATACAGTTGCCTTGTTGTGGTCCCTGAGTTTACCTCTTCAGACGAGCCCTTTCCAACATCTCATCAGAGCAGGGCTTGAGTTGATAGGATTCATGTCCTGGATTCACATCCCCACAAGGATGAAAGACTGATTGGCAGTTGAACTGATTAAGCAGCTTTCAGACAGATTATATCCCCCTCACGCAGAAGGGTCACCCATATCCTAAGGGTATGAATTACACAATGGTTTTGAGAGCACAGGTAGAAATAAAGTGTACTTACACCTGTGTGGAACTAGTGACCGATGACTGCAAACTCTGCAGTTTGGGTTACATTATTTTCATTATTTATTCATTCATTTTTTTCCCAAATGAGAGAAAGTAGTGTGAAGTACTGCGAATCTAAAGTCATCAAATATCTTTTTTTGTTGTTGTTTGTTGTAACTCCACGCAGATTTCACGTAGCTCCAGCTGGAGCAGTTCCTTTAAGTCTAAACTTGTTTTGTCCAGACACTGTCAACAGCTCACGCAGCATGAAAGGTCGAAGAAGGCATCAAGTGTATGTTGTTTTTTTAATACATAACTAAACAGGTGATCATTATGAAAAATTAATATGGTTTAAAAAAACTGTTCAAAGTCTAAGAGGTAGATAAGATCTAGTTTGCTGCTGGATACACAATAACCAACTCTGCCAGGTCTCCTCCCAGGTCACGAGGACCAGACACTACTGACCATTCAGATTTCCACTGATGAGAATCCAGGTGAATGAGTCTTCTCGAGACAGTTCTCAGTTGTCCACTATGCCACCACTACAACCCCTGGTCCTGGTCCAGGCTCTCAGCTATGTGCAGATAGGTCTACCAGCCGGAAAGCCTCCATGAACTCATTGATGTCGATGCTACCGTCCTTGTTGAAGTCAATGCTCTGGGCCAGGTCGGCGATGGCCTCGTCGCTGACCTCCGTCTTCAGGTGAGAGCAAAGGAGTTTCCAGGTCTGACGGAACTCCTCGAACGAGATCAGACCTGGACGGCGACAGGGAAGTTGAGACTTGATTGAATTAGTGGCACAGACAACCCGCATGCAGGTTGATTAACTTTAAGCTACTCTGCATGCACACAAGCAACATTTCCAAACAGTATCAACCACTTGTAGAAGCATTCCTTTAATGAGACGCCACTGACAAGTATGAATGCTATATTCAGAGCCAAATAAATAAATAGGGCCATGTAGGTGCATTTAGGCTAAGCTTCTTACTGACCGGAGTGATCTGTGTCTATGATTCGGAAGATGGTTTCCAGGTTGGAGTGGTTTTTGTACATAGTCTCCAGGATGCTGGTGTCTGATATCTGTGATGGGGAAAGAAAAACCTTGTGTGTGTCTTCATCTAAGATGGGTGATATGATGAGAAAGAAAACACACTGAAGCTAGTAGGCTTACCTCCAGTTTGGGCTCAGTGATGGAGAGCTCTCTTATCCACTGCTGGTAGTCCACCATGCCCCACCGGGCGCTGCTGACAAGCTGAGGGCGTAGCACCCTCCAGGGCAGACCCAGCTTCAGCACACTCTCTGTGGCACTGGCCCAGTGCCTGAGACTGATCATCCCTGAGACGCAGACAGGAAGATGCAGCAGGGCTGTTGTTATTGAACCACTATGACTGAGACACACAGCGGCGAGAAGGCGATGGAAAAAGCATGCTTCAAATGCGTGGTTGTCGCTCGGCATCTTGTACCTGTGTTGTTGGGATCAAACTCCTGGAAGGCACTGATGAGATTCGACTTGTGCACAAACAGCTGTTCCCTCAGAGCTCGCAGAGCTGATCTCTCCGTCCACCCAACGCTTACGAACGAACGAACAGGTAGAGAGATAAACTGGCAAAATCTAATATAATCTGTCTTTGTTCCTGTATAATAACCGAAAGTGTTTAATTGTTCTTCAATTTGATTCTTTGTTTTTTATAACATTAGTTACCTTTGTCTCAGGGTGAGCTCTCTGCAGGTCCGGCTGGCCTGATACTGAATGAAGTGCGGGACCAGATCAGGGCCCATTCTGATGTAGGCTCCTCGGTTGCTGCCCACCTCATAGTAGTTAGATGCTGAAAAGATAGTCAGCACCTGGATGCAACAGAGGAGAAGAGAGCTGGTAAATTTTCTTAGACCAAAAGCCGACAGATTCGTGCTCTCATCGCCATCAGATTCCAGTGTTTCTTTACAACACCGGTCTAAAGCTGTAAGTACTCAGGACCCTTCACCCTGCGGTTGTGGCAGAACTCGTAGCCGTCCTGTTTGCACTCGTGGGAGCGGATGAGGAGCTGCAGTTTGTGCCTCCCCAGCACTTCCTCGGTGACATCGGGCCCCCAGTAGCAGCCCCCACCTCGCACCTCATTGGGGATGCAGCCATTTTGGGGCATGGGGTCGCTCCACAACACGTCCACTATCTGAATGGATGGATTCAAATTCTAGTAAGAGTTTTCTGTGTTGTTGGCTGACATCAGTTGGCAAAGTATTAAAAATGTACTGCATGCTACCACTCGCCTGTTTCCACTCATGCCCATCTGTCTCCGCTGTCTCTCCAGACTCTGGGTCTGAGTCGGAGGCGGTCCTCGGCAACTTGCCGTAGGACTGGTCAAACCCAGCCAGCTTGCGCCTCCTCTTCAGCTCCTCTTCCACCGACCAGCTGGGTTGACTGATGGTGTGCAGGTGGTGCAGCGAGCGGCGTGGCAGATCGTGCCTTTGTTCCGGTGCCGAACCGTGGTAGGTCAAAGAGCACACTCGACGCCGACCTTCCGCTGCTCCCCCGTCCTCCCTGTTACCGTTGTTCGTCGTCTGAGTCTTGCTGCCGTTGACTGCATGATGGGACGGCCTAGGAGGCCTGAGGGCCGACACGTACTGCACACAGTCACAAACGCACAGCTCAAAACAAACACATATTATTTTGTTATTTTTGTTTCACGATGACATTTCTAGATTCATTGCACAAAATTCATTAATCCATGCTGAAGGCCTTTCGTACTTTGTGTCTGTCCACTCTAGCTATTGTGTCGAGGTCTGTCGTGTCAGAGATCCCTCCGTGCACGATCAGCACCTTGCGATCGATCACTGTGGCCAGAGGCAGCCAGCTGAAGATCTTCTGGAGAAGCTTTAGGATCTTCTTGCCATGCACCTGCAGACCAGGTCAAGCTCACGATGACTTACACACAAGAATTATCATTATGACCTGCAAAATCTTATTCATATAGGTCATTTTTATCCATGCTAAAACATCATGTTTAAATATCAGTTTCCTCAAAAATAATTCAGAGTAAAAGTCCCAAATACTTTCCAGAAACAACTGAGCACTATAGTCTTTACTTTATCACCAATGCAGGAATGAACAGTGTAATGTTTTTGACAACAACACAGCTCTACAGTACAGAGGAATACACTACTACAGGTTTTGGATACACACAAAGACAAAACTTGTCAGTAAGATCCATTCATTGTGGATTTTGGTCTTATCATAAGAAAAATAGTATCCTTTAACCCTCAGGCCTGTTAATTAACATGAACTATGGAAGTCAGGTGTGGTGTATCAAAACTGCTGCTTATTAAAAAGTGTGAAATGTTTTTTCCATCCACATCACACGGACTGAAAATGTTACAATCTGAAGGTTACTTTTACACATGCAGGTTTGAATGAGATGAAAACATGAGGGGAATGTGACTATTTACATTGTATTCCACTTTATACTTGATACATTTTTTATGTACCTTAGATACATTTTGCTGATATTTCTATACTTTTCTAAAAGTAAGATTTTGAATACATGATGTTGCTTATAATCTTTCCAGTTGTGGTATTGCTGCTTTTAGTTAACTAAAGGATTTGAGGAATTTAGGATAAGATTGAGGCTAAAGATACAAGACCTACCCTGTATTTTCCCAGAACTTCTTTAGTGAAACCATATCTGGAGGAAACATCCAATGGATAAGCAGATTAGTTTACATATCAGGTGTATGTTGAGTATAAGCAGAGCACTAATTGCATGAATCCACATATGAGTATTCTGTTAATAACTGAACAAAACCATTAATGCTTTGCAGACTGGGGGCCAAGTCTACTGTACCTCAGGTTAACAATGTGGTCCTCATGGTTCCCTCTGTTCAGGTGGACGTCATTGGGATAGACCAGCAGGAACCCAAACAGGATGAGCAGGATCTCTAGGGAGTCTTTGCCACGATCCACATAGTCCCCGTTGAAGATGTACGGCTTCTCAGAGGACGGCAAACCGTTCTGGACAGATTTTTAAGGTCCAGCTGTGAACATGAACATCACTCAGTGACAGTATGGCGATGTCTGCGTTGTGAATACCTTATAGAATATCAGGAGCAGGTCTTCAAGGTGCCCATGTAAGTCTCCTGGGGAGGAATAAACAATGCATTAATATCTGTTGCGAGCATTTGCCAAATGTTTCAAGGGCTATGAAAACATCAGGACAAAAATGTTTCCAGGAAAGTTGTGTACCGCATATGGTAATTTCCTTTGTGTGGCAGGTGGAGACATGATTGATATTTGTAAGAATTCGTAGAAGTCTCCAAGTCTCTCCAAGAAGCTGCAGAACATATCGAGCATGGAGCTGCTACTGGGTAAAAAAAAGAGAGCGTGAATAAACTGAGTAAAGAGAGGGAAAAAGGCAACTGTCAGAACTTTGTCTGCTTTAGGTGTCTGCCATGAGTGGTGCTTTTATGTGCCTTCATGCCTACTTGTTTGTGCTTGAAGGCTTCCACTAGCTTCGACACCCCACAGAAGGTCATGGGGAAGGTCAGATGGGGCCCGGTGTAGCTGTCGGGCACCTCAATGCTCTTGTAGCAAAAGTATCTCTCCCACTCCACGTCACGACAGATTTCATTTTCACGAAAGATGTGAGATATCAGGTTCCCTGTGTTCAAGGGAAGGGGAAGTGGATGAGTGCAGTACGGGCAGAGCCACTTTATTTTTCTCAGCAGCAGAGTGGAGCTGGCGAGTTCTGATTATCTCACTGTCAGTAATCTAATGAAATCTACAAGGCAGTAAATTAAAGCAAGGGTTGAGAGTCATTGTCTTACTTTCACTGCTGGCCGGGGTGAAGTGGTCCATCAGGAAGCCAAAAAAATTGTAGAGCTGCAGGAAGCGAAAAGAGAATTTGAAAATTTGGGTTAATTCACAGTGTCTAAAACCCCCCCAAAAACATTGATGAGTCTAGTTCATGGCTATACATCCAAAAATTGTCTATAAACATTTTATTCACAACCAGAAATGTGAAACAGCTTGTGGCTCGAGAGGAAAGTCCAGATCTTTTGAATTTATTGTCAGGGAATCCCAAATGTGAAAAAACAGTTTATCTGTCTAAACCTCCCCAAAACTTTGCGGCCTCACCTTAATCTGGTCTTGCTCTCCTGCATATTCAATAGACTGGAAGATGTTCCACGTGCACCTGCGCCTGACCTCCAGCCGAGCCACGTACTGACGGTACCAGCGCTGGATCAACAGAGCCGCTCTGATGGCTGGAGATGAATAGAGAAGAACCCATTGCAGCTGAGGTAAGCTTCTGCTTTCTGCTCAACCAGCGCATCCATTCAGCGTGTCAGATCTCGACTGGAAAACTCACCAGTGGCAGCTTCAGAGCGCATACAGATCAAGTAAGAGTTACAAAAAGTTATTTGAGTTAAGTGAGACTTTTTCTGTTAGTGGTAAAGACATGGTGCAAAAAAAACAAGAAAAAGATTTTTACCTGGAACTGAGATGCTCACTAAGAAAATGAAAAAAGAGATAATGACAGACATTGAGTTATTTCAATAATTCTTACAGAAAACCCAGAAGCTCTTCACTGCGATGATTTCGATGAAGGCCGCACCTCTGTCACATTTCTGCAGCTGTAGTTGTGATTTGCCCATGCCACATCCCATGACCCTTTGCTGTCTTCACTGTTGGAGACAAAGACACATTTCATGTGTTCATTATCCTGGAGTATCTTACGTAGTAATGATACAGTAATAGACTTCTCTATACAACATAACACATCTGTCTAATATTTTATCAATTTCACTACATATTTTGATGTGACAAAAATGTTGATAATAATAATAATAATAATTGCGGGGAAATAATTATAACTCATAAATCCTGGCTCTTTTACAACATTTAATGGCAAAAACAGAAATGTGACCAAAGCAAAACAAATAAAAACAAAGCAGTAGACTGACTCAAAGTAACCTTACCTGGCCACGCTACCTTTTTTTTTCATCACCTCCTCTCACTTCAGCAGCACCTTTGAAGACACCTCATTGTTGATTTTTTTTTCCAGCCACACATGATCTCTCAGACTTTTCCATTTCAGCTGCACATGTCCCAGTGGCTGCAAACTGTATGTCCTACCTCTGCAGCTAGACATTCGACAACAATCACAAACACACGCACAGGACAGGCCCCTGTCATCGCTTAAACAAAACAAGTGGATTAGGATTAAACCTTACTACGGCTGGCATCTACACTGTATAAACGGATGAAGGCTCTCTGATAAAGGGCAGCAACTGTTTTGAAAGGAGGCTGCACTGGCTTCTGCTCAAGTCCTGTGTCATCGCTGTGGCAAATATGACAGCTGTCACCATCAATATACTCTGTTATAGCCAATTCTCAATAAATGCTGATATATTTCTAAATGGACTCAAAAGTTAAGAAACTTAATATTTGACAAATTATGTAATATTATGTGCAGAAATTGTTCATTTGATTCCCGCACTCTTGACTGTAGAAGCAGATCCTGACGGGCGTCCTGTTCTGGTTCTGTTTGAAACTGATACTCGGATCGACAACGCTGCTCTCAAATTTACAACAAAAAGTTACACATAGAACATGTTTCAGTAGGTGTCCCTGTTATTTTGCCCCCTGCTGTCCACACAAATCATATTCATGCCTTGCATGTGTAGACAGCCATTTGGCAATGTATCTCTGTGGTAATATTTCCCAGGGGTGAATTTTTATGAACTTCTCTATCTTGCTACATTAAAATCCTGCTACTTTTTTGAACAAGTCTGTAAAATTCCCCTCGTGTTTTTGTGTGTCTCAACAGTCCTTCATCTGTGTATAAAGACTCTTTGTGATCTCAGCCAGGGGCAGCTGTTGGTGGTGGTGTGACTCCCAGCGGCACTACATCAAGGAAGGGGTGGGAGACGTCTGGTCCTCAAGGACTGCGCTCATTCATGCATGGTTAGAGGTGGTCTCGAGCTGAAGTATCCCACAGTGACCTCAGGTGTGTGCACGCCAAGACTTATAAAGATAATGTATATTTATGTCAGTGTCAACAAAACCAACATTAATCAATGTATCAGCTTCTCTAGCTTTTCTACTCAACCCCAAGTGACTTGTTCCCAACAAAAATGCAGTGGATGATGACACATTTGGTGCACTAGTGAGTATTTACAGCAGCAGGACGGTGCACGTGGGACTGACTCAGGATAAACAACAGTGCCCATGTTCTTCATAATGAAGGAACATGTCACCAAGTGAAATTATGTGATCATTACTTAACCACTGAAACAAAAGAAAACCACCAAGTCATTATTTGTTGTTTCTGGAAGTGTTCCGGCGCCGAGGAGTTGAGACGTGACGATAATTTATGACCCATAATGTCGTCATGCTGTTTGTTCAGACCTGTACAACATCTCGGGCAAGATCTCGTCACATATTTGTGTTATGATGCTCGGGTATGTTGTTGAGGACACTAAGTGCTTTAGGGTTTTGGAAGATTTGACAGTGGTGGAATAAGTATTCACATCCTGTACCAACCTAATAATGTAAAAGTATTTAATTAAAAGTCCTGCAGTCATGCCAAGCTTTTTTTTCTTGGCTATTTAACATATTAGCATCACCTGCACTCTTGAATGATAACAGTAGGGGAAGGATATTGTCATTATGTTCAAGGGGAGATTTCTGCCTTTAATGTCAGGCCAAAAAAAATGTGAGCTGTAACAGAAGCTGATAACTACCCATCTGAGGAAATGAATGGACAGCTTGTGTTTTAAAGTTTTGTGGTCTCCTAGTGAAAATGTGCAGAAGTAGGCACTGGTTGTATAACCAGAAAGTTTTTGTGGCCTGCGCCCTATGAATGGGGATCAGAACAGGGTTTGTCAGAGGGTCAAACTTTTTTCATAACTACACAGCATTGTCTTAAATTCCAGACATCCCATATTGGTGCAGCACACAGGTCTGAGGTTCCAGATGAAATAACATAATGCTTCAGTGAACAAGTCAGGGAATAAATTGAATATGATGTGGGTGGTACATAAATGCATCAACAACATCATCACTATGTTAAAGGAAATTCATTAAAAATCTTTATTAAGTTTGGTTGGGTAACAGTAGAGCGTGTTTAAGCAAGTTTGCGCGTTAGGTATGCTCTAGGTTTCACCAGTGTTGTGACCAATCATTCCTAGAAAATGATCCCATATGTATTTCATATTGTGGCATTGTGTTCACCGTGAGTATATTATTCTCTCTTTTTGCTGCTGGATCATCCTCCTCTGACTCTTTCACACAGAACAGGGGACAAGACAACAATGTTAAGTATCTCAAGGTCAAGCTGGGGTACAGGAAGATAAAAACGCAGGTTCCCAGGCCCTGACAAACAATACCAGCATCCCTGTCTCCTCACTCCTATTTCCTCCTGCAAACCAGAACTGACGGCAGCCTTTCGTCTGACTCGAAAAGCAGTTCATCTGGCCGATCATCCAGCTCGCCCACCATGTCCTTTGGTTTCTTTATTACAGTGATGCTCATGGGCTCTTCACTGGTTATTGCATTTGTCCTGCAGGGGAGCAAGGAAGAGCATGCAGCCTCTGCCAACTCTCCTGTTTCCCATCACAGGTCAGTATCAAACTGAAGCCTGTATTGGCAGATTCTTAAAGCTTGCATGCACATGCAGTGTTTTGTTTAGTACTGACATTTCTGTGCGTACAGGGATAATTTAAAACCTCAAGTGTTATCTAAAAAACAATTGTGAAACATGTTGTCAGGTCAGAGAGGTTATTATATTTTTAAATGTCCTCAGCGCTCCAGACTTGCCTATCAGATTTCATCTCATGGGATCTGTGTTGACGCATGTGTGCCGAGGCCTTTTCGTATGGGCTAAAGGGAAAACACTGGACTCTGTGTGTTTCGGGGTCACGTTGACTGTTTGATTTTCTAAGAACTATGTGCAGAGAAGTAACACACTGTTCAGTGGTGCAATCAATCACCATTAAACACAATCATTTTCTTATTTAGCCTAGCCAAATGTGTGTCAAGTGTTTCCACAGGTCGTTGATCTTACTGAGAGAGTGTATTGTTAAGATTTTTAGATCCATATCAGGCATGCTTTGGAACAGAAGAGCTACTAACTAATGCACCTTTTGTCTTGGTTGCAATGTTAAGTTTAATTGTTTTTGGAAAGTGTCCATGATTTCTTCTTTTTCTATGTGCTTCTGTTCAATCATTTTTAATATTATATGTCCATGTGATGTTCAGGTGCCGTGGCGAGTCCCTGCAGTCCATTAGGAAGGGTCTCCTCAGAGCTCTCAACTTGCAGGCTGAGCCACGGCTGCCGGCTGGTGGGCTTGACGCTGTCAGAGAGCAATGGCAGAGCACCTTCGCTGCCGCCACTTCTCATGCTGACGTTTCAGGTGAGTGGAATTAAAATTCATAGAAAACGCTGGAGATCCCACACTTTTCCAGTCTGAGCGTAATCCAGTGTGGCTTTTTCAAAGTCAAATCCAGCTGAAAGTCTAAATCTCTTTTTTTACTGTTTCTTTTTCCATGTTTTGCAGCATTCTCTGTGTCACCTGATGGTGGAAACAGTACGAGCCTCAAGTGCTGCTCCATGGCCTCTGAGATCTTTGTGAAAGGTTTACAACAATGTTTGTGTGTGCTGTACTATTCCATGTAATATAGAATATTATACCATAGTAATCCTCGTAAATTCTTACATTCTTATGTTTGCTAGATCTGGGCTGGGACAACTGGATGATCCATCCCCCCAGCCTAACCATTGTTCAGTGTGTAATCTGCAGCCCTGAGGTGAACACTGTGCAGTGTCCATCATCCCGAACCGATCTCCAGGATGCCGACTCACAGGTATAATTCTCTTATTGTGAAATAATTGTCTGCAAACCTTAATTGGTTTATATTGTACTGATCTACATTTTTTTAAATTTGTAGTGAAGTAAGAGTATAAAATGACATTAAATATTTACCTAAGCGTGCGTATCATACTGGTGTGACTAAGTACTGTGCTTGTGTGTGTTCTTGGTTAATTTCCACCTCTGAATATCAGCGGAGCTACAAACAGCAGGTCGTTTACCTTGGTGTGTTCTGGAGGTGAAACAGCTGCCAATAGATAAGCCTGTTTTCTCCTTCTCACTGGCACTGCCAGCATAAATGTACTTTGCCAAGACACTCCCCAAAGTTGGTCAATCAGAAAACCAGAATGCTGTGTAGCAGCAGAGCTGTGTTATGAAAACAGAAGATAGAATAACTGTGACAGGAGAGCACATAACAAGCAGTGAGATGACTTGTAATATGTATAATTTATGTCATACTTTCAACCATATGTTACTTAGTGCATGCATTCTCATGAGAGGTGTGCAAATATTTGCACAAAGGTGTTAAACTGTTAATACAATTTTTCACAACTTTAATTTGAAAAGAAATATAAAAGACCACATTTGTAGTTTTGTTTTTACTTTTAAAATGTTTTTTTTTAAATTATTCACTCTTTTTCTTTTTTATTATGTATGCAACACCACCACTATATGTACCATACAACCAAAGTTGTTTTTTTCTGCAGTCAGTGACCTCAGTAAACTCAACTTTGCATTTCAGTCTTTTTTGACAGCTTCTGCCGTATGTGCATCAAACTGTTTTACCACATCTGACTCCTCCTGATGTCCTGCAGGTCCAGGTGCCATGTTGTCAGCCCATCTCCCAGGAGACAGTGCCCGTCGTCTACATGGATGAGTCCAGCACCATCGTCATTTCCTCTGTGCAGCTGACCCGCAGCTGCGGCTGTGGACCTGGAAACATCCAGCAGCTCAGCAACGAGTAAAGTTTGCTTTATCAACACGAGTATGTGACAACTGTGATACACCGGCATACAAACAGAAACACACAATTCAGAACAAAACTAGTTAATATCATCATATGTAGGCCTATCTAGTCTCACAAGAACTTTGGTAGACTATTTCTCTTGAGTCTTAGGTGTCATCTGAGCTCATTAGTGTGTATTCAACTCTGAGCGTGGGAACTTAAGCAAAGGCTCTCTAAGAACTCAATTTTGCATTCCTGTTTTAATATTGTAACCAGAAAGAATGATATAAGCAGAGGCACAGCTTTGATGAGTTAATCAACCACAAAACTGATCAGTTATCATCATTATCATTTTTCTTAAATGTTAATTTTTGTGGTGGCAGAGATTGCTGAGACCACTCACACTTAACTTTTCTCAAACTACAATCTGCATTTATGTGTTGTTGTTTTTATTTAACATTCATTAATGATTAAGCCCACATAGATTTTGCAGGTTGATTAAATGAAATGCATTTCAGTAGGCTGATCCAAGTTTTTCTTTTGCAACAAGCCTTGGAAACAGCAAAGTAAGATGCATCTGACACTTGTGCGATAGATGCTGCCAGGTTATCTTTAAATAAATATGATGAGTGCAGAGCACTATTTATAGTTACTAACCGTTACTAAGTGTTCCCTCCAAAAATGTGAGGCTGTCCAGAGCCAAATCCTCTCACAGGCCAGTTGTCTCTTGTCTGATCTGTGGGACGACTATTTCCTGTCATGGAAAAGAAATTAGTTTAATCCCAACAGGCAGAATAAGGTTGCATAAAATCAGAGAAATCTTTCTTTATTGTCTTAATTTTTTGTAGGGGGAATAATAAGAGAAGATTGTGTTCACCAACTAAATTTTACTATCCAAAGAACTCAATTAATCAGATCTAATTAGAAATTTAAGGCTGGAAGACAGAATATAGTCCAAATGAAGTGGTGTCATAATAGTGAGTTGAAAAGCAATTCAAATTATAACCAAATTGTGATTTAAAACAAAAAAAATACCAGTTGATAATTTCATTTTCATTTTTGAGGTTCAAATTTTTAATTTTATCCAAAACATTCTCATCTAATTTACATGATGTGTGCTTTTATTTCATCAGTTCTTATATTCTTATATATCTCCCTAACCATTTCATGATCGGTTACAGTTCTCAGCCGTATTTTTTTCCTTTCACATACATTTTGTCTGCTGTTTGGATGTATACTCTCAGTTTACCAAGTTACCTCACCATTCACTTTTACAAGTATAACTTAGCAGAGTGATATACTATATCTTCAACTTAATCAATACACATATATGTTTTATTGTGCTTATGATACTCATTTGCCATCTTAATCATTTGTAAAGAATTCATTTTTTTGCTGTCCATTATTTGAATAAAAATGACTGAAATCCCTGTGACAGTTCTTCAGGAGTTCATGCCTGACAGACAGTTACACGCTAAGTCCAAGGGGAGGAAAAAAAGCAGAGGAAGGAATGTTGGCACTGCACTCCAGAAAACCAGGCGTTGGTCATGGGAAGAGCAACACGTTGCGCACTTTGGACGAGCCTTCATCATTTTGGGTTGCTGTGCATGCATTTGCACACAGGGCTTTTGTAAACCTTTTCTAGGCTGCAGTGGAGCTTCAGCTCATGATTCTCAGGTTGTGCAAGCGGGATATTGAGCCTAGACAACGGTGAAGCAACAGTTCTGCAAGAGGACAGCGAGATTTGGGCCTGCAGCTCAGCATTGCCAGCATTTTCATGTTGCATTGATATTGAACAAAATGTCAAAATATCTCACTGTGTGGATATCTTTTGGTGTGCTGTCCCCTTTTCTGCTGGTTGGAGGGGCATTTGAGTGTTCAGAGAAGGAAGCATTGGTGAGACCGATCCCTGGTATGGTGACACAGCTGACAGACTGTTTAATGAGGTGCACTGCGATGACATACATCAAAAAACTCCAGCTTCAGGACAATCATAATATACGTCTTAAAGACTCCACAGAAGGTAAGGAGCCACAGATTTACATTTTTGCTGCAAAATTACACCTCTTGAGTTGTACTTGTTCTAAAAATAATATCTGAACTGTCTATTTATCACTTTGGCCTGTTTGATGTGATATATTTAATAGATTGTAGATCAGCCTCCATAAACTAGTTTCTCTTCCCAGGAGACCTCGGGGAATACTGCTGGTCCACGGAGATAGAGTGCAACATTGGGGAGACCTTTCAGAACGCCTATGTTGTGTTGCCTGTGGATGTATCTGCAGTTGGACACGAACAGCTTGAAGTCAAAGCCACTGCCCCCGATGCTGCTACACTTCACGTACATAGCAGGCCAACCACAATCGAAGAGAGCTGCGGCCTCCGTTACGACGTCACAGAGCACTTCAGCACAGAGACGTCAGGGACATCATTCTGCATTCAGTTGGTCAGTCAGGATGACAACCTGGGGGACAAAGTTCTTAAATGTCCTCCCTATCTGGTCACCTTCTGGCAGAGAAATCCAAATCAGTCCAACCAGCAAAGTGGTGGATAAAATATCAGTGGTGGAATAAGTAGTCCTGCATTGAAATGTTACTTTATAAAGGTATGTAAATATAACCATACAGAAGCTCTTATACTATTATATATTATAGCTTTAGATTATTATTACTTATGCATTAATGTGTAAATAGCATTTTATAGTTCGATGAAGTGTAGCTCCTTTTTTAAATATATATATTTTTTTATAAGGCTGCAACTCATTATGATTTTTGTTCATTTTAATCAATTCAGAAAATTAGTAGGACAAGCCCATCACAAATACCCAAAAGCAACACTTTCACAATGTTGGTTTTAGCCAAGCTAACAGATAATTTCAAAATTATTAAAATGAACAAAAGTAAAGTTGGCAAATCCTCAGATCTGCAAACCAACAACAACTGGAACCAAAACTGGAAACAAAATTGGGAATTAATTTTCTAATACTAAGACTAATTGTTTCATCTCTAATTTGACATACTCTTAGGTATTTCAATAGATAAAAAATATATAAATTAACAATAAAGTGTTGTATTTAATATAATAGCAAAAGTTTTCTATGTGAAAAACTTAGGGGAAAAGTAAAAAAAAAAAGTACTTAATTTACTACATGTAAATGTGCTTAGTTACATTCCACCACTAAGGCTGCCTGACAATCAGTTTGATACAACATAGTTTATATAAGCTTTTTCTATAACTATAATTGCATCTCAATGTTTAAGTCGTGCTTATTTTATAACCATAACACATACAATAGTGTGTAACTAAGCTAAACTGTAAACCTTAACAGGAAATTTGTTTGGACAAATTGTGCTAGGATTTTATGGGGGTGTACAGTAATATTATAGTTGGAATACTTCTACTATATACTAAAATGTCTGCTGTGTATCCTATAAGTATTTGTCTGACCATTGTGCACATGTGTAGCATGTCGGTATCTATTAGTCTGGCTATTAGATAATGTGAAGTTTCCATTATTTATCACAAACAAATTTTACTTACCACTTAATGTGTGGTCAAAATAATCTTGGCCTAATCTTTTCTAATCTTTTCTGTTCTATTCTCTTAGTACTCAGGAAACCGTATAGTGCCATCTACAGGTTATCATGTAAACTAATGGAAATGCAAGGATACACTATCCAACCACTGGATGGCAAGCTAGCCACAGGGTCACGGTGTGTGAGTGTGTGTGTGTGTGTGTGTGTGTGTGTGTGTGTGTTTTCATGTATGTGCTGGCATGCATGTGTGATATAAGATGAAACTCCTAAGTGTAGGAGCGATGGGATAATATGTACAAAAAGGAGTAAGAAACATCTACTGAGGTATTTGTATATTTCCATAACTGAGACACTTCAAGCAAACACACTGGTGTGTTAAACAATACATTTAGTGAAGTTTCCTTAACTGAGAAGTGTACACAGTGGATAATCACAACTTATGGTGTGCTCAATAAAGCCAGACCAAACTCTTGACCCATTTTGAGAAACTACTTTCATCTCTTCTAACAAATGCCAGGCTCTGGAGAATATATGTGGCCCAAATATCCCTCCATATTAACAGCTGTATTAATATCAAAACTGGGGTACTAATGTGCATGTAAACATTCTTTTACTGTACATACGTTTGGATTTTGAAACAATTTTAACAGTCACTGAAGTCATGCTTTATTTGATTCCTTTTAGGGTATCAAATAAAACATGTAGTATATTTTCATCAGAACACAAGTAGTACTGTCAAATCTTTGCATCAGCATATGTCTTTAATATTACAGTCTCAGCTGTCCTGAGCCTCCACTTAGGTCTAAATGAAGGAAGATGGTATTGGTGTGCTCTGTCGGCAGCCGGCCAGTAGCAGCATAACATAACCACCCAGGGTGAGTGTCCAGTAACAGAGCAGTCTCCATGGCCCGTGCTTCAAGAACAGCAACGCAAACAAACACATGGGTAGCTTTATGTTTTCAACCTTGGCAAAAGTCTTTTCTGAAGCATATAGTAACCCCTACAGTTCTTGTTCACATGTGTTAATTAATTCTCTGTCGTCTGCTGCAGGCTAGGCTGTCGCTGCCAGTTTTGGCTCTGTGCCATCAAATCTGGACTCAGTCATCGTTACTGGCACCATGGCGGCACGCAGAAGACGGAAAGGTCTGCTTCAGTATTTCTGGTCAGGAGAGTGAACCCTCACCAACTCCATCAGTCTTGCTTTTTACCTGTGAATAAGTGAGGTACTGTATCAACAACCAATAACATGGTGTGACACATGCTTCCTGAGTTCTAAATTAAAACATGGATATTTGCTTTAAGGTAATTGGAATTTTTAAAAAATCAAAATCACCTTTCTCACATATCCCCCAAACTGTGTTCTTCTTTACTGTTAAAATTTTATTATGCTACTGAATAACACATGAACCAAAAGCAAATTATTTCCTTATTAAGTCCCTATCTGCTGCTTTAGAGTCCCATCAAGTGGTGCATCCTCTTTTGGGTTAGGCTGAAGGTGTTTTTCAAAGCAGGCCATGGAATAAAAATGATTCTGCCCACTAAAAGCAACTGTGCAGATGATAAGAATAGACATTGGTTTCAAAGGAAGTAAGATCAAACTATCAGGTATTGGAACTGACTACCAGTAATGCCATTCTGCTTTTAAATAAAGTTAGTTGCTTCAGGTAGGAATTCCAAGAGACAACTAGGTATTGCTGAAAACTATGCATCTGATTTCATTATGCTTTTGATGGCATTTTGATGAAGTATACATCTTATTAGAATGGCAGTCTATTGACTGTGTGTATAAGAGAAGACCTGAATGAGCCACAGCAGCAAAGGTTGGAAAAGGAAGTCAAAACAAACTACATACTCCTGTAGTTCTGCCTTCTTATTGCGGGTTCAGTTCTCATCTATCTATCTATCTATTATGATTCAAACAGACAAAACTTTAATCAGGACTCATGAAACCACTCTGTAGTTAAAACCATATGTACACTCAGATGACTGTACCATGTCTGTCAGCGCAGGGGTAATGCTGTAAAGTTTGACCAAACTGACGCAATGAAGGCAAAACAGTAAATAATACAGCTCTTAATGTGTTCATTCGTTGTATTTCCATAACATTCACGCATTAATTAGTGGTTTAGCTGCTTCAGAGATGTTTCGTGACTCGTTTGTGCCGCACTGAGCCTATAAATCTCAGCTGGGTCCCCGGATGGCTGAACAGAGTAGAACAATCCAGCAGGCAGCGAGAGTGGACGACCCCAAACACGCACGGTTAGCGGACAACTATCAAACGAAAACGGCGGCCCGACAGCGATTTAAAGCAACTCACTATCTTCGCCGCCAAACAATGTGACCGAGTGAGAGGAACACCCCGTTGAGGACTGTCAGAAACACATGACAGCCATAACTTTGGCTGTTGTGAGAGGCGCACCATGGCATCCCAGCCGAGGTAGGCAGACACAGCCGCGGCTAGCTGCTAGCAGCTGGGCGCTAGCTTACTCAGCCCGACGGGGTTGACTTAACGCTAATTAGTCCGACACGGTTAGCCTGCACGCTAGCAAGTGCACTTGACACGGTCTCAAAGTAAAGTTCTTTTGTTAGTTTGAAACTCTGTCAAAGTATCAGAAGTTGGGAAGTGTCGGCGCGGATAGTCCCTGTGGTTAATGTAAAAACTGACTGGCGACGGCTTTCGCCCGATATGCAGTTCGAGGAAGAGGTGGAATCAGCTGGAAAGAGCAGGCAGTTTTTTTTTTTTTAACCAGCTGGTCATCGCGGCTGCTGTGTTCACACCAACTAGTTTGCTTCAATTAACGATTACACGTTTTCAGTGCAAACGTTACGGCTCCTTACACGGTCATTCCTGCAAAGCCTCACCCGTCGTGCTTGACTAACTTGGATTTAGTTGAATTACAGCGGAACTCGGGGTTGGACTCGGTGGTTAGTGACTGTGTTACTTTTATTTTGCTGTATATTCTTGTTTATTCTCCCCCTAAAAAGACAGGTCACGGTGACTGAGAGAGAGACGTAGATCATCCCCTCACTAACATCTTCATATACAGTAAATTGGGATATATCAGTTTTAGGACACAAAGAAGGAGATTAAAAAAACAACCCCAAAAACCAAATTTACGTCGTTCAGTTTGTTGCCAATGACATCTATCTACCTTTCCACTTCAGGTTATGGGCTCAACTTAACTTATTATTTATTTACAAAAAATATTGCAACCAATGGCTGTTGTCATTATCGATTAATCTTCAGCTATTGTTTTCAATAAACCATTTTCCCTACAAAATTTTGTGACAAATGCATCTGATAATTTACCACAGCCCGAGGTGATATTATTATATTAGCATATTGCTTCTTTTAATTTAACTTCATGAAAAATCCAAAAACAGTCAGTTTTCAATCAGACGCAACAGAGGTAATGAATCAAATCTTCACATTTCAGTTTTAACTACCAAATCTTTGGGATTTTACTGAAATGATCAATTGATCGTTGAAAAATAGCATCATATATTAATCTTTTTCCATGATTAATTGACTCATGGCAGCTCCGATTTAGATTGCTGGATAGTTACATAGGCAGAGCGACATGCGGTTTATAGCTGAGAAAACTGGATAAAGCACGGTCATCTGTCAGAGAAAAATTGGATTGAGTCTTGAATGGTTAAAAATGTAGAGTTTAATAGTTTAAATGGTTGTGATGGCACTACAGTCAATTGGTTGAGTGGCAGAGAAATAATCAACTGTTTTGTTAATCAAATTATCCTTTCAGCCATTTTTCAAGCAAAAATGGTGAAACAGTGTGCACCCATGATCACTGACACAACTTATGAGTGTTGTCGGTGGACATTACCAACGCTGTCTGTTCGTTGAATGGTCATTTTACTTGTGCACTAAGCTTTATCCAGTTGTCGACTGTCAGCTTAATGCCACCGGTGGGGAGGGGAAACTGCTTCTGCATTTTTAAAGAGCAGTGTAAAAAAATAAATTGTAGATGGTTAAAGAATTATAGTTACCTATATCACAAATAGAAAGCACCCTATGACACCCCCCCAGACTGTCACGGGTCACCTCTCTGTGTCTGTAGTGGCCCTCGCAAGTCATGTCACTGTCTAAGAAGAGATGCTGAAACAGAATCATTTCCTCAGCTTGTCTCTGCGATGCCGCTGAACTCTGTAGGAGTCTTAACTATGACAATGTGTGGCATTGTTTGTGGATCACAGTATTATGTTGCACTCGCCCGTTAAACACAGTGTTTTTGCAGATGCAGCTTATCATTAAACGATCATAGGTTGCCCATTATTAAGCTTAAATCAGCGGTAGATGTTCTCTGTCTCTTTAAGCATCATCAACATTTACAGAACTCAACGAAACCAGTTTTTCCTCTTTGGTTTAGAAGTTAAGTCTGTGGGTTTGATCCAGACACTGTGCCCTGGGGAAATGCTGATGTCGGGCTCTGTGGCTGGGCAGCGCCAATGTGAGCTGTCCTAGCAGTATGTCCAGTCTCTCTGCTACATTAATGAGTGAGTGCTCATCTGTTTGGCTTGGTCCCAAATTTGTGTTGCGAGACTTGTTGCCATGGAAGCATCCCGTTGGGGTTGCTGTCGGTGCCGATGATCAACACTTAATTTTGGGAGGAAAGTCACAAAATTTCACAATGCACCTAAGTGTTCAGTCGACTTCAGTATATTTAAATGACTGAACAGGACCTGAGCCCATGGGGCCTGCTGTTGTTTCACAATATAATTTACTGGAGTAAATAATTTCTTGTTGGCACTGGTGTCGTATCAGGACTGGTGGTCGTAATTATCCATTTGAAGTGTGTATTGGCTTCATGTCGTCTCCGGGGACTGGAGAGAACAGATGTGAATGTTTTGGTGAATCCTCATGGCATCTGTGTGTCTAATTACACTTGTCTGTCGATATGATGGGCACTGCCTTCTCCCATTGGACATTGGTGCTCTGCCCCTCTAAGGCTCCAGATTTTCAGATTTCTTCTGGCAAAAATGACTGCATCATACGGATCGGTCACATTTATTATTCCGGGTGTGTAAGTTGCTAAAATCATAGAAAATTCAAAACAAATACTTAAGACAGATGTGAGGAGCAGGTTGTACTGCAATCTCAGCCACAGAGCAGTGGAGAATGTCGCCCATCGTAATCCTCTTTCGCTACGCCTGGCGTTTAACCGGGTATTTGTATTTAGTGTTAAAATCATGAATGCAAATTTCATTTACAAGCTTTTCCTTTCTTTGTTTATGTTTTACAGTGTACACAATGAAGAAAGGAACCTCCTTCGCCTCCGAGCATGGGAACAGAGGAACCAAGAAACCAGCCAAGCCAAAGAACTCAACCCTGAGAATGTGCCACTCTTTGGGGAACCATACAAGGTAAATCAAGCTAAAGTCCATTACCATAACAGTATTGCATTTAAATACAGTGTGTGAGGAACAGAAGATGCAGTGTGCATTAAGGACACGCTTAAGGTTTACCTCATTCATTATTATTATTGGGAAACTGTGAGGAAAACAAATTGCAAATTCTATGAAAGATTTAAATAAGCCAATAATCATAGTGAAAACATTTTGATTTAATGTTAATTAGCAATGTAAATACACTTTACTCTCAGATCAGAGCTATCTAACAATGGAAGAATTTTAGAAAAAGAAAACTTCAGTTGATGCTTGAGTGTCCATGTGCATGCATTAAATTTGGTTAATTGCAGTTATGTTTAAAAAGAAGGTTTTCTAAGATGACATCTGTCATTTATAAAGCCCTTTTTGGCTAAATGTTTATTACTTGTTTTTGTAGACAAACAAAGGGGATGAGCTTTCCAATCGTATCCAGAGGATGCTGGGCAGTTATGAAGATGTGAACAGTCCCCATCCCCTCACCATCGAGCCTTTACCCATTCCTGCTTACGTAAGCTTCTCACAGTCAGATCAGGGTCAGCCAAACACAGATAAATCAACCAAAGCTCCATTCCACAACCAGGTCCATTACAACCAGAAATGCCCCTCTCAGCCCGCCGCGACGTCTGCTGCCTCTTCTCCCAACCAACACGGACATTCGTCTACTTTCTCAAAGGCGGCGTTGAACCACTGTCAGAGCAGTCAGCCCGCAAACGCAGCACATCAACAGAAGAACGAGGCCTTCTCGGATCTCAGGGAGCACGTCAGCCTTTCCCAGGAAATGTCTGCTCGGTCTCCTGATGCTAAGCCGCTACCCTTCCTACATTCCAGTAACCAAGATAACGCTGACACGGACACCAAGGAGAGCATCGAGAGACGTCAGCTTCAGGAGTCCTCAGATCACCTCTCTGAGTCTGCCAGCATGATGGACGTTTCCACGTTGAACATTAAGCAGTCCCCCAAAGACCCGTCTCTGTCCCAAGCCACCAAGACGAGCGCGCTGCCCTCGCAGACCTTCCCTCCGCTGCTGTCGTCCAAGCAGCCCAGTGTAGTCATGACCCAGAAGCCGACAGCCTATGTGCGGCCCATGGACGGTCAGGACCAGGTGGTCAGCGAGTCACCTGAGCTGAAGCCTTCGCCAGAGCCATATACACTGCTGCCGGAGATAATCAGCAAGTCAAACCCGGGCAAAATGAAGATGCTGCCACAATTTTTGGAGGTGAGCATACTGTATAATCTCAAATGTCAGAACTGTAATTTGATATCATTGATAAATTATTTCAGGGGGTGAGGTTATTTGCTTTCTTGCGCCTTTTTTTTTTTTTTTTTTAGAATTATGATCCAAGAAGTTCCAGTTTTACTGATTATTTCTCTGAAGTGACTGTAGCAGCGTGTCTGCTGATCTCAGGATCTTCACGGTTTCTTGTGTTTAGAAAAGGTCTGAACTCCAGTTCACCTCTATTCATCTGTTCTCTGTCGCACATTAAAACACACACATGCACACAACCCTTGCACCTGCAGCCCCCCCCAGCCCGTACCCTCCTGTTGCAGTAGAGCCGCACTGAATGTGCTGCTGTTTTCACTGCTGGGACTAATCCAGGGCAGGATAGCTAGGCAGTGACTCACTCGCCTATTTTTCACCAACACTCCGCTCCTGAGTGAGGTTCCACATCTGCAGGTCATACTGTACACAAGCTGTGTTTTTGTGTGTGTCTATATAGAACTTTTAAAACTGTCCCTTCATCCTCCAAACCACTGAGCGGATGATTGTGGGCCACGCTGCGTAGCGGGGAGAAGTAATGTGTTTACAGTCACTTGTTATTCCCAACACTGGTCAATACAGAGCGGTCATGGGTCAGAGAGCAGACTTCCATGTGCAAACACAACAGAGACAGACATCAATCAGACGGCACGATTACAGTTGGACTGGTCTGACCAGTGAAAATGTGAAATGACACAAATCAACCAAACATTCTGCATTCCCAACAACAGAGCAGCGTTTTACAAAATCACATTGCAGGAAGCACAGGTTTTAGAGTCTTGCCACTGTGCTGCACTGTTAATATCAATATTAAATATGATGCATTTTACATTGCACGCAGCCTCGTGTCTTACTCAGGCACAGAGCATGTTGTATGTTGCAAGCAGTTTATGTTTGTGTGTGTGCGTGTGTACTCTGATACCTTCACCCTCTGCAGAACAATAAATGAGCTTTGTCACCAACTTACATAACTGCTGCAGGGTGACCTTATCTGAAACACTGTCCATTCAGAAGGAAAAACTGAAAGGGAGGTCTGAAAACAAAGTGAAATGCAGGCGGTTGACTCATTCACACACAGTATTTATCTGATGTTGGGGTTGGCCTGCGTTGCTGCCTGATACGGGTTCATACGTCACTCGCCTGCTGTTTACAGTTGTAGTTAGCACAGATGTAGAATTGTACTGCATTATATTGACAGATTTTTCTCAGTTTTACTGAGGTTGGTTTGTTTTGGGTTTTTTTTCTTCTCTGGTAAGAGACGGTTTCAAGCATATTTTCTGTGCACTATAAAGTATAACTAGAGATGATGGCCATATGGCAGGTTTCTTGTCATATGGCTGGCAGTGCCATTTACCAGGGAAAGATAAGGTGGTGTGGGGGTATAATGAATTTGCATTGCACAAGTGTGAAATGTGAGAATGTGAAAGGAAAATGTAATGTTTGTTTTACAGTTGGCCTCCACTGTTTTGCTTTGATTTTATAACTGCATACCGGTTGTGATTTTTGGAAACTCATAATTGTTGCTTTGTTTTCTGCAGACGAGGGCAAATGAGGCCCAGTGTGTCGAGGACATCTTGAGGGTAAGTCCAGCTGTTTAAATTTTCATTCACAGTTGACTGTTGTCGTTCACTGTCATAATAATGTAATTATGGCAAAGGCTTATTTACATTCCAGTTAAACAGCTTGATGTTAACACATGAATACTGACTCATGTAAATATGTATCCCATGCAAGACTCATTCACATGTTGATGTGCACACAAATAAATGCACTTAGTTTCTATATCTTAGATGCTCATCATGATGTTTTTTATTTTTAAAGCAACTGTATTTAAATGCAAAGCACGTGCAAATTCGACTAGTTCACAAATGATCAATTTTATTGAAATAAAGGTTATGAACTTCTAAATTACCTGTGAAATGATAATCAACTAAAAACAAAAAAATAACTATATGTAGCACTTGCTGACATAGATAGGAAATGAAGAAGGTAGGTTAAGTGATATTTTACTTACTGCTTAAACTACATTTTTTTTATAGCATGTGCATGCTTTTTACAATAGTCTGCTGCTCTGGTTCTACAGTATCCTTTATCAGCGCTTTTCTTTGTGTTTACTTACCTCACATGACTCCACTGAGTTTCCAAAGATCAGCACGTGAGCCACTGATATGTCTTCAGGAGGGAATGCAAAAGTTATGAACTTTAAGATCGATCAGTATGGTCACTTTTCTAATAAGGGCATTTCTATTCTATTCTAAGCCCATTGGAATATTTATAAGCCCATTGGAGTTTAGTTTATTAGATGTTTTACTGTTGGCCATGGATTTACCAAAGATTTCCTACATGTCAGTGTAGGAGTGACTGGACCTTTTTTTTTTTATATGGAGAGGAAGGAGGGGGCACCTGCACGCATTAATGTTTATTTCATACAGAGTAGCACCTGATGGCGGGCTCCTAACATGTGTCACACTCTTTTTATTCCCCTCCACAGGAAATGACCCACTCATGGCCTCCCCTCCTGACAGATATACACACACCTAGCACAGATGAACCCTCCAAGTCCCTGTTCTCAGCCAAGGTAAAAGCATCAACTCTAACGGTTACTGAAACCGATAGTGATTTTATGCTTATTATATTATTGTAATCTAGGATATAGATAAATGTGTCATTTGAAGCAGCCCCTAATGTGCACAATGTATAAACCCTGACCTCAGATTTTTTTTTCTCAACACCCTTAACATTTTTCATCACCTCACTACTGCCAAAGCAGGTTAGAAGGTTATGAGGCTGTAACTAAAATGCTTTTAGTTGTGTTCATTTAAGACTGGAGTGCATGTACAGTACCAGTTATTTTACAGGATATCAGTTCAGTCTAAATGTAGATGCAAATGTACACTCCTTGATGAAGCAAATGTGTGACTCAGATTAAAGCTTGTGTTTTGTTTTCTTCTGTCTTGACAGGAAGCAGAGCGTGTCTCTTCATGCCCAGAACAAAGTGAGTAGATGAGTGCAGGAAGCAAAGTACGATTCAGCCAGAGAACAAGGGTGAACATGACAAAAGAGAGGAAAGAAAAATGAAAAATCAACATTGAATATGAGAGCATGTAATGGCTTTAGATGTTGGTAGCAGACGGATTGATCCATCATCAGGAAACGTGCTGTACAACCTGGATGTAAACTTAGCGGTTTGATCATCCTCGGTAAAAGTTGGTGTGACCTCGTCTTCTCTCATCCTCAACTTTTTCGATATTTGTGGAATTAAGGCAGCATCTCGCACAGTGTCTGTATTTTTCTTCTTCAAAGTAACGTTTCTATGGCAACTTGAGCAGCCAGTGTGCCCTCCTCTGTGAACTGAGCACAAAATGCTAGAGCAGAGACGCAACCCTACAATTGGATCTCAAATTAACCTCAGCTAAGGGAGAGACAGATATGTAGCAGAGAGCAGGAGCGAAGTCTTACTATGCTCTTGTCTCTTTCACTGATATATAATTGTTATGTATGTCACTCGTCCTTATTTTCATCCATCACTCACTGTACCTGTTCCAAGTCATTGGTATCTAGTTTATCCATTGACTTCAAGTCTCTTTGGCATCAGAAAATGAGTCATACCTTCTGTTATTTCTTTTACCCAGCTGTTTGGGTTCAAACAGGAGATAGTCCATAATGTGTAGTGCAACACAATACACATTTATTGGCCACAGTAACTGTATTGTAACTGTGTCAGTTCAAAATTACACTTGCAAAAAGCAAGTTTTTTTGTTGTTGTTGTTGTTTTTGTTTTTCTTGTGCAAGGTCTGGAGTTTGGGCAACCTGTTTACTTGTGTTTCTTTATTTCTTTCCAGAAAGCTATGGGTCCTCTCCTCCTGCAGATCCATCCCAGCTCAACCAGCAGCGCGCTTCATCGTAAGTGACTGGGTTACTCTGAAGGAGCATTTTACACATTACACAACCAGAACACATTGCACATAAAGAATACTATTTCAAATATTTTCAAAAACCTATACAGAATTATCACACTGAAAAACCTGATGCTCAAAATTTCTCTCAGTAGTTTCTTTGCACATTTTTTCAGCAAAAGCCTGGGCATGTAAGCAACAACGTTACATGTTACTTCATTATAATGGATGTTATTGTGGTGTTTGTGTGTTCGTGCAGTAGTTCGTTTGAACCAGCACATTCCAGTGGGGTAGAGTCTGCCAGCTCCAGCGACTCAGAGAGCAGCTCAAGATCAGAGTCGGACAGTGAAAGCACCACGGAGGAGCCTGAGCCCCCAATGAGCAGCTCTGTTAAAACTGAGGTAATCTGCTGCTTGCCCCCTCTGTATATCTGTGTGTATTGACTCATGAGCATGCATTACCTGAAACGTTTACTTGTGCTCTTCCTCATTTCTTCAAAATTCTCATGTTTGTGTCTTTTCATAGCCTGGTGCTCCAGCAGTGAGCCATGGCGATTGGCAGTTGGGGAACTGGATCAGGTCCAGCCAACAGAACTCGAGCGCCGAAAGTCAAGGTGGCACTCATGTCTCCGGAAGCCCTGCTCACAAACTGCCGCAGCCTCCTCAGAGCTACAAGCACTCCAGTGTAGAGGTCATCGAACCCACCAGGGAGTCCAGGCCTCATCTTTCTTCTCACCAAAGAGAGCTCGGTGACGACCTCGCCAAGCCCCAGCAGTGCAGAGAAAGCCATCGGGCCAGCTGCTGCCAGCAGAGTAACCAAAAATCCCCATCCGCTGATTTCAGGAAACTCTTGTGTAACACGCACCCCTCCAAACCAGGAAATGAAGGCTGCCCAGATCCCATAGAAGCAGCTATCAGTGTTAAGTGTGAGGAAGTTGTAGCCACAAGAGACAAAGACCCGTGTTTCACAGACAGGCCCAAGGTAAAGACGAAAACAAGACATTGCAAGAAAAGCAAGGACAGCGGTGACTCTAAACAAGACCGTAAAAGGACTTCTAAACACACGTCTCTTGACAAGCGGAAGGCTGCATCGGAGCCTGAAGTCAAGCTGGTACTGAACAGTCATTGTCCATCTTGTGGTGTAAGATATCCTAACCCCTGCTCCTGCCCCGTCCAGAGTCCTGCTCTGCCTGAGCACTTGTCTCCTGCTCAAACAGTAAGAACCAGTTGTAGCAAACCCAAGGCAGAGACCACCTGCCAGAAGGGTATCAAGAAGCCTCACAAGACTCCTCGCAAGCACTCGGGTAAGACCGGATATACAGCCAAGGGTTCTCTGGACCTCCACAGGCCTCTTGGGTCCCTGCTGGTGAAGATCGATCTAAGTCTGCTCTCGAGAGTCCCCCAGATGTCCCGCAACCACCGGGAGACGCCCAGCAATGCAAAGAGACCAGCACTGGTTATAGAGCAGGATGGAGGGGGCAGTGATGTGTCTGCTCCACACAAACACAGCAAAAAGAGCATCCCTCCAAATGTGAGAAAAGAGGGAAAAGTGAGGGGCTGTTGTAGTCAGCATACATTTACATAATCAAAGTCCTGTTTGTATTAAAATGTGTGATTTGTTGTCTTTTAGGTTGAGGTGGACAATAAAACTCTCCCCAGGAAGAAACAGAGGCTGGAAAACAAGAATACCTCAGCAGTTCATGTTTCTATCAAACTGGAGTAGGTCCCCTTAGTCAGAGGCATCCCATACTTGTTTTTACCAGGGATAACATAATATAACATTTCCAGTGTTCTGTGTGAGTCAGTTCAGCCCGATCACCCAAAATCTGATCTTGTGTACAGAAGTTCGAGCAATGCAGCGGAGGACCAGCGGCCAAAGAAAGCAAAGAAAAATCCAGCATCCTTGCAGCAGCCTGCAACAGCCGAAGTCACCGCCAAAGACTCAAAGCTGCAGAAACGCTGTTCGGGGAAGGCCCGGGAGTCCAGTAAGGAGGCTGGGAAGAGCAAGGACTCCTCCAAGCACAAGAAGAGGAGTGTCAAACACACAGAGCACCTTCACTCTGCAAAGGTAGCTATTGAGATATAAGAATCTAGATTAGGAAAATTAAGTTGAGTCCCCTGAGACAGGCTTGTACAAACAGTCAAGTTTTATTGATTTTTTTTTTTACACTGAGAAGGTATTTGAATTGACTTTTTCAGAACAATTACTTCATGAAAAGGGAAACCATTCATTTTTTAAATTTCCTAATCCTAGCAGAAGCCTCCCAAGAGCAGCCTTACCGTTCCATCATCTTCACAGTCCGACAAAGTTTTGATCAACAGGCCTTTGCTCAGGTTTGACGACAGGTAAGATTGGGAACTGTGGTGCTAAATTACATAATTTTTTTTTTTTTTACTAGCTAGCTGTTTTTCCCCCACATATCCCCCACATTTTGTTGCATGTGTTGAAAGAGAAGAAAATTCTCGGAGCAGAGTCCGCTCTGAGATCTTAACCACAGCTTTGTAAAAACCTTTGACGAGTTTCGGTGATGGTTGGTGACACTTGCGTAATGGAAACTCCCAACATGTTAGGACAGCTCTCCTGTAAGAGGCAGAATGCCTGATGCTGGCGAAGCTCCTCATCTTTTCGGAGATCATTAAAGCCTCAACTTTAATCACCTATGCCTAAAGAAATCAGGTGCTTTTCAGGAGTGTATGTATTTACAGCAACTAGAATTGTCATGAATCTAATGCTGCCTCTTTCCCCCTGCAGGCAGCATCCAGTGAAGCACTACATAAAGGAGGCCAAAAGACTGAAGCACAAAGCAGATGCAGAGGTAAGTTTTCTCTTGTGGTTTGTTTGAAATTCATTTTTTCAATGTGCTGCAGTCTAAACACTACTTCAGATATAATAACCAAACTGCATTTGTTTGTTGCTCTCTCTCTCTGCAGTCAGATAAGCTCAGTAAAGCTTTCAACTACCTGGATGCTGCCATGTACTTTGTTGAGAGTGGCATTGCCATGGAAAAAGATCCGCAGATTTCAATGTCTTCCTACACTATGTTTGCAGAGACAGTGGAACTCCTCAAGTGAGAACCCTTACATTATCTTTAATTGAAGTAGTTCTGTTGTAATTATTAGTTTGGACGTCTGCAATCCCATAGATAAATTTCAGGCTATAGTATGAAGATTTTGGCCCCGTAATTGATTTGGATTTAAGCTTTAGTTTTACTGTCACGTTTTCCCACTCACACAGGTTCGTGCTGAAACTTAAAAACTCAGTGGACCCCTCCGCTCCGCCCCCAGAGAAGGACTTTATATCTTTATGGTAAGGCGTAGTTGATGCTGTTTCTCCACACACCTGATGTCTAATGAGGTTTGGTTTCCTGTTTTAGCTTCGACCTGTTAGTTATTTAACTCTACCCTTATATTGCAGTTAATTGAAATGTTGCTAAGAAAAAAAAATTAGAAACCGTGACAGCGAATTGCTGTATGTGACAGTTACAGACTCATTAACATGATGATCCTGCTAATCTGAAGAGAATATTCCTTGTCTCCATAAGTGAATAATGGGAATTCTGAAATATTGAATAAAATCTAATTGTGTCTTATAGTTTGAAGTGCCAGTCTCTCCTGCAGATGGCCATGTTTCGCCACAAACACAAAACTGCACTCAAGTATTCAAAGACTCTCACTGATCACTTCTCTGTAAGTATAAAGATGTCACCACCGTTCCTAATCACCAGTGTGACTGCTCTGTAATAATTTAGCTAATATTATTTAACAAAAACTTTAATTATGTAGCTGTATAAGTATTGATGCATAAGTTACAGTTTCTTTTTGCCAATTGAATTTCCCTTTCAGAACTCTGCTCAGGCAAAACACGATTCTTCTGTCTGCACGTCAAAGTAAGTAGTGCAGCTTCCATGTTGCACTCACTGTTGGTGTACTGCTCTAACATCACAGTGTGCACATCTGATTCCTTTCTCTATAACCCCCTCCCCATCCCCACTTTACACTGTACCTTTCTCCTGCTCCTTCAGAGTGGCCGACACCCCGTCCCCCATGCCCAACATGCCGTCTCCAGCCATCACATCCATCAGCACGTCAGGTCCCGGCTCCAACCACGGCGGTGGCAGCGGGTCGGTCAGCAGCACCGTGGTGGTTCCCCAGGCCATTGAACAAGTGGCCTTCACCTACGTAAACATCACTACGTTGTTCTTGAGTGCTCACGACATATGGGAGCAGGCGGAGGCGCTGGCACACAAAGGCAGCGGTAAGAATGGATAAAAAAGATCTAGTATGTGTTGACATTAAAATGTCAAGAATTAGGATATATTTCTTTACAGATCCACAAACAAATTCTTGATGCCCCTCCAAATTACAGAGGCATATTTAGATTCGAGACAGAAATGTAGATGAACCCAGCAGTGTTAACAATGTTTGTTAATGGATCTCATGGTAGTATGGACTGAAAAGAATTTCTTTTCAGTGAAGAACAGTTCAAATAGACACTTCACAAGGGCACTTGGGTGACGTCAAATTCTAATGAAAAAGATGAAAGAACTGACACTGATCCTTTCAGAGAAGAGTTTAAAGACATGGAAATCCCTAAAGACTGTTATCAGTATTTAATCACTGCTCAGGGGAATGGACTGCTCCTTTAAAACAATCTTTAAATCTTTGTTTCAGGCATGCTGACAGAGCTGGACACGGTCATGGGCCCGCTGAGCCTCGCGTCGACCATGAGCTCGATGGTCCGTTACGCGAGACAGGGCGTCTCTTGGCTGAGGTTGGACAGCCAAAAGGTAAAGTGACCCAAAGTGATCCCTTAACGGGAAGCCTGAAAACCCTCTGTGCTGCTCTTCCCTGCCTTTACTCCTTCACTTCACTGTGTCTAACGGTGACACCGACCTGAACTGTACCACAGGCATGTGTCTTTTTTTTGTTTTTTGTCACATGGACGTCTCTTCAAAAAAGGTAGACACGGACATCATCTCATGTTTGTTTTTAAGGCTATTTTTGGAATTTTGCAGCAAGGACACTACACTGATCATTGCACTTGTAATTTATTGTTTTCTCTCATGTTCACTGTGGTGTCTCTCTCTCTCTCTCTGGCACTTTAACAAAAAAACACAGGCTACATCATGTGGATACGATACGTTTCATGTCTTGGACGGTTTAACGTGCCTCCTTGTTCCTCTGTCAGCTGATGTCATGGAATTATTTGCAAATCAGGGCTTTATCCGAGAGTGACCTTAAACTAAATTTGGAAGAAAGTGCATCAGATGTAACCAAAAGTGCCATTTGGTGGTGGTGGTTGGTGCAAGCACTGACACAGACCTTATTTATTATTTTTACTGTCACAGCTTTGTTACCGTGCATTTGACTTCCGATTACTCGGCAATCACAGGACCTGAACGAAACGAACGAAAGAAAAAAACCTAAAAACTAAAGGCACTTGAATCATTATTGAAAAGTATCACTTCAAGATTATCACATCACAGTTTTGTCAATTTATTTTTATTTAATTACTGTTTAAAATTGAAGTTTTCCTGTTTCACAGTCAAAGTTTTTTTTGAAGTCAGCATTTCCCACAAATCACCGTCAGGATAAACCATGAGACTGCTGGTGTCACCTTTCTACTGGTGACCTAGTCTGTAGTCATGACCATGTCGGAAGTAAAGATAAGTCAATAATTATGGTAATATTAAATCTGCATTCAGTTTGGATCCCTATCTGTATTTTCAGTTTTTCAAATTACTGTTGTCAAATGGAAACACATTTCTTGTGCATTAATAAGGATACACAAAAATGTGCCTGATTGTTAAAACAGTAACATTTGTTCCCCCCAAGACAAAATACAGTGGATATTGCATGTAGGCTGAATTACGTGTATATATATTGTTGACACAAAATTCAAATTCCACATAAGGTAAATGAGATGACAAAGCAGAGCAGGGAAGGCCTTTTAATTTAGAGGGTTTATTTATCTCATCTTTCTGCTCCTGTAAGAAAAAAAAAAAAAAAAAAAGTTTGCTTCTTGACTCATTTGTGTTGGTGAGACTGATGGTAGGACCTGACAGGTCGGTTCCTCATTTGCTTATATGAAATTGTTTTGGTTGTTATGGTCGCCAGTTGCAGCCTTTTTTTCTGACTGTCGTACTGTTGATGACTAAGAGTGACGTGTTTGTCTGTCCAAAGCTGTCTTCATTTAATCGTCATCATCCTATTTGCAGAATTTGCACTCGCGCCCTCCTTTCAGTTAAAAAGTGGACAAGCCTCGCGGATAAGGAACCATCTTAAAGGACAGGTTTGTCGTGAAGCTCCCTCCTGTCTGTACCAGCTGTGGAAGTGATGGGGGACAAAACTCCAGTCATCTCTCCCAAAGTTCAACCAAAACTATTATTAGACTGAAGCAGTCTCAGTTGGAAAAGGTTACTTTCTAAAGCTTTTAGAGCCATACTGGTATCACAGTCCCACTTTGTGTTTCTCCATCTTTCTGAAACAGAAGAGAAACCATAACTAAACTAATTTAAGAAAATATACAAATTTAGAAATTTCCCACCTGATTTGTTAAACCTAGACTGCTGAACCCTTAAAATTTGTATCGGCTGAGCATCTTTTTTCCACAGAGAGAGGACTGTGAATTTTGTCCCCTCCATCACTTTTCACTTTAAAAATTGCTCTTTGGTTTCTCTTTGCAGTCGGTACGAACAGATGATAGAATACAGCAGCCAATAACCATTTGTCATTGTACATATGGGCACGTTGGTATTCTTTTAAGATAAGATTTCGTAAAATCCGAACCTGTCCTTTAACCGCAGATGTGTTTTACTTACAAGACAAACCAGGAAAAGGGAAAAGAAAAAATTTACATCCCTGACTTTTTGTATGTATCAGTGGTGGATTTAGTGGTTTGTCAGTTTGAGTTACATGTTTTTCCCCAGTAAGCTGCTTTCCTACGTATTTCTCCACACTTTATCTGAGCTTTGTTGTTGTTTACTAAATATGTGGCAGTTAAAAGGCCATCTGTAGCTGCCTTGAAAAACCCCCAAAAAACACTTTTACTTCCTGTACTTATTCACTGCGCTGTTGTACAGAAGAACATCCCGTTCCCTCAACCGGCAGGACTGTGCTAGTCTTTACTCTTGTTTATCGTAACTTTGATTCTAAGCAATAAAGCATGAGTTTTGTTGACATAGTTATCACAGGGTCTTGATTGATACACTGGGGGATCCAAAAATAATCAGGAGGAAATAGTAAAAAGAGAAAAGAAATATTGGTTTAGATTATCGTGTTAAAATAGGGCATTTGTTAAAATGGGTTTTGACATTTTGTTTCGCTCGTTAATTCAATTGGTGTGTCCGAGCAATTACACGCTAAAAAGGGCTGAACAAGGACCACATAGTGTTCCTAAATTTATTTTCTCATATTAATAAAGTGACTTTTTAAGTAAGAAACAAGTATACTGGTGCCATGGAATTAGGGATTATTTTTACGTACAGATGATCAGCAGGCTGCTCTGGTATGATCTTGAACCACAGATGTCTACGCCGCACACCAAGTGAGAATGCAAAATTTGACGTTGGACATTCGTAAATGGTGCAATTTCAGATTTTTTATTTTTTCCTTGAGTCTTGTCTTTCCAACCTGTGGCTTTATTTTCATTACTGGGTGTTGGTGCTTCGTTTATGAATTACTCTGAAAAAATACGTTTACACTTCTTGTCCAAATAATTATTGACTGGAAAAAATGATCAGAAAGGTTTTTTTGAAGGATGCTTTTTTTCCCTTTTTGTGAACTACGTTAAGAAATTGTGCTGCAGTGTACACAGACAAATAAACACTGGAAATTAATTCATTTTTGTTTATGCTTTATTTTTCTTAAAGAAACAATAATTCATTCATACAATTGCATGTACAATATCTCTGAATTACTTTGGTTATGTGTCAGAACAATTGCTGTAACCATTCTGCTGTAATACGTCATTGTTATTTATGTAGTACAATATATACAATACTGCTAACTCTAACCCTTTTAATCTTGTGAAGCTTTGGAGCTTTTTAAATTACTTTATTACTGATTTTGTTTATTTAAAAAAAAAAAAAAGTATCAAATTCGATGTACTGTACAAAACTTGAAGGATGGTTTTATCCGTCGGATTCTCCTGCAAAGTTGGGGTTGGTGAAAGCAGGCTGCAACAGAAGAATGACAAGTTAGCATTTATGTCCCCCTAACCTCTGAACCATCTTTCCTTAGCTCGACCACGAGCGGATGATCAACAACTTACCACATCGACGTTGCTGGTCGTTCTTGTCGGCAGACTCAAGCCGCTCAGTTTGTAACCCCGGACGCTGAAGACGTAGTACAGTAGCCCAGCTACCAAGGTTAAAAACAAGATGACAGCGATGATGGCACCGGCTATCACCCCTCCATCTGTACAAAGAGATAGAGAAACTGTGTAAGCGAGGCTGTCTTAAGTACATTTTTCATTTTAGCAGATGTGCAATGACGAGATGCTTAAGTTTCCAATGTCAATTACCATCTTAGTTTGGCTTCTCATGCTAAAGTTTGCTAATTGTACTGTGGAAATTGTATTTGGCACTTAATCGCACTTACTGTTGACACCTGGACCATCTGTGGGGTAAATTGGATTACCATCATCATCTGTTGTATAGTCTGAAAAAGAGTTTTAAAAGGAGAAGTTGTAAAATCTTTTCTACTACATTTCCTGTATTATTTTTCCTGTGTATTTTCCTTTCTAACCCTTACACTGGCGGTGGCGGCACGCAAAACCTCTCTTTTGCATGCAGTTGTTGTCATTCCAGCGTCCATCTTCGTACATCTCCACACAGTTCTCCTCGGCCACGTCACCGGGATGAAAGGCTTGATTGGGCTCACCCGGAGCCCAGTTTAGGAAGCCCAGAGACGTCTTATCCGTCCAGCCCCAGCCAACTGAATAATCAAACGCACAAGACTCTAGCATGTAAGTGTAATTCACAATCTTACCTTATTTCACTATTTTCAAGTCACTGTCCGTGTATTCTTGTGAAAAAAAATATTGATGATATTGTTTTTCTGTCCATTTCTACACTCACAGTTGCGGTCCCTGGTGAGTCCGATCCAGATGTGGTGACGTTTGCTGGAGTTGAGGTTCCTTATGAACTCTACCTCTGCTCTGCTGTGGACGGACACCAGCTCTGCCCTCACTGACTGGCAGTAGTGTCGGGAATCTGGCCAGGAGAAGCCCTGCTGTTTGTTGTACACATGGTAACAGTACTGGCCATAGGGCATAAAGGACGGCAGACACTTCCCATCACCAGGGGCAGGAGTTGGCGACGGTTTCTCTGAGAGGTGATGTGAGTAACATAATCATCAACACTTTAAGCTTTTCACATTAAATGAAGCTTTGTTTTTGTGTAACATGAATGGATCATGGCTCGTGGATCGCGTTGTACCCGATGAGATCTTGCAGATGTAGGGTTTTGCCTGATCACACCTGGTGTCGTTCCAGGTCCCGTGGAACATACGTGAAGCGTGCATGCTCACGCAACCTTCATCCTTGATGTTGCTTGGCTCTCCTGGTCCCCACTGAGTGAAAAACACTGGCCAGCCATCGGTCCACATGTAGGAGCCATCGTCCTGTGTTACAAGACAATATGAACTTGGTATGTTCATAAAAAAGAAGGTAATTTCCCAGTTGATGATTTTGGTTGGGTTTACCACATTATTCCACTTCAAGATTTCTGCCTAAACCTGAGTTTCATTTGTGGGGCTCTCAGCTCCACAGTACAGTAAATACATAAATACAGTAAAACTAAAACAGTGTGCATGACATGTCATTGGACTGGGAGATTGAATTCTTTACAGCCTACAGATTCCTATGTGAACAAACTGTTTTCTGTCAGTTTCTGAAAAGTGCTGGAAAGCAACAGCTGCACAAATACTTTTATACTTTATACTTTTCTCCTCTACATTTCAGAGGGAAGTGTACTTTTAACTCCACTACATGTATTTGGCAGCCTTAGTTACACAAAATACTTTTAGATAAAAATGTATTAAAACATATGATAAGATACAATGTTCGAGATTGAACTAGTGGTTTGCAACATTTATGGATTGTGACCCCTTCACAAGATCTCTATAATTTGTTAGCAGTCACATCAAAGACTAAGTTCTCCTCTAACTTTCTCACATTGCTTGGTTTAAATAATAGTTCAGGTTGATCACTGTGTACATCCCTGACAGCACCTTGCGCCTGAGTCCAATCCAGGCATCAGCTTTGCCCTGCAGCACCACTCCTGTCACGAAGGCCTGGTCATAGCTCATGTCGATGCTTGCCAGGTTGCCTCCCCGCTGCCGACAGGCCGCCTGAGCCGCCTCCCAGGTCGTCGGCTCCTCCATCAGCTTGTAGCAGTTCTGGTACCAGGAGATGTAGTCTGCCGGACAGGGACTCTGGGTTGGGGGTGGAGGGTTGATGCTGCTGGCTGATGTGGCAGGAGAAAGTAAAAAGTATCTTAAGTCTTGAACATGGATTTAGCTCCTATCTGTTTGTATGTTTTCTGTAATGGCTGTCACTACAAAGACTTATTTAAACGGGAAAACGTTCACTGTGATGTTTACTGACATTTTTTCCTGGAGCAGACGAAGCTATATTCCTTTTGACAGGCGTCATCGTTCCACTTGCCACTCGCCAGTGGGCTGTGAGTGATTGCCACACAGTGTTCCTGTTGACAGTGATGAGAAGTCTGAGACTAAGTGTAAATGTGTTCTTTTTGAGCACAATGTGCAAGTTTTGGTCCTGCCTGTGCCATATTTTTTTCACTTGCAGGAATCAATCCTGTTTTCATAAACTTTATTTACAAAAAGTAACTTCACCGTTCCTCCTGCATTGTTGGGCTCTTTGTTATTCCAGTTGGTGTACAGTACTGGGCTGACCCCATCACACCATGCGTACTGATCTTCTGCCAAGAGATCAGACAGACCGATCCACGTGGGGAGCTCCAGGTCCCTTAGGTAACTGGACACAAAGTCTGAAGTAGAGCAGAGGATGAAAATACGCTGACACGAAGCCACTGGACTGCAAACTTGTTTTAGATGGTAGGCACATGCTGAGTTTACCATTTTCGTATTGATCATCAATAATCGCCAAGTCTCCTCCTTGGTCGTTGCACCAGCTTCGAGCAAAAGACCAGTTTGCCTTAATATCATTTTTCTTCCCTTTAAACATGAAGCACTTATCCTTGAAACGCATCCACCCTGCAGGAAGGGAAGGAAAATGGAATGGAGAGAGGTAACATTTCCATTGCCTGACGTTTTTCAGTTTTTGAGTTTTTTCGACATAGTATAGTCTGTCGTTTTTTTCACTTTTCGTGACATACTAAGTCATGACCACTTTTCACCTTTATCTGCATTTTAACATGCTTTATGTTTTATGCTATGCAGGGTTAATAAAAGACTGTTCTTTGATGTTTTGGGGCCTTTTTGGCACTTTTTATTTTTTATCTTATACATATCAAACATATTATCAAAAATGCATATCTTACCTTCAGGGCAGTTGCCCTCCCATGGCTGTGTGGGTGGAGGAGGGGTGTGGACATCTCCAGGGAACTTCTTGCAGACGTAGCCTGCTGCAGCACGACCACAGTTGGCATCATTCCATCCACCTTAACAAATGAGAGTTCAGTTTAGTTTAGTTTTTTTTAGTGATCCATTCAGTAAACCTGCTGTAAATACACTGATTTATTTGGCCTGGCCTTATTTGGAGTAATGGAATTTAAGTACCTTGGTGTCGGTTCATCTGAACACACTGCTCCTCCCCATTTGCATTGTTGGGCTCACCTGGACCCCAGTGAGTGTATGTCACAGGGGAATAGTCCAACCACCTGTCCAGATAAAACAGAGGCACTTATCTTATGTATGTTCATCAGAAAAAGAAGATGCTCTCTGAAACAGAGAACTTCCATATATTAAGTTTGTATATTAATAATGACATAGACTTACTCAAGGAATGTGAATGAGTTCTACCTGAATATAGATTTTCTAGCTATGTAGTGATAAATGTCTCACTGCTGTTCCATTATTCACTGTCAATTATGCTGCAATATTTGCCTCTAACGGCATCCTCAACACAGTCAGTCAGGCTGCTGCTCAGATTAAGGAAAAGACATGCTCAAATTTGCAATAAAGTGAGCTTTGTAATATACAGTAATAAAAACACACATGTATTGTCCACTCGCAATGCCAAATCTCCTCATCCCAATCCAGGCTGCAGCAACCTGCCCTGTCCCCACCTGGAAAAAATATTAACACATTTTACGATATTTTTTTTCCTTACATATTCTACTGTTAATCTCCCCTAAAAAGTAAAAAAAAAGCCTACCATGCTGTTAACATATGCCTGTTCATCTTTGTTAAGGATGGAGACGAGTGAGGCCTTCTCAGCATAGCAGCGTTTCATGGCTGTGTGGAAGTCCACAATATCAGTGTCATTGTAGTAGTAACAGATGTTATCCTTCTTCCTCCAGCCCACATTGGTTCCGCAGTCACGAGCTGATGGTTGAGACATGAGAAAAAAAAAACACATGACGATGATGTGATTGACTCATTATTTCATGCTTCACGCCTCTCATTTGACAAATAGACCTAATCAATATAGTGGTAACTTTTTTCCATGTATCTTGTTTTAATCGAAATTAATATGTGAGATATCTTTCATACAATAGGTAACTGACAAATGTGGCTTTATCTTACAGCTGTTAGGATTAGTTGATTAATTTGAAAATAAAAAAATAGTTTCTCTGAAGGAGGGACAGGTGCATTGTGGGGGACGGCTTACCTGGGACTGGAGGTGGGGTTGCTGGGGGCAGGATGGGGTTCTTTCCTTTAGTAATCATGCATATCCAGTCCTGGTGAGCATCACAGTTGAGATCATTCCACCAGGAGAATGTACCGTTGGTGTTGCTCACCATTTCCACACAATCTTCACGACCCTCATGGTTGTTCGGCTCTCCGGGACCCCAGTTAGTGTGGGAGAGAGGTGAGCCGTCACTCCAAGAATATCCTAGGATATTGGAACAATCACTGGGGGTATTTTTGTAATTATTTATGTGGCTCTAAATAAGCTTCCACCAGGGTCCACTCAGTAAAACACACATTATACCCACCTCCTTCTGTGGGGTTATGCTTGAGGCCAATCCACTTGCTGCTGGCTTTGCTGTACAGAGATAGGAACTCCTCCTCCTCCTGATTGTGGATGCTGACCAAATTTGCTCCTCTGGCAACACAGTCCTCATGGGCCGCACCCCAACTCTTCTTCAAGGACCAATCCACATTGTGGAAGAGCTGCAATGAATAAGCCAATAAATCAAAACAGAGCCTGTTTGTTTAATTGACTGCTTTGTATACCTTGTAGCAGTTCCTGAAGTGAGGCAGGGCTGTCCAGCCATCAGCACAGCCCTGTGCAGGAGGAGGAGTTGGGGGCCTGGTGGGTGGGGTGATGTCAGGCCTGGATTTTTCACAGATAAAGGCATATTTCTCGGAGCACTGCTTGTCATCCCAGAACCCACCAATCTGACCAGTTGTCATAGCCACACAAGTACCATCCCCGCTGTCTAGAGACAAAAGGGAAATCAGTGTTTTTCCAATGTGCTTGTATTCCCGTCCCCTGAGGCATAGTCTTGGGTGTGTACCTGGCTGGTCTCTGTCCCAGTGAGTGAAGGTGAGAGGTAAACCGTTGTCCCAGATGTAGTCCACCCCTCCAGTTATCCCTCCATGTGCACGAAGGCCATTCCACCACAAACCAGTCTTTCCTGACAACACCACTGTAAAATGTGCCTGCTCATAACTGAAACACAGAGAGGTGAGAGTTTCCTATAAATCTGTCAGTGTAGTAAAAAAAAACTTTTGTTTTTCATAAGGGAATCAAAAAACAGATTATTACATTATGATACCAGCTCTGCCACCACCATAAATTCATGCTGTCGTTTTTTTCCAAGTTACAGTTAAGATCTCAAACAAACAATTTGCAGTCTGAAGGGAAACATCACATCAGCATTCAGTTCCTACATATTCCACATCACACACAGAGACATGCCAGCTGCCAAAAGATGTAAGAAATATTACTATCCCCCTGCAAATATTGTACAACATGTATACAGTTACAACATGTTATAACCATAGAAGAATATGCTGTAAATAAAAGCGAGGAAGAAACCTTTTTCAAATAACCAAGACTTACAACATTGGTTGAGCAGTTTGAGCAGAATACTGATGTTTTATCAGAGATATTGAATGAACTCTGGGATCAGTATATAGAACATGTAGAGATTTCTTGCAGACAGACATCTCTGCTATCTGAATAACTACGTTCTTGCCCGACTTACATGTCTCCGATGTGCAGCAGGAAGCCATCCTGCTCTTTGCAGAAGGCCTTAGCTTCAGGCCAGCTCCTGGCAGTCTCCTCCATTAAGTAGCATGAATAGCCATAGGCATCCCACCCCTGACACATATTGGAGATATGAGCCTATTACAGCCCACTTACCCTATACACAGCTTGCACCATAGCAGTCTCTAAAGTATTAAAGTTTTTTTTTAATCAGCCTGTGCTTAAAAATGAAAACAGCCATATTAAAAATGTGGTACCTGAGGACATCCGTAAACAGTGGGTTTCACAGAAGGCAATGGGTAATGTGCTTTGGCCATTTTGCATATATAGGTATTGAGCTCTGTACAGGACACATCGTTCCATCGGCCAGTCTGGAACAAAGAGGAAATAGAAAACAAACATAGAAATGACTTCAGTTCACAGCAAAAAAATAATAAAGTGAGCAAGTTAGATTTTTCTTACATGGAGTCTACATTTTGGTCAAGTTTTAGCAAATGCATCTGGAGTATGAAATACATTTTACTGGTGTGTGAGACTGATTGTCATCATTCTTACCTGGTGTAACATCTCCACACAGTCTTCACTGAACCCGTCATGGTTGTTGGGTTCCCCCGGAGCCCAGTGGGTGAAGGTCACCTTGTGTTCGTCAGACCAGGAGAACATGCCGGGTAAGAACAGATCATTCAGACCCGTCCATACGTCACTGGTGGCTGTGAAGGACAGGTATTCCCCGAAAACAAAAAAAGACTTGATTCAATCATCGAATGCCACCAGAAATCCAATAATCAAAACATGACTAATGTACCTTAAAACTGGTTATTGATTATTATCACTATGATTGATATCATACCCATGTACAAGTAGCTTTCCAGCCAGCTCTGCTCCGTCATAGAGAGAATGGACACGAGTTCAGCACCCAGACTCCTGCAGGTGTCCTGGGCATCACTCCATGTCTTTTTGTCTCCGAAAGGTTTGTAGCAGAACTCCCCAAACTCATACCAGTCAGGCCCTGGACACCTCAGCTCTGTGGGAGGGGGGGGGAGGGAAATACACTTGCACAAAGGCAATAACGCACAAAAACCTTCAGAAAGAGATTCATTTAAAGGGTTATAAGTGCACATCACTCACCCCCGTCTGCAAACGTGTATGATACAGCATAGTTTCCATCAAATCTGTAGGAATTAAAAAATGAAAACTGTTGGCCTCCTTGGACTGGCCATAATACAAAGAAATTGGATTAAAAACAAAAACAACTTACTGTCTCGAGGTGATGCCATTCCTGGTAGAGCCCACATAGAAATCTTGTCCTGCTGCTTTCAACAAAGTGCAGTCTCCTCCGACATCATTCAGTATCACCCCAGCATGGATAGCTGCTGCACAGATGTTTGAGTCCTGTTACAGGGTATTATGTGTTAGATGGACTTTTTAAATAAGCAGGGGCTATGATGGGGATCAGACAGCAGGGTCACCTACCCCACGATATACTGAAGTGCCGTACACTCTGTAAGGAGCATTGGCACAGCCTGCTGGACAGTGCACACTGAAAGGCATCAGACAGTATAATAAATGGTAATATCACAAAAATGACATTATCATACAGACCATATCACAATTGGAACATCTAATGAGCAGCACATCAAAAATGTAAAGATGATGATCTCAGGTTTTACTCACGTCATTTGATCATTGGCAAAGTTGAAGTTGGGCCTGTTAGCACACGTAATCGCATCTGTCAAACCACAATTTTTCCATTACTGAACATTAGTGTTTATATGTGAAAGCACAGGATAATGTCAGAGCAGACTGTATATATATATATATTGGAGAAGTTTTCGTACAGTCAGGGGTACATCCTAAGATGTCAAAACGAAGGCCTGCCTGTCCACTGAACTCCAGTGGGAGGATGCGGATGTACTGAGCGGACACAGGTGTACCCAGCAGCTGAGTGTCAGGACTGTTTCTGTCCGTTGAACCCGGGAAGAACTGAAAATCAAGATATCCGGGTGACAACCTGTTCTCCTCTTTCACAGTTTTGGTCCGTGGCAATATTCAGGTTTGATATTAGCGGTAGTCTCTCTTTACTCACTTGTCCATCAGCTGTGTAATCAGTCCATGTTGTTCCATCCATACTGTGCTGGAGCTTAAATTTAGTGACCCAGTGGTCACTTTGAGGGCAACCCTGCATTACTATCCCTGTGACCTTTCTGGTCTGACCCAGGTTTACCTGGATCCAGCTCGAGGTTGCTGGAAAGGAGGGATATTAAACATAATGTTAGATTAATGTGCGAACACTAGTTCATCACATTTTTTTAACAAACCTGAACATCAATTTCAAATGATGATGAAGATATCTTGTCGTAAAAATCCAAATTCTGTCTTTAGTGTTAATTGTGGATTAAAATATTATTTTGTATGTGTGACCACTGCGTTGGTACATACGGCTCCCTGAAGGCTTCCAGCAGGAATTTCCATTCAAACGGGCTTTGCTGGGAGTGAAGAGACCGATGGAGGAGGAAGCAGAGAGCTGGGCATCAGTGATGTTTCCGTCCTCGATGCCCAGGCCGTGCAGACACACTGAGAGTAGCCAAATCACAAAACAACACAATGTGATATGACCGGTTTAGGACATCTCGAGGAGAAGAGCAAGAATAACAACCTACCTTTTTGTTCACAACTGTAGATGATCTCCAAATATTTGGAAACGGTGGGACAGGGGTCCACCTCCGTATGGGCGTACGCGAAGCAGAAGGGTCGGTTGTCACACGCCTTCCTATAGTGAGGGAGGATACCTTCCACCGTGCAGCTTCCTGCAGGACAGTGATGATCTCATGTTTAAGCATGCAACAACATTTATTTATAAACTGGATTAATTAGTTATCCGTCACAAGGAAATTCAAAACTTCTGTATGAACAACACCTCCTCCAGATCCATCTAGGTGTGGACAGATGTCATCGCTCTTTCGTCCATAGAAAGCAGAGTGGATGTTAATCACACTTTCATGTGGACAGTGAAGGACGGCAGAGGAGTCCTGGCACACCAGCGCAGTCATCAAACCTGCAGCAGAAAGGATTTGCATGTTGAGTTTACTGACAGTGGAATGAATCAATGTGGGGGAACCATGTCAAATAGTGAGGTATCATTACCATCATGAGGTGGAGGAGGCTCAGGTGTGTTTCCTTAAAGAAGAAACATGAGTGTAGTGTTACACTATCGGAGCAGGATCAGCACTCTCAAAATTGTCTCATTTCCACTTTGCAAGCGCCAACAAAAACAATTCAAGCAACAAAAATCACCTCTCCGCTCGCAGATGTATCCTCTTCTGTGCCCACAGTTATCATCATTCCAGTAGCCATTGTTAATAAGTATAGACAGGCAGTCTTCTCCGTAATAGTTGTCTGGGTTACCTGTGTAAAAAAGATGAGGAAGGGTATCCAGTCATTAAAAAAAACAATAATCCTTGCATGTATTGCTTTTGAATTAGGGTTGACATTCACCTGCATTCCAGTGAATGTATCTGAAAGGAGAGCCATCGGTCCACTCCCAGCCGCCTTCAGTGACAGAGTCATGACCCCCCATCCACAGGGAGATCCCTGTGGGACTCGTCTGGATCACACCTGGGAGGAAGCATGAAAACAGCAGTGAAAAAGGACTCACCTTTCTTAATAGACTTAAAATGAAGAGGGAAAAAGTTGGAACAGTGAAGTAAGGATGGAAAAATCATACCCTGTATGAAGGCCTGTTCAAAAGGATCGGTGATGCTGACCAGGTCTCCTCCCTGGTTGACGCAGTCGGCTCGAGCCTCCGCCCACGTCCTTATTGACAGGAAGTTGAACAGGTAGCAGTAGTCGTTAAATGGATCAGACATCCAAGCACCGCATTTCGTATTCCATCCTGTAACAAAAACACCCGACATCCCGTATATGCAAACACATATTATCTGCTTCAGCCCATGCTCGAAGTGTAATAACTGGTGAGGTACAAAGTTAACCTGGTCCAGATGTTGGGGGCTGGGGAGGAGGTCCTTGTCCCTTGGCTATGAGAGATAAGACAAATGATAACCAAAGATTATTGGATGAATGCCACAAGGCATGTGAATAAAACATTAAGAATAACGTATGAGGGTATCACACCTTTTTGGCAGATATATTCCTTTGTGACAGTGCAGAAATCATCGTTGAGTTTCCCGGCCTGAGGGTGAGTCATCCCCCTGAGGTGCACGCAGTCCTCGTTACCCTGCCAGTTATCTGGCTGGCCCGGCGCCCATGGAAGGAAGTCCTGAGATCCACAAAACATCTCAGACCCATAGTGCAGTTTCAAAGTCTTAATGGTGCAAATTTCCATTTAAATCATAGTGGGAAGAACACAATTTTTCCAATTATTCCAAGCTTTTCAAATATTTGTGATTATGGAAATGTTTGAAACACCCTTAGAGACTTTTGCACAGTGCAGCAAAAGTAAAAAATAACTCATTTCTTGGTGTTAAAGCCAGGTTATATTATTTCTGGCTTCATCACTTACTGAGGGGGTTCCGTCGCTGTATACAAACTGGTTTTCAATATTGATATCATTCAAGCCCACCCAGGCCTCCCCTGGCATATGGGCTGCAGGTACAAGAATAAGTTCAAGTTCATTTAAATTCCAAACAATACATCTACAATCATATATTTCAAATCAAGAAATTATGTCATAGTGGTCGAACCAGAGTGTTCTCATTGCCGCTCACCGGTCAGGAAACTCAGTTCTTCCTGTGAGTGGAAGCTGGCCAGATGACCCTGCTCTCTGTTGCAGTGGGCCTCGGCGTTGTGCCAGTTATTCACATTCTCTGTCTCAAAATGATAGCAGAAGTCCCTGTACAACAAATATCCTGGATCACAGTGGGAATCTGAAGCACAAAATTAAAAGGTTATTATCAAACCTTTAACCAGACAGTATGTAAAAGTGGATCATTAGTTTGACTGACCCGGAACCGCAGTTGGTTTTGGATTCTGTCCACCTGTCATCTCACAAACGTAACCCAGGTTCTTGAAGCAGTTGGTTGTCTCCCACTTGCCGTCATAATTCCCTGGAAGAGAATGTGACCTCAGCTGATGCTGACATCTCACAATGCCCCCCTCAATTATAAAGAGATTGCTTCATCCGTTTGGGGCAAGAATGGCAGAGCACATGTCCTACCTGTGAAGATCTGTCCACAGTCCCAGAGACCGGCAGTGTTTCGGGGCCAACCGGGACCATAGTTAGAAAACGTAACCAGCGATTTATCCACCCATTTGAAATCTCCATCCTGGTCTTTATCTGGTAACGTTGTAAGCCAGAAAATGAATGGAAGGAACTGTTTTTCACAAATCAGATCCACTGTAAAGATAATATGATAAGCATCAAAACATGAAGTCTGTAGAGGACCTGATAAACCAATCCAGATGTCAGGGATGTCCACGTGGTGAAAGTCTGGAAGGTACCCATTTATGAAGAACTGTTCTTCTTGACTGCATATGAGAAGCAGGACAAACATGACGGATATTGTAATGCGGGTGTGGGTGCGTTTCACTCGTTATGAAGTTAACTTTTAACGAAGACGAAGGAAAAATTGCATAATCTTGCTTTTAAAGGGAAAATATTTGCCATTTCATTCTCCCTTACCTGTTTATAATCAGCAAGTGGCCCCCCATATCTAAGCACCTGGTGAGGGCCTCATGCCAGGTGGTCAAGAGATTGATGTTACTGACCATCCAGTAACAACTGCCAGCGAAGCTCAACCAGCCAGCAGGGCAGATGGCTGAGGGTGAGTTAGAGAGGAAAAGCAAAGAATTCACACAATAACATTATACTTTAATAATAAGAAGAAGAAATATATAAAAGCTGGAACAAGGCATGTCTTAATGGTGTCTTTCTAAAGCATTCAAGCTTACTGTTCAGTGGTCGTTTGCACATGTATGGACGCTCGTATCTGCACATGTGGGACTTCCATTTGCCAAATTCATCTGTTGCATCTTTGATGACTGCAGAACATGAGCCTGCCTGTGTGTCACTGTTGGAGAACACGGGTGTTTAAACCACACAACTCCACAAATGAATAGCTAAAGTTGACTAAAATGACAGGCGTGTATATCTTACACTGTAGGTTCACCAGCAGCCCAGTTTGTGTACTCGTATTGGACAGCATCAGACCAGGCAAACTGGTTGTTCCCCACTTCGACTTGACATGAAATCTTGTTGCATTTCTGGAGAAACAGAGCTCATCGTCACTTTGAGGTGTTCCACCTTCATATCCACTATGACAGGATGAAGAAGAAAGCTGCTGTGAGACAGTGTTTTCCTCTCACCAGTGTGGAGAGCCCAATCCACAGGTCAAACTGTGATGGGTCCAGTGTCCCTGTGATGAACTGCTCCTCTTCTGCAGAGGTGATGGACACCAGGTCTCCTCCTTCCCGCACACAGTCGTACCTGGCTGCCGCCCAGCTCTTCCTCAAGTCCGCCTTTAACTTGTAGCAGTTGGAGCCGTAAGCTCTCCACCCGTTGGCCAAGTCGCACTCTGGGCTGGGATTGGCTGAGGAGCAAGAACCAAAACATACTTGTGCATAAAGCCACTTAATGCCACTTAATGCCGAGTAGCTGGGAAGATTTGCGACTGTACTAGACCTTAGCTAGATGAGTTAAAAAGAAATTAAAAGAAGAAGAAACTTAATTGAGTTTCAGCCTCACATAAGAAATTTAAAAGTCTAAAACACTGTGGACAGTGAGTGGACTCACGGCTGAGGCGCTTGCAGATGTATTTCCTCTTAACATTACAGTTTTCGTCATTCCATCGGCCCAAGTTGTTTCCCAACACCTGACCACAGTCCTCGTCATCAAGCCAGTTATCGGGCTGACCCTCCGCCCAGTATCTGAAACAGTGACGAGAAAATCACATTCCTCAAATTCAGACTTTCAAACAACTATGAGATAATAAATTTAATCTTGTTTTTTTATATCAGAGCATGGACAGCTTTACGTACGACAGATATGGTATAAAAGCAGTCCCGTCGCTCCACTCCCACACTCCTTCTGTGACTTGGTCATTCAGGCCGATCCAGTAGGTCTCTGAGCTGATTTGTGTTCTCACCCACAGCTGGAAATGACACACACACACATTAATCCAATGTGTGAAATGATAACAGAACGTTTATCAAGTCTTGGTGATGTGTGTGTTTGTATGTCGCACCCTCTCATGAATGTCCACAATGCTCAACAGGTTGCTGTTCTGCTCCAGGCAAAATGCATTAGCCTCCATCCATGACTTCTTATCCGTTGAAAAGAAGTAACATTTGTCCTCATACCCCCTCCAGCCTTGCTGACACTGACAACGGGCTGGAAACACAAACCAGAACATGATCCTTTTAATTACACAAAATTTAAGCAGAAAAGAAAACCGCACGTCAATACATAGTACATGAGTAAAAGGTACTCCAAAGAGTTTCCTTAAACTTTCTGTTTTACTTAAAAAAACATGCATGCATGAAGTGATTCAGAATGTTGTCTCTGTTCTTCTTTGGTTCCAAATTTGAAGACTTTTGCACCAGTGACGTCAAAGGGCAGCGATCGCAGCTGAACACTGAAGCCGGCCCAGAAAGGCCTCAAGCTGCAGTTCCTCTGATGGCCACTAGATGCTGACCTGAAGAAAACGGTTTTGAGGTGCGTCTAATAAAAATATATTCATGAATTTCATTTTACATGAAATTACATTTCCGCAAGCTTTGTCTTAAGAGATTACAGAACATCTTCCAACCAGGAAGAAGTACTTGTACATCACTGATCTGTTAAAAAAAAAAAGCCCAGTCATTTCACTCAATCATAAAAGTCCCATGACAGTCCAGCTGTGTCACTTAAGCCTCAGCACCTAAGACAAATCTTTGGGTAATGTTTGACTTTAACAACTTTACAGACAGGATAGAATCACATGTTTTACCCGCATCCTTAATGGGTCAAAAGACCACAAGAAGAAACGGTCAAGTGTTAATCAAGTTCAGCGCCTCTCCACCTGAAATGATGCACCTTCATGTTCAGAAACATCGACACCACAAACTGAAAACCTGCACAAGAAAGATTTGAACATCTACTGATACAAAATATTTTAGTATTTAAAATATTCTGCAATCTACAAGCTTGGTTGAAAATTAGTTGAATAACAAAGTATGGCAGGTTTTGAAGTGTCTTGTTCATTATTTGATAAACATACTGTTAACTGTGTTCATGTCAAACAAATAAGAAAAACAAGTAAAGCATGCTTGAATATACATTTTTGATTACTTACTACTGAATCAAATCTAATTTATATATATAGTATATGAACATAATTTTTAACTTTCAAAAGGTGGAAATGTCTGACATAATTTTTTGCCATCTTTTAATTACTTTCACACCAAAACTTAATTTTAATAAGGTAAGAAACTTCTCACAATCACTGCCTGCACATCATTGACTTTTTCTCTTTTTTCAAACCTACACTGTAACTTATTCACTTGATCTCCTGTACAGCTGCCTCATCACAAGCCACACCGCAGATTCAGTCTGTTTTTAGGTGTTTACACTTCACACACTACACTTAGTGCTTTGAGAAACCAAAACGTCTGGCACCACAGGAAACTGAATTTAAAAGAAAGAGACTCACTGCAAGCAAGAAGGGCGGCAAAGCCGAGCAGCTGCAGAAGAAGTCCTCTTCTTCTGCACATTTTCACTTTTCTTCACCTCTCAAGGTGTGTTTCTGTACATCCCAATCACGTCTTCAAGTTTTTCCTCAAACTTCCAAACCAGCCGACCCTGGCAGCGAGCGTGTACGTGACGTGTGATCCCACTTTAAGTTATCAGAGCTCTGAGCATCTTCTCTTTGCTTCGCCTCTTTTCAGCATTTCGTCCAGGGTCCAAAGACTGAAAGCAGTAAAACGCAGATGACAAACACTTGACCTCTTGACTCATTTTATACGTAACAACTTATGGGTATTTGCTACCAAATGAAGCTTCAATGATTGAAACAAAGACGGCTGTTTTGATCCCATCATATGCAATACTCAACAGAAACAGGATAAAACACAGCATAACAATAATAAACGCCAATTAAACAGCGTAAAACAGATGCATTTTCTATAGCATTTTAGCATTAGCTTTACTAACACAGACATTTGATTTGACATACACTTTTCGTGGGGTTATTCCTTCGAGAAATGATTTCATGATGGAAGAGCTGGAGAGCTACATGTTAGTGTGGAACTTCAGCATCTTAAAAAAAACCTTGAGGATACACTGATGCTGGGAGAGAGCGCAAGTCCCACTAGACACAGCAACACCACAAAGTCCAGAAGACACAGTTTATAAAAAACACGTCAACTGTCCATAAACTTTATACTGCCAAACCTCTGCCTCAAACTGTTACTTTTTAACCCGGTTTAATAGGATGTTACAAAACAATAAGCATAAAATGAAATCAAATTCTCATTTATACCATTTTTATATCGGTTATATTGCTACGCACATGTATCCGAATCACGAAAATGCTGACATCATCACGCTGACCTGAGACTTGAAAGTGACACTTGACACAGTGACACCACAAAGTCCAGAAGACACAGTTTATAAAAAACATGCCAACTGTCAAATTTTAAAAAATAAAATAAAAATCATAGAACCTTAGACATAAATTTATTATATCAATACCATGTGAATAAAAAGCATGAGAAGGAGACAGTCAAGAGGAGGAAGAACAACACAAAGTACAGTAAAGTTTACAAAAGACTCAGCATCTGGCTCATTTGCTGATAAAGTTGGTGACAACTTCAGTTTTGGGGTAAAAATGATTGATAATGGTATAGGACACCAACTGTGCACTTGTTTGTATACTTCTAGTATAAACCGTGCATAGCATTTCTATTTTAAAGTCATCGGTCTGTCAGCCCATCCGGAAAAACAAACTGTTGCCAGAGATGATTACATTTTTCTCAGAGACGGCAGATTTGACCATGAGTGTTAAATAAACGTCTTCAAACTCATAACATGAAATTCTCCACGTAGGACAAAAATATACTCAGACTTCATATCTATTCTAGGAAAATAGTGCACAGCAATGGATTAGATAGTGTAGTAAAGAATAATAGCAAAGATACACCTATGTTATAATACAAAAATGTTCATATATTAAAATATAACAGAACCATCTGCAGAGACGAACCTCAGCCGGATCTCATGCACATCTGAAAACTCTCTCTGATGAGGATTACTGACAGTCCAGCTATCATCAAACACAAATGTCACATGTAAAAACCTGCCCCTGTCAGTTTGAACACATCTCTAACCGGTGAGGTGCGCCGTATTGCTCTGATCAAACAAAGTCCTCAAACCTTTCTCAGGCCGAGGGAAAAGGCGCCGCCGACGCACTTGTTTGCGTTTGGCACGTTGCATCAGTTAAACTCCCCCGGACACGTCGCCTCCTAACCAGAGAGCGATTTGTCTCGATCGGCCTTAAGTGATTGTTCAAACACAATTACAGAGCATGAGCCAGCTGGAATCGCTGATAGAAAAGTTCTGAAATGCACCTTTAAAGTCAAACTGCCATGACGGATGCTTTCACTTACCCGGGGGGGAAAAAAGGTCACAGGAGAGATGTATTTTTACATATTAAACTTCCTACATCTTCACACTGACTGATGAAAATGGTATTGTTATAATGTCAAACGCTGCACTGCAAAAGATGGAGTTGAATCCAGTGCCAATGTTTACTTATTTGTCACATCTCTCCAGATTATGGGAAGAACTGCAGAGCCAGAGAGTAAATCCAGAGCCATGTGAAATGCGTTCACACAGGCCCGCTACACCGCCCACCTTCATTACGAGCACAGCTGAGTCACCTCGTAGCTCTGAATCCAAGGCTCAGCTTCTAGTTTCCCTTTAAAAAAAACCCCATCAAAACTACTGTGTGTCAAGGCAGTCGAACAAAAGGAAGTACAGTACAAAAAAAAAAAAACTACATCACTGATTGCAAATATCACCAGCACAAGTCAAGAATAATGTCTTGAATGTGCCTTTTTTTCCCCAGAGAGCACTTCAGATTTGTCAAAAGGTGCGCTTCAAGTCAGTTTCAGTCTCCTTAATGTTCCTCAGTCACCGAGTGCAAACTGAACATCAGGCCGACATTCGGACAGCGTTGACAGTGATGATGTTGCTGGGGCGAAACCGCTCCATGTGTGCTTCTGGTCGTGTGTGCTTGTGCAGTGGTCAGATCTGATTGTGGCTTGGCAGTCGGTCAGTCACCTGACCGTAAGCGATGGGCGGCGGTCACATGCAGTTGACCACGTTGCTGGAGCCCTGGCCGACGTCCCTGATCTGGCTGACGTGAGTCGAGCACACGGCCACCCCGGCTCCGGCACGGCAGTGAGACACCGAGCCCACCAGCTCCCATCTGGACCGCAAACAGTCACAGCAACAGCATGAGAAGACACATTCTAATCAAAGCACTGTAACTGTTTAAGTAACAGGTTTAACAGGAAAATCTAACCAAATGATCATTATTTTTTTCCATTTTAATGCTCAGACAACAAAATTTTGATTTTACTGGATGAAGACTACACTGAAGTATTTCCTTTGTAGCCACTGTGCAATATGCATATTGTAAGGTTTTTGCTATTCCCCCTTTTTATTTCCAAACGTGACATATGTTTTACCAGATGTTGAACTTCATCTGTCACTGGAACATCTAACATACACGTTATTGGATGTATAGCAACAGATTAACATTTGATTTCTTTCCTGGTATACACACTTGTAGGACTACTGCAAGGTGTTCTCCAAAAAGGCACGTGTTCTTTACGACTGCATTAAGCTGATGCAACCGGGAAAGTGTTTCTGATTAAACAGACAAAAGGAAGTTTGGTTTCAGGAGCAGTTTTGACTTGTAAAGAAGTCATTTTAACCAGTGCACAGGCCGATAAACATCAGTGTTGGATATTGTTGGCCAACTGTAGACTGGTCAGTGCATGACAGAGCAGTTACCATTACATTAATATTGTATTTTTTTTTATTTTCCATACCTCAGAACTGCATTGCCTCATTCACCTCCTCCTCACCTATTCATGCGAGGCTCAAAAGCCTCCACCGTGTTCAGGTAGATGTTCCCGTTGTGGCCCCCGACGGCGAACACCCGGCCCATCACGGTAGCGACCCCGACGCCACCGCGCGGGGTGGTCAGCTCGGACACGTACTCCCAGCGGTGCACTCGTGGGTCGAATCGCTCAACGGAGCTCAGGGGGGAGTTGTCATCAAAACCGCCTATATGAGGAGGGAGACCATTATTAAAAATGACATTAAATCTAGAAAACAGTGACCTTACTAAAAGAGCAAGCAGGAAGGGAGGAAGGATTTCCATTTTAAGCCACAGTCTTTCTCCGGGCAGAACAGATGTTTTCATAAACATCGAATGACTAAAAAAAAAAAAAAAAAAACAACCCTCATCCTTTAACTTTGTCAATCAGTTACCAGACGGCTCCATGAAACAGGAAGTTCCTTTTTATTTCACACATTTGTGTATAAAACTGTAGGGTGTGTACTTAACAGTAAAAAAACCAAGCAAAAAAAATGTGTTATTTTCTTATATGGCTCTGACATTATCTGTCTATGATAGTGATCAAATCAGCGGTGAATCTTTTGAGTTGATTTATTTATTCGTCTCACCCACTACGTAGAGGCAACCATTCAGTTTGCTGACTCCGTTTCCAGCGCGCCGCTGGCCCATCTCGCTGACCTCCGTCCATTTGTTGAGGTGGGGGTTGAAGCGCTCAACGCTGGACAGGGACGCCACGCCGTCGTTGCCTCCCACTGCGTACACGAAACTCTGGCAAGGAGAAGATAGGAAGCAGTCGAGTGCAGCCGCGCTGTGCAGCAGTGGTCACGCACTTCCTCTCCAGTCTTACCCCCAGCGCCACAGATCCCACTCCTCCTCTGGGCGTGTTCATCGGGGCCACGGCGCTCCAGCAGTCGCTCTCGATGTCGTAACGCTCCACGTCATTGAAGCAGGAGTTGTCGTCCAGACCTCCGATAGCATAGATAGGACCGCCGAGCGCTGCCAGGGCTATACCCCTCCTGAGAAACACATACGTCCCTGTTCAGAGCAGATATTTCTGCTGATATACACCCAGCAGGCCCAGTGCAGCATATAGACATGTTGTATTGATCTGTAACTGAAGTAAAAAGGTGGAAAATCTTTTCAGTCAGCAGGAAGTGTTAAACCTCTAAATCCAGCAGCTGCCAGAGTGTGAATAATTTCACAGGCTTCCAGTATAATCATCACATTTCAAATGACTTTGTCCAGTTAAGTGGCTCTGCCCCTCCCCAGATAATCCAACCAGCTCTTTTTGTTTTGTAGGTCCACAGCCGCTCTGTGCAGGTTTTTTTTTTTTTAAGTGAGCCATGTTTAGTGTGACAGTACACTGTCCCCGAGTGTTAGCCAAAGAAAGAAAAAGCCCTGTTCGCGTTCAGTCTATGATCATCACCTCTTCGTGTTCATCGAGGCTTTCATCATCCATTTGTTGGTGAGGGGGTCGAACATCTCCATGTTGCCTAAGTGCTCGTTGCCATCGTGGCCCCCCACAGCATAAACCTTGCCTAATAACACAAACATCAAAGATGTATAAAGAACATAATACCAGTGATTACTTCATACTGCAAGACCAAACCAATCATATTAGTCGTATCTTTTTGGACTAGTCAAATTTTGAGGTGGTACTCGATACATTTCTAAATTATCTTCAAAATATAAAATGTTTATATAATATAAAATATCTGTCACTATATTACCACGTGTTTCCATTTTTCTAGACTCAACTTTTCATGCTCTGTCTTCTACTCCCTGTAGCATTTATATAAAAAAAACCTTCTCACCTCCTACAGATATTACACCCACGTGACGCCGTCTGCTGTTCATCTCAGGGCCGAAAAACCAGCTGTTCTTAGTGATGGAGTAACACTCGATGCTGCGAAATGGGTCGCCAGAACCACCGCGGCCGCCCACGCAAAATAAAACCCCTGAGGAAATGGAAAGAAAGAACAACAAGTGAGTCTGATGCAACACATAAACATCCACAAAAAGATATAATAATAATAATAATAATGTGGCTACAAATACCATAATATCAGCATTTACATGTTCAAGGGCAAACACCGCCATAGAAGTACTACATAGAAGTACTACCTGCAGTATGTTTCCGGGGTATGGTGCGGATGGAATACTCAAAGTCGGGCACCACCTTGTTGCTGTGGTGGAGGTGGTAGTTCCTGGCTTCGTCCATCAGGTCACGACAGCTCAGGTTACCTTTGATCATCTCGTCCTTCGCCACCGTCCCAGTCAGGAAGTCTACAGGGAGCAGGGGGAGGCGCACCTGGAGAACACAGCACGGTGTAGTTTACTGCGGCTGTTCACACACAGTTACGAAGCCAAACCTTCAGTTAATGAGAAAAACAAACTGATAAACGTTCAGCCCAGTGATCCAGGTTACCCGCTCTCTAACCTGAGACATGATCTGGTCCAGCCAGGCCTCGTGGTGCTGCGGGTTCGCCTTCAGCCATTTCACCGCCGCGTTATACACCTGTGTCTCCGAGTGGATGTTGAGCTCGCTGGAGGACAGCAGCGTGCGCAAGTGCTGGGGGGACACGCACGTGAAGTCCTCGCACTCCACCACCTCGGTGAAGTGCTCGCAGGCGTAGCGGTCGGCCATGTCCATCAGGTCCACGCGATTGTGGCTTTCGGCGAACGTACGAACGGCCAGGCAGTTGGTGGGGTGAAAGTGGGCCTTCATGTACTCGCAGCAGGCTCTCGCCACCAGCTCCACCTGACAGATTCAGAGAGCGATACAGTTCTTAGTGTGCGACAATGACAAACTGAATGTCTGCAGTGCTTGTTAAGCGTCTGTACCTGAAGGATGCAGGCAGCGTACAGCAGTGGCTGGACATTGTCCACAGTTAACGTGAGCTTGGAGGAGTAGGCGAACTGCACCAGGTCCTGGATGGCATCGCCGTCAAAGTCCTTGATCTCGATCAGCTCCTGCTTGGTCTCCGACATCTCGGACAAGAACATGGCTCTGAGGGAGGAGACATTGGGCGAGGTCAGCAATATGCAAACTTAAGTCCATTCCTCTGGCAGCCATTTATTTAGGGCCACTGAAAGCACTTTAATACTTGAACTAGAGGGAACACATGCCATGTTTATCCAAGAACCTTTATGTAAATTAGCTTAAGGGAGATGATATAGTTCAGTTTTTGTCACTGGCAGCATATGTTCAGGCTCACAACACTTTACAGCTCTTTGTTGCTACATTACAATATGTTTAGTGCCAGCAGCAAAGATGGAACACACCTGAAGTAAGGGATAACGCAGGCCAGTACCAGCTTGTGGCATGGTATCAACCTACTGCCAACCTACAAAAAAAAAAAAAGAAAAAGAGAACAGGAAGTACTTGTTTGTTTCTACAACATGATGGTTTAGATACAGTTTTGTGATTTCTGCAGTTATTCAGACAGAAAACAAAACAACCCGCCACCCGAGGTCGGGTTGTTGTGACCTACCTTCAGTGTGACATCACAGAGCTCCCCCACTTCATAGAAGTGCCTGAGGGAGTTATGAAAGTCCTTCCAAGCCTCATGAGCCTCGAAGACAAAGGAGCCGTCGGGCTCGCAGTCTGCTTTCGACGCCCTGGTTCCGGGTCGCTTCTCCTTGGACTTCAGCTGCTTGGCATGGTCTGGCACCACATCCCCCGGTGCCATAGCTGGCTACAGGGAACTGAAACTACAAGAGAGATGGCAGCGCTGAGGAATCACCTTGAAAAGACAGTGACAGCAGCGGTAGGCCACATGGATGAAAAAGGTTCTAGATCGTAGTGTAAGTATGTTAAAAACAACAGTGCAACTGAGAGCCAAGACATTCTCACACAAGTTGGAAATGAAAATCATTCTCTGGTCCGAGCATCTCACTTGTTAAGACCTGCTTCTTTTCTCAGATATATCATTCGAAATTTCATATTGTTTGATAATAACCTTTTGGTCATAAAAAACAACACAGAGGATATCTTTGAATCCAGGCACTTGCGATTGGCATCTTTTTGTTTTCTGAATAACTGAGGAACTGAAAATAATCAACAGCTTAATCAATAATAGAGATATTTCTTGGTAACAGTCCACTGTGACCCAATGTAAACTATATGGACAGGATGTTATTGAATTGTTGCACGTCCCTTGCAATAATAAGAAGGCCAAATTTTTATCTGCCATTGATTACATGAGGCAAGAATATCTCGCAGTCTGAAAAGGAAACCACAACTCGGTGCAAATAACGTTCAGCAGGCTTACATGGAGGAAACAGAAGTGGAACTGGGGGCTGGGGGGGTATAGTCGGCCAGCCGAGCAAGTTTGGTCGTATTCCTCCCCCTTTCAGTGTCAGGTTTTCCTTTACTCATTTAGGAAGCCATAAAAAATTCCTACCTATTGCCGAGTCGGATGAAAAACCTCCACAGTCGAAATGCCTCCAGTCGAGAAGAAGAGAGGAGCTGAGAGCAGACAGCTCCACCCACACCTTACAGTTGATGCGCTGTCTCTCTTTTTTTAAGCTCTGCCTCCGAAACTGAATAGACTCAGTGTGCCGCCCCCTCATCACTAGTCCTCTCAGCTATGAGAGCAGAAAACGTCGAGTCCCGTCCTGCACCCTGGTGATCAAAAGCTTCTTTACTCCTGTTCTCCTACGCAAGCTCGTCGACGGCCTTCGTCTTTCAGTCATATTCCCTTCTTCAAAGGACAGAGTCGGGATCTGCTGGAGCATATTTACGGTCTTAAGATGATAACATCCTCAGACTGTGATATATTATGCATGAGGAGCGAGTGGAGCGAGAAAGTCAATAATTTAACAGCAGATGTTTCGTGCAACTACTCCACCGAGTACAAACGGAAAAATAATAACAGCAACCTCTTCCTATCCACGCAGCTCTTTTTCTACACATGCCATGTGTGTCCACCATACAAGAGGGGACTCCCACTAGGCAACCAGCGAGCCACATTAGGCACACAGAAGATGAGTGTGCGCTCACAAGAACCCGCAGTTGTTATGTCATATTACTTCACCAGCTTCAATTGGGACACACCAGCTAAATTTAACGCTGCAAAATGCCGTGCTTCCACGGACTGTGCTCGGGTCGGAGTACTGCGGCCCGAGGTGTTGAGCTCGGTTGCTGCACACCAAATCACCAAATTTCCTGCACCATGTTTTAAGAGGCTGGGGGTGAGGCGGCTTGTGAAAGAGAGCAAAACAAATGCCCAGGAGAGGAGTTGTTATGCAGTCAGCTGGGAGCGTTTTACATCTATATCACCTTGTGAAAAATAATGCATGGTGTCTTCTTTTCCTGATTGCATGTCGCACATGCACATTTTATCATCTGATCTCACTTGTTTACCAAACCACATGGACAACTCACTGGACTGGTTTGCGCTTATCTATATGGCTTTAGTTAATATTGCTTGCTTCCTGACCTTACTGCATCATTATTAGTGTATTAGAGCCCTTTGATTTACTTCCACTGTATGGGTTGTGCTATAATTCATATATTTCTGATTGCACGGGTCCAAATCCTAACAAATCATATGGCTCAAATTGCCCCACCATGTACCAAAACTTTGCAATGTCCTTTATCTTATGGGACATGACAAATCTAGTATGCTGACTTTGTTATGTAATTAAGAGCTACTCTTAGATACTGGGATACTCTGAGAAGGTACAAATATTACAAGATTAAGTACCAGCCAAACTACAAATATTGCACACGGCCGGTTTACTGTACAAGACACCTTCAGTTGTAATCTATTGGGGCACAGCACCCAGAGAGACGCTGACTGCGGCTCGGTTAGCGCACAACATCGGGCATAACAGTAGCTGAAATCACCGTCAAGAATGCATCCCCACGTCAACAGTTTGAAGTGAAGCAAGGCGAGCTTGGTGTGGTGATGAATGACCGGGGTTAACGTTACCACACCCCGTGTGAACAATGCTCACTTCTCTCCCAGAAAGAACACAAAACATAACAGCGTGGCTCTGGTGAACATAGTTAATCTCGCTAGCTAGCCCCGAAGAGTACAGTTAACTGATCACTTGCTAGCTAGCAGCAGCTAGCAGGCGAACTAGCATCCTTGCGGCAGCTAACGTCAACTGGACGCGATTTAATCACGAAGTCAGCGGAAAATACTCAATGTACAGCGGTCAGGACACAAACGGGAGGCCGATGGAAAATCTCAGCGTTGCGTGAAATGTGTAAAATTCAGATACCTCATGTCGCGGGGAGAGTTAGAGGTGCCGGCTTCTCTCAGGGGGATGTTTGGCATTAGCACGCTTGTTGTGGTTCCAGGTGCTTCATGGGAGTTGAGGTGTGGAAGCCTCACCTTTTTATATGTTCATTTAAAGTGTAAAGTTTTTCCTCGTTTTGTCTTCAGTGTGACTTTTCAGTGTGAAAGGTATGTCTTAATTTATACTTATTTACAAGAAATATTACATTTTATTATATCTTACAATAAGATGAATAATAATAAGCACTTATCGGAGAACAAAAACGATATCATAATATTTATAATAGTATAACGAACACATCATTTTTATTGCATTGAGTCATTTTATTTTTGATACTTTCAGTACATTTTTGTCACTGTACCTACATATCTTTACTTAAGGATCTAAATACTTCCTCGACCACACTGGTTATGAAGAGTCTGATTAACCCACTTCCTGTGCTGCTGCTTCCCAAAACCCAAAGCAAAAATTAATAATCAGAAGACAGCCGTGTCTCCTGTCTAACATGTCTCAGGACATTAAAGTGGATTCACACATTTTAATCATAAATTCATAAAAAATGTTCTGAACCAATAAACACTGACAAAAGCTGTAATTAAACCAAGTGTTTGCCAGACGGGCTCATAACATGTCACATTCTTCATACGGATCAAACTCAGTTCAGTTTGTCTTCTGTCACACTGAACTGAACAGAAGTCTTGGTAAAAAAAAAAAAAAAAACATATTCAAAATAAGACAGTAAAGAGAGAAATGTGCAAAGTAAGGAAATGTTAGGGTGTAAATACAGTTGTTATATATAACTATATTGGCCAATAAAGTCTCAACTGAAATTACACATTGACAGCATCTCCACATCCTGACTGACTTCTTTCTGCACATTTCTGCTGATGTGCAAACACAAGCATTCAAGTCATTCATGTGGACTGATTTTATACTTAAAATGAAATTTTAAGATGAAAATTTCCATCTCCCACGTAGTCACAAAATACCATGAGTAAAAGAGTCTGAACCGTAGTGTTACAGGATTCAGTCAGCATCAAAGGTCATTTATCATGTGTAAAGAGAGCAGGTCGCAGTAGAAGAGATTGCAGCATAAACAAAACAGAACACAAGATAAAGACTTCCATCGTATAAACAGTAGATAATTGAATAAACCCACACTCAATTAAAAATCACAAAGGTGATTTATTTCAGAAAAATGTAAATACATGCAGTTTATCCACTGAGAATAATACATTAATGAGTGAACAAAGTTTTACAGGCCACTTTAAAGATGTTTTATATTATTTGACACAGTCAAAGATGGGGTTTGCGCTGGCTGTCGGATGACCAGTGTTATCTCCACGAGTCCTACTTGTGCTGCTTCCTCTTTTTTAGGAGTGCATCTCGTAGCGCAAGCTGGATAAGAGATAAAAAAATATTTTTCACTTGAATTGCAAGTCTCCTCCTTATATGCAGTGGAATCACATTCAAACACAGTGCCTCATCCTGACATATGCCTGTGGCAGGCGTGCGTTACCTGTTTCTCTCTGAAGGAGCGTTTGCCCTTGGTCCTCACATTCTGACTATGTCTCATCATCATGAAGTTCTTCTTCCTCCTCTTCTCCTTGTTGCTGGTGCTGGCATGCGGGTTCAGCTTGGTTCGCTTCTTCACAAACTCCTTCCGGTCCGTCCGGCCCGCCTAGAAAAAACAAACGCATCACAACATTACTTCCCAGACTCAACAGGCTTTCAGCTGTGCTAAAAATCAACAATGATTTCACTGGGTGAGATTTGATACCATCCAACAGTTAGCACAAGGTTTTACCATTGCTGTTGCCAGGCGTGTTTCCTTGTCTGTTTTTGGTTTTTTATGCAGTTTCTCAATATTCCTCAAGGTCAGAAGCTCCCCTCTGAAAGATATGGGAAAAAAACATAAAAAAAACCCTCAGCATAATTATCTGTGTGAAGACCTGAGAGTTAAGTGTTTGACATAAGATATTCTAAAGACAAATTACATTTTTGCAAATGATTAGTTCTTCAAAGTTTGGGGAAATCAAATATCTCCCACCTGTTGTCACCCTCATCATCACTGTCCACATTTTTCCTCTTCTGGCCCTTGCCTGGAGCGGCGTTGACCTCTTTGGCCATCTGGACCAGGCGGATCTTCTTGAAGTCATCCTGAGTGAGGAGCCTGCTGCCGCTGACCGCTGCTGCCTTGGCTTTTCTTTCCTCCACTGGAATACTCTGAAGCTTCTCCGCCTGACATCACCACAGAAAACTCTTTCATTGAAACAAAGAGGCCGCGTGCGATCAAACTTCAGCAGTTCAGCCAAGGTCTGCAATTTTACTCTCACCACTTCTCCCGTGTCTTCGTCAGACGAGTGGTGGATGTCCACCCACTCCCCATCTTCATCATCATCACTAATGCTGGCACTCTCCCAGCCATCTGTCGTACAGTGTGAAAAATGCGAGGATACAGTTATATTGCTCATCTCCACACACACAGTACAGTAGGAAAACATTTTGCAGATCACATCAGCTGATGGAATCAAATCCTATGGATTCAACAATAAGACAGCTGCTGACCTTCATCCTCCTCTCCCTCTTTGTTCTCCTCCTCCACCTCCAGGACTTCAGCTCCAGGGATGTAGTCTTTAGCTTCAAGCTCTCCGTAGTCTTTGATCTTGGCCTCTGCTGATGCCTCAGTGGGTCTCCCCTGGATAAAAAGAAGCATTACAGAGACGTTGCTTCATCCCAGCACTTTCCTCCAAAGTAGGTAGGAAAAGAAACACCTTCTGACATGTATGATCATGATTTTTGTAGCAGATCATAAGATGAAGTAGTCCAAGCATTTCACATTTTCAGTGAGGATTTTTTTCTAATTCAGTGAGCTCACCCTGTCCTTCTTGTGCAGCATCTGTGGATTAAGATTCCTGAACAGCTGGATCAGTCCCCTGGATGACATCATCACATCTGATGCAGAAACAAATGTGTGTGAGTGAACGTACAAGCTTGTGTCTGTGAATTTGTTCATTCAGAATGGTGACCAAAAAAAACAAGACCGGCAGTCGCTCACTCTTGTCTTTGTGGGTCTTGTACTGAGCCAGGTCCTGCAGCAGGTCTTCGTTGATGGCGAGCGGACAGCGGGCTGCCACCTCCCTGATGGCATTAATGCTGAAGCACAAGAAGAGGGAAACTTGTGAAGTATTACTGAGCATGGCAAGTATAAATGTGTACTTTATTTTGTCCTTCACATTCTGCATCATATTAAATATCGATACCTGTAAGCAGACAGTAGACACTGTAGCTACTTACCCCACAGTCATGACCTCCCCGGAGTTTCTGTCGGTCACAAAGTTATTGGCGATGGTCATGATCAGAGGCTCGATGATCTGCATGAGCGGAAATACACAGTGTTGAAAGTGTTCGAGGGAAACCCTTGTGTTAGGTTGACTTCCTGAAGAAATGGGCAGATCTTAACGCACCTCAGGGGGGACGAGCTGGTGGGAGGCCTGGGCAGCACACAGGAGGATCTTGGTCACCTCTGCAAAGACAACAAGCGCCTTTAAACGTGTCATCAGCACAAGACAAAAGACTTTCCATTACTTAGTTAGGCTGATGTTTCTACCTCTTTGATGGGGCTGAAGGAACCTCTGGACGAAGGGATAAAAATTGAAGAGGAACAGCTGCAGAGAGAAATTAACACTGAGTATTGTACATAATAGCTTATATATACATAATAGTTTCTATACATTGTAGAGTCTGTCAAATGTATCGACAACATGTGAGGTCACTCACCTCGTGGATTCCAACCAGCCTGGATATGAGATCCATCATCATGATCTTCACCTCAAAGCGCTCTTTAGAGTTTTCCAACTGTTTCAAGAGTTTCTCTGAGAAATCTTTATTAACAAAAACAGTTCTGTAAGTTGTTGTACGAATGACAAGTTGTTAGTGTGACGTTGTGGAGAGAATCGGTGAGCCTACCTTGTGGATCATGAATTAGGTGAATAGCAGAAAAGTTGAACACCTCCGCTTTCTTCTTTTTCTTTTGTTTCTGCCCACAGAACATGCAAGTATAACGAGTTAAAAGTGAACTAAGCTTAATCTGAACATGAATGTGATAAAACACATAACACGGATGCTAGAGTGGATAACAACAGCCGTACCTTGAGGACTTTCATTGCTTTCTCCATCTTCTTCTTGTTTTTGGAGGTTTTCTTGCCCGTGGAGTATCTCACCATCAGGTCTCGTGCTGATGGTCCCTCTGCCTGGAGGACGAGACTGATTCTTAACAAAACAGCACATGTACAATGCCATAGCTTAAAAAAAGTCATTCTCTTTGAGACGGCTACAGGTACAGCATCCTTTCTCTAACCACTGCATCAGTGGCACTTGCCTCTGATTCTGAATCACTCTCATTATTTTCATCTTCATCTTTTCCCAGGAAGAATTTAAGACCAGCGACAAGGATCTAAAGCAGAAGGAGATGAGGGTGAAGATGTATAGGATTTCCACTCATTCAAGTATAGTAAGTAAACTACTGTTGTTAAAGTGAAAAAACATACCTTTGTCACTTTGGAGAAGCATGCGGTCGTAATGACATTAACTGTTTTGGCATCATTCCTGTGGCACAGGTAAAAAGACAGATTGGGTCAAACAATCATCTGAGCTCTCAAAGATCTTATTTTGATGTGTAACGTATCGACACCAACCATATGTTTCTTTTGTACAGCTCCGCCATCACATCTAATGAGATCTTTGCTGCGATGGGATTACTGTCTCTGAGCATGGTGTACATGAAGTTCTGCAGCACCTGTAACATTGTCACACAGGTGGTTAGAGGTTTTTTTTAAGATGCTGCATCATACAATATTACAGGCGATCACACGTGAAGCACATGTATGTGTACTTACTGTGTTGACCTTGTTGTTTTTGTGCTTGGCATTTATGTTTTTGATGTCAGCGACAATGTGCGTGTACAGAGTCTGCAAAGGCAGAAAAAAGGAAGTACGCTGGTCAGAATTATAGACTCGTGTTATGTAAGGCAGAAAATGATGACTGCACAAATACAAATGGTCCCTATCCACAAATTCACTTTATTACTTCAACTAGATTCTGCTCTCAAAAGATTTTTGTAATTATGTATTATACACAAATACTTCAGCGATGCGTAATATAATGAACTATCTCAATCCTTTTTGTTTTTCCTGCTTGATGGCCAAAATCTTATACTCTAGCGCTGCGAGCTGTAGCTGTTTCAGGGCCGAGCGCTCTAACCTTCCTGAGCAGTTTGTCGTGACATCGCAGCAGCTCAAAGAAAAGCTCCAGGAGGCCAGTGGGGTCGATCAGATCTTTGTTCCTCAGAAGAATCAGCGCTTTGCAGAACGTCTGATGAGAACAGGGGACAGACACACGTCAACGCTGTGCGGCAGGTCGCAGGCATCAACTGCAGCAAGCTTAATGTGAACGATAGACGGGCAGCTGCTGCAGTGATAAGCCTTGCATGTTCTTACCATTCTTAAGGCTGGCTCTAGGACTGTGTGGTGACTGAGTAATAACTCGGACAGCTCTTGGGGGAAGGTGGACAGGTGCTGCAGGTAGCAGTGACCAACCTGAGGGACAAGAGGGAGCTCATTACTCTCTCTCTATATAAATACATACATACACAATCACTCACCGCGTATAAACTTCAAATCTAAGAGTCACCTGAGCGAGAAACATGACAAGATCTGCCAGCTCCTTGTTCGGTTTGTCCGGCTGCAGTTTGAAGATCTGCACATTGGACTGGTAGTGTCGGTACTGCTGGAGAAACTGATAGACAAGAACAGCCATTGTTCACCTACAGCTGCAGTTTAACGACATCTCTCCTACGCTTTCAATAGGTGTAAAAAGTCAAGTCTAACTTTAGCAAGCTGTTAGCTAACAACACTCACCTCCTCTACGTACGACTGTGGATCTCTTTTTATAAGATTCTGCAGCTGTGGCAGGTTGTTTGGCAGTTTGTTGCTTTGCCGCCCGGACATGGTTAAAAATCGCTTTGTTATAATGTCGTAGTACAAAAAATATTGAGAAAACGGCACTTTTTCACAAGGTAAGCGTGGCCAAAGTGTAGGCTGCCATTTAACCTAGCAACAGGAAGTCGAGACGTCACGTCCGGTTGAATTAAAGGGGACTTGCACTTCTATGTTTCCTGCAGCAGATTAGTCGATTCAACAAAATATTATAAATTTAGTTGTCTGACTTTTTCCTGTAATTTTACTTATGCAACTTCCTCATTCTTCGGTAAAATATACTCAAAGTAAAAACACGTTTTAGTATACACTATTTAGAATGACCCCATTCAGAGTGTCATAAAGTATATAACAATATTACTGGTTTTTAACATGAGCAGTTTTACTGTTGCTGTGTGAGGCACAAATAAAAGGGACCACTCGACATTTTGGTGAAGGGTGACGTCAGGTAAAGCCGATCCATGAATTTGGGTGCAACCCTTCAGCAGTGTTTTCTGCAACAGACCGGGTCTTAAGAGTCACCATAAAAATGCCATCCCACACACTGAGCAACATGAGCTTTATTTTGTTTTGACTGGATAACCCGGGGAGGTGCAAACCGTATTATGAAAGCGGTTTGGACACATGGAAATGTTGCAAGAATTATTTTACAGGTGATGTGATGATGGACTTTAGCACCACCTCGTGGTTTAACTGGTGAAAAGCAACTAATCTCTGCTGCACGACAATAGCCAGCCAATTACATTATTTCTATCAGACTGCTCAGGTGGTTATGCATCCATACATGTCAAATAATAGCTGGGCAATAAGGACATTGTGGAGGTTAAAATGCTTCTTTTCTGAGTGAACTGAACAAAATAACATGTCAATATTAAATTTGCCACAAGCTATAGTTTCAAATATCAAAGGGCCGCACTTCCTTGAACGCCTCAGCATAACTTAGTGTAGTAAACAGCACATTTCAGTGGTTTTGTCAGCAAACAAACTTGGCAAAGCTGTATAAGACTAATGTGACTGACATGGTTTTACATAGGATGAATAGTAACAAGGCTGAAAAAACTATATTAAGTAATTTGCATTAAACCAACAAAAGGCTAGGAAAATGTGTGAATAAGTTTTTTTAAAAAATGAAACTTTTCTCGACGAGACATTTAAAATGTATCCAGTTTAATTTTCAGGAGATGAATATGTACACTAGTAATTTCATCATTTACCTCAGGCAGTAAGCAATTACTGTATAATAGATTTACAAAGCAAATACTGACATAGTATTCTGTCAAGGCATGTTCCAGCATCAAAATAGGATTCAAAATACACAAGTACAATTTTGTTCCACATAAAATATGTGATCACTTTTATAATTATTTTAAAAATATCCAGGAATCTGGAAAAACCCCCAAAAACATTAGTGTTCTCTTGTAGGTGACGATAGGAAATACAATCAGCAGTTCTCATAAATGCACTGAAAGGCGGTAGCAGCCAAAGAGAGAGAACTCAAAAAGCAAACATAAAAATATAGACTTCTTTACAGGATTTACTCTTGAGGAAATGAACAGTTTAAGGCATTTTAAAAACATGTAGCGAAATTTGGCAATGTCTGCCCGTGTCAACTCTGCATTATTGTTTTGCTGCTGTGAAAAACAGTCTCCCAGCCTCTAGATGATGGCGATATGCGATTTCTGCTATCCTGAGATGTTTTCCTCTGCTTGAAGGCATCTGAGGACATAGAGGATCACTTGATAGCAGAAAATATATTGGTCCTATAAAAAGAGGGAAAATGTGTGAGCAAACAAGCGAATCACAGGGATGCAGAGATCAAAGTTAAGGTACTTAATACTAAAACATTGAAAATCACCTCTGTCTGGACCATTCCCTGTCTCTGGAGTCTCATGTTCCTAACGACATCTGAAATATCAAACTACAAAAAACCAAAAACAAAACAATAATTAGACGGTTGTCATCCTCAACAAATCAAATGAGACTATCAGCTTTGTCATGAACAAAATGTAAGATAAAGAAGAGAAACTCACATCAGCATCTTTACTGATGAGACCCAGAACCACGTCTATACAGATGAGTGTTCCCGAGCGACCGATGCCCGCGCTGCAGTGTGTGATTATAGGCCCCGACCGATGGACGTACCTCATGTAAGAGATAAACGTGAGCAGCTGCTCAGGTTGTGAGGGTGTCCCATGGTCGGGCCATCCCGTGTAGTTCAGGTGAGTTACGCGCTGCGTTTCATTGGTCTGATGAGGAAGCGGGCACGTTATAAAAAGTTGTATGAATTATTAAGAGGGAATGAGAGATTTACACGTGTGAACTTACATGGATGTCTTTGACCTCAATGAGGCGGATGACAAAGTTATCCAGATGTTGGTCTTTGATAAGCATGATCTGTAACCTGTCGTCCACCATCTCTGCCGTCCTTGGTGTGTCCGGCCAGTACCGCTGACATTTCACTTTGCCGCCCTCAACCTCTTGGGTCATCATGGCGATCACGTTGGACTTCTGCTCCCAGACCATTTGCCAAAAGTCACCCAGAGTGGTGGGTAAGGGTCCCTGGCAGGCGATGTACATGAAGTTCTCATCCTTCACTGGCATCTTGATGAAGTTGGCGTTGATGTAGCCCCCGTCTTTACCGAGCATAACTCGAGTGGTGTCAACTGCAAGTAAGGGTGCGTTAAACTCACATTTAAGGTACCTGGCTTTGGAATTGCTGATTTAAAAGAAATGTGGACCAACATGCGTGATGTTTCTTACAGGGAACGATATTCTTGTAGCGATTCTTTTTCTTGTTCTCCTTCGTCTGACCTATTAAACAGTCATCCAGAGGTTGGAGATTTTGAAGATTCTGTCAAGGAGGAAAACGGATGTTGATCAAAGTCAAACAAATCGCAGTCAGTTCACATGCGCTGACGTTCACAGCAGAGTATTACTTCAAACTCCTGCAGCGGGACTTTCTGCTCCAGAAGCCCCCTCATCATGCGGACCACGGTGTTGAGCTTTGGTCCCGTGTACTGGCCGTCCGGGACCACTTTGACGAGGGGCAAAGACGTCAGCTCGTCTTCTGTGATGAGCGGCCCGACTGGGGGAACACAAAATGTAGGAATTAACGCACGCCTTGACTCCATCCTCGCTGCTCTCGCTAACAAATTACATTACATCTGCCCTCCCATGGTTCGTCATTTCAATTTGCCTGGCAGCGTTAACATTTTTGAGGTCAAATGTCAAATCTTAAGTTCGGAGAAAGGCGGTCTTACAATCTCCAGAGTCGGAGTTTATTTTCTCTATAGGCAGTTCATCACTTCCCCATGTGATTTCATCTTCCTCTGTCTGTCCAGCGCTCATCTGCAGATAGCTGAGGGTGTGAAAACATAGAGGGTGAACTGATGGGAATATTTTCACAACCCAAAATGTGAGCACGTGTACCTCCAAAATGCTAAATCATACTTTTCATTCCTTGGATCGTCAACGCTCTCCTCCTGCCATTCCACTTTTCGGGAACTCTGATAATGTAAAAAAACAAACCCTTCTTTTAGATAAATGCAGTATATCGCCTCATGGTTCATGTCTGGTGGGTCTGATTTGTACCTCGGGGGAGTCTTCGGGTAAAGAAGAGCCATCACAGTCTGTGTCCTCAGAAAATTCTGCGCTGTGCTCCGTCTCTCGTTTCTGCTCCAGTGGACCATCCTCATAGTCTGTAAAACATGGAAATGTAGTCTGGTTTGTACAGTTTATGATCTATTTGTTTCACAAATGAATCTATTATGTTGCTACAACATTCAATATTTATTCAACTCAGATTGAGTTCATCTTCGAGCCTGGATGATCTACCTATTGGTGGTATTGGGGGGTAGCTGCCAGACTTCAGCCCATCATGGGGAGTGCACAGCTTAGTCTTCACTCCACTGTCCTCACTCACATCTGAAAGCAACAGGGTAGATTAGAGTAGAGTTACATTTTCTAAGTTGTTCAACCATGAGGTTTGGAACAATCTCTTATTTCAGGTCGGGGCACTCGTACCTGTGTTTCCATTGCAGTTGTCAGAGTTGATGGGTAGATAGGCGAGGTATGTGTTTGGGTTCTGGTCTGGTGGCCTGGACACAATGAGATGGACCAGGCCTTTGGCTTTGCGGATGGTGGTGACGGCTTTGGTGTGGGACACACCTGTCATTAGTTCCTCATTCACCTACAAAAGAAGGCATTATTAAAACCTCAAGGTAAAACATACACCTGTAACAATACAAAGTACAGGTCACTGGATTAAAGGTTTCCTATTACCTGGTTCTGAGATTATCGGATCTAAGTACATTCATTAATATGACCTTAAATTCTGAGCAGCACTCACTTTCAGCAGCCTGTCTCCCACTTGCAGATTGCCCGAGGACTCTGCTATTCCTCCTGGGGTGATGGATTTGACGAAGATCCCCCTCTCCCCTCCGATCACGGAGAAACCCAGACCTCCGGACTGCGGCTTCTCCAGATCCAGGTTTATGATTTCCTCCTGCACGTTCAACAGAGATGCGATCACCTGCACATCACGATTCAAATCTCAGCAACATGTGAGTTTCCTGGCCACAGTGCAGCTCTGGATGAAAGGTTATAAATAACAACTTACCTCTAAAGGACAAAGTGCTGTGAGACACTCTGTATCTCTTGGATCTTCCCCTTTAAGAAAACCTTAACAGAGAAAACATTGTTTCAAATCATATGCAAAATAAAACACCCAATCACAATGTCACCCTGTGACACATACCATTTATGCTGGATGAAACCTTGGGGCTAATGTTGTTGTTGAGAAAAGAGACACTTTTCTGCCCGGGAAAAACCGGCTTTCCATCCCTTTGGGCCAGAAGAAGAAAAGGAAAATTATGGCTCTGACACTGACTCAGCATGAGAAATTCAATTTAGGCCACGCATGCCATTCTTTGTTAGGGCAGACTACCTTGTGGCCTTGAGCGTGAGGTTGTCGAGGGAGAGCTCCAGCAGTCTCATGCTCTCGCCGAGAGTCAGTTCCTGGGTGGGAGCGCCGTTGATGTAGTGGATTAAATCAAGTGGTCTGAGGCTACCTTCCTCGAAGCTCGGTGAACCTGGCAGGATGTCTTTTACGAACAAGACTCCGTACACGCTGTCACTGCCGCCGTCCAGCACCAAACCTGGGGGTTGAAAGGGACGTGCAAACTAATTCAGTGCGATCTAAAGCGCTAACCCTGAATGCAAAATATGGGAAGACCAAACAAACAATGCCAGGGATGTTTTATCAAGTCACATGGGCTGTTCCTTACCCAGTGGTTCTTGGTTACCCTTGAAACAAATATCAGGCAGCAAGTGGGCTTCAATGGGGGGCTTGGGACCCTCCAGGACCCTCCCCACCACCAGGTCAACTACCCGAGGGGCGGCACGCACGAGATTGACCACTTCAGTGTGGCCCATGTTGCTTACATCCGTGTTGTTCACCTGTGAACGGAAAATAAAGGATTTAATGAAGCTTGGCACCACTCTGAAGTAAATATGGTGCTAGCGTAGCCTAGCCAAGCATCAAGACTATCAGCACCTCTCAGTTTTACCAACTAAAACAATAAATATTCATAGACATCTCAGCTGAGACGAGAATGACCTTACCATAATCATTCGGTCTCCAGGTCTGAGCCTTCCATCTCCTTTGGCTGGGTCCTGGACGATGTCATGGATGTAACACCCATGATCATTACCTTTGGTGAGGGTGAAGCCCAAGCTTCCTTTTTCTGACTTCATCAGGGCGACCCGTAGCTCTACCTCCTAACAACAGAGAATAATTGAAGTATTCTGAGTAAGCATTTGTCCATTAGTCTTTAAAATTAAGATGCACGTTGCAGTTGAAGACTGACAATTCCCTTCCTCCTTGTCCTTACCGGGACAAACTCCTCCATGTCCTGTCCATTGCCAGACACTGTGAGGTTTAAAGGCAGAGGCAGTGGAGGGGGCAGTGGATCTGGGCTGGGGGCAGATGGGGAAGACAACGTAGGCAGCGGGGGTGACTCCAGATCAGCTGTCACAGGGGATGAAGGATGCCTATCAAAACAACCACAAAGACAATTTTCTATGTGCTATCAGAAAAGACTAATCAATGCAGATGTTATGAGGAGCATTTTGAGCCCAACCTGTTGCTCAGGTCTGATCTTGTCATTGACATGTTTGGGGAGTAGAAGGCAGAGTGGATGGTGTCATTCAGTTGACCGGCGCTGTCATAGCGTCCCAGTCCCAGGTCGCTGCTGGGGGTCTGGTAGATGCTCCGCTCCCACGTTTGCCTGCTGTGCTCCAGGGCGCTCGGGCTGAAGGCTTCCTCCACCTCCTCGTCCCCGTCCGTGCTGTCGCTGTAGCTATTGCGTCGGCCGGGGGTTTTCAGTAGCAGCCTCTCCAGGGCCTCCTCCACGGGGCCCTGGCTCCTCTTGTCCTGTGGAGCTGGAGGAGAGGTCGTCCTGCTCGTGCTCAGGTTGGGCTCTGCCTGGGTCGACGGCTCCTTCCGAGGTGATGGCACGGGTGTCTGAGAGGAAGTACTTTACAGTTAAAGCAACTGATGGTGCTTGACAGTTCTACATAGAAGTAAGGGAAAAGAGTATGATACAGTGACTCACCAGAACTGAGGTGTCCATGTCAGGAAGAATACCACGTGCAGGTCTACAGAGGAGCAAAGTCACCTCCTGTCCTGTGCCCCGCAAGGCTGATATCACCTCCTATGTGCATTGAAAGCAGCAGAGAAAAAAATAAACGATGGTATCAAACAGCTTTATTTCCATTTAAATGAGGCTGTGACGCAGGGTGAGGAGATGCCTGACGCACATGTTGCGAGAGCCCCTTGAGGGGCGTTTGATTGACCCGCATGATGACGTCGCCCACGTTGATGCGGCCGCTCTCTGCCGCCGGCTGCCCGGGGAAGAGCTTTTTCACCCGCACCATGCTGGAGCCGAGGGGTTCGTCGGGGATGCTCTCCTCTCGGCTGAAGCTGAAGCCCAGCCCCGATGTGTTCTTCAGCAAACGCACCTCAAACACGTTATCTGCGGGGACAGGGAAACAAAGATGGGTCACACGAGCTCAAGCTAGATCATCATCTTCCATAAGATGAATAAATCCCTACTACTCAAACATAAATATGAATACTGTACATGAACACAGATTACAGCTATTCTCCTTCTGTTAATTTGTGGCATTAACAAGTCACTTTGTTTGCAGAGAACAAAGGGTCTTACTATAACATGATGTACGAGTATACGACCTAAATAATCGGAATGTTTTCTGCCTACTTTCATCAACAGCCTCTTGGACTCATTTAACAGGACTAGATGGACTCTGGGTGTAAGGAAAAGGCGACCAAAATAAAAAACAAAGAGGAACAGCCTGTTGGGACTTAAAGGGCTTTCCTTTCAGTTCTCTGTGATATTCCTAAAAGGTACAACCACCCTGCTTATGGATCCTTAATCGTGTCGCCTCACCTCGTGAAACAAAGCTGTACTCCTTTTTTTCTTTGACCTCATGTGACTGCTCTTTGTGCTTTGTCTGGTCTCTGCCGCTGCCAGCGCATGGTGGCGTGCACTGAGGTGTGACGGGAGCGTGGACGCTGTCTGCGGGCGGGTGACCCCTCTCCAGCAACAAGTGCACCGTCTGAGGGGAGGGAACGATTCGCTTAAAAGTGTTAGCGGTCAGCTGGCGGCGCCGGTACAGCTCGTCAGCGAGGTGCCCCGCGGTCGATGTTGTGCCTCACCTGCCCAGTGTCTCTGAGAGCCTCCACTGCCTGCTGATGAGTGGCTCCATCCAGGCTTCTCCCATTGACAGCCAGCACGCGGTCACCTGAGCACAGGACAGGCACAGAGCGGCGGTGACGCAAACGGGAGCCTACGACGTGAGTGTTCGTAACACCGGCGCCGGTGCCGTTACCTTTCTGTATCCTTCCATCGAGCTCGGCTGCACCTTTTGGTATGACGGCTTTGACGTAGATGCCTCCGTGTCGGACGGTCGTGTTGGTTCCCCCCTAAGTAACGAACAAAATTCTTAGTCTAGTCGTCCAAAGAGTAAATAGTTTAGTTTTGTATTTTCCACGGGGTTGATGGGAGGCGTGGAGAGTTTTTTTCATTTGATAAATGATGAATGCTTTGATTTTATGGTGAGTTCGGTGGTGGAATTTGGGTATTTTAGGTAAATCGTATTTGCAATCATAATAAGAAAATATCGACCAAACTTTATTTGAAAAAACATCTTTCTCTGAACGACATACAGGATGTTTTTGGTGTAGGATTGTGGGCTTCATCACAGATCAGGGATGTCGCAAATCTTACCTTGCATTCACCCGTTACAAAAGTTAAAGATAAACAAAGCATTTATCATTTCACAATTATGATTTAATTGTAAATAAAAAAATGCTCCACTGTGATGTTATTGACAAAATTACTGAGGTTAAATCCAAATGATCAGAGACAACATGAATTTCTATTCAGTGCCCGTTTTAGTTACAATAGTCTTTATAATGAGTTCATTGTTAAAGTGAATTTCCTGTTTATTTCAGTGTCCACTCAGTCAGTTATTATTTCTGAACTCCAATGTCTGACAGTGATCCCGATCTAAAGACACACACTCTGGTGATTTGTTGTTGTTATGTCGTGTCCAATAAGTAAAAACCCATGCTAATCAATAAGGTGCTGTAAATCTGTTAAAAACAAATTATATTATTAGTTGCACTACGATAATTTGGTAAAGAATGAGTGGCAGCCGTAAGAAAGCTCACTCACCGGTCCCGTTTAAACTGTTAAACATACCGTGGCTGTTCTAAAGACAGTTTGTGATTAAAACAAATCCTTACTGATTAAAAACATACAGGTAGGATGTAAAGTTAATCTGGCAACTAATATTCCCACAAGAGCTTCTAGATCTGGCAACACAAAAGCAACCCAAACCAAGCAACATATAAGCAGACAAACACACACAGTGACAAAATGAGGGGGAAAGGGGGCAAAACAAAAAGAGGATGAAAACCTTGCCGAACAGTACCGTGACACTTATGCCCAGGCTGCTGTCTTTTTTAGACAGCTCAATGTCAAATAGTTCTCCTGGACGGAGACTATTGACCCCTGAGGCATTACCATTTAAATTTTCCATGATGTACTCCTGCAAACAGAGAACAGGGTATTAAGTTGAAGTATCACAAGCTGGAACATGCAGAAGGAAAGAGAGATCGAGGGGGGTTGGGGAAGCTGAACCGGGTAACACAGAGTGGAAACGAGCTAATACGTTCAGGGAACGACATGCAGTGTTGAGGTAACACGCTGCCTTGCATTGACATTGTAAATGCAATGACAGGCAAAGATGACATACAACGGGCAGTTAGTTGTGCCAAGCATCAGACAGGTAATGTGTAATGCTTGTTTGAGGAGGAACCATTCTTATCCTATTCCATTAACAAAAGTAAATTCTTCCTTTCTTTTCTTCGCTCCACCAGGATTTTAAAAAAGACCTTCTGTGAGTTTTGATTGATAAATCCCCTGAGCGGACAACTACTATGTAAGATATGATATATATAAGAGAGCAAAAATCAATTTACACCAATGAATTCATGAACACAAAGGCCGCACCTTTTTGACCTTGAGTTTCTCTTGACTACTGGAGTAGGTCTCCTCATCCATGTCTGAATCCCCCCAATCAGAATGCTCCGACACTTTGGGAGCATCCGACACTTTAGCTTTTCGAGTTTTGGGCGGCAGAGCCGGCGGTGTGGGATCCAAGGCCGTGTTAGGTTCTGGTCTATGATGTTGGGCACTAGATGCGGCGGTTGGAGCAGCTGTAGCTCTTTCTAGGCACTGCTGAACTCCATTGACAGGGGGTTGGCTGATTTTAGCGACGCCGCTCTTCCTGGAGTCCTGAGAACCGAGGCTGCTGTGCTGCTGGACTGTGGAGGAGGCTGCTGACGGCGTGCCAGCACTGTGGAGGGGAGGGCTGGGGCTTCCTGTTCCCACGCGCTCCTCCGACGAGGTATCAAAGTCTAGTTCTCTTCTCTGGCCAGAATTAAGGGCCTTCAGGGAAGACTTTGCCGGGTAGGGGATATAGCCTGAAGAAGGTTCTGTTAAAACAAAGACCATGAACAGGGATTTTAGTTTACAGGTCAAGAATTAAGACAAAACACTTGTAACGCACATCAAAACATAAAAATACACTCCCAGAATATCCCTGAATGTACCTTTGTAGAGCCTCTCTTTGGGCTGCGACACCACCAGAGTAACATCATCAGGGGCATTTTGAAGGATTTCGATCGTGGTGGCATGGGAGAACCCTTCCAGGTCGACATCGTTCACAGAGATCAGCCGGTCACCTGCAACGGCATGACAACCGCACAGAAAAGCGCTCCACGGTTATCACAGCAGTCAACAGCTGATGCCATCGTCTACCGATTCAGGAGAAAGAGGGTAACCAAACACCGGCCTACCGGGTTTGAGACAGCCGTTGACATCAGCAGGACCCCCAGGAGTGATGGAGCTGATGATGGTGCCCAGATCCATACGACCAGAGTTCTCCCCTCTTACAACCTGGAACCCTAGAGAGCACAAAGCGATGTAAACACACAACACGAACCAGCTCGAACACGAAACATCAGAGGAACACAAACGTCTTCAATGCAATGTCATAACATTAATATATGATATACAGCAGAGACAGCATGAAAACTGAGTTGTTATTCACCCTTACCGAGGCCATATTTCACATCTTTCCTCAGGTTTACTGTTATGATTTCTCTCTCTGGAGATGGTAGGGCATTGAGCTTTTTCTTGAGTGAATCTGTGCGATGCAAAGACACAACATTTCTTACATGTACTGGAACACGTTACAAATGCATCATAAGCTCTGTCCTTGACTGACGCACAATGGAGTGAAATTTTGGTAAATGAATTTCACAGGGGGATATAAAGTAGGCCACTCTGAGAGCATGAGTCCATCTGCACTGTAACTATTAATCAGCCCAGGCAGGCGTGCAGCGCGGCTGACGGGCCCCCCTATAGCACCGTTGACTAATGGGCCTGAAAAGACGGGCTAAGCTAGGATGAAAGGGAAGGTCATGAGTTCAGTGCCAAGCATGAAGCTATTAAGCGGTGGGACCGGGGGCCAGAGTTCAGTTCCACAGTGAGAGGACAGAGGCTCAATTCTGCATTATATAACGGTGGACTAACTAAGGACTTTATTTTTGGTTTGCATATCCGTACTTGGCTGTGCCGCTGACAACATATGGTTCAACAGATTGACGGGGAGGATTTAGTATTATAAAATGAGTGACGATGGAAGAGTGGCAGGATATTTCCTGTGTTTTGACATTACAATTTCGCCAAATCATAGGCGTCCACAGTCTGTGTATCTGGGGAAATGATGGGCAGAAATTTCCGTTCCTACCGTTAACAGAGGCTGGGGTGGAAGGCGTGCCGGCAGCGCTGTGCATACTGACTCCTGGAGCAGAACACAAGAGAACAGCACATCATGACACTGCGGCAGCAACAGTACAGGTCAAAACAATAACATGATACCAAATATGCAAAGTCCTGACAGTTATAACGTACCACCTGTTTTTCCTACTGACAATTGACCTGCCGCAGTGTAGCCAGAACTAACATGCAGTTCTGCAGTTGTTCCACGTCGTACTCTTCTACCTCATTCAGTATACATCATCATCATCATCATCATCCTCATCGACTGCTTTGCTGGCGTTAGTAAGAAAGTTGCTTATGATCAACATTTAGCTTTGAGCTAGTCAGCAGCATGTTGCAGATGAAATGTGATATGTGATTAACTGCTCGTGAGTCTCATGCCACACAGGTCACTGTCCTTACCTACTACATATGCTTGGCCAGTGTCCTCTATGGAAGAAGAGTCAGACTCTTTTTTGGACCTGCTGGGGCTCCAGGCCGGGCTGCTGTGGGACACTGTGCCAAACGACCTGCGAGAAGGACAGAGCGAGCGCGAGGAGTCTTAGCCCGAGGAGACAACTTCCCTCGCCGAACCGGAGCAGAGGAACCGATCGGAGACGGAACGTAAAAAAGTAAATAAAATGGTGTGCTCTGCTACACTGAACACTCTTTCTTCATAATGTTTATGTCTGTGGGATTTTCATGCGCACAGAATCCTACTCAACTCACAGTCCCACATGTCATCTGGAGAGCCGACACGAGAGGGAGCAACTGGCATAAAAACAGGTTTGTTGCTAACACACACTGTTGGGCACAGTCTTACAAAAACACGAGCAGGGACACAAGGGCGCATTTGCACCCACAAAAACAGACCCCCTCCCCCGAGAGAGTTAATTAGAGTTCTCTGTGTCTCTGTAGTATAAGACAGTGTTAGTCAGTCCCAGCAACAAGTCTTCATTTAGTAACCTTTGTCCTGGAGTGAGCTTAGAGACTCTGACACTGATGACTTTACAGAGCGACAACTAGCAGGCACAACATCTCAATGTCTCAACTGAGCTTCAAATCAAACTTTAAATGACTAATTAAAGGCATAAATTTCATCTAGGTCCTGCGCTCCAGTGTGATGGATGGGAAAGTAATGACATACCAGAGAAGTAATGTCTGGCATTTACAACCACCACTGTAATTTTATTCAGGACGGTTGTCTCACATTTATTCCTGTATTTAAGAACCGATCTGGGTTTTGTGCTTTAAAACTTCCCTCCTCTCAACTCACTTGTCCTGTTGGTGTGACAAGGAGTCTGTGTCCGAGCTGGCTCGCTGGTGCTGCTGGAAGTGAGAGGCCACTTGGTTGGGTTGAGGCTGACTCAGTCCGCCGTGCGGCTGGCCACGATACGACTCTGCTGCCTGCTGCTCCGGAGACTCGCTTTGTCCGAGGTTGTGGTGGGAGCGGCTCATCACCCGCGGGTCGGAAAGGACCGCGGAGCCCGCTGGGTTGAAACCTGGAAAGTGAAGCTCATCCTGGACCAGTATCGGGCCCGACGGCGCCTTGTTGAGGGCGACCTCTGAGTACGAGATCCTCTTCAGGTGGTCCGGGTTGGAGCGCGTCGATAAGCTGGGGGCGAGGCTGCCTGAGCTCACTGTCCCCCCCACTGAGTCTCTGCCCCGAGGGTCAAGAGAATACTGCAGCATGCTCAGGGGGCAGTTCTCTGGTTACCAGGAAGGACATGCAAAACAGACGGTTACTGATTGCTTATTAATAGATCATAACAACATGTTTAGTGATTAATACAGCAAAATGAGACAAAAATAGCAACATTTCTCTCACTGATAATAATAAGAAGATTAAGTTTTTGCTTGTCAAATTCATGGTCATATTCTATTACATCATACTGTATGTCTCCCACCTAAGTCCTGCAGCTCCTGATTGTTTTGTCTGGCCTTCATCTGCAGGTGGAACTTGTGCTGATCAGAGCAGAGCTGGAGCAGATACTGACACGTCTTGCTGCTGTCTGTCTGAAACAGGTGCTTGATCCCATCCGATGTGTTCTGGAGACAGATCTTCTTTTTCTACAGGGCGACGAGTTACACATTGAAGTGAAAGCGAGGACCAGCTGAGGCCTGTTTACAATGAATAAACTGAATAACAGTCAAGTTTTCCCTCTGATCATAGAGACACAGGGACATACTGTAAAGGAGATCTTCTTTGTCTCCCTCCAGGGGAACCTTAGCACCGCAGTACGATTTCCGTTAAGGACTTCAAAGATGATCACGCCCTTGGAGTGGACACCCAGCATGATGCCTGTCTGGGACCTCTTCTCAGGAAGCACACGATGGAAATGAACCCCGTACTCTGTCAGCCTCTGGCTCATCTTTAAAACAAGCAACACAGGTAGCCTTAAACTCTAAAAACCCACTGTACTGAGATAGAGGGCCGGGATGTGAATGCATATTGACTAATATTCATATAGAATACTAAGACAATAATGTAGAGAAGAGGTCTTTCTGTGATCCAATATGAGAGATACTGATTATTGAAATCTAATTACATACAATATGATTAATGATGTTCAGTGACATGAAGCAAACAGGTCTGCTCAAGTCAACGGTAAATGTTAGCAAGCACTGTAAGAGAGGCCACAAAAACAGAACAGAATGCACCAGCAGGACACAACAACTTCTATTTGTCGTGGTCATGCCTATAATTAGTCTGCTGTCAAAAATCAACTCAGATGTGTTATTACATCTTCTGCCAAACTAAACTCCCTCCTGGAAGACCTGCCATTTTTTTTGCCCTTGAAACGTTCATCATGTTCGTCACAAAATAAACAGTTTCGCTGCAAATCGCTACACAACAAATGATAAGTGTTGCAATAGCTGAGAGTATTTTGGTGCTGGTGTCTTCTGTCTAAGGCCATGATTCACTCTGGACACTTTGTTCTCGCTGACCTTGAGGAATTCAAACTCCGCCTCCGTCTCAGACGCCCCATAGTAGTTGCTGTGAAGCTTCGGCAGCTCCTCCTTGATGGTCGTCTGGTCCACCTTGTCCAGGACAGACACCGGCAGGTAGTGCTCCAGTCTGAAATAGGTCTTCCCATGGAGCTGAGGGTCACAGGTAAGCAGTATTATTTGTCAAATTAATTTCACAAAGTTTGATTTAATGAAACCAAAGCTTAACGTAATTTAATTTGTAAAGAGAAGTCTTTACAAAATGTACTGAAACTGTTTAAGTGTATATACAGTTTATATAACAATAGTGTCTGATATACATAAGAATAAAAAAAAAATTACCTCGGGTTGGTAGTCACTGAATTCAGCCTGCAGAGCCAGTGAAGCAAGTAGCATGGCATTTTCTGTGTCGCAGCGCATCCTCTCCTCCAAGATATCCTTCCTCAGCTGCAGGTAGTACTGATGTTTGGTCATAGCGTGCCTGTTATCCAAAGAAAAGATGAGAAGTTTTTTTTACAGTTGGTACGCCAACAGTAACAATGATAACAATGAAATCAATGTCTCAGTTTGGATTTCACCGACACAGACACTTACTGTATGAGGTTGACATCTTCAAGAAAGAATTTGATGCGTAAGAAAAGGTTAAAAGGCACGTCGGATTTCTTCTTCTTAGGATCCTCCTTCCATCCCTCTGGGGCCACTTTGGAAAGTTTGGCATCCTGATCCACGAAGAAAAACTCATTTTCTGAGTGGGTGAGTTTTAGGAGGAGTGAGTGAGGGGTAGGTGAGAGGTGTCAGAGTGAAAAGGAATCAATCAGTGTAGTCAGGCTGGCGTACATTTTGCATTTTTAGTGAGACATTGGGTGTAGAAAATGGAAACACCGTGAACTAAAAACTAACCGCATCTAATATGCTCGCCTTGCAATCTCACGGTTGTGCACTTTGCATTAAGAATGGAACATTCCCCCTTGAATAAATTTTACGCTATTTTAAAAGTCTTTTCATGAGAAACACCGGGTTCTCAGACTTTTAACTACTAACTAATAGGAACTATGGTAGAGTAACTACAACAAAACGCAATCACATCTGCAGACATGCAAGACTGAATTCAAGCATGTCCCTGACACACACACACACACACACACACACACACACACTCAAACCACAGCTACAATCTACTTTACCTCTGAGGTAAGCGAGGCCAAAGAGATGGTGTTCCACAAGCCCGATGTGGGCAACCACCATATCGAGGACGTCTTTGCACACCGCCTTGATGTCACAGCTCAGCTCCAGCTTTTGGCCGTTCAGCAGCACCACGCCAACCTTCCTCTGCACTTCCTCCACCTTTCCACGCTTCTGGAGGGCAGAAAGGAAAAAGCAGGGCGTGACAAATTGCACACAGAGAAATAAAGCAGGTCATTGTGACATCACCTGTGGATACACTGGCTTGAAAGCTTAACGTCCTCACCATTATTGAAGAGGGAACAGATAAGGCAACGCAGGGCTCGCTGGCCATCTTCACAAACTCAGGCCCGTGGAAGTTCTGCCGTGGGTGGAAAGATAAAAAGGCTGTCATAGAGGGGCCTTCATTTTACCAAAATGTTTCATCCTATATTTCTGCTTGTGTTTCAACACCTGCTGACAGTGCTGAGCTATGACGTCAAACCCCTGGAACACGCTTCCTCTCACAAACGCTCACACAGCAGGTCCACACCCATTATAATGGCTGCTCTCGTCACAAAATTTCAGCGTCACCAGCTCATGTGATACTTTGTTAGTGTTGCGCACACACATGTGAACCTTGTCATGTTTCGACTGTGAAGTCTCACCGGCAGTGGAAGAGCAAGATTCCTTTGCTTCAGCTTGAAGAATTTTGTTTTACTAAGTGGAAACCGCATGATCTGAACTTACAACCATTTAAAATCGACCACAAACCCATTGCTCCAAATGTGTCTGCAGCTGCAAGTTTAATGAACCTAACAGGAATATAACTGACATACACTATTTGAGGTTCAATGCCAACATCAGCAAATCTGTTGTGACGTTTACCCCCTGTGTTAACACACTTTCACAATTTGCGATAGTGAGTGCGGCAAAACAGACCGTACCCAAAAAAATCCCACATGTCCCGCAACCCCCGCTATTTGTTATTACCACAGGGAGGCTGACGTGAATTATGTTTTCCAGTCAGCAGTTTGTATTTACCGAACCTCCAGCGAGCACAGCACACAACAACCCAGTTGCCAATGAGCTCATGTGAGTTAAAATTGTACATCCATCATCAAATATTGCAACATAAACAAGCTCCGAGCAATGGATGGTCGGGGCCTGGATGCGGGGAGTTCCCGCTGCAGAATGTGTGTTGAAATGAAGCAATTTAACCACTTTCTGGAGTTGACTGTATCATGTGTCTGTGTGTTTATGTACGGTCTAAATCTCCAAGGTGACAAAGGAAGTTTGGTACGTAAATAAAAGTAATGCTGATGAAGGAAAATAAGGCCCAAGTAGCTGAAATGATCCCCGAAGCTGACAACTTCAAAAAGATAGCGTGCTGAGTCAGGGAGTGTGCGAACCTTGGGTTTGCGGAGTTGTACAGAAGTGGTGTAGAGGGGGTCTCGAAGGTCGAGCATGGAAGTGCGTGATGGGGCCAAGGGTTCATCTGCGGGGTAGAGATTGGCCCTGGACAGCCTGCTGGCCAGGTGGGCCTGGAGCCGCTGCACCTCCTCCTCCTGCTTTTGGAGGAGCAGCTCAGCTCCGACCAGATCTTCGTCAGCCCCCTCATACTGCCTACAGGGAGAAGAGCAGAGGAGGACAGAGCAAGTGTTGGATACAGAAGTGTATTGTTTAAATGTTCAATGCCTGATGGAATTCCTCTCTTATTTACTGACTTTGTTTTCTTGTTTTTGCTTTTGCCATAATAGAAACCCTTAAAAGTGGCAATGAAAGTGGGATATGTCAAACTAAACACGAGATGATTGTTTTCCTCCAGTATCAGGGGACAAAATGCTCTGTGCTGTTCTGCACTGCACTGTTTTTACTGCGAAGCGGGCACAGCAGCAGCAGCAGCAGGCAGTTCAGGTCTGTAATGCCAGAGATTAGAGAGACAGAGATTGCTGAATGTGGATGTCACATTAGATGACCTCAGTAGCGAAGCATGGCGCTGACCCTGCTGTGCCGCACCAGCTGTGCGTGGCCCAGAGGAGGAAGCAGGTCCACCTCATTGGTGGCTTCCCTGCTCTGTGTGTGTGTGTGTGTGTGTGTGTGTGTGTGTGTGTGGGGGGGTGTTGTAAATAGGAATAAATGAGCAAGCAGACACTCCCCACACAGTGGGGCAGGTGGTGAAATCCATGAAATAACATTTCCCACCCAAACTCAATTGTCAAAACTATTATTTAATCACCTGTATGAATGCCACATCATTGCAGCCCAAAGTAAGCACATGATGTCGTCACTACAGAGGCTTTAATCTGTATGGGGGTGGGGGGCTGACTTGTAAGAGTCAGACTCTGTAACGTCCATTGAAGGGACAGATTTCTGTATGAAAGTTTAGAGAGACAACACAACACCGGTGTCTTGTTTGTTAAAAAGCCACCTGTACATGTGTGTGTGTTACCTGTGCCTGTGTGTGTTGTGACTCGTCAGCGACAGGGCATCGTGTTCTGAGGAAAGTGCCAGCTGGGACCCGTACCGCCTCCCATCGCTTGGCCTCTTAGCTGAAAGACAAGACGTGGGAGTATGAGTGAGCTGTAAACAAAAAAAAAAAGGAAATACAAAAGAGCGAATTTTGTTTTCACATGTGCACAAATCAAACACACCCAGTCCAGATGCAGAAGACACCCGCACTGCACTGCTGCAAATGCACATGCATGAACATGTGCTGAAGGAGGTGGAGAAGTTAACAAAAACTAAAATCAGGTCTGCTTTGCAGTCTCAGTACGTGTCCCTAACATATTACACATGCTGCCCCATCTTTTACTTTAAAACCTTTTCCGTGCCTTAGAAGTTATGTTGCGGATGAAAGAAATTCAAATAGTCTATAATAATAATAGTCTAATATATTGCATTCATTTCTGAATAAAAACGGGCACTTTTTTCCACTAGAACATTTAACACTTCACAGCTGGCTAAGCTCAGTGTCAAACTTTTGCGCAACAGTGCAATACATGAAGACAGTGTTAAATGGAGTGTGGGTGTTAGGTAAACTTGAATAAATCTGCTTTCGTGACCTTTGTTAGCTCTGCCTCTCGCTGCAGTGGCAATTTTAAGTATATTAATCTTTGAGTCACGGGTCTTACAAAACAAGTTACAAAAACAAGAGCACATTTGCAGCTATGATTGTATTTTCTGTAGCTTTGAAATGAAAAATGGAAACGTCTCTCCACCAGCAACACATGGAGGTGTACTTGACTGTCATGTGACTACAAGGGTGAGAACGCACTGGCTGATCTGAGTTTATTTCTCAAGTTGTCTGACTTCACCATATAGGACATCAGGAGTCCAGAAGGTATCGCGGCAGAATGGCCGCGTTGAAAAGGAGCCTATTGTGGCGGTCTGGAAAATCTGATCAGGATGCCAAAGCGCTGTCTGGGAGGAACCGGATGATGCTGCTGGGGAGGCCATCTGCCCACTTTGTTTAGTCTATAAATGACTGGGTAAGTCCTGTGGTAGCTGCTGCAAGACTCAAGACTACTGTAAACATCAGGTCCATGTTCGCTGGGCTTAAAGCCACTAGAGTGTGATGAAATCTCCAATCGGGGCTAAACATATATACAAACACAGGTCTGTGTGACGTGAGATTTAACAACTCACACTAAGTAACAGAGGATTACCTACAGATATCCTTGTCGCTCGGTTTGGAAAAATTAAACTTGAGCTAGTGTTTTGTTGAACGCTGCAGCCATAGCTTTATTTCTCACTTGAAACTGTAGACCAGCCCGATCTTTCCCAGACTATTCTGTTACTGAAGTCTAGTCTGTGTCGATTGCACAATTTCATCTTGCGCTGAAAGTGAAGGTATGTTGTCTTGTGTAACCGTGCATAGCTTGGGATGTGATCTAATCCCACCAGCAGCCCCAGGTGACTGACTGAGAGCAGCTTTGTTTCCAGCGCTCCTTAAAATCAAGGCAGAGCGGCGCACCTCCCGATTTTAACCAGATGAAGTGTACCCTGAACGGTTTGGCTCGGAAGACAGTGGGAAATCTGGGTTTCAGCAGGACAGACCAGAGGAAGTGGTCAGCGGATACAAAGAATAATTGATATCCTTCGCCAGTGGCTTTTGAGCCCAGGGTTTTCAGCCCAGACTGCTGCTGTGCAGGTTTTTTGTTTTTTAAAAATCTAAAATCTCTTGCCATTCCAGGTGTAAATCAGACCTTCATTTAGAGGGCTAAAGTGAAAAACAGCAGGGCTCCGGATCCACGGAGACAAGAATGGGAACCGTGTAGTCCCAGTGCAGCTACTTAGTTTTCCAATAAGTGATTAATTTAGCCTTTTGTGATAGGAACACTACAACTGGACTGGGAACTTACTTGCTTTAGTTTGTACACAATCCACGCTGCATAGTAATCAAGCATACAGGTCTCCATTAAAAACTAATGATGGAAAATGATCCAGGGGCATTTGTTACCTTGTCTGTAGTCTGGATCTGAGGACGTCACGGAGGGGCTTTCACTGGATGAACTGTAATCGCTGTGGTACCTCTGGTGGGTGTGGACCGGGTCTGAGGGGAGAGAAAGACCATCAGCCCGACTCTAAAAACCCGTAAAAATACAAACCATGCAGTGGTACGAGAAAATGCATCAAACAGAACCTTCATGCACATTAGACAACTTTAAATGGTTATATGGGCTCATATGAGGTTTGTTTGTGAGGGATGTTAAAGTGAAGCTGTTTGTCTTCAACATCACATGACTTTACAAAAAAAAAAAAAAAAGTCGGCTTTCGACCTGTACTGACAAGTTGCTTTTTTCTTTTCACAGAACTCTCCCCAAATCCTCGATTGACTGGTGGCAACCCCAGACTCTGACACACAAAGCAGGTATTAGTCATGCTGTTGGTAAACACTCCTAATGAAAGACATACGGAGCTGTGCCGAAAAGCAGCTTCAGCACAAGTGTACGCAGGCATGCCTCCTGTCAGGTCAGGGAGCTTTTTGTTCAGGGCGTCATCTCTTGTTTTCGCATGACCGGGTGAACCACAGCAAGTACAGACCAGCTCATCGCAGTTATCTACCTCTCTGGGTGCAAGCGCTTTGCGAACTTGGCGGTGCTCTGAGATTCTGCTGCGGCGCGCGAAAACAACATCAGCAAATACCCCAAACGATCCCATCCCTCGCCTCATGCGGTTCTTTGCCGAGTGCACAGAACTTGAAAGTCCTGCTCCTCAGTATCAGCTGCATCGCTTGAATGAATGGCATTCCCCAGTCATTACTCAAGCATTTTAGGTCTGAGAAGTTTCGCAGTAAACAGACTTCTCTTTGTAATGATGGCTGTCTTGTGTAAACATCATTAGTACAAAAGCGTCGACCCAGCAGTGGCTGTAATTTACTGAGGTGGAGGCGTGGTCAGATTGTCACCAGAAAGTTTCCCGTCTTCCGCTGGTTAGTGACTCATAAGTTCCTTTGACACAGTGTCGTTAAAAACGTACACGGAGGAGTAGTGCGTGTCTTTGACTGCTGTTTATCATCTCAGCTTTATTCATTTACTCAAACGTCCATATTGACACAAGCATGTACAGATGCCCACACACATGCACAGTCACCTGTCCTACACTGTCCCACTACGCTGCTTTATGTGCACTCACGCTGAATTTAGAGACCTAAAAGGTGAGGGGGGGGCATGATGAAAACCATTTCTGTCAAAGGAAGGCCCGCTGTTGTCGACAGGATTTTCCAAAATGTTTATGATCTGATTAAAGCTTGGCAGGCGAGGGAGACAAGAAACATCTTTGAATTAAAAGTGCCTTTATGCGCTACTTATTTTTGTACCAGACAAATACGAGAGGACATACAGCAACGTCAAATTAAAACAGCGAGGCAAATGCATTTCCATCTACTAATCAGTTCCCGCTACAAAACCCCACATGACTTCCCATAAACCAGGAAGAAACTGGGGTCATTTTGAAGAAGATAATCACAACAAATCTTACAGTCACAGAACATTAACCTCAACATTAAAAAACACCCACAGTTCAAGCCAAGTCAATATCCTGGATGTGAGAGACCACAATGCAAACAACACAATTTTGTCGTAAGTCAAAAGGTAATTTTTGATGCTCTAGTTTTTACTGACCTGTAAATATCCCAATCTGCTAAAGTAGTAAAGTACCCAGCCTACCCCAGCAACAAGCATAATGTAACTCTTGTGAAAAAATGTTATGAATGTGGCTTGTGGAGAAACTTCAATCTGTAGCACAAATTCTGAGTTTTGTTTGGGTTTCTCTTATGGGTGTTTGGTTAGTCACAATTAACCCGAGTGTGAATCAGCGCATTCAGAGAAATCTCAAATAAACCTGGGATCTGCATTTCATCGTGGTCTCGAGAAACCCACTCCACCTGGAGGTGAAAAGGGGAGGAGGAGGGGAAATGGAGAGAGTCACAGCCAATTAGAGAGATTAAGAGCGAGATCTCATTGATATGGTGAATGTTCCACTGTGTGTGTGTGTGGGGTCTTCTCAGTGTTCCTCCCCACTGATCACTGATTGTTCTTGCTTTTTTCCAGGGGAATTATAAAACAGATGAAGACAAAGAGTTGTGAGGATAAATCAGCTGATTCTCCCTGAGTCCCTTCCTCGTAGCAGATCAAACGGTGGTACGATTTCAGGTATGCACACATACACACACTGTACGTGTACACGTAGGGCAGATTCAGTACATTCCCAGAAGACAATGAAAGAAGAGGTGGAGTTCGGCTGTTTCAGCACAGTTTGTAGTAATTTAATAGGTGAAGTTTAAGGAAGTGAAAGGGGGTTCATTCACAGCTTAATGCCTCAGCTTCCTTCCTACTCCGCTCCATCTTTCTCCTCAGTCACTCAAATCTGTTGGAAGAGCATCATTTTCTGGGAACAACGAGGGCAACCTGCCTTCATCTCTCTCCTCCTTTCACCTGATCTTCTCTTTGCCACTGCCATGATCTCTCTCTGTATCTTCTCTCCCTGGTACTCCTGCACCAGCTTCCTGTTGGCACACAGACAGCCACTATAGGCCACGGCCTCAAGCTGAGAAGAGCCATAACTCACACTATGGGGTTATTTCAAGTCTGGGGGGTCTGTGGGGGGGTTATTCATAACTCATATAAAAAGAAAAATAGTGTCCAGAGTCTGTGAAGTTTCAATTTTAACTTTGCATAATGTAGAAAAAAATATAGTTTAAAACAAATGTCTATTTATGAAATATCCACACAGCTTGTGAGCTGCCACAGTGCTTAAAGTGTTAAGACATTTTTGGTGAAGTGAAGAGAAAATGAATCAGGCATATTGAAAGGGATCAGATATAAGCAGTCAAAAGCCTTTTGTGAAAACCCTGGAAACACTCTATGATCTTTCCTGGTGCAGCCTCCGGAGTCAACGAACCGAACTGTAATATAATTATGAAAATTTGAGGGTTGTGAACGCCTCCCTCTCCCCTGGGGCGCTGGTGTTCTGTATTGTTGTCCAAGCTGGGCCCGCCCCAGCCCAGAGCCACATGACCTGCTGCCAAGTGCCGGAAAAGTCCAATAACGTTAGGAATTCCCTCATCCGCTACGCATGACTCCAATTACAGTCTCTAGGTCTGCGAGGAAAGTTTCTACTGATTGAAGCACCTTGGTACCACAAAGGAGGGGGAGGGGGGAAGAGGGGGTTGCGGAGGCAGTAGGTGAGACATAGGGGACAGAGTATAAACATGCCCATGCACACACACAGGCATGCACGCACACAAGATTTAGTTATATCTATGTAATTCGTATGAATTGGGTTGAACATATTTTGCAAACACGCGCACACGTACAAAAGACAGAGGAGCAGTTTGTAAGCGGGTGAAACCTGAGAGCACTGACCACTGCTGCGTCATCACTTTCCTGCAGAAAAGAACAGAAAAAAGTAAGAGAGAAAGAAAGGGGAGGCTCTGCCAAGTAACACATCCACGAGGCCCCAGCAAATGGGCTGTGCTCAATTAGGCCCCAGTCAATATTTTGGGTCAGGCTTTGCGGTCGCTCTCAGTCAGCTCTGATGGGAGTGAGCGCTCCTTTGTGTCAGCTTGGTGTCGAACGTCCATCATCATTTGATATTAATTAGAAGTGACCGACACAAAAAACAAACGCGCATAACTCTCTCAATGCTTTCCGCACATACACACACACTCTGACTGGTGGGGAAATAAACAGGGGACACCCAGCACTCTAATTTTTTTTTTTTTTTTTTTTGCTCTGACACTAGCCGGAGAAGCTCGGCTCCTTTCTTCATACCGTCATATGGAAGAAAAAAAACAAACAAACAAAACAAAAGCCCAGTGCCCCTGGTTACAATCGACAAATGGCAGAGGGGAGGGAAGGAGAGGAAGGCAGCGGCCGCTGGGGATGAAAAAGCCACAGCCGAGGAAAAGAATGCTCGGTTGGTGGCTCGGTCAGCATTAAAAATAGCTGCCAGAGAAGCAGGGAGGCTGGAGGCTGGAGGGAGCTCGCGAGTGGGGAGCGTGGAGGCACAGTGGGAGGAGGAAGAGGAAGAAGAGGTAGAGGACAGTGGTTTATTATATTCGTCCCTCACACTCCTCCGCTGTCCCCACATGGGCAGCGGGAACCATATAGCCACATGTGACCCTCTGCATGAAACCAGCCTGCCTGCGGAGGCTTTGCTCTGAATCCAATAAGCTCCCGAGGGAAACTTAAAGCTCTTGGGGCTGACTGTTGAGGTGTTAAACAATTGTGTTGTGTGTGCTCGGTCTAAGCATGTGATTTTTCAGTACATACCTTGGCTGTGTGTATGGTTATTAAGTGTATTTGCACATGTGCGTGGCTCGTACCTGTGTTTACAGCCTTATGTAAAAAAAAAAAAGGGAAAGAGAGCGCAAAGGACTCTGCTTCATAGCATGTGTGACAGTTAGCAGCAGGCTAGAATTAAGCTGGCCTGTAATTAGAATCAGCCATTTGGAAACCTCTGTACCAGTGACTCATATATTCTGTCTAAACAGTGCTGCCCAGCCACCACCAATGATACGTCAGTCAAGCCAGCACCCAGCTTCCATCCCACATGGTAGTTACAGATGGACGCACAACCTGCAACTAGTCCGGGTGTCTGTCTGCTCACGTCACCCACCCCCCCATGTCACATTTCCACCCCCTCGGACCGACCCAGCTGACAGCTCCCTGCAGCCTCCTCACCCGCGTTGCGTTTACTTATCAATCTGAGCGCCACAGCTGGGATCGCAAACCGTTTCACTGACAATTTCACTCCTACCGTGCTGGGGGATTCAGCGGGATTTTCCAGTTTCCGAATCGTGCGTGACCCGACAGATAACAAGCGTTATTCACTGGCGCAGTCGCCCAAGCACTACATGTTCTGACAAATCACTGGCAGCACACTTAATAAACAATAACGACACATGACCGAGCTCAGATGTGTTACAAAAATCCCATTATCTTGCAGCACTAATGACCACGTCATTATTGTGTGTAAGCTGTTGCAGTGTCGGTGAACAAAATAAGGTGTCGATAAGAGATCTGAATGAAGCTGTAACTGCCGAAGTGCGATTTGTAAATTTTGCAGAGCGGGTAGGCGGTGGAGTTTGGGTGTGATCAGCATTGTTAATGAGTATCTGAAACTCTAACCTATTCTCACTCACGGGCTGCTGCGCATGTTTGAGATTCAATCAGTGCTCCCACTCACCTCAGATAAAAACAAATCCATCATATCAGAAGTTTCACACCTCATTATAAAAAAAAAAGAGTGAATATTATTGTTAACAGTGAACCAGGAAAAGCCAAAACAAACAGTTGAACACCAACAGGAAGTTCACCTCAGCACACCCGGCCAATCACAGCGAGAAGTGGGTTTGAGCGTAAGGTTCTTGATTTTAGGACTTTATACAACCCCACCCCCGTGGAGTGGGTTTGGGGCGAGGAGGTTTGTGAAGCTTTTTGATCACCCGACAAGCGCTTCTAATGAAGCATGCCGGCGTCTCAAGAGCCACATCGTATGTCAGCAACCAGTGAGATTTATTTAGTGCACAGAAATGCTGTTTCTCAGACATAGACCCTGAGGCCTAAAAATCAAAACCTAAGAGCACATTTATGCGAGTCTTGGGACTGAATATAAAAGCTCCTCCACGCTGCACTGTTACGTTCAGAAAGTATACTCACCATCGACCGCCTGCCTGAGCACCTGAAGTTTCCTCTGTCTCTCCTTGATCCTGTCATAGGCACCGGGGAGGCCAGAGCCCACAGACAGGGCTGAGTGGTGATGAGGCTTCCTGCCCTTCAGTCCACCAAACTCAGGGTAGCAAGAATCCCTCTCCCTGGAGGCCCGCAAGGGCGATTTGCGCCTGCCTATAGAGTGGGTACTTAAGGCACTGCTGCCCCTCCGCGCATCCTCCAGTGCCCCAAAACGAAGAGCCTCCGGGTCAATGCAAGCCAAGTCCACAGAGGAAGCCCAGTTCTTCCTGGCTTGACTAGGGCCCAGGTCCACGCTATGGAAGGGAAGAGACCTCCGGTCCAGTTCCACCGGCCTGCCTTTCTGCTGCGGGTGAAGAGGGTGCAGATAGGGATAGGAGTGCTGGTGCTGGAGTGACGGGGGTTTGGAGTAAAGTTCTGTCGGGAATTCGGAGTTATTGTGATAGTCAGACAGGGAATACTGCGGGGCGGCCCCCTCATCCCCCTTCAGCAGGCCCTGGATTGGCAGGGAGCCCATGGAGCGACTGAGGCCCCGGTTCAGAGACGTCTGCTCCTGAGTCCTGGCTCGATAGCGCTCCAGAACCCTGGGGGCGGCGCTCCTCCCTGACAACAGACGAGAGGTTTTTATTAATCCCCGAGCAGAAGCTCGTACTGTCAAAACTCAAAGTTTCAAAACGCACAACACCACAGCAAATCTTTCTCTGGAATACTAACTATGTGAAATCATTCAGCAGGTGTTCAAAAGGAAAACACACCCAGTTACAAGCGGACAACCTTTTCTTCATAATCTTTTCATATATAATGCAGATGCGGAAATACCCTTCACTCCCGAGGACAATGTCATTATCAACACTAAAGTCAAAGCAGAATTATGGTATTTATGATGAGAGGGGAGGGGATTAATAAGGATTCCGACATGAATAAAGACAGTATGCTTCATCATGCCCGAGTGCCTGTCCAACTCTGGCATCCGGTCCTGACCGCACCAGCGTGACACGCTGACTAAACACGGCACCGCTGACCTGATACCCTGGCTGGGCCTCAGCAGACTGAGCCCCCAGTCAGTGTGTTTTAGAGATATAATATCCAGCATAATATACTACAAGTGACTAGTTGGTTGAGCTGTCCCATTCTGCTTGAATAACATCTAATAGTCTCGCGCAGCACCACAACTGCATGTTCTTGAACGCTTCCTTCCAGTGTTGTGATCCTTTCAGAGAACATGCTGAAACCAAGTGACTTTTTCACTTCTTAAATTCTTTTTTTTTTTTTTTTTTTATATCAGGCCTCAACTGAATAATGCATGGTTATTCAACAGATTAGATGGCAATTGATTGTGATTAGAAGCAGCAATTGGAGGTTTCTTTTATATAGCTGGGGGGGTGTTACAAATTAATTTTGTAACGTCAACCAACTAAAGCGCAAAGAAAAGCAAATTAATGAAAATGCCATGCTGCTTTTGACCTTAAGGGGTACCCACTCTGCACATCTGATTCTTCTCCATCACTATCACTGTGCTTTAAAACTGAATAATGAATGCTGCTTCCTTTCACTGTCCATAAATTTCAAGTTTGTATTTTCAGACAAAGCTGTACTTAAGCTGCGGCGTATACAGAAGGCAAACTGGTGCATTAAACAAGACGAGGAGACGCAGAAATGAGGGAGCGGAGGGAGACGTTAAGTCCTGTAAAAACGCTGCATGCGGTGGTTTAATCTACAAAGCATATGCTCGGTCTTAACACATCAAAGACAGACGCACTGTCTTCCAGGAACTCAGGGAATCACACGAGGACTCGATTGAGTGTGGGGGGGAGGAGATCTCAACAGGATGTCTTTTATTTTTCAAAGAAGTCAATTGTTGTCACAAGTTTTTCAGCTAAAACCAGTGTGGTGTTGATGTCATATGGATTACAACAGTGAAGAACTGGTGACATGAAATACCGGACATAAAAAAAAAAGAGACAATAACTGAGTTCCTGAAGCAGCGATTACAACTTGAAAGCACTGGAATACAGGAGGGACCGAGCTGCTCCTTGAGAAGAAAGACGCTTAAGAGCCGAGTAATACTCTTTGCATGTACTTTCCCTCGGGCTGGCTGGTGCTCAACCGCGGAAACAAAGCACTGATACAAACAGCAGACCAGCAGCTTCACTGGTGACTCCAAAATATGCATCTGTAATCAATGCCACGCCATGCTTACATAATCGGGACGATGGCCATGTTTGCGCTCTGCTCGCCTTTCCGTGGCCCTGGAAAAACGCCGGCGTTCTCTCAGAAACCACTGGGAAGATTTGGTCATATTTTCCTGAATTAAATCCGATGCAAGGCTGCAGCGTGTTGTTCCTTGTCTACTTCTAATTCTTTCCCACAAACGCGGAAAGCCAGGATGTAAGTGATGAATAGCTTGGCAACCAGGGCATGCATTTACATCCAGTTCTCTCTAAATAAAAGCAAAACAAATGCAAAAAGACTTCTAATATATAAGAAGTATATACGACCTCTGAAATACTCAGAGTATTCTTTATCTTAACAAAACCAGCTTATCTCGGGTTTGTCATAGTTCCAGACTGACTCTGTGTCACTCATATGAAAATTACACAGATCATAGGTAAACAAGAGTTTGAAGTGCGGACTGTTTTTTGACAGATTTAAACGACTAATAGAAAGCAGAAACCTCTATCACCAACTACAGGCAAGACGTCAAAATCGCTGTGTCAATAAATGACTTTCTAAACGGTGGAAAACTTCCTCTGACAACACACTAAGCAAACACAGCTCGAGCTGCTCTTTGTTCAATGTGTGTGTGTGTGTGTGTGTGTGTGTGTGTGTGTGTGCGTGTGTGTGTGTGTGTGTGTGTGTGTATGTGTGCGCTGGCTCATCTTACCTCATCTTACCTGAGGGCAAGCCTTTGCCCCTCAGCCTCTCTCGAATCTCTTTACTCCGCTCTGGAAGAGACTCTCTATCAGTCAGCAGACCGTCCAGCTGAGGAGAAGACAACAAGAGTGGAAGTAAAAGGGAGAGAAAAACAAGTGGGGGGGTGGGGGGGTCGGGGAGGGAGGGGGTGGCAAAAAAAAGCAGGAGGAAACAAGGAGGTTAGGGAGTCTTTCTTACTGAGTCAACCATCCTTAACTCATGTTCTGTCAGCATGGGACCCATTACCTGTCTTTTTAGCACCAGTTAAAGCTTGAAGTGCAGACATTAAAAAAAACACTACGGGAATGTTGTGTCTGACCCACATTAATAGACTGTACCTGGGAAAGGCTGCCCAGTACCAACCGGACCAGTTTTCTGATGTAGGAGAAGGGAGGGTCACAGCTGGAGTTTCGGATGTGTTTGCTGCAGATGTCCAGCACCGTGCGCAGCGACATTCGACTCACTGTGACGTCGTCGCACATGTTGAGGAGCAGGCTGTTCAGGTGCTCCCCCAGCTTCATGGGCTGCGTTGACGCACAAAAACGACACTTCAGACACGCAGTGGCAGGAGGGGTGTGTGCGCTGTGTGGCCACAAACTCTGCCGGCGTCTCTGAATCCGATATGTTATTATCATGCTGGCTTCCTTTGTGCTCAGATGATGTGACCGCAAATCCTTGCCAACATGGCACAAACCCATCGGCGCCTTTAAAAGGTCCATCCACTACTGTATATGAGTTAGATTAAAAGGGAACAAGGCTAAGTGTGTATTTTTCACTCTGAGTGATGATACATACTTTGCTTTGTTTTGCTTCGTCAAAGACATGGTATAATTTGTTATTTCAGGGTCGTAGTTCACGTAACTTCTATTCCAACGCCGTGGCTGCTGCGAGCACAACTACAGCAGCCACGTCACGGAAGAGGGAAAGGACACGCTGTGCAGATTGCGTTCTCCACCTGGCTGACTCTCACAGAGATATGAATGCGTTGTGAACCGCACCGTCTCCAGAGCACCGTCTTTGCAGAGTCACACACATTCCAGATCGGATTTAGAGCCTTCACTTGTCTTTATCTAGATGAGACATTCAGATCGAGGTCTCAGAGGTTTCAGATTCCACTGAAGATCACAGTGTCTGCTTTCAGAGGCACTTGGGCTACAAATTAGAATGACTGCGAATACTGATCTCGAACATTTTGGATTTTGCCACACACCAGTTCCTGCGAGGTTTTCATGGCACCATGGTTAATATTGCTTTATGCTGATATGCAAGCATGTTGTGTCGTAATGCTGGCCCGGCTGGAGATAGCCAATGTCATCATGAAGACAAAAAATGACATGTGAAGTTTACTGAAACCGTGAGGCGCATCGCCAAATGGAATTACATTTCCACAGGATTTACCTGACTCTGGGGGATCTCATAGTCCGCTCCCCAGAACAGAGTCATCCCCAGAGAGTACATATGCATCTGTGGAAAAAAAACAAAACAAAACATCGTCACTTAGGCTACATACTGTAAGCTTTTGTTCCATCGTGGTCCCTAAAGTACAAACATTTTACAAAAAGAAACAGCAAGACAAGAGTAAATCAATAGTGAGTACATAAAAAGACAGGGAATATAAAGGTGTTGATGCATTCAGGAAAACTAAGCACAAACTTCTCTGTGTAAAAGAAAGAGAGACGGACTAATGCTCAATAACTGTTGGAGTGTAATAAAAAGAATCTTTTGGAGAGGAAAAAAATCAGGGGCTTTCAGCCTAAATCCAAAAACATTTTTCCATTTTCCTCTCCCTATTACTCTGCACTCATTACTTGGAGGAGAAATCACTTCCCCTGAATGTTGGGCTTGGTAGAGGAAAGAATAATTCAGGGATTGCCAAAGAATGCAACACAGCCATCAAGGCCTTTTAGGAACAGATCTCAGAGCACACATTTAAAGGCACACTCGCACTCACACAGAAAATGTGGAAACTTAAAAAGCCGCCCATTAAAAGCAACAATACCACCCCGTATGTTGAAAAAGTGAAAGGAAAATCGTGGCACTCGCAGCTGACGTATATCTGCCCACAGTCTATGATAATGAGAGAAACAGATTATGCTTTCTACACTGAAATAACTCGGCTGGGGAGACGGGCCCAGGGCTGGAAAACTGACTCAGCACAAAACTGTGTTGAGGTCTGTGGGGCTGTGCCAGAGACAGGAATCCAGTCATGCAAGCTTTTAGCTCTTCTAGCAGAGGGGCAGAGTGGAAGCGAGGGGGTGTGGTGCTGACTTTATGTAAAACAAGTCATATATTGCACTGCAGGAGACAATGTGGTCACGCTGGTTCCGAATGTTGCAACTGCACAACTGATCCTCTGTAAACAATTAATACGTACCACCAGAGTTTGGCGAGCACATGATTGCCCTATCACAACAACAGAGGGTTTCTGCACCCACAGTTCATAAGGCATCATTCAAAGCATATAATGAGCAAATGCACTGGATGTTGTAAGCTTTGTGAAATGAAAAGACAGCTGCTCACGACTGGAACACAAAATCTGTTGAAATACAATATGTCATGTAGTGGGAAGCTGGCACATGCAACAAAAAATAGTAATGACTTATTCCGGTTGGTGTACTTTTATTATTTTTTTAGTTATTTGCCTTGTCCTTGAAACTTTGGCATACCCTAACCACTAACACTAAGCAGAATAAATTATAAACAGCTTCATTAAGGTGCTCAGCAGGCAAGAGTCTGTGTCAATTAAACATTCAAAGGCAGGAAATTTATGTGTCCAAATATCCCCAAGATTTCACTGAAAACATTTCAGGGTTAAGAAAAGATGTGGGAAATGGTGATGAATGTTCCGTCGCCACCTGAGTTATGCAAAGTTTGTACCTTCTCGATGTCAGAGACTGAAGTCAAGGAGACGCCCTCCAGGACCTCTGGGGCTGTGAAGGCTCTTAAGTCCTGCTGGGTCACATACTCGTCCGTGAATGAGATGTTGCCCGACGGCATGAGCAGAAGGGACCAGGGAGAGATGATGAAGCCCATGGCTGCAGGGTCTGGGGGGGGGGGCAAACGGAGATACAATCAGGGATAAAAACAGGAAAACAAACACACACACTGCTAAAGTGAAGCATTGTGCATTGCGCTTCGAATTTTGTCCGAAGCATTTACGGCCTGAACGCTGCGACTGTGGACACGTCCGACCACAGCGAATGCTTCTCGCTAAGGCCTTTGGCGTTCGTGGAAATTCAAGATGATCGAAGTAAACAAAAACACATGTCGTGTTCTTAGCCTGCAAGAAAATAACTGTTGAGGCATGAAGGCAGAGAGGAATGGCCACACAGCGTAATTCTCTTTTCCTACTAAGCCGCAGCCAGCACCATGGTTGGAGAATGTTTTAAAAATATACAAAGGAATGTTTGAGCAGCGCTGCAAAATTCTTTTCTTTGACTGATACTTGACTCCGAGAGGAGCGCAGAGACGGAACAGAGGAACTGGATTTGAGGCACCAAATATCTGCTTTCAAAAGGTGGAATTTGCAAAGTAAATAGAAGTTTCCTGTTTGAAGCTCATGCGAGCATCTGAAGAGCTTACTCAAAAGTACACGGGGTTACTAGGTGTGCATCCCACGCAAAAACTTCTGCTCTGGATAAGCAGCAATACAGCTGGGCAAGTCAACAAGTACAATTAACTGCAAGTATGAACCGAAGGCATACAGGATGGAAACTGTAATCTAATCGGAACTGACAGTTTCAAAACATGACTTGGTTCTGTGTCATTTACTGACTTCAAAGAAAAGCGTACTGTGAGTTCTTCATCTGTCCATCAGATTAAGCTGTTATCTGAGCTTATTGGGGGAAAGGACTAAATCTGAGCTACTACAGTGAGAGGTTGTCCTCTAAAAAGTACATGCAAACCGTATTGCTTACATTCGCTTCCCCGGCAAATGTGCCATTAGAGCGACAGAGGTAAGAGCAGTACGGTAGACGTCCCCAACACTGGAGCGGACGCGGGGAGAAACAGCGGCGACCCCAACGTAGAAGTCCCTGTATGATCTGAAACACCGCGCACACGAAACGGTGGGGAGGAATCCCTCTGACGAATCAGACGTATTCACGCATCACTTATTCAAACAAATCACTGTTAAGCAAACATCCTAACTCCCCGCTACTGTGTACCCACAGGCAAAAAAAAAAACAAAAATGTGCTGGTGGTTAAGTGTTTGACAATGTGACTCCATTCAGTGTCTGAAAAGTTACGCTAAATTTAGCTGAGTCAATTGTACACTAGACACCCCCCCCATACTTAAGTAAACTGTCACTTCCAAACACACTCACAGGTGGAAACAAAACACGTCTAATGTACAAAAATGACCGCTCTTTTTTTTTAATGCTTTTACAAATTGTCTAACCAATCAAAAATTTTTAAACGGTCGCTGCTATTAAGCCATTTTTGTGGTGAACATATGTCTTTACATAGCTCAGTGACTATATAATAGCCAGTTCCAACATCTGCTCTTCAAATTTCAGCTTCACTCAGCAGTCTAAAACTGCGCGAGCGCACGAGAGGCAACAATTTACTCAGTATAGCTCCACAGCTACACGCTGGAGGGGAGAGGGACGCGTTAACAGTCCCAATCAGCGACGACTGAATGAACTAAAAAAACTCAGAGTAGCCAACCTTGCCTCTTGTCCTCAACATGTTCAGAACTTTATCTCAGCGGCCTCTGAGATGAAGTAAGAAAATACCACATTGATAAGAGGGAATTCCTGCGGCGTGCCAGGATCGTGTGTGTACAGCGGAATCAAGGCGGCAAATGAGGGAGACGGGGTCGAGCGTTTTTTCTGAAAAGCTAAAAGGCCAGTTTTTTGCTTCAATGCAGATTCACAAGACCGGTGTAGAACAGTTGAGATCAACGCAAAGACAATCAGGTGCACCCTGAGTTTCGCCTGAGACTGGGCACCACCTTTCAACAACAACATGGGCTCCGCGGTGCCTTCTGACTCACATCCTGTCCAACGTCACTGGGGTTAAACCGCCTTTCTCCTGTTGTTGAAGATTTCTTCAGTTACACTCATCGTGTCACAGGACGGCTTTATCGCTTTCTATGTTCAAGGACGAACCATTGACTTACCAGAATGATTACAGTACAAAAAGCAGAACTATAAAGGAACAGTGTTAAGGCCTTTCAGAGAGAGTGATTCCCATCCATTTGAAAAATGAATATGAACTGTGCATGTTTCGTATTCTGAGAGACGTCTTCGTCTACTTGACTCCATGTGTTCATACCTTTGTGAAAGAGTTCTTGGAGGCTCTCTGCACTCTGGCTGAGCACTGCCCACACCTCCTCCTCCTGGAGCGGACCTCCTCGGACCTCCAGGGCTTCTGCCAGAGACACGTGCATCTTCCCTGTGTACAAGGAGAAAGAGGACAGCTGATTTCCACCAGAACACACACACACACACACATGTTCTGTTTCCTGTTATATGTCAGGACACAGAGCAACTGAACAAACAACTGAAATTAAACTGATTTCATGTTTTAGAATGTTGAGAATTATAATCCTAACCCAAGTCTAGTCCTGCAGGAATCCAAACCCTGAGCGTCCTGGCTGGCCTCGTTGCCATTACACGCTACATCAATCCTGACAAGAACCCCCAGCATTGATTTATTTAGCACTAGTTCTGATCAACGTTTTGTGCTTTCTCATGCCCTCGGGCAAACTCCCACATCTTCTAAATGTGAGATTTCTTATCGTCGAATGCAGCTGGGGGACGAGTGAAAGCACATGACACACACACACACACACACACACACACACACCCTGTTTTGCTCGAATTTGTGTGACATTGGAGCAAATGTGGTCCTGGAGAGAGCCACTGATGTTGGGAACTACCACTGAGGCAGTTTTGAGTCTTCTTCTTTTTACCGTCATAAATCTGTAATGGGTCAAGCCGTCAAGTCGGGTAGTTCATATTGCCATCTGGACAGCGGTGATACATTTAATGCAACTTTTGGCATATAATATATGTAAATTTATAAAGAAAACAGTACATCTAAAGTATGTGCATTTAGATTACACACATGCCGCAACAGGGAGAAACTTAGCAAAACGTCAGCTCCTGTGCTAAAGTGTCAGATACTTTATGTAAAATATATTGACATTTATACACTGTGGACACCTGCTTTCAAGATTCACATATTTTATTTGTCACATTCTCACACAATTTGGGCAGTGAGATGCAGGTTAGCAGATTCCTGAGGCTGTGCAACACTGTGAGTGTTGCCGTTTGGGTTATTTATGTCGCTAGGCTGGCAAGTCTTAAGAGTTTTGTTAGTCCAGTTTAACCTGTAGGAGTTCCTGAAGAATGATGCAACATGAGGAAAGAGGAAATAAATGATAACGAGAGAAAATCAGTTGTCAGCATCTCGCACGTAGCGTGTTCTCAGGCGTTTCCTGCATGACAGGCACACAGAGAACACCTGTAAAGGGACTGACATGGTGGGTTAAGACCAGGATTTGTCCCGGCAGCCCCATTGCCAGTCCAACTGTGAACCAGGGAGAGAATCTGTCGAAGGGCAAAGAATTACAGCTGTCACACATGATGAGCTCAGACAGGCACTGTGAACTAGGATGGCGCTCAGAACGTCCACCGAGGCCAAACAAACCTACGCATCTGTCTAGTTCTTCTAATGGAATCAAAAAATGAACGGAAAAAGTAACTAGACAGATAAGCTGCACCAAACTGTACATACTCACACATCTCAGCACTGTTAATATGTCTGATTTCTTGAATCAAGATTTTAAAAAAAGCCCTATCGTGCTTTATTAAAGGGAAAAAGAAATTCTGGTTCTGGCTCCTTTCACTGGACCTGCACCAATATTTAATGGGTTCTTTCCTGGCCCAGGTCCAGCCCCTCCAACAAGCTCAGTGCAAATTAGTTCAGTAGTATATGACATACATAACCTCTTTGTTGGAGGTAGCAATGTACACGGTCAAAGAGAATAATTTTGCTACTTGCTACAGTAACTCAGTCGGCTGAATTTGGCTGAGCCAATTTTCCCAACACGTAGTCACAAAATATGGGGGTACACTAACACAAATAAACACTAACCAAATAAACGAAGTTTGGGGAAAAACTTGTGAAACCAACAGCATAACAAAATAAAAGTTTCCCCTTGATTGAGAACATATCCATTAAAAATCCATATTTTTATCGTGGATGTTTTGAACAGTTGCAGTCCCTTTTTCCCCCCACAAAGTTGAGCAAACCCACATTAAACGCAGCACGGGCTATATTTGGACCTGCCAGATCACAGCTCTTGCACGGGATTTTGCAAATCAAAAACAAACCGAAGGAAAACACATCCAAACAGGAAATGAGGCATGTCTGGGAACGGTACCACAGTCCGTGAGCCCACATGTGATCAGCATTCATTTTTCTATAGTACAGCTGAGAGTCAAAAGGGGGCTCAACAGCAAGTGGCCTGTGTCAGATGAGAGGAGGCTGTGTTCTGTGATGTCATGCTGACAGCGATGCACCTGTGGGTTTGACCTGAGGGCTTGGGCCACGCCTGAAGCCTCGCCAGGCTCTATTGCTGAGTCCTTTACTCACAGAAGCTCACAGTTGATTTCGTACACCTTTCCAGCGCTGGAACTGTGGACGGGCCGGGTTTGAAATTCTCTTCATAACTCCCCTAAAGCTACAGTCACGGCTAGCGGGGCTGAGAAGTACCAAAGTTGACAACATTTCAAACAGAAGCCCTGCACCAGCTTTAGGAGCCAAATCTGAGAAAATCACTGCTGCATGAAGTGGGTCATCAGCATCATTAGCGTGAGTGGGAAAACTGACTGAAACTAATGCCTGAAACAACATCCTTTCCAAGAATGTGAGTTTGGAGAAGAGAGTTAATGAGTAAGCATGTCACAGGCCTGCTTGTTTATGCAGGAATGCAGGTTGACCATTGTAGTCAATGGGAGGCGTGAAGTGTGAGGCGAAGTGGGCTACTACCCATCTTGCTCATTACCCATGAGAATGGGGAGAGCGGGTGCTGTGAAGACTGATTGTTTTGCGGCCCTTGTTATTTCAACGGAGACCTACAGTGGAATGTTTTTTATCCACGCTGAGGCTGCTGCGAAGGCCAGCTCCTCTCCCATTGGACTGTGGTCCTCCTCATTATTGAGGGGGCTTAGGAGGCAGCGGCCCAAAACAGCAAGGGCAGACAGCCTTCACCACTTTCAGCGCCTCATTCTCTTTTTCAGACAGAAGGGATTGTTTGTTCCCAGGTATTCCCTCACATTCCCACACCATAACGAGAATGAAAGAACGACCTGAACAAGGCTAAGTCTGCTGCTGCTGCTGCTAAGTGTTTCAAAGTCAGTCACAAGGATTTTAAAGAAAATAATCCTGGAAACGTGATAGTGCTCTTTCACTTAGGTGCAGCCTTTCCTTTCCTCCCACCTTCCTGTCTGTCGACATAGCTTCAACCATTTGAATGGGTTTGAAAATAATCGCCTGCACTTTGGCCGAGTGACCCATACCAAAAAGTTACAGATAATTTCAGTTTCTGCTAGATCAGAAAAAAACAAATTCTTTTATCCCGAATTCTGCTGGGTAGCTGCACTTTTGAGACAATCTCCCATAAAAAGACACCAGATTGTGCTTTGATTTCCAAAAGCATAACTCATAACATAAAGATACGAGAAGGAATTTGTTCATATCCTCCAAACATCAGAACCGTGGTCTCAGCTGGCAAACACATTTGGAACAGAAGCTGGTGAGAGGAGGAACCCTGTACCAGCGCTGAGGTGAAAATCTTCCTTAAGTCATTTGCGCCAGGAAAATTCAACAACAAACTCTGAGTGAACCTCTATTCCCAGAATCATCCTCTGTTCAGCAGGCTGCAAACACACGATGCAAATTCAAAACACAAGTGGTGTCTAGGAAGGCCTGGATCAGAATATCCTCTGCTCCAACAGGACTGATGATGCAAGAACGTATGTTTCCAAAAATGCGTACAGTGGACCAACCATAAATTAAGTGAAGACATATACAGCAGTTTGAGAATCTTCTTCTTCACAGCATGGGAACACAAAAGTTGATGTATTCTCCCTTACTTCAAAACTGTGACAGAAGTGAAGGAACTGAGGCTGTATCTATGTGACTGTGTATTACTCAAGTTTCTTGTCAAGGAAACAGTGGCGGGAATGCAGCACACGCCGTGACTCACTTAGATATAAAAGGGAAAACCCTGTGACTGGTTTTCATTAATTGTACCCTACTTACAACAGAGGCAACCTGCCTACATGCTTCCCCAGATTATCTGACAGTGAGTCAACACGAGAGTTTTTCCACGGACACAACACTGGGCATTGCATCACCAAAACTGGTATCTTCCAGTTATGGACTGGTTCTGTCTAACTAACCAAGAAGCGGCTCTGGACGGTTCTGTTTTGGTTTTCCGGCTCTGCCAGGGGTCAGGCTCAGCCAGAGAGGAGAGCCACGACTATTCCATGATTATCAGCCCAGCTCTGGACAGACAAGCCCTCGCTTCTCATTTTGGTCTCGACCTCATCCGCTCCATTTCTGCTAATCACAGGGTTGCTATGAGTACCGTGACATGCAGAGCATGGTTTTGCAAAAACCTCACTCAAACCCCCACCCAACACCACCACCACCCCCCCATTCCCAGCACATAAACCCAACCCACTAGCTATTTTTCCTACGATGATGCTCGCACCATCTCCACCGTAGACTTCTTTAGTCTTGAATGACACATAGTCAAAACCCTCATGACCTTTGACTTTGAGTTAACTTTACTACTTTTCTATGGTAATGAAGGGGGAGGGGGTACAAGCTGAATTCTTCCACCCCCTCCATAAAACCTGTGTGTCTGTGTTCCGACACTTTGTGCCTCTATGGGGCAATGTGCGAGTCGTCCAGAATTACACAAATAGTGCAGGTGGATGAACCTGAAAGAATAAAACTGTTAGTCAAACACGCTGTTTTATTCTCAAGTGGCGTCTCCTCCCTACTAAAAGTTAAAACTGAACAGTTACTGGAGTGATGAGCCCAGGTCACACGCTGTGACATAATACAACATATAGTGGCACTTTCAGGTCGAGACATACTGAATAGAAACAGACGGTGTACTAGCTTCAAGGTAACTAGCTAACAGCTTTTTAAGATAAAAGAAGCATCCGCGGTTTAGCTTCGCCACAAACGACTAACGGACAACGGTTACGCTAAAGTTAGCTACAAAACCAAAACCCTTTAGGGTTTTTTTAAACATCAAATGTGTTACAGTTAATCAGTAACTTACCGGGCGAGAAGAGCTACAAAATCTTTCGAGAGGGAATTGTTCGTACTCCGTCGAGGCTACGGGTGCGCACACAAACGGGACCGGACGCCATCCCATCCACAAAGCAACATCTTGGATAGCACACGGCGAGTGAGGCAGGCGGGCAACAGGTTTACCTTTCCACGCCGTCCTCAGCTATGAACATCCACTAAACTACACAGAACGTCCCCCTAAGTTATCCAAGTTAAAATAATAATTAAAAAATATGAATAAAAAAATCACTTCTTCGGAAACAGGTCAAAAGTCGTGTTTGCTGGCCACTACACAGTGCTGAGCTCTCCCCGAGCGCTGCCAAGTTACCATAACTGCAGAAGAGCGGAATAACCCCTCCCTTAGCCCAGGCAAGCGTGGGCTGACTGGGAGTAACCAGACACCTTACTATGGCTGTCCATTGGCTCTCTGCTCGGGGACTGTCATTTTAACCGTTTCTATAGCAACGCTATATTTCTATAGCAACACACAACTGGCAGTAAGATGTACAGTTCGCTGAGATCACGGAGGGACAATCTGGTTTGTTGAATGTTTTATATATAGTTTCTAGGCCCCACCCCTACCCCCACCCTCAAAATTAAAACCCCAAATAAATGCTCTTTTAAACTGAAATCCGAGTGAATTCAGAGAACTGAGGTTCAAATGTGACTATTGATTAGACCATATCTGTAAATCTGCAATCAAGCTATTTTCTCTGGATTATGCAAAGTCGATGCATTCAATTGTGTAATTCAATAGTCTGCTATTAAAGGCTGATAATCACCTCCAATCAGAGCAGATGCAGAATATGATTTCTAAGATTATATGACGTGATGTCTTCTACACCCTGAGGCCGTATGGAAGAGCTGACGCCTTTCAAACTCAAAAGAAAAAAAAAATCAAGCTTAAGCAAAATTCTCATGTTTCCCAGAACATCAAAGTTGTCTGAGAGTCCAATGTCCGGAAGCAATTCAGTGTTGAGTACTTCCTTCCCATGCGCTTCAAAAGCTGCCCCATTCATGGTCTGTTTTGTGCCATCTAGTGGCTTTTACTCATCAGTACATCGTTGCCTTACATAAACAAACGCAGGCCGTGGTGAAAGGGCCATCTCTGCCTGCCAGCGCCTGTCAGTGCTAAAAAGCATGATTAGTATCTCCACCCATGGGCTCAACATGATAAGACTCGATTACTCGATTAACACTGGGTTTTTTCTCTTTAGATGGAGAGAGCTGATATGCATATCCTTCAACGTTTCAGAAGCTGATGCTGTTGGGTGAAATGTCAAATTAAGATTACAAAGTTTTGGATAAAACTATCCATTATTTAGTTCCAACCTTCAGATCTTACATGTAAGAAAAGGGAATTGTGCAATTTGACTTTAGTTGGACTGACTTTAGATTTCACTGTGCATTACCTGAATGCGAGAGGACCCATTAGGAGGCTTATAGGGATAACCAGGTCTTGATAATTCTCATAAAGTGTAGCCAAGGGGTTCTAAATTTGTGATTTCTTCTTCTTTCTATTTCTGTCAGTAACGTCCTTAATACCTGCTCATCGGAGCTGGTCTGAGCCCGAGGGGCAATTTTGCAGTCAAGACTTAGACTGGATCTGCCTGTTCTGACAGTCTTGGAAATGTGGGGCACCTGGTACTGTAGGTTGAAGGCATGCGGTTTGCTGACTGGTGAGTTTTTGCCTTCGGGTCCAGCTGGAGAGCATTCCTTTCCTGGAGCTCTTTCCTTTTCCTTTGAAATTATTCCCTTGGTCTGCCAAGAGTTAAAAAAAAAGCCTTGCCACGTCTGGCAATAAAGTGTCAGGGAACAATCAGAAATGAATGTACACTTATTATAAAGCTTGTGTTATGTGCATATATAAGGGCACTATTTTAATTGTTTTAAAGGTCCCTTTGTAAGCACAAAATGTCTCTACACAGGCTTGGAGCAACAGGAACCTATGGCCTTGATTCATTGTCAGGTTGCCCCTGTGGGGCTGCTGGGTATTACCACTGCCATTTGTCCTCTCTGTATATGTTTGTGTGGGTTTGAGGGAACCCCAGGTAGACGGTCCTTTCGCTATCACATCTTCTTCTCAAGATTACACATTACACTCGACCCGGTTGATGTGCGACATTTCAGCATGTATGACACACAACTGGCTGAGGACCACAAAGGTTGAAATGGACAACAAAATTACTTCAATTACATCTCACTACTGTTGAGGTCAACAAGACATATTTATCTTTTAATTAAACTGAGGTCAGCACATTTTTCACTGTCAGCACAGACAACCCGATAACCTGACTTACAACTATTATAGCTAATTTCCCCTCCTTCTGGCCCCTCTTCAGACTAAAATCTGTGATGTCATTGTACCCACCCAATGGAGCGCATAAAATGTTTCATCTCTGCTCATTGCTCTGACCTTCATACTTGAAATTTTACAGTCAATTACTTGGATGCAACTGTTCAGAAAATTATGCTCATCTATTATGTTTTGTATTCAAAGTAGGCAGCATAGATGTACAGGCCTTGCTGAACAAGATGTGACCTGAGGCTACAAGGGTAGAGGGATTTCCAGATGTGGTAAATGATGCCAAAAATTTGATACTTCTCTCCTGAAGAATGTCTGTTTCTTAAATGCATTTGTACTTCATGCAAGAGCACATAATCACAAGTAAGGAATGTTAGTAATGTACAAAAACAATAAAAGTAAAACAAAATAAATCTAGCCTGAAATATTCATATATTATGGGCCTCCAAATTCTGAAAATGTAAGCACAAATATGTTGTGTCTTAAAATTACCTTTATGAATATGAAATAGGGACTGAAAAATAACAATAAAAATAAATAATACATTTAAATAGATACAGAAATACATAGATACAAAGAATATGTATAAACATTTTTCAAAAAATAAAAATGAATTGGTTTATTTTTTTCTTTTGTCGTTGCATTTTCACTGTTTTTTTTGTTATAGATTTTTCCTGTAGGTTACGATTTCTACTTAACTGTTAACTGTGGCCTCTGTCACCAACCTTTCAGTGTCTTTTCTCATTTATTTATTAAATAATAATAATATTGCAGGATTTTATTAATACCACAGGTCTCAATTATATGGGAGCGTGTGAGATGAAGGCAGCTTAGTGAGACACCCAGCTCCACATTCTCCCTGAGCCTCACCACTGGCGGGACGGTACAGGATGGGATCAGAGAGAGCGCGAGATGCTCCCAAAGCTCCCGCCCCTCCCACCCGGAAAGAGGGCGAAAGCGAGGAGAGGGAGCCTCCATGTGATCTCTTCCTCTCTCTCTCTTCCTCTCCCTCTCGCTGGTCGGGCCTTGACGTCAGACGTGCTCCTGTTCGGTTGCTATGGGAACATGTTTCCCTATACCCCCTTCCTCTTCCCTCCCTCTCTCTCTCTGTGCTCTGGTAGGTCCACAATGGTACAGCCAGCATCTTGCAGCACAATGGTTGCAAGGTGGTGGTGAGCTGGGGTGGGAGAGTGATTCAGCATCAGCGAGCCTCGGTTTCGTCCACCCCTCTGCTTTTTTTATTCCTTTCCTCATCGCCGTGTGTGTGTTTTTCCGTTCTTCACCATCTTTATTAGATTAAAAGCTTCAGCCATGGTCGCCGCATTGTTTCGCGTTGGGATGTTTTGAAAAGGACTGTCATCGGACTGGGATCGTCATCAGCTGGCACGGAATGGTAAGGCCGGGTTGGGTTTGTGTAATGCTGGATGCAATGCTTATAAGACACCCCCCACACACACACACACACACACACAAGCTTTCATGGAGGGTGGAGTGATGAATATTGATTGGAAGGGAAGGTTAATGAAGTCCACCGGCGAATCCTTGGTGGAAAACGGACAGCGATAAAGAAAAAAAAAACAACAACCTCATTTTGATGCATTCACGTTGTTATAAAACAACGTGACTGCATGATGGCGTTAGTCTTCACCTGACAAAATGTTGTCCATTCCCCCTCCGTCTCCATCCGTACACGCATCCCTGCGATTGGCTGAAATATCCCAGAGCTCCATCATTAGTTTGTCCCCTGCATGGAGCAACCATCACATAATGGAGCTGTTAATCCAGGCTGCTTCTCTTTGTTATTCAGTATTTTGACTTTAAAATCTGTACTGTTAAATCTTGCTTTTATTTTTTGTGATCCAGATCCACATTTTCTGATGGGCCTGAGGTTAAATAAATGCACTTGACTGCTGTGAAGCTGGTTATGAATATATTTATATATGACACATGGTTATTGAGATTGAGAGTGCAGAAGCGGTGCAAATGGATGATGGATGAACGATGCTCTTCAAAACACAAGCCTTACCACAGGCAACATACTGTGGGCCTACATGCAGAGTTTGTCCCTCCTCCCCCCTCAGAAGTCAGCTGCGCACCTTGTGCATTATGCAGACCATCACTACTTCACCAGGGATGTGGGACCAGCCTCAGGTCCATCATAAGTGCTGGAAAAGTGGATTACTCTGTTCTCTGACAGAAAGTCTGAATTAATGGTCAGACAGTGGTATGAGTTTTTCCCCTCTTGGTTGTGGTTTTGATACTGAAACTGTGAACGCTTATGGTGCATATGAAGGGAAAGTTTAAGTGCATTTCTCGAGGCTTTAAAAAGCAATCATAATGCAGAGGGGATGGGATGCTCTTCCCTCCTGTGTAGGCTGTGTTCTGTGCAGGACACACTGGATTAAAAGGGATGAAGCTACAGAGGAAGGTAATTTCTCTAAATCTGATTTGTTTTGGGCGTTCTTCTGCACATGGATTATCGGAAAGACATTTCATTAGACTGTAAACCCACCTCGTCGATTACAGTAATTGCACAGGCACGAGTGTAGAGGAGTGCTCGGAATGTTGTTTGAGCACAAATGGCTGGATCTGTTGTGTTTATATTTTTAAATGTCTGATTATTCTCTCCCCCCAAATACCTGTTCGGTGCATGCCCTCAGCCATGGTGGGCTAATTAGTGCTGTTGCTGTGCCGTGAAGGTTTAAAGGTGTCACAACAACTCTCCATTGCTTGAGACCGAAAAAGAGAGAGGTTTTTAGTGCTGTGACCTTGGCTGCTGAATTATTCAGGAGCATGCTTCCATGCTTGTGAAAAGTGCTGCAGGGAACACGCTTAACAATTAAACAAAGCTTTTTACGGGTGTTTCTGCAGTGGCTGAAGAGCGTGACATCTCTCTTTTTAAAATAACAATAATAGTTTTTAAAAATTGCTTCACGGCACTTCTCTTCATTCTCTTCATCATCTTCAGCTTTTGGCAAATGACGAGTCTTGAATAGCATGTTTAATATTTGTGGTGAATCACAAAAGTGGCTTCGGCACTAGACAACAGTCTGTTTCATTTGAGGGAGTAGCCACTGCAGCTTCACACAAACTGATAATCCCTGATATTGATTTTTAGGCAGGTAGCTTGTTTATCCAGTGGAAAATCATCGATGGAAATAGCCGCCAGCAAACTAATATTATGTTGCAGTAGATGATGCCTGCATTGTAAATCCATTTTGTTGTGCAGACTTTGTAGCATCAGTATACTCATCCAGTGTTATGTAATAAAATGAGGCAATGTATTCAGCTGAGATAATGCTGGAATTACAGGCATGATTGATCAGCAAAGTAAGAAGCTAGGGCTGCAACTAGTGCTTATTCTCATTAATCTGCTGATCATTCACCCAAATCAGCTGGTTATTTTTGTTTGATCTATAACACGTCACACAAGTCCAAGCTTTAGATATTCAGTAGTTGCTTAAAAAAGAGACTTAAAGGATTAATCAATTATTAGATTAGTTGCACATTCATGTTCTGGTGATGGATTATCTGATTAATCAATTTATTGTGTCATCTTTAGTAAGAAAGTGATTTGAACTACTTGTTTTTGAATAAGATGAAGGTAAACAGGTTAATCTGACAGTGGTGAATGCACACAATGGAAAAGGAATGGTCCACGTGAGGTTAGTGAGTTCTAACATTGTGGTAGTGCCTTGAAAGACGCCAACACAACAAGCTGGCATCTTCGTTTAAACCTTGGAATTCGGAGAAACTTTTGTGAAAATGTGCAAATGTGGAAATGTATAATCCCATCAGTTATTTTCAGAGGAGTGGAGCAGAACCAAACAACGGCAAATTCATGAATAGCCCAGGTTAGGACAGCTGGTATAATGGTTTAAAGAGGCTGAAAGTGAGATGTTTCCTTCTTGCTGAACATCAGTTGTTTAAATATTCTCCTCAGTGTTTTAGGGGCTTCTCTGCTGTGGGTCATCCTTAGAAACACTGACTCTGTTCATCATCACCCAGTGACCTATCACATGTGCCCTAATGCATTTATGATCTGAACTCTTGGCATTGAAATACACATAATTATTATTAGTGTAGTCAACAATGAATACTTTAATATATTGTTTTATTTCAATATGTGACCCCATTTAGAACTTCAAAAAGCTGAAAGTTAACCTGCAGGGACTTCTTTCATATCCTCAGTGATGCCACTGAGGTCTTATTCTATTTGATTTTTTTTTTTTACCAGTTTCTTGTAAATAAAATAAACTCTCGCTGCATGAAAGTTTATTCCCCCCAGGCTGCAGCGTTGCCTGCCACTACAAACAAACAGAGAAATGTGCCTGCAGAGGGGGATGCACAGTTATATAATTGGATTTGATCTGACAAATATGCAGCTTTTATTTGCTTTCACAGATAGCCCGAGTGCAGGACTTTAAGCCGTGTTAGATTCAGTCCCAATCTCCTCACAGTGCATCTGTAAAGAGAATTAAGAGTCAACATAGGTCAGACACTGTAACGACTGTGAGGCCATCAAAGGATTTTAGAGGCGGCATTAATTCCAGATTAATGACAATCCTAAAAAAACTTCCATATATCACTAAATTTTCTTATTAAATTTGGCGTTACTAAATGCTCCTGAAGCTAAAGGCACATGTCCTGTTATTATCATCAAGTTTATTATAAGGAAGTACAAATAAGGGTCGGGCTCTGAATAAGTTTAGTACATCTAAGGTGGTGTGATAGAAAATATATTGAGGAAAAAAAAGTCACACTTTTGCAGCAGTGTTCTCTTTTAAAGATAATTATTTACCATTATAGTAGTATCAGAATAGTTCTGTGATCATATCAGATTAAATCTTTTTTACCCTCATGTGTGTTAAGAGCATCCAGGAGGATGTTTTACAGAAGGTACAGCAGTTTCAGTAGAGTGCTGCAGCTTGTCCTCTTCCTCCAAACGTGTCTCAGGTTCTGTAAGAAAAGCTGTACATCAAACTAACGTGCTTGTGCACCTGCCAGAGCTGTACATGCTGTTACTGTGCAGCTTATCAGAAAAACTGCAGTGCAAGCAGCTTTTCAGCTAACATGTCTGTTGTTTACTTAAAGTGAATCAAGGGACGCAAGCTGGAGAGCTGGTCGAGAGGCGGCAGACCAGAGACAGAGAGAATGAGTGGATTTCGGGTCTAAGGAAACAAGTCAATAGATGCCAGTGAACATTCAGATTCTCACAACCTGTAGATGAGCTAAGAAGTCAGCGCTGGTTTGTTTTTCCTGGCTGGGCCTGCAGTTTGAAGTGCTTCCCTTCCCCTCCCCTGAACCCAAAAAGTGGTGGTGGTGGGGGTGTTGTGCATTTGGCTCAGGCTGCACACAGTAAAAGGCAAAGGCTGCATACTGCAGGCTCAGGCTGCTGAACCAAGCACTCACAATGGAGCTCCGAGGGAGGGGGAGGGGAGACGGTTGCAGCGAGGCTGACAGCCTGGGAGCAGGAATGGTGGGAGCGAGGGAGGGACAAAAGGGAGGCTGGAAAGGGAGAACGCAGACTCTCGTCGGTGAAGAGGATGGAGGGAGGAACGATGATGAGGAGAGTGAAAAATGTATGGGCTTATGACCGAGGGAGGAGGAGTGATGAGAGGAGAGGAAGCAAGGATGGTAGTGCTATAGCAGTCAATTAACTAATATAATGCAGACATATAACACTGTTTATAGCTCAACTTAAAGTCTATGTGGCTATACTGATTACAGTGACTGTACAGTGACTGTGGTCTTCAAATTCATACTGAATGAGTGGACAAAGGAACCAAACTGCAGCACAAAGATGAGCTTCATTATTATCTACATATTTCCAACATCTGCTATTGCCACATTTGCTTATTACTTAGAGTGCAACAATCCATTATTTAGAGTGCAGCAATCGATGTGAAACTATCTAACGTTTCTGTGTTTGACATATTTCACCACTGATGTTTCTGTGAAATTATCTTGCAGTCATAGACGCCTTTCAATCAAGGAACCTTTGGCGTGACATGACGCATCCCCCGGCTGCACTTCTGCAGCTTGTAATGAAAAGGACTCTCGTGGCACGTGGGAAATATCTCATATCCTGTCCTTTATTAACAGCGTGTCGGTTTTTAACCTTCCCGTGAAGAGAGGCTAGACGAACGTGTCCATGCACCTGCTGCTGTGCAGCTGAAGAAGCTCTCTCCTTTGCCACCAGCCTTTCATGTCACATATTATAGATAGATATGGCAATGAACATTGCTGCACAGTTTGCTCCATTACCTATCCATGTACCACGAGAGTCATATTTTAGTTTTTTTGCTTAGACTTACAGAACTACAACTTCATTAGCTAGCACCTGACACAGTGATGTATTAGGATTCAGTTATTCTCAGCTACTTGTGTAATACTGTGTAATATTTGGCTTTGTGGGGAAAATTCTCACCAGCAGACAAGGTTGTGTTCTGTTTCACAAGCAAGAAGGGTTTCTTGATGGCAGACATTTTAATTATTGCAGAAACACCAGGTGAAACATTAATGAGAGCGTCTATTCTTTTCAGGTGAGCCAGTGAGCCAGCATGGACAATAGACTTTTAAGCACGGCAGATATTTTGACAAGTGTAATGAATGACATGGAGAACACTTAATAACCTAATTAGTATTATTAATTACACCTGTTCTTCACCTGTTATAGAAGTCAAATGTGAAAAAGGTCTGTAACAGTCACCTGCCTCACTAAACCTGCACTAAAACTGAATACAGTCATTGTTAATGAGGAGACTGTCCTCCTGTAAAAAAAAGACCTCAGAGGTCATCTGTGCCTGCAAATTATTACAACCCATAGTTAGGTTTTACTGTTGGACGACCACTACCGGCCATTGGAGGCTGAGGTGGATGGATGAGTCGACAGAATGCAGGGCAATAATAATACCAAAAAATAATCAACATTTCTATTATCCATGATGTTTGTTATTGCAGCCATGATGATGAAGGTCCAGCCTTAAGGTAGCCTAGCCTTAACCTCATTTTAAACCCAAACCACAAACCTCTCCTCCAAACCTAACCAAGTAGATTTGTGCCTAAACCTAACCAAACTGTTTCACAACCATAACCACATGTTTATTATTGTTACCATGAAGACAAAGGCCTGGGTCATTCAAAATCTCAAATGTCTGAATGCTTGCATGGGGAAACTTGGCTGGGTTTCACCTTTACTGCCAGGTGAGCTCAAAAACATAGCACTTAAAACAGAAAACCAGAAGTATTCTGGATTCTGGGGACCAGTATTAAGAGCTCCTGCTGTACAATGGGAACCCAGCTCCCAAGTATGCAGAGTGATCATCAGTGTGCCTGAGGCATTGTTGTGCCTGTGGGGGGTATGTGTGTGCTGTAAAAGAATGCCCAGGATCCAAATAACGATGGCCAGCCACAACTGCAGATCACACCCACCCACCCACTCACACACACACACACACACACACACACACACACACACATTCAGCATCAGCACAGCCAACACTGGAGATTAATGGTCTGCTGTGGCAGTAATATGCATTAGCCCATTCAGGATAATTAAAACATCCTCCGTATTTTGTTTTTTTTGTGTGCTCTGCCTCTTTTCTTACTTACATGCTTCTTACATTCAGTTTCTTTTGTTTTTTCTGTACAGCAGTTGTTTCATTAGTGCAAATGACCTGGCTCTTTGTAACTGTGCAATAGATTTGTGTCTGGGATAAAGTGTGAGACACTGAACTGCATTTTTTGTGTGCTTTTGTGCAGGACATGGCACGTCACATCTTTTCCTTCACAAGCGGTATGTCCTCTTTTAGATTTGCCAGTCAGGTGATTTTGTTTGCCAGAGGTGTTGATATGTCGCTCACAAATCTGGTCATGAAAAGGTAAATTCCACCCAAATGATAATCAGTCATGTGTTTACCCCAAATATGGTGCTGTGATTATGTCTTGGTGTGTGCTTTCTTGGCAGATGCTTGCTCTCTTGTCTCCACTGGTTTGACATGAAATTGCTTTGGCACAGGGTCTGAGTCGTCTCTTAAACTGGTCTGAATTTTGTGATCACAGACTGGTAAACTCAGCCAGCTCCAGAATGGGGAGATGCACTTACATCCTCCCGACAGCTACAAATTGCCAATTTTACACAATCTATAGCACAAGGAGTCAAGAAACTCCTGTGCATCCTGCATAAGCGCTGTTGCTTTCCAATCTCTGATGCAAGACCAAGCAACACTCTGGAGCAAGCTTTAGGAATCGCATATAGCAGGGAGAACTTTTTAAAAAATATGATCATGTCTGGCAAAAGTTGTACAGCAGCAACTTCCTTCATTATCTTATTTAGTGACTCTTATACGCTGATGATCAAGCCCATAATAAAGGAATCACACATTGAGAGAAAGGCCAGCTTCATTTAAACACAACTGTCCCAGTACAACCTTTTCATTTTTTTACTTTTGAGTTTGGATGGAAAACAAATGCACCAACCATATTATTTCTGTAGAACCAAATATCGTACAGAGCATTGATCACTGGGAAACTTGGCTGCTTTTGTCAAACTGCTTTGCAGAAAGATTTTGTATGTTTTAAAGCCTATAAAAAACATTTTAGTATTGGTTCCATCTCAGACACTGTATTTGCCCTGGCATTAAAAACGATCATTGCAAGACATGAGTTTCGTCATAACTCCGAGATGATGTGACCCTCGCCACTAAAACACTGACAGTAACTCAGAGTCTTTGACAGTCCATCACAGTTTATATGGCAGAACAAGGCTGCATGCACATCTGAAATGTGGTTAAGAGCAAAATAAATCATGCCCATATCTGGTGTATTTTGGTAGTTTTTGTAGTCTTTATCAGAAATGTGTGTCAATTATGATTCATGTTAAGGCGTATTAATGTCTTCAAATGAACCTGTTTTCTCTTCCCACCCTCTTAGCTGATGCAGAAAGAGAAAGGTTAAGCTTCTTTTTTTTGTTTATTCCAGCTATCAACCACCTGTCACTGGATTGTACTGATGAGACATGCTGTAGTGTCGTCAGAATGATGCATGGGTATTTTAAGGAATGGTGCTGAGCGCGGTCTTAGCAACTACCAGAGCAGCGTTTGAACCCCGACCATTATCAGTCAGGATCCGGTCGGGCGGGTTGAACAGAGACGGAAGAAATCCCTGCCATGTGGTTTGACTTGTCGTTTTCACTGCAGCCTCACAATTAACTGCTTCCAATGAACTGCCCACATTGATTTACGCTTTTTCTATGACACAACAGTCACCTCTGTTCACTCATCATTAAGCTGTGTAGATATGTCAGCAAATCTAGGCAAGTTTCATTTTTTTGAATCCATATTTATGACTTTCTGCTTCTTTTATGTTAATGTGCCACCCGTCTTCTCCTGTGCCAGTCTGTTGATCCTGCCATGAAAATGTCCACTCCATCAGAAAAAAAATGTTAAGAATTTAATATAATTGTCTTGGTTCACTGGTGCTGTTCCTGAAAACCACAGTTTAACCAGATATGTTTGTCTGCTGTTACTGCATGTGAATGTAGCGCAGACTTGCAGGCCCCTGTATGGTGTACTCCTCCCTCACAGCCTAATATCACATTCAGAGATGACCCAGGTGGTGTTGGAATTATTACAGCGTATATTGCCGGAAGACAAACATTTTGGCCACGGGAGAAGTTAATATCTTACGTACACAGATGGCTAAAGATCAGAGCATCACAGATACAGCTGTAGCTAGGCAGTGGCGCAGATTCAGTGTTTACCAGTTAGATTAATAGCAAATATTGCACTGGTTAATGTGGTGTCAGTGATTTTAGTCAAACATACAAATATGGTTTACAAATGATGCATGGAGTGCATGCAAAAACCTTGTCTCCTCATAAAGTTCCACCTCCCTGTGTAGGATTTCTCTTAATTTGTCATGCAGTCCTCCTCTCACCTTTCTCTTTTTTCTGCCATTATTTGATGGAAATTCAGCAAGTCAGTGATTATTCCGGTTCTTCCTGGGATATAGGTACTATTGTGAACCAGTCAGGCTTCAAATTGCTCCTTATTTAATGGCACACAGTGCTGTGCTTCACACAAACGCAGCACACTCAGTGATGAAATGCAGGCAGTCCATCGTCTCCTTGCACCCTGAACTGCATAGGTCCAAATTAAAAGGTCTGCCTTAATAGGTCAAACCAGAAATCCATGCCTTTGTGTCCCACTTCTATTTTTTTCGAGGGCTGCCCTGCTTCCTTTGGATGTCACAGGGACACTTATGGTTTAACTGTGACACTATTGAGGGACTGTAGACCTAAATTATCCGCTGGTGTCCAGCAAGCCCAAGATTTACCTCCTGAGAGCGAATTGCAAAGCCACATCCTTCCAACTGCTATTCTAGATTTTGCAAAAAGACGAAGGCACACCAAACCACTTGGGCGCTTTTCTCGATAGGCCAGTAAAAAAATAAGTTTATTTTCTATTATTTGTAATGCCAACATTAACATTGCATATTTAGAAGACGTCATCTTTAGCACACTGGGATCTTCATTACCTGGAAAACCCTTGAAGTCAGAGTCATTGTGGGCGAGAGCTGCAGCCCATCTCGCTCCAGCTTAATGTGGGAGCTGCTGTTGTTCAGAGCTTCCTCTCCTCTTTATTCTTCCCTTGCAATGTTTTGAACTGATCTGCCAACCAAAAAGAAGCTCTGGAAAACTGGCAAATCTACATTAAACCAAATTGACCCATTAGCTGCTCCTTCACAGTAAAAGGGGCTTTACCAAAAATGACACCACTTTTATGCAAATGTTATTTCTAATGGTACTGGCTCCCTGAAAGCTTGTTTCATGTATGATAGGGATATTTGAATATAATCTGGTAAAATTGCATGCATTATTTTTGTAGTCGTTGAATAAACTCATATGTCCCTTGAAGGTCAAAGAGGTTATTTAGTTTATTCAGTATCCACTGCTTTAAAGAGGTATTTTTAAAGCTTGCAGTTGTTTGGGAAACAAGCTCAGTGGCTGTAGCCAGAAGCTGGTTAGCTTAGCCTAGCATGAACACTGGACCCAAATTCATCTTGTAGCATCCTAAAGCCTAAAGCTAAACATATTACTCAGTGTAAGGTGTTAATTAGTGAACAAATTTGCTTTTGGAAAGACCACAGTAAATGTTCTCCCTCTGTTTCCTCAGTCGTTATGCAAAGCTAAGCTAACCAGCTGCTCGCCAAGGCCTCACATTGTGTGACATTGTGTTTAACAATACTCCTGTCTCTTTCTGTAAGAAAGCGAAATAAGCATGTGTCCCACAGTGTCAAGCTGTTCCTTTGGGGGGTTGTTACAGGAAGATGAATAAAAGAGAAAAAATAAGAAAAGTACTGAGATGTTGAGAGGATGTTGTTATTGCAGGGGAGTAAGAGGAGGAGAAATATTGGGCCTCAGCTTGCCAGGAAGTCATCAACAACCATTCCCATATTGTCTTTCACTCCTTGTGAGCACAAAGACACTGGCCATCAAAGCCATTGAAGCCATACTATATGTTGTACCCTGTTGAGGAATCAATCCTTTTTCATAGAGGTGTGGCCATGGTTCTCACTTTTATTGAGAATGATTGGGACAATGTTAAGGGAAAAAAAACACACACACACAGTGGGTTCCCACGCCAGGAGAGGTGCACATTATTGCAAAAACAAGGGTCCAAACAGCCCTCACTGTGGACATGTTGATGTTTAAATGTATATGTAATGTGTTCATATAGAGAGTATGGTACAATGTTTACAGTATGTCACTTCAGTTCCCATCATATGTACAGTATAAATGCAAAAAATTGCATCAGTTCCTGGTCCTGATGCTTTCACCACTCACTCTCTGATTCCTGCTCTCCCCTGTTTGTGTCTTGCAGGTATTTATGAGCAGACATTTCTTATATAACTGCAGCCAACCAATCCTGGATGTGAAGATAGCCTTTTGTCAGGTGTGTGTTCCTTACAGGTAAAAAAGGTACAGTATTCATTCACTTCCATTCCCCCTTCATTTATCTCTATGTTGTGGTATATACTGTTGTTTTTCTGTGTATTAAAAAGTTTTACAAGCAACATTTACTTAGGACAAAAAGGAATGTAATCCTGTTAAATCTTTAATGCGAAATGAAAAAAGGGTTTCAACAGAAGTTATTTTGTAGACTTGTGTTGATAACTGATTTCCCACAAAGCTTAAAATAGTAATGGTAGACCTTGTTTTCCATGGATTTTTTTAATTCTGAAAGTGTTTATCTGGGACTGGGATCTCCACCAAAGACATAACAGTAAAGTGTTCCTTCCTAACTGGAGCTTAATTGCCCCCTAAGTTACGACAATGTAAATGCAAAAACTCCTGTGGGGGATGTCATTTTGTGAACCCTGCTTTATCACACAGCTCTGTGCGAGCAGTGTGTGTGGTTTACCACAGGCTAACGCTATAGGCTATTTCACTTTTTTATTCAGACGCTTTGCACTGAGTATGTGCTTCATGCATGCATGTGTGAGGCTCAATGTCTAATAGCCACTACAGGTACCACTGGCTGCTCAGTAAAAGCTACAGCTCAATGTATTGAAATAATTAGATCATAGGTTTGCAAGGACTTGTGAGCCACATTATATTAAAGTGCATTAGATCGCATTTATTAATTTTTCATAGCATTTGTGGGGAGTGTTTCCAATTTGTACCCCACAGTGATACACAGTGGTATAGCTTTGTTTAGTTTGTGAGCTGCATTGTTCCCAGTTTGTAATTAACTGATATTTATGTTGTAGCACCGTTTTTATGATGCCTCTGCCCAAGTAATCACAGCATGATTATTGTGTGCACATTTATATATGAATAATGTCTGACTGGCACTAATGTCATTACACAGCTATTAAAAAGTTTACATTTCTAAATGGAAATAGCTTAAAGTGAACTGTACAGCATGTCCTGTCATGTTTATGCTGTGTGTCCAGACACAGACCAGACCAACTGATTTATTGATTGTTAAAGATTTAACCACAGTAATTTAATAATGTGAAATTTACGTTCTGAATATAAACACTTATTTTTAGAGTTGATTTTGTTCTCACAGATGTTTTATTTCTTTTTCTTATTCTTCTTCCTCTGTTGTATTTGCATTTAATGCAGGGTTTTGGAAAACAAGTGGATGTGTCATATATTGCCAAGCATTACAACATGAGCAAAAGCAAAGTGGACAACCAGTTCTACAGTGTGGAAGTGGGAGACTCTACCTTCACAGTTTTAAAACGTTACCAGAATTTAAAGCCCATTGGCTCTGGAGCTCAGGGAATCGTCTGGTGAGTACTCAGTGCTGCATTTCCTTTATGTCATGTTTTTAATAACATCAGGCTTTTAAAATAGTTTTTTAAAATGTAGTATTACATGCACGATTATCTCATTTATAGCTGTCAATTGTTTTGCTAATTTGTTGTTATGGGATATTATTAAAAGACCCCAATCTCAGTTCCTGGAAAAATATGCATGTTAGAATTACATTTATCAGGAGAATTAAGATGAGAATTTTTGTCATAATTTTCTCATATATGAGAAATGTCCTGCATTTGATTTCATTAGATCCTCTCCAGCTCTATGAGCTGATGACATATCTGTTGTTCAGAATAGGGATGAGTGAGGCCATAAGGGCCTAACAGGATGGGCACTTACGTGAATCCTTAATCCGGATTGCGGAGAGAGTTTGTGGTCATTGTAATTCATCTCACACCCGCCCTGTCACAATGCAGTGCAACAACTGCTAAGGCTCCGCTTAAAAGAATGCATCTTGCAGTCTTTGTCAGACAGATCTAGAACTTATATTCATGTTAACGCTGTGTCCTGTGGTGATATACCTGTCTCAAAGAGCCATGATTTATGTCAGTATGTCTTACAGTGTGTGAAGATTCACTTGCTCTGAGAACCCTAAACCCCCTGTCCTTCACTCGCCCTGCTTCATTGTCCTGCCTCTTTGCTTCCCATGCCCTCAGCCCTTCTCTCCTTCCGTTCCAAAGCAATTTTGTGCATTTGCAAAAAAAAGGATCTTGAGCCAGTCTGTAGCTGCTAATGCTGGGATTGTGCCCATTTAAAGGATATTGTCAGGATGCAAGGGCAGGGAGACAGTGCAAATCTAATTTAACCTGCTCTGGTGTGTGTCGCTTGGCTCTGCCCACAGCTGTCATCTGGTGTCATCTGGTGATGGTATTACCACAACCAAATAACACAAAACCCCCAAGACTGATATAATGTCCTACTTATAGAGATCAAATGGGATACACAATGAAAGTAGTTAAATTAACATGTTTTAATTTTTAATTTACAAGTACAGCAGCAACATAACACAAGACCATGACATGTGTTGTCGTTTGTCATAATATGATAACATAATTAGAGTGATGTGTTTGCTGTACATAATTCCTAACTGGATAAATAATCACATTTAAATAAACATTTGTCTGACTTTACACAGAGAGTGGAATTCTTTCATTCTTGAAAGTTGACTCTAAATAGACAGTAAAAGCAGGAAGTGATCCAAAAGCTTATCTGTAGCAACAGTGAGCATGCATTCTGCTTTTCTTATGCAATCGAGAGACTCTTGCCCCGTGCGGCCTGAGAACATGGTAATGAGGAAGAACTTGTTTCAATGCTGCAGCTAAGACTCAGTCTGCCAGTGCTGTCGCCCACTAGCATCCCAATCTGTGCACATCTCTGCCCTGTGACTTTGTGTGCTTGCTAAGGATGAGCTTTCTGAAGCATCTTAGGGAGGGATGAAGGCTTTAAGTAGTTTAGCTGGTCATGACATCATCTTTCACTCAGCGAGAAAAGTGATGACTGACTCAAATCCCTATTGGATCAATGCTTTTATGAAGGCTCCACTGTTTCCATGGCCACACATCATCCCTGGCCTGCAGTCTCCACAGAGACACGACAGACCACAGCGCATCCCACCCAGCCATCCACAAACCCACACACAACATCACCTTGATTATGGCTGCATAAAGGCTGCGTACAGATGCCCCGGAAACTCGATTTGGAGGATGTTGTCTGGAGAATTTGTCAGAGAAGGCACAGTCTAAGACATAGCTGAAAATGTGATATGCAAGGCACTTTTATAGCAGATTTGTTCTCATCCATGCCCTGCCGTTCATTGTGAACCAACATAAATCTACGCAAAGAGCCCAAATCCCAAAGGTTCTCAGGGGTTGGGATTTGTGTTGAGCAAGCAAAAAACACGCTCTGCTGTAATGACCTCTAAAATGGATTGAACCACTTTGGGGAAGGAGAAAGTATAATGTATAAATGTACAACATAGAAATGTATATGTTTGTTTCCCCCTTTGTTTCATTGCACTGTAGTTTATGATATTTTTGTTTATAACTAGGTAACACCAATAATTCCAACTATTTCAGATGATTAATTATGATATGTGAAAATTGCATCAGTGGTGGGCTGTAGCGTCACTAGGATCAAAGCCAACATTTTGGGAGATAGAAGTATATGCTGAGAGTTTGAGGAGAAGTACCCTTTAATTGTGTGATTTAAAGGAATGCTTTTTCCTCTTTGTTAAGTTTTTTTTAATCTACAGTGGTGCGATTTCTTCTTGAAAACAATACAAAATGCACTTATTTGTTTTTTTTCCTCTTGGCAGCCACACTGAATTGGATTGTAAAGTTTCTCGGTTACTGCAAAGCTCCTACGACTGAGGAAAATCATATTTCTGATATTTCAGATAAAACTGAATTGAACACACAGTAATCTGTCACCTGTTTCCAGGAGTCTTTGTTTGGTTGGGAATGTAAAAAAATCATCCTTTTATTTTTGTGACATTCACCATGAATTGTCCCAGTAAAACGCAAGCACGTGCAGAATCAATCATCCAGGTATGAATACGTACTGGAGGAAAAACAGCTTCACTGTTGTCTCGCTTTTCTCTCCGCAGTGCGGGCTATGATGCCGTTCTGGACAGAAATGTAGCCATCAAGAAGCTGAGCAGACCTTTCCAGAACCAGACCCACGCCAAGAGGGCATACCGGGAGTTGGTGCTCATGAAATGTGTCAATCACAAAAATGTAAGTGATTCAGAGGGGAATAGAGGAAGAAGGAAAATGTGTCCATTGTCCAAATGAAAAACACTTTTTTACTCTGTGCTCCATTCAGTGTCTATTTTTGGTCCCTGATAAATCCCTTTGCTACAAAACGGTGGTGATCGACTGCAGTGCTGTGACTGTGCTAAATTCCATGCCTCCAGAAATGTACTGAACTGGCAGGAGAGTGAAACAGAGAACACTTCGAGGCATGAATGTAATCTCCAGTGCTGCAGTTTGTGTTCTTTTCTTCGTTCCGTGTCCCTCCACATTTATCCCCACTCTTTTGTTCCATCTTACTTCTTCGGTTTACTTTGTCTCTCTCACACAGCGGTGTCCTTCAAACAGGGTCATTACCAGCTGGCGTCCACAGTCGCTTTAACTCTCATTTCACACGTGCATATTTAACCACCGTATGCTGATCTTCTCCATGCTCTGCTCTCTTTCAGATTATCAGTTTATTAAATGTCTTCACACCACAGAAATCACTAGAGGAGTTCCAGGATGTGTGAGTATGCTAAAGTCTTTTTGCATAATTACATTTCAAGAAATTGTTAAATTTAACTCATGTGTAGGCAAAGGAAGCATTGCTTATTTTCATCTAGTCTGATCTGTCATATGACAGAGAAGGGAAGGGGACTACTTTTTATTATGCATTATGTGCTTGTTACTGCTTTTGCACCTGCAGTTGTGATAACCGCTGGAGTGCAGTCAGTGAGAGTGCTGTAGATGTAATCTGAGGCTGCTGGAGATATCCTGTTCTCATACTGAATGATGTATGAGAGTGTGTTCACTTTTAGAACAATCTCTCGGTAAACAGCACTGCAGTGGGACTCATACGTCTCCTTGTGTGGTGCTTCTCATTTTTCTGGGCAGACAGAAGCGCTGTAGTTTTCACATGATTTTAGCAGACGACTAACTCTTCCAAACAGCACATCAGTGCCCAGGCCGATAAGTCTGTTAACCACTGTCTTAATCAACAAAACCCTTTCTCAGGTACCTAGTGATGGAGCTGATGGATGCCAACTTGTGCCAGGTGATTCAGATGGAGCTTGACCATGAGAGAATGTCCTACCTGCTGTACCAGATGCTGTGTGGTATCAAACATCTGCACTCAGCTGGCATTATTCACAGGGTAGGGAAACTCACTTTTGCTGATTGTGTTTTTTTCGCGTGGGACACAGTTGTCGAACATGAGCAGGGTTAGCATTAAGGCAGGTAAGGCAAGCTAGTGGCACTATGTAGCATCATCGAGCAGTTAGCGTACCTTAGCAAAAGGATATAAACTGTTGGGAAACTGCTAGCCTAGCTTTGTTGAAGCCAAAGAGCAATTCCACTCATTATCACCCAGAAAACAGAGGATTTTTATGTTTTAGGTTTTTGCATTGATAAAAAAATGAGATATAACACATGAGTAGAGCCTCAGAAGTGCTGGTTGGTGGAGTTCGTTAGACAGAGCTAAGCTAGCAGGTTCCTCAACACCAGAACTTAGTCTTTTCTATCAAAACCATCAACTTCTTCTTATTGTGCATGTAAATTACATGTCAGTCATGTTCCCAATCTCCAGGACCTCAAACCAAGCAATATAGTGGTGAAGTCAGACTGCACCCTGAAGATCCTGGACTTTGGTTTGGCCAGGACCGCGGGCACAAGCTTCATGATGACCCCCTATGTGGTGACCAGATACTACAGAGCCCCAGAGGTTATCCTGGGAATGGGATACAAAGAGAATGGTGAGAATTAATGACAGCTGACAGTGTGTGATCTCCAAGGGTTTAAACTCAGTTAGTCAGATAGATAGTGTTAATGTATTCAATAAAGTCAATTAAAACAGCTCCAAGAGACTAAACAGTGTCTATATATAAGTATTTGCTCATGTAGTTATGCACTAAATGACTAAAAGTCAGATATGTGTTTGCATATGAAGTGAACCAACATCTGACTGTATGAAACTTTTGATACAACTGCTTTGTGAGATGAATTTATGTTTTAAAAAACAAAAACAAACAACAACAACAAATTACGAACAATTCTGCTTCAGAGATTTGCTAAAGTGAATTGAAGTGTTGGAGGTATGAGTCACTGATTTAAAAAGCTCCCAGAACATCAGATACATGATTGAATGCCTGCAGACACGATGACTCATCAGCCATAGTCCTCCAATGAATGGAAACCTGTAGGCTGTAAGACTTTGAGTTTCTTGACACTATTTAGTCCCTCTAAGATGTTATATCTTTCTGCTCTACCTCTGCTCTGTCTGTATTTGTATCTCTTTTCTAATTTAACTCAGTGTAACATACCTCTCACTAATTATTTCTTGCTCACCGAACAACAGCTAACTTCTATTCAATGCTGCTTCTCCTGGCGAGCTAGATGTGTCTAACGCTTGCTTTCCTCTCTTTTCTCCTGCTGCCTTTGCCGTCTCACCCCTCACCTCTGTGCATGCAGTGGATATATGGTCGGTGGGGTGCATTATGGGAGAAATGGTGCGCCACAAAATCCTTTTCCCTGGTCGGGACTGTATCCTTGTTAAAGCATGGTAACGGTAGCCGATGGTAACACTACTTGACTGATGAGAAGTCTTCTTTGAATATGATGGATTTGAATTAAGAGTCATGCAAGTCATGTAGTCAAGCACAAATAAATGAAATAGTATCTTCATTAATGTGTACAGGTAGTATGATAGAAATGGTAACAGTAATGTACCTTTCACGTAGTATTTGAGTCACTTTTTGCTTTGGTTCTATCATTTTGCTATCATGTCTGTGTTACAATTAATTTGAAGATCACTATGTGCCTGGCCTGATGTTCTCTGTATGTTACAGAGGTGAACTAAACTACACTCACATCTGGCTGGCTTTATAACACATCTCAGTATCAATTCCAGCTGATCCTCTTTTAACACTTTGAATATAACCTGCAATAACATCATAAAACAAGCATTACTTACTCGTATGAATCTTAGGCTTCATTCAGTCCCACATTTTTGGCAAGAGGAAGTGCTGTCTCTCTCCGTCTCGGAATATTTAAGTGTGTTCCCATTTGGAGGGGCTTTTGGAGTGCTACCTGGGGGGTTCTCCTGCAGAGAGATGGGCTGTATTTGCATCCCCAAGATGACTTTTTTCATTCAGATGGATTTGGCTAAATAGATCCCCCATGCTGAGCTTGTGCATGTGTGTGCACACGTGACATCTGAAGGTGCCCACATGCATGAGTCAGACACAGTTATTAAGCATTCAACGAATAAATAATGAATAATTAATGCGTTCATTTTGAGCATCTGTTAATAGCAGCTTGGTTGAACTCGCTGTGAGGAAGCAGGAAAGTTACATCTTAATGAAACTTAACTGCCACTTAACTAAAAGGAAAGTATTACACAAGGATAGGTATAAGTCCTCTATATATGTGAAAGGATAGGGTTATAATATTATATATCTTTTAATTTTGTCTACAAATCCTATTGGAAGACCAGTTGTGTGTGTAGACAAAGCCTAATTCTTCTGTGTCATGGACTTGGATTGTTGGTCTTTTATTGTGATGATCAAGTTGAACATAGTCTTGAGTCTTGAGACTAGGAACATGAGGAAACCCCAGGGAGGAAGAGGAGAACACTGACACGTGTTTACACCAGGTAGGCAGGGATAATTGGCAACAGGTGAAGCACATCAGGGTGGGGCTGACAATCACAAGAGTTGGAAAAAGCACAATGTCAGGAAGTAAAGCACAACCAGGAGACACACTAGAAAGGAAGAAAGTACAAAATAAAACAGGAAAGGAGAGTCCAGAGTCTGTTAAAGACATTAAGTGGGTCGGAACATGAAAAAAATGGTCAGAAAATATGGATTGATAAAAAAGAAAACCCCGGCAGTGAGCTCTGCAATATCTGTCTCTGCTCTCTCAATGACCTGAAATTCTTATCATCTACTGCTCCATCCGTGGGTACTGTAGATCAATGAAGTGTAGTCGCACACACACACACAGACACACAAAAACATACACACACCTTTTTAATCTTCTGCCTATAGATCAGTTCTGGGCCGGTACGCTGCCCGTTGCTAATCTTAATTTACTTCATAGACTTTTCGACCTGAGGTATCGATGGGGCCGAAGTTATCTGCGACTCCCTGAGTGTCTGTCAGATGAGGATGTACAGTCAAGCAGCAGTCCGTCTACACAGGTCACAGCACAGTGCGCCTCAGGCTGACTGGGCGTTCGATGGCCATTTAGTACAGCAGTGTGTTAAATAAGTGGCCATCAAGTGATGGCAATGGAATTGGAGGTATATTCTGTTTGTGGTATCCATGTGCCATATTGTCATGTTGCAGAGGTGGCAGGATATTACAAATTCAATATTTTGAAGCTTTATAGGAAAAAGAAAAAGGATGTTGACATAAAAATCATCCAAAAGTAAAAGGGTTTTGACATGTATTTAGCATCTGAGAAAACACAAAGTCAAAGTCAAACACAAAGGCACACAGGATTAGAACTTGAAACATGCATCTACATGGACCTTAAGTCATCCTCGAGATTTTGTTGATGCAGGTGTGTGTGCTTGTGCATTAAGGCCTGTGTGTGTTTATGTGTGTGACCCCAGTGGACATGTGGTCAGTTGGCTGCATCTTTGGAGAGGTGATAAGAGGGACAGTGCTGTTCCCCGGGACTGACCGTATCCTTCCCCCCTCTCCCTCACTATGTGTCACATGTAAAACTCAGAATATCATCAAAAACCCACAGCGTTTACTTGATAGCTGCTGTGCTCAGGAGCGTCGTGCACAGCGGAGACTCATGCTTTATTTTTTTGGCATCGACACACTGAGGAAAAACACCTCAAGCTTTCCAACAACTTGTTCAAGAGCCATGGATAAGAGCTTTAATGGATGAAAAAAAAACACTGGGTGGATCGAGGCCAATTTGCAATGGAGACAAAAAGGAGGTGGAAGCGTGTGGCGTTCCAGCAACTTGAAGTAACGGGGATCTCTGGCGGCTCTGGCAGCTGACTACCTCAACTGGCACTCTGTGTGAGAACATGGGGGGGTCACATGGAGCGTGTGGAGGGGTAAGAGAGGAAATAATTTTTGTCAACACAGACAGGAAATACAAGCTGATACACAAGCCAATTGCACACACAAACACAACCACGTGCACATGTTGCTTGTCTCCAGGAGGTTCAAGAAGAGGTCTTTAGAGAAGCTCAGTGATGTTAATGGAATGTACAGCTGTTATTATTTTAATAGTTTAAGCAAATTTTAAGGTACAGATCATTTTAAATCTATAGGAGTTCCAGAAAGGTAACAGAATAATTCCTACCAAACTGGAGGCAGGTGTGCAGAAAAAAGACTTGTTTTAAGTCATTTCATTCAGCGTTTTAGTGCTCCCAGTTCTTTACTCTTTTATTTTTCTGTATTTCATTTGTCTTTCATGATGATTAAAAAGGTTATTTTTAAAAATTCCTGAATACAAATAAAGTGTGAAGGCAGTATGTTGCTACAGGCATACAGCTTGACAGGATGCTGCATAGCCCCTTAGTGTTTCCCTTAACCCTGACCCACCACATCAGACATCGACCAGTGGAACAAGGTGATCGAACAGCTGGGCACACCGTCACCAGAGTTCATGAAGAAGCTTCAGCCCACGGTGAGGAACTACGTGGAGAACAGGCCCAAGTACGCGGGCCTCACCTTTCCCAAGCTCTTCCCTGACTGCCTTTTCCCTGCTGACTCTGAGCACAACAAACTCAAAGGTGAGAAACTGTCATGTGTGTAACTGTGCCCTTTATATATGTGTCCTGATTATTTGGATTTCAAACCTTTGCAGGTCTATGTAGTATTAAAAGACCCACACACTCGTGCTCCTGTGTGCAATTCTGTTATCTACAGCTCTTTGCAGGATTGCCAGGATGATCCCACAAGACTAATAGCCCTCACGGTGTTATCACTCATGAGATTTCTTTTGATGCCAGTGTCTTGGTTGACTACAAGCCCCCTAAAACAAAGGGTGTAAAAATAATAAATATAGTTTATCTCACATGTGGGACATAATAACATTTACACACAAGATAATCATGTGGAAGCGGCCTTTAGAATAAGTTTTATTATAACTAACACAACCTGTGACTGAGCACTGGGAGGGTGTTGTTAAATCTCTATAAATCATAGTAGAGGTACGATGTTTGTCCATTAAATGTTTCAACAAATTATATAGCTGCTTGGAGCAGTCTCGGCTGTTACTGGTGCCAAGCGACCTGCCTAGTTTTTCTTTGTAAGCCCTTTTGGTGCAATAAATCCCCTCACTACACCATTCCAGTCTGTCCCTGTCTGCATTTGGGGAACCTGGTCTATTATACACAAGGTAGGCAGGGATAATCAGACACAGGTGGAACATATTAAAGTGGGGCAGACAATCAAGCATAGGAAAACAATTTAACAGAAGACACAGTATGAGATAATTACCAAAATAAAGCGCCCAGACAGAAAATCAGAAATAGAACTTTTTCAAAAACCTTATTTTACATCCTTGCCTTTGGGCCTCCGCAATAAATTTAAATATGGTGACTTAAATATAGTTATTGAATCCCCATGCTTTGAGCCTCAGTGAATTCCATCTATTTCCTATGCAGCAGGTTAACCAAGACATCATTTATTTGTTCCGTCTCAGTTGAGCAGCGCAGTCTCTCTTCCTGGTGTTTTAAAAAGCGGAAATTCTCCTCAATGAAATATGGCAAAAAAAGAAGCTTTTTATGTTTCTGCGCTCTTACATCAAAGCTCCTGTCTGGTAAAATTCTCCTGAATCACTTTTGTATTCTGGCAGCTCCCTGCTGAGGCCACAGTGTTGAAGGAAATGCACCCAGAGAGAGCGAGAGAGAGAGAGAGAGAGAGGGTTGGGGGGGTGGTTTGAAGGTGCTGCTTTTTTGTATGTTTTGTACTGTGACAGGTAGGAACCGAGCCTGACATCCCTCGGGCTTTGGTTATTTCGAACTGCAGGTGGAAAGAGGTAGACAGTGTGGGCCAGGGAGGAGGTAAGCAAGCGTGAGGATGAAGGAAAGGAGGAGGGAGAGCGATTGAGAAGTCACCCATTTCTTATTGATGTGTTGATGCCGAGGCCAAATACAGAAGGTGCGCCAGGCTCATCTGTCTTTCTCTGTTCTCATTTCAGTTTCTTTGGTGCTTTAAAGCTATTTATATAGTGAAGGTCAGGGTTTTGGTTTAAGGGTTCTCGATTTCAGATCAGTCCAGGAGAGCTTGAGGGTGTAGAGACTGGCCGATGACCGAAGCGGCTGGTGACGCTGATAAGACAAATATTACCAAGACTGAAATTTTTAATCAGTGGAAATAATAAGCAGAATCTTGAGTTACCGTAATGATGAAAGAAAGAGGGTTTTTTTTGTTTGCATAAACAGTCTAAAAACTGAAAAAGATTCAAGACTAGACCAAAAAAAACATCCTTACAATGACTCATCAAACTCGTGGTCCCAGCTGTCTACAGTATACTGTAGATTTTAGCCACGTATAATCCATTATGACAAATCACCAAGCTAAAGTCATAATACTCTTTTTTCCAAAGCTCTTTCTCTGTGTATGTGTGTGTACACGTGATTGAGTTGCTGTAAAGGTCTGGCTTCCTTTGACAAGCTGCTGTTGTTATTTATTCCCTTTAATCCCTGCCATTTCTCTTTCTCCCGCCCTTCCTCTCTTCCTCCCTTTCTGCTTTATTTTTTCAACCCCCCTGCCTTGCATATTAGTGGCATAAAGGGAAATTCTCCCGTCCCATAAAATCAACCAAATGTTGTCTTCCTTCACAGCGAGCCAGGCCAGAGACCTGCTGTCCAAGATGTTGATCATCGACCCCGCTAAACGGATATCGGTGGACGAGGCCTTACAGCACCCCTACATCAACGTGTGGTACGATCCAGCCGAGGTGGAGGCGGTGAGTAGGCTGTGTATTGATTACAACCCCCCCCCCAGCCCCCTCGCATCGTTGATTGGTCAGCGCTGTTTAAAGAGTCTCACTGTGTATTGCCATCCAGAAAATAGTGACGACGACGACTTTCTTTTATTTAATCTTTCATTTTAGACAAAAGCAATCATAGAGATTTACAGCACACATATCCAATTATATAAACTACAGTCTGTTGTGTAACAGTGAAAAGTCCTGTATCAGTGCATTTATGACTGTGTTTCTAAATTTTTGGTTTGCATCTCATTTTCATTTTCCTCTCACCTTTTATTTTATTCTTTATATCTGACCTCTAAACTTCAACACTTTCTAGATTTAGTGAAAGAACCCAGAGTTTTGCTGCGACAGTGGCTCTGGCAGCTGACAGTGACTCAGTGCATTGTCCTGTTTTGTAACCATAAAAGTGGTGGTGGTGGTGTTTCTGGTTCATTTGGTGAAGTCTTAATTTCTTCATCAGTGCCTCATTAGTGTGAGGTGACAGCGGGATTGGGAAAAAAAAGCCATCTGCAGCTCGATAAAGTTGTACAAATACCACTTCTACTTGCAGCAGTACACTAATGAGTGCATGACCAGCTGATGAATCTCAGTGTTACTGCTGGTTAACAGTAGTATTTCACTCACATGCGCGCACACACACACACACACACACACCTCCATCATAGTTCTGCATCATTTTTTGGGAGATTTTATGACTGTGCACTTGTCTAAGTCGTCTAGTTGTTTATGCTGGTGATGGTTTCAATGTTGATATTGTTTTTAGAGTTGATGTGGTGTGTATTGATATGGCTATGAATGGCATTTCAACACGTTTTCTGCTGTTTTCCCCTTCTCTAATGTCATCTCATGCTGATGAAGGCCAGAGATCTCATCCAAATATCCATGGTAAATAACAACCGCCCTGCATCAAAGAAAAGAAACCTCTATGGGTATTCCATTTTCAAAGGCTAAAGAAAACGCACACTTGGTTCCGCACTGTTGATCATAAATAACAAAAAAAAAAACATTCATATCTTATTTCATTACAGAGAATCTGTATAATTCATCATATCAAAAACATCATTTCTGTGTGAAGAGGCCTCACTGTAGTGTGCAGTAGCAGGTAAAAGGTCTGCAGCTATGGTCTTCATGGCAAATCTACAAGAGTGCATCTTTAAGAAGTTCAGCTGAGAAACTCCTGGACTACAAAATTAATTTGTACAAATTTCACTTGTTTGAAGAAAACCTCTCACTTCTGTCCCGCGGTGGCCGCCGAGTGCTGACCTGTAGCTGTCCCACCCGAGGTCATATCGGGGAGTTTTATGGGCGGTCCTGTCACCTGCAGTGACAAAGAGAGGAGGAGGATTATGTTTGTCAGAGCGCTATGAATGAATGAGTGATAAGAGAGGCTGACTGGACGCCAAGCGGCATAATTGCGCCCTGTTACAAGGAATGACAATCCTCCGGGAGGACACAGCGACTTCAGCTGCTGTCGTTTAATCCTGACTCTGAAGGTCTAAAACATTGTGATGTATCGTGTGTGTTGAGGACAAACTGTGTATTCACATTTAAACTACGTAAAACAATCACCACTGTATGTGATTGAAGGGAAATAAGTGTTTATTTTCCTTAACGTATACCTTTTATTTCCATCATAACCACAATGGCCATAATCCATCTGCCTACTTCCTACCTCTGCATGTCTTTGCATACGAACAGTACATGTTTAAGTGTCAAATTTAAGTACGTCAAATGTGTTTTTCATGTTTTTCATCCTCATATTTCTATTAATTCATCACCAATTTCACATGGATGGTTTTGACGCATCATTACGTAAACTTGTAAAATGTATCTGAGGTTTTTTTCAGTGATATCAGCCGTGTAAAATTTCATGTAAATGAATCTTGTTGACTGCGGGCTAAACCATAAATGGAGTGTGCTCTCTCTCTCTCTCTCTCTCCCTCCCTGTCTACCCTCCTCCCCCCTTCAGCCTCCACCTCAGATCTATGACAAACAGCTGGATGAAAGAGAACACTCCATTGATGAATGGAAAGGTGAGAATCGCAAATCCAGACAAATAAAAAAAGGCCTGTAATAAAGTGATCTTGCAAAATCTGGAGATACAGTGGAGGTTTCAGAATTGTATAACTGTATTGTCTTTTAACCTATATCTTGAAATATCTTTTTTCTGTTCAAAATTATTCACATTGTATGCTTTTGTGCTTTTTTAAAATTATTTTATTGCCTTCTTGTCTTTTTCCTGCAAATGTACACCTGTTTTTTTAAACCCGCTGGCATGTTCTACTGACCTTCTCTCCTAAATTTGCTCCTCGGTAGAACTAATCTACAAAGAGGTGATGAACTTTGAGGAGAGAACGAAGAATGGCGTTGTGAAGGGACAGCCTTCACCTTCAGGTACTCTCAGTGCATAGCCCTAATCGCTCTGTAAGTGAATTTACTACAACCTTACTGGAGTTACCCCCTTGTAAATAGAGAAACCCATTGTGCTGTCGACCATGTGTCTCTGTCTCTGCATCTGAAGTTAAATGTTGTTTAGTTCGGTGGTGTCACTTTGTGCCAAGTGTATTTGTATTAGACAGCTAATAATAACTGCTAACATGGTGTTATTTTATGATTGTGTGTATGTGTATTGACATGTCATGGCTTAACGTTTGGGTCCTCTGGGATCCATCACAGGAAATTTCTCTGCAAAGGAAACCAGGCAAACAAAGTGCCGTTCTCATGGTTTGCCACAGAGAGGCAGTGTGGAGTCACGTTAGCGGCAACGCCTTGATCGGGCCAACCAGACTCCACTGTGGTCACAGGAGTGTGGGAAATAGCTTGTTGCTAGGTGAAAGCAACAGCCATTCTCTATTAAAACAGACAACAAGTCCATTTTGAAGACTAGAAAAGCAAACTGGAACTGATGCTGAATCTTGCAGAGACAGCAGCATCTACCGATCAGGAGAGGGAAGCTCTAAGTGCTTTAAGCACTGTGTTGAACTAAAAAAAAACAGTTAATAAAATGAATTTTAATGCATATTGCGACAGCTGTTTTTCCCAACTCCTCTTCACTTTGCCTCTGTCTCTCAAAATTCCACATGCCCCATCTTTCTTCTTTTTGTTTCCACGCACTGCAATTTAAGCAGTTGAGCTGGCCTGTATTGTCGGATGCTGAGCGTAGCCGCAGCAGTGCAGTGGAGAGCTGCAGACCGTAGTGTTTTACTGCAGCAGGACAGAACAGATGAGCTGAGAGCCTCGGTCAGAACCAGCTCTTTGGGTTTTTACCCTTTTCTGGGTGTCAGGAGATTTAATGCCCTCCTATAACACACAAGAGTTACAGTCCCACATCGCAGCTATTGCCAGAGATTAGTCTTAATTAATTTATGATTTAAAGCCCTAATTAATCTTCCATTTTAGCAATCTTTTTTACAGCCACCAGTGTGGGTTATGCCAAGGCAATTCTTTTTCTAAGATCTAAAATAATTCTCCTCCTGCATGGTGATTTTTTAAAGCTATATCTGATGTGTTTACTGTAAGTAAACCCACAAGTACAGTGACTGCTGGAATTGATGCCAGCCATTAATCCCACTTTGTTGTCCACCTTATTTTGGGTCATCTGAAGTGCCCACCAGCCTCCATTTAGCAATTACCTCCCACAGGGAACCAGACACAAACAGCAGATTCATGATTTGCCTCACTGCCTGGAAGTAAAAGTGGTTGTGTAGCAGCATCCTATCGGCAGCGCCCCTCACCATCTCATTCTTTTTAATCAGGCTTTACTCTTAAAGCTTCCATGGACAAAAGCAGACTGCCCATTTTTTCTATTGATTTGTTCATAAAGTTACTGTAGAGAGCAGAAACCACTCACTGAGGATTTAATGAAAGTGCTGTCCAAACCCTGAGGGGAAAGGGGGTGGGGGGTTGCACCTTCTGATCCCTCTTTTTGAAAATGGAGATTAACAGCCTTGTCTGCTGGTCCACAGCTGGTAGGCTGAATTAATAGCTTCTAAATCTCAAAAAGTTTACTATAGGCTGCTGCCACCTTCGACTTTGAAGCAAGATCTATATAGGAAAATTGGATTGTTGGTTTTTTAAAGAAAAAATCCAATCATACATATTGACACAATACAGATGGATAGGTTCAAGTAGATTAGGAGACACACATTCTTTTCTCAATGAGAATGTTTATTTAAAGTAAAATGATCAATGCTGGAGTACCTAAGAAAGAAGAATTAGGCAAGGTATTTACTGTGGGGAGATTCTATCACAGATACCAGTAGATACCAGCATGTAATCACCAACACCACTGCAATGGGAAGCAAATGTACAAGTGACCAACACCACTATAGACCTATCACACTGCATGATGCCAGGAGGGGTGTATATCCCATGCTTAGTCCTCACTGCCTCTAAAAAAACAGTTCAATTCAAAGCGGTAAACTCATTAAAGGCAACAAGGACACACTGGTTCAGGCAAAGCAGCAGTCCAGCACTACATCTGCAGAGCAAAAAGAAAACTCCCCTAACCCTAACATGATTCAAGCAAAGAGGCTCTGACCTTATAAAGGCAGGACGCTCCTCTCCCACCCTACCAACAGAGGGCAGTGTTTTCACCTTGGATCTCAGAGGATAAAAACCACATGGCTTACAGATGTCTGATGATGTTTCCTGTGGAGCCCACTGGACCCAAACCTTAATTACCTTTGTCTCATATAGACACACTGTGATCGTGGCGTCCTGTTTCACTGTATACCCTCTGTGTATGCACTGTGGCTGTATTTTCTGCTCCTGTCTTTGAGCGGGACTCTTTTACGTTGTAACCCCCTGCTGCTGTTGATTCCCTTAGCACAGGTGCAGCCGTGAACAGCAGCGAGAGCCTCCCTCCCTCCTCCTCCATCAACGACATCTCCTCCATGTCCACCGACCAGACCCTGGCCTCAGACACTGACAGCAGCCTGGAGACCTCTGCAGGACCCCTGGGGTGTTGCAGGTGACTAGCCGCCTGCCTGCGCAACCCCATGTTCTTCCGAAGGTGAAGAACCCACCGACTGAAAATACAAAAAAAAAAAAAGGAAAAAAGAAAAAAAAAAGAGTAAAGGTCAAAATGAATATATTAAGAGCAAAAACATGAGTTATGGAATCTGAAATTATGAAATCTAAAGCCTGTGCATTGTCATTCAAAAACAGCAGTGGTATTTAAACTGAAGTTAATGAGCTGAGACATATGTTAACGATTCTCTAGTTGCTTTGCTTATATTACCCCAAATATCTTGTATATGGCATCCAAACAAAAATGACCAAATGCTTCGACTTGCATCTCGTGCAAAGTGCATATTGGCTGGCTGCTGGTCTCCCAATTCCTTACACAGTAAGCATCTATGCTCCAATCATTGTGGCAAGGTGGGCTGCCATTTTGCTCATCGCTACTGTACAATACAAACTTCACCCCCAGCCCCACCCCTGCTCCTCTCCCATCTGGTCCTGTATGTAATGACACTGCTGTATTTTAACCTCTAGGCTTTGTCTTAGAAGCCCTCATCCCCACCCAGACACACCATACCCCAATGTAGGGTTGCCTGATTTGCGTGTTTTTACGTGGTTATTCTGCAGGGATTGCTCAGTCGCTCTCACCCAGAGCGGCGCTCCCTGTGATACTTGTAAATAGTGTAATTCTGTACAGCTGATGGGCACACAGAGTGGGACTGACGGCCAGTACACTGGGAGTTTCTTTCTTTCTGACTAGCGCACCTTGCCACATCATCGCTTTCCACCTCAGTTGCCCCTGCCTATTGCTGTAGTCCTGCATGATTAGATTTAAAACAATGCTAATCTCACTGTATGCTAAGATGAGTCTGTATAGAGACTTTTGTTCATATATGATGTAAACTAACTCAACTCCAGACACAGGGGAGGAGGGAGGGGCTCTGGTCACAGGATAGGACATGTGAGTGTGCGTGTGTGTGTGTGCGTATGCATGTGTGTGTGTGTGTGTTTGTGAACACCACAGGCAAGCCATTAAGACATTAGTAAATGTCAGGGTTGAGTTTGGTACTTAAAGGGTCCTTACACTCAGAAGTACATTATTTTGATTGTACTCAGAAATTGATGTGATTACCTTTAAGGAGGTTGATTTGTGTGTAAAGTCCCTTTGTGTATGATCGGTCCCTCCACCACCCCTGAATGTCACTGTGTACCATTAACCCCCTCACAGGCACAGGAGGTTGGCCTGCTTCACTGTGGTGTGACCACAACAAGTCTTTTCTTATTTATTTCAAACATACAACACTTTATGAAGGAGGTGCAGTCGGTAGTTTAAAGGCGGTTGATGAGTGTTAACCTCGTAGCCGTGACGTGTTTTCTTCTAAAGTAAACTTACATAAATCGTTTCACGTCACCATAAATACGTATGCTATGCTTTTATTATAAAATGAATAAAAAGGGAACTGGATAGAGAGGCCACCTAGCAGCAATGTTTATTTCTAAGCTGGAAGATTTATTTATTGATTTATTTATTTTTGATAGATGGAACCTGAATATGGCAAGTGCCTTTTGGAATGAAGCATTGCAGGTGCAGACAACGTATTATTTTTGGGGGGGATTTTTTCCTCTGCTTCTTCTTTTTCTGCCTTAAAACCATCTCAGTCCCTGAAAACCACCAAATCTTGTGTGGAAAGTTAACTCGAGGTGTTAACCAATGACTCCCGAGTTTTCTGTGTAATTCCTTTCCTCAAACATTTGTTTTGCTACGAGACAAATCCTCTGCTTGTGGTAGTTTTTATTCACATCATGGAAGGTTACCTTGGCATGTATTTTTTTCCTGTAAAGTTTAATCAGTCAGCCTTTGAAACCCATTGTTTTTTCATTTAAAAAGGAAGGTCTCCAGTATGTTGGGCAGGCTGGAACCATGGGAGACTCAGTTCTCACCTATCTGTCTATTTATCTATCCCTTAATATATTTTCACTATTCACAACAAGACTTTGAGCTGCAGCATTGCTACAGCTTTCTGTGAATGCTTAACATAACATGCACTCCAACTGGGAACCAGGCAGTTGACCTGTCACTTGTTTGTCTGTGTGTGCATCCTTAGTTGAAAGGGAATGAAGGAAGACATTCTCATTATTTTGGCTTCCACCGCCATATTTCCTGTTTCAGTGCAGGTTGGTGGGTTTACAGACAGAGCTGACTGAGCACTAGGTTATAAAATCCCATTTTACAAGCAGAGGAATCATTTTAAAAGTGCTGAACTCCGCTGGTGGATGGCAGGACCTTCTGGGAACTGTGTGCTGTGTTTGTTTGAAGGAAACACATGATGGTGGATTGCATCAAAGCTTGGATTTCCTGTTTTGTAGTGTTTTATCACCAGACAATCTGGTAAACTGACGACATACAAGAATCAGAGGCGCACTCAAGGATTATAACATCATCCCTTAATGAAACAAAACACCATTTTGCATGCGTGCACTGGTTAAGAGTAAAGGTTTCGTCTGAATGGTGACATTGTTAAAACATGCTCCAGGAGACATGGTGACATTTCACGCATATATTTCTCAACATGTGGTTTGATAATCTGACTGTATATCTGTTACCTCGGGTTCAGCTGCTGCAGCACAGTGGTTCTCTCTTGGTTTGTTGCATGTCTCAAAACCCTTTTCCAAAACTTCTCTCTCTATATATACGCAACTTGAAACAGCTACTTTGTTAACACTCACGCTGCCTGTGGCTCGTGCACAGCGAACCACACGCAGACTTACAGTAACCTTCACAGAGCGGAGAGGGTGACTGAGGGGGCGGCGTCTCCAGAATAAGCTAACGGCTAGCTTCTTGGCTTCTTGTTCAGGGTCTGGCCAGGGCAATCTTTAAAAAAAAACAAAAAAACAACAACCATAAAATAAAAAACAGGGTGCAACTTTGAAATTCTTTTACGTGTTTGAAAATGTTCCGATGAATTTTCTCACCTTGGGGCTTGAGTGTTGGAGTCGGCTCCTACACCACAAATACCCACAGTACTGTTGGAGTTTTTCTACAGGGCATTTTTATCCATCCCAATTACGCTCTTTATTTTGTTTTTAGTATCTCTACTTGTTCTGGTCACTGAGTACAAAAACAAACATCTAATGTCTTTTTGTTCTTTTTCTGAATGTGAACTATAGATCTTTTTTATAAGACATCCCTCCAGACAATTCTGTTGTAATAAAAAAAGGTGCTTTTGGTCCTGTTTAATGCGCCTGCAGTAGAGACGACTCGGTTGTCAGCACTGAATGTAGAAACGAATGGTTTTCACAGTAAAGCACGTCCTTGCTGCTCTGCTCATCAGTGTGTGTCTGTGTGTGTGATTTGAAAACTAACCAGCATTTACACTCAGTCAGTTTCAATTGGACCATCTGGACGAGTCATTTGAAAGGACATGTCTCCAGATGTGGCTTTCAATTTGACTTCTGCGATTGGTTTTAAGAACACTGATCAGTAGAGCCATGTGTTTGAAAGTAGTTCATGTACGTATTTATGTTCAGTCACATTAACTTAGAATTAGAAATTTGTCAACGACACATCCTGTTCCTATTTTTTTTTCTCACAGGGATGAAAATGATCTCTTGTGGATTCAGGATCAGACAAATTCATGTCTTTCAGCCATTTATTTGTAATTTGCCACAGCGTTATTGCCAATGTGAAAGGTTAGGCTGCATCTCGTACTCGGTTGTTTCAACATTAAAATCTTTAAACTTGGTACTTGTGATTTCCCCAGCTTATTAGAATTTCACCTCTTTCTTTCAAGTCATACTGTAAATAACAAGAATCCAACAATGCAATAAAAACTTTATTGCACTCAGACAGGGAGGCAAGCTACTGCAAGGGTCAGGTGATGCGAGTCTTAAATGTGGACCGAACTGTGGAACTCTAGGATGATGAAAAACCCTGTATAGCTCATCTGAATCAGGTGATGTTGTTCTTCTTCGGTTCTTTTACGATTCCTTCCTCTCTTGTTTCTTTTACTCCGTGCTGTTTTAATGAATCATTCTTTTGACATTGTCAGGTAAAAAAAAAAAAGTAAAAAAGAAATTGTATCCGTTTCACGCTGATCTCAAAGCTTCAGGCTATAGCGTTTCAAATAAAGTCAAAACAAATGCAAAAGAAAAAGAAAAAAATTACTGAAAGCTGTTACTGTAAACACAACATTTTAAAGGAACTGTGTATGTAAAAATAGTATATGTATGTGATTGAAAATAAACAAAACCTTTGATCTTGGACAACAGAGTGCATTTTTCTTTTTCCTAGAGTGTTTGATTTATACTGTGAGATAAGAATAACTTTTTTTTTTTTTAATAATAGGTAGTTGTTGCCACATTTGGCTATATCCCAATTCTGTGTCGTCTCCATGAGTTAAAAACAGATGCTTGAAAAGGTAAGTACCAAAGGAAGACTCACATGAAAATGCATCTTTATTCATAGTCATAAGTCATTTTTCAAAAGTTCCTGTGTGTATCAAGTATCATGTCATGAAAATATCCTGCCATCCCAGTCCTCCTCTCCCTCTTCCCATGTCCATAATCTGCTCTTTTGTGTGGAATTCACAGAATGAAGTGACACTGTCAGCTTGGCCAACACCCGGTGAAGGATCCAAAATGAGAAGCACAGGCGCCTCTCCCTCCTTCAGTCATTCAGGCACTTTTTAAAAAACTTTAATGTTTTTCCTCCGTGCGCACATTCCAGATGTCCTGCAAGGACCAGCAGCAGGATTAAATGGGACCTGGTCTCCAGAGGAAAAGCAGCCAGCAGCAGGTCTGTGCACACATGAACTCCTTTGGACAGAGTCAGCCCAGTTCTGGTCTGCATTCAGACATGTCCTGTTTTGTACCCATTAGCAAATCCACATAGTGTATGTGTGACGTTTGGTTTAAAGCTAAATAAATACACTCATAAAGAATTCATCCATATGCAGTCACTTTATAGACATTCACTTGTTGTACGCACCGACTCTAATGGACTCATGCACCATCGTACGCGCAGCGCTTTCTACCGAATTAAGCAACCCGGCTGCTTTTGTCTTCAATGTTGACACACTTAATGCTGCAATCTCCCTTTTTTCACAGTTATGACCCTAAAGCACAAGTCTGCGTTGTAACTGCAGCTTGTTGTCCTGTGCTAGTTTGGGATGAAAACCAGTTGTGTCAGGTGAATAAATTGTCAGAAGACAACAGGAGTAGAGCTTTTTCTAAAACTGGCATCTCATATGTTCAGACACAGACTCTTGGCTGTATTCCCCAAGAGCATCTCTTAATGGGGAGTAAAGTACATTTATGACTCAATTTTTTTTAAATCTGGGATTTACGCCAATGACCCATCGTGCAAGTCATCCTCGTGCAAATTTATTTTATGAGCTACAAAACATTCTTAACTCAGCATCCTTTTATGATACGTGCCATATCCATCTGAATATGATTAAAACCACAGTACAGACTAACGAGTAGCGTCTACGATTATCTATAAAATATTTACAGTACAGGCTCTCTTTTTTGGTCACTGGGTAAATGTAACAGCACAGAAGCACAGGCACATATACAGTATATTGTCCAATTTAAATGATACACATACATTGACCGACAGAACATTCAGTACCACCTTGCCCAGACACTAAACAAACACGTAAGTGCAAGGACTCAAAATATTGATAAAAAATATGACACATTGATAACTTTGCTTAAATATCAGATAAACATTTAAGTACTACTTTAATTTCTCTTTACATACACGTGATGCTGTGTTTTTTATGCATCGTTTCCCTCTATATACACAAGCAGATACAGAATTACATGGAACAAGAACATGTTGGGTTTTTTTGTGAGATTTTGAAAAGTTAATTAAGATGATGAGGAGTTTTAGCATGGTGTTCAGCAAGTATTTTATTCTTTTGTTTGCTGAACACAACCTTTTTGAAATTCCCCACCCTCCTGGCTGGCTAGAGGAGCTAATATAAAATAATAGTAGTACTGCAGATCAACATAGACTATGTACTCTTTACTCCACCTCTGAGTCAGATGGGTACCAGAACAGTTTCTTAGAGGGTTGGAGAGTGTGTGTTTAAATAATGTAGTATTTACAGATAATCTCCCTCTGACATCACTCCAGGTGACGTCTACATTTATACAGGTGGCCTGCATCAGCCCTACACAGCTTATTTCTTAAATTAAAACATGCCGTTAACCCTCGCAATTTAACTTCCCAATGTGCCTTCTAAAACCAGCAGCCAAATCCCGTTTGGAGCCTGTGCAATGTTCACATCACATAGTTTACGATTTCCAGTCTCCCCCCAGCTTTTTAGCCCACACTCCCCGGATGCCCTCACTGTATCCAGATAGCGTTGCTGCGGTCTGGTCTGCGGGGGTCGGCGGCCGGGGCGTTGTTGCTTGTAGCGGTGAGGTCACTAAACGTGGAGAAAAACTGCTCCATCTCTTTCTGCAGCATCTGATTCCTGCGCTCGGCATCGTCCTTGGCACGCTCAGCGTTGCGCAGCTTGATCTCTGCCATGGTGTACTTCTTCCTCTCCTGGTCCAGCTCCTCGTGGAGGCTCACCATTTCTGTCTCCAGCTCCAGGTTGCGCTGCTCCAAGCTGCAGAGGAGGTTACGACAGGGTTAGGAAGAGGTACGCCAGTCACCAAATAGGAAACTGAGAGTAGATTGTAATCACAAAATGAAGGGTTGCAATTAAGTTTAACTTTTGACAGTTAGCATAGCTTAGCATATACTTTAGCCCAGATTCTGGGGGATTCAGTAAGCCTTAGGTGTGCTGCGAGGCTGAGTTCTTCACCTCTCAACAGAACCAGGCTAGCAGTTTCCCACTGGTTTCAGTCTTTATGCTAAGCTAAACAAAAATGTCAAAATGTTTCATTAAGCGCGATTTTAAACTTTTTTTCGTTACCTTAACCAAATGCTATATAACTGAGTGTATGTTTTCACTTATGGTATTGTTCCAAATGTAAAGATGTTCAAAGTCATAGTTATTTCTTGTCAGTATAAATTTTTTCTACTGTCCTAAAAAACATCACATATGTGAGTCTACCTCTTTATCCTGGCCTCATATTCCGCCTTCTGCTTGTGCATCTCCTGCTTCAGACTGGCCACTAAGCTGTGCAGAGCACTGTGGCTGCCGGCTCCGTTAGCAGCAGTGAAACCATCACTGTTATCACTACTGCTGGTTCCCCGACTGCTCCTCCCTGCTCCATCTCCGCCTCCTTCCCGAATACTGCTTCTGCCCTCCCCCTCTCCTCCTCCACCAGACTGAGAAGGTTCATTATCCTGTGCTGGTCCATCCAAGTCTTCATAGTGACCTCCATAGAAGTCCTGCTCAGGGCAGGTAGTGGTAGAGGAACGACAGGAAGTGGAGTTGTCGGGAGAGAGATTTCACAGGAGGAAGTGGACCAGGTTGCACTGTCCACACTCTGTTTGTCCTCACAGCTGTTGTTCAGACACGTGGTGGTGATCTGGTTCTGCAGCTGTAGGTTCTGGTGGTTTAACTGGACATTATCGTATGTGGACAGACGATTCTGATTGGTTGTTTGTTCCCCGTTGGAGCAGTCACGTGTTTTATTGTTCACCCGTAACGTGACACAGCCATTTGGTACCCAGAGGCCATTGCGGCCGTTTAGACTCCCCGAGACCACATCGGTGCCTGAGATGCCCATGCGCACAACTCCAGTCCCGCTCCCTCCGGTGCTGCTTCCGCCCGCTACGCCACTGGTGCCCATTCTCGTGCCTGAGCCTTTGAGCGTTCCGCTGCGGCGCCCTGGTAAACTCCCACCTCCGCTCAGAGTCTGGCTCTTTTCTTGATTGGGGTCTAAGGAGGGTGAGGAGCTGAAGGATCCGTTTGTAACAATCCCGCTGCCTTTACTGAATGCCGGGTTCTTTTTAACGGTCAGCGGTGGACTGCGGGTGACGTCAAAGCGTCCCACAACACCATTACGAGGGCTTGCCGGTCGCGAGGACCCACTGTTGTCCATGTGTTGGCGGTGCGAAGGAGACTCGGGTGCTTCCCAGACACACTGCCGCATCACCTGTGTGTTGTTGTTCTCGGCGTTCTGAGACACCGTGGTGATGGCGGATGTAGTTGTGGCGACTTGTCGCCTCGATAGTTCAATGTTGTTGTTGACGAGCTCAAGGGCTGTGGGGCTGTCCTCGCTGTGAGGGAACAGGACGTCGTGCCGGCCAATCAAAACTGCCATGAGCTGCTGGACCAGAACAGTACCTGACAACATGAGACCATAAGCATTAGCTTGAACCAAGTTTAGCACAAATATTAGAAAACAAGACACACACATGACTGACTTGAATACTGACCTTCCATAATAGCAACTGGATCCTCAACCTTCGGCCTCAAGATATTTGGCCCAAAGACTGTGGCCAAATTCTGAACGCTCATTTTATTCACTCCTGAGTATGACTGGACTTCATCTAGAAATCTGACAAACAGGAAAATATGTTCAGTGTTTCACTTTCTAGTAACGGTCACTCTAAGAGACTGTATCTTTGACATATATTCAGTACCTGCAGATGTACTTGAGAAGGTTGTAGTTCACTGGAGGTAGACTTTCCACAAGCCTTCTCAGCTCCTTCATACCCTGCAGATGATGGACAGTATCACAGTGAATCACGTACAAAGACCAATAAGAGAAGAAAAAGAAATGAGAAAAAAGTTTGCACACACACAAAGGCAAAAACTTGGACCCTCAGAAGTTGAATGTGGCAGAGAGAAATCCCATTTAGATCGAAGTAATGACAGGCACAACAAAGCCACTGTTAGGATGATGGGGGCAGCGACAGACAAGCTTTAATGCCTCAAATTGCGACTCTGGAAGATTAATGCGAGAGCTTTTCAGCCCTGAATTCTGTTGATATACAGACCAAACTTTAAACTTTACGAGCAGTAATAAAGGGTGTGAAAGTCAATTTGTTGGTCGATGCAGGTACAAAGAAACTCATCAAAAACTCTTTCTTACCATTTCGTCATCCTTGCCGAGGAGCTTGGCTGACGCCAGGAACTCATCGTACTTGTGGAAGGGGACGACGGGCTCCGGCAGCTCTCTGAGATACAGCTTCAGGAGAGAGGCCACTGTATGCACATCTGTGTTACTGTAGAGAGAGACAAGGCAGAGATAGACAGGACAAGCGGGGGGAGAGGGGGTTATAATTTATTATGGCTACATGACATGGAGGCAAACACAAATCACCATGACACCTGCTGCGGGGAGGGCGCTACAGGAAATGGATGGAATCAGAAGATGAGATAATGTAAATACTAGAAAATACAGAGCACTTTAGTTTATACATCACCACAAATCAAATGCAGAATATGAAGAGATTCAGGGAAACTAAAGCAAGCAAACAGGACACAAGAAGAGAAAAGGTAGATACATAAAACACATCCCAAAAGACAAAGGGAATGACCAAGGTGAGAGACAGTTGGGAACAAAAATTTCAAACTGCCTAGTTGTAGTCATTGCCGGACGCGAGTTTTGTTAAAGACAACATAACAGTGGCACTTCGGAGCGTGATCCTGGCTCCAGTGGCGAGACGCTGATGTTCAGCCCGGATCTCGACAGTCCTATCTCGGGTTTTATTTATGGTCATCAGTGTAGATGGTGTTGGGTGTGGTGGATGGAGCGGAGGAGGAAGGAAGAGCAGAGAGGACGAGGCGTGGAGGCGGCAGGTTCAATCGCTCGTGCATTTCTCTGTCATTCTGAGTGATGGACGCAGGTTGTTGCATTATAAAAGCAGCTCTCTGTCTCTCAGTACCACCTGCAATATATTTTTATGGCAGTGTTAAAACCCCCAGTCTAGTTGCCAACTAGGGAGGGTTTGTACTGGCCAGTGTGTACATTACTATTTAGTATTAACTAACAAATTTTCCATCCAAGATGGTCTTACTCTTCTGAACCTGTGACAAATTGGTCTTTCCTTCCTCCACAAACACATTGAGTTGGAAACGATAAACAGGAACAACTGATCACTTGCATGTGTGTCAGTGAGTCAACAAGCACAGTCTCCTCGAAATAACAACACTAAGAGGAATGCTGTCCTCGACCTTTTCCTGCTATGACAAACCCAAGTGTTGTGGAAAAGACATGAGATCTCTGTTTCTGTGATGCTGTGCAACACAGAGGAAGTAAAACACCAAAAAACACCTTCTCCACAACTCAACTGTAGGTGACCAGTCACGTATCACGTGGTTCCTTACCAATCGAAAGAGGGTTTCTCTCCGCAGTCGAAGGCGTCCTGCAGCTCTTTGACCAGGTTGGCCTGTCCGGGCAGCCGGAACAGGCCCTCCTCCTGAAGGCCCCACTGCCGGATGAAATCCACACACTGCTCCACCAGCATAGGAGCCAGCTTGTTCCCGAACCGCCGTTCATACCGTACCGTCTCCTCCAACTTCTGTCCAAAGATCCCTGAGACATGAGACAAAGTCTTTGATAATTTAGCACTGGGTGAGTCACCCCGCATTCAAACATTTATTCATAACAGCATGTTCATTTTAACACAGACTGTACAACAGTCCTTTATAAAGGGAGAAAATACTGCAAGAAGTGTCTCCATGGTTTAATAAGGGTTTTTATCACAGATACGTAATGTGGTTCTCTCTTTCCAGCTAAATTATTAAGATGTATCATCCTGAAATTACAAAAAAATATTTACCTTTTGAAATATTAATAGTATTTAATATCCAGCACTCTTTAACTTTCTCATTAAAAGTGTAAGGGTCTTTTTAAAAAATGAATTACAAAAAAACGCATTAGCATACCATTTATAGCTGATGCCACATCAAAGAGAACATTTAAATCAACTGATGATAAGGCTGGCCAGACAGTCCAAGCAAAAACTACGCACACCCACAAAGCCTTACTCTGATGATCAAATCGCTAACTTCCTGCTGAGCACCTCTCGCCTTTTGTCTGGGCAAAAAAAAAAAAAAAAAAAGGGGGGGGGCGATTTCCATTTGCAGCCGTCTCATGTGGACGCAACACAAGAGGGGATTAAGGCAGCCTTCCTGAGAGATTTGGATCTGCATACTTTTCCGGTCTCTAGATACAGACAGAGGCTAACTCACACATACACGTGGTACGACAAGGTACCGCACGGTGACTGAATTCAACTGAGCTTACCAGGATCCTCGTGCTTTTGATAGCATTTCGACACAGCATGCAGCATCTTAGAAACAACTGGTGCCAATCTGAACGCTCGCATCAAAATTTCATTGATTTAAAATGTTGGTTTTCTGGTAGATCAATGCAAATCTGTTAATACAGATTCATTACACAGAATTTACTCACGATGTGTATCAGGGGTTGCCGTACTCACCCCTCTTGAATCTGACACAACTCGTGAGCTTCCGGAAGAAATGCCTATTAATAAATTTGTGATAAGATAACATATCCGAGGTGAGGAATTTCAAGAACCTGTTCGCTAGCATTTTCAAAGAGCCAGCCTCAGTTTTTGCAGTTGTGACAGAAAGCAGAAAACCAACACAGGAGTAAAAGAGATTCATCAGTTTGATGGCAGGTCATTCAGACTGTCTTCATTTCCATCTCTGAAAGAAATCATCTCTCACTTGAAAGAAAAAACAAAAAAAACAACAAAAAACCCCCCCGAGCTGCTCAGAAGATGACAGCGGAGTCTTGTGTTTTTATTCCTTCTCGTCCAGATCAGTCGCATTGGGAACTTCAATCCACTTCAATCTTTACAGCAACCCAAACAAAACAAGACAGCAAAACAGTTGCATATTCCCCAAACAATATTGGAAGCCGTGAATCCACTGTTCCAAATCTCAGCCCAAGCTCCTGAGTGAAGAATGATGAACAGCCTCACATACATATTGAAACAGAGCATCGGAGAACAAATGACAAAAGAAGTGACTGAAGTGAATGAAAACCAGGTCATCCCTCCAGACGTTCTGGTCATGAGTCTCAGAATGTTTTTCCCCCCGGTCACATGTAACTGTGTGTGAACCAGCTTATGAACTGGGTGTGCATGTGTTTATATTAATGTTTGCTGTTCCCACTGGACCGTGGAGTCTTAACACCGACCACAGAGGCTTTGGCTCATACTGTAAGGGTGAGACCTCTGCAGGCGCTCAGCGGGTTCCTGCAACACTCTCAGGTTCTACATTAACTACAGCAAATTCCAGCTGGACAAATACCTGTCTTTTGTAGACTAGAACAGACACAGTTATTAATATTAAACCAATGCAACCTGTAAAACCATTGGATCGGGAGTTATCTGACAAAATTTGACAAATTCTTTACAGTAATATCAGAAAATTAGGCTAAATACATCAAAAGTTGAATTTACCAGCACACAGGTTGCTCAGAAGCTGAAGGTGTAGGGAGTTCATTTGATCATTTAAAGACAATTACTTCAATTACTGAATATGAAGTCCTGTGGGCTTATATTCATCTTCCTAAAAGAGGCTGATCTGTCTCTGGTAGGTTGAACTGATATGTGGAAATTACTATCATGACCTCGGCCATTGCTGAACCCACAGTCATTAGACAAAAATCAACAAAACAGTCTGGAAATTCAGTTATAAAACGTCTGACTTAATGCTGCAGTGTTTTAATTTCAAATTTAAAATGACCTTTTTTAATTTGCCACCTAGCATTCATCCAACAGCAACAGCACCTCACAAAGCTTGCATTTAAAATGTCAGCTCTTTCCCAGATCACAGACAAACAAGCCAGTAATTACCATGAAATAAATCTCCAAAGATCCAGATGGAGAGGCCGCAGCTGCACATTTCTCAAACGTCTGACTTGAAGCTCTCTCCTGTCCAACTGTTTGCACAAGCTGGCTGGTAATTATTTCAGCATCATGGCAAGTGTTCAGCACAACATGACGGCAAACTGTTATGGGGCTCCAAGCTCCTCTGTGGGTCAAACACAGGAGCTTCGTTTTTGGAGTTGCCTCCCTGTCTGTCAGTCTCTGGACAGAATCACACTTCAGGGCCACTGACCAGCCAATCAGGGCTCAGTACGTTGCTCCTACTAAATGCGAATGGCTGGAGAATGAGGGTTTGTGTGTGTGTTTGAGAGAGCCAGGCTCCCCTCCAACGTGGAGCCACCTCTCTCGTGGCATCTTTGACAAATGGCTCGTCCTTTTGAAGAGCAGTCAACTGCAATGGACATCAAACTCCCTGCACAGTAAACAAGAGGGGCCAGCTCGGCCTCGCCTATTCACTGTGTCACCGAGAGCTGGCAGAGCTGCCCGCCCGCTTACACATGCCGCGCTTGTGCCCTGCTCCTACACAATGCAGGCCGATGTCTGCCAGCGCCAGTCAATAACGAGTCACAGCGGGAGACTCACTAATCAGCACGCCGATGCCCTCAAAGTCAGGAACAACTTCATGAGAACAATTGCAACAACGTGTCCTTCAGTCAAGAATCGATTACTACACGTGGGTTTATTTCACACGTAATTGATTTCAACACATTTGTTTTCCACATTTGCATGCACAGGCTGGGAGGAAAGCCAAAACATGGAGGATAATGACACAGCATTAAGGTAAAGATTGCAATCACTGTCATTTGTAAAGAAACATGAAGGGAGAAAAAGAAGGCAACCTGTTGCTTTACCTGCCAACAGACTCTGGAAAACATACCTGTTGTGTTACAAAAAATAACCAAGGAATCAAATCTATCTCATCGTCCTCTATTTAAACATGTAAACCCTGTAATATGTAATTATAGTAGCACAAAAGGTTGGCTTCTTGACAATCAATGCAGCATTGTAACTGTCTTCATCATGCACCAATTGTCACTGTGCAGCTAAAGCTTGTGCTTTTAGTCGTCACAGAGAGTCACGCAGCCTGTGCACATAAATGATGCATTTTGTGGGAGGGACGACAGCGCGAGGTCAGCAGCAGTTTGATGCTGCTGTGCCCTGCTCAAAATGCAGGCGGTGAGACGAGAGCAAGCGCGCAGACTGAAAACACATACTTCCTCCAACACTGCGCTTTCAAATTCATCGTTCTTCATAATAAAAGCACTGGTCGTGTGCACACTGACCTCCGCCAAAAGGTGCCCAGATGACCCTTCGGATTGTCTTCACCCAATCCTCCATGTCATTCTGGGTGCTGGCCATAAGAAGGTACGTCTCATGGTTGGCTGTCATCCGCTCTCTGTCGCCCCCTGTTCACGTAAAGGAAGGAGAAAAGTAGACGAGTTAAACATCCTGGTGGCAAAGTCTCCCTGGTGGCAAAATCTCCCTGGGAATCAAACCATCAACCATGTGACAGAAATCTAGAGCGCTCTGCTCGTCCCATTTCCTTATTCAGTTCAAACAACAGTTACAGGACTGAGGTAATTTTCAAAATATTTTAGAAGTTAAAGATCCCCTCCAGACAAGATTTTCAGACATTCTTGGAATAATAATTTGGGTCTGATATGTTTTGACACAAAAATTTCCATTACCTAGTTGTAAATTCTTAATATTACATCTGCTCCTTCTCCCTCACTGAAAAATTCAGATTCTCTGAACATGTTGTTCATTTCAAAAGCACCTGGAATCGAGACGTCTCCTAATTCACTGAGAAGTCTTTTTTATCAGCGAATGAGTGTTAAGCTACATATTGGAGCATGACTGACTTTTCCAACGAGTTTTAAGGTCATGAAATTCAGGTTTAAGGTGAGCTCTGCACATACGTCATCCTGCACAGTGAAAGTCAAACATCTAAGTGAAGTAACAGTAAGTGATCTCTGACTCTGTGTGTGTGTGTGTGTGTGTGTGTGTGTTTGGAGGGGCGGGCACTTTACTTTACATGTCACAATACTGTAATTTACTTGAACCTGACCCAACCACTAGTCTCTGAAAATAATAATAATAATGATCTCTGGACACACACTCACCCTGCCCTTTTAACTCGCCTGCAGTGACAAATCCAGAGAAATGTTTATATCTCGGGGCAGGAGAGTACCTTCCATTAGAGACAGGCTCCGATCCTGACTTAATGGCCACGTGCGTTCATGCTGTCATGTGATACGGTAACAGAATGGACCGGAGGGTCCTGAACCTGTTTCGGCTGGCGAATCTGGTTGCAGCCATCGCTATGACAACAGAACCATTTGCCCAGTTCCACTTCAGCTTTATTAAGATGAGACAAACAAATGATTCGTGGCATTTTACAAGGATGAACTTGATCTATGAGTGGAAGAGATGAGCTGATAACAGACAAATGAATTGAATTATTCATGACTTTGATCATGAATGGATCCCACTCCATTGATTGTATCTGTGTGTTGCATATATAAATACTATTTATAGAACACAACACAACACGACGGGCAGGTTAAGGACTCTCATGAAGTGGAAAGGAAGGAAGGAAATGTCAGTGGAAGAGTCATTGGTTATTTCAATTCAAGTGTTTGACATAAAGTTTCAGCCGCCATAACAGGATGATACCACATAAACTTAGCAGAGTTTCCCTCTTTCCATCTGTCAACAAATGATTAAAATCCAAGGTCATTATTGTCAGTGTCACTATTGTGAAAATGAGAGCTGATTAACATTTTAAGTTGTGTGCAACTGAAGTGAGTTAACCTCTCAATTTGACAACAAGCATGGTTGAGAATAACAAGGAATAAGTTGTAGGATGACCGCTGTGGTGTGTCAGAGAGGTGGAGCGGTTGAAGGCCGGGACTCAAACAGCTACAGTTATACTGGAGGCCGGACTTTGACAGGGAGATTGATGCTCCTTGTCAGTCCTGATGATATCTCATTAGAAGGCAGCAGATGCCAGTGTTTGTCCCATGTGGCGCTCAGCGTGTTCACTGTATTTACCCACTATACTGTAAACTCCCTTCACAAACACTGTAATGTAAACTAACTATGTGAAAAAACCTGAACAGGGCCACACGATTTGATTTCACATAAAGTATGTCACCTCAGACTAAGAGTTCCAGACTGGAGATAAGTGCGGATAATCGCACAACAACATTTCTCGAGCACTGGATACAGGGATAATAGCATGTAACAACAGGCAGTTATTTGGTGGTGTGTACTGCTGTGTCTGTCTGTTTGTGTCTGCAAGAATATAAGCCAACTTGTTTGTCTATCGGCTGAGGATGATGACTAGTCTCAGTATTGAGCTCCCTTCAGAATGTGCAAACCTCAACATGTAATTTCATTGTACATTCTCAGTAATTTCCTAACTGTTCCACTAAATTTATATCCCTAGGGAAATCTGAGCTGAAGTGATCAGTCACTTAGCTGATTGACAGTAAATCAATTTGCAATATTTTTCTTTCAAAGAAATATGCCACATTCGATCCAGTTCTTGAATGTGAGGATTTGCAGCTTTTCTTTCACCTTTTGACTTTCTGAAGATGTTGTATTTGGTGATTGAAATGTATCAGCAGATTCACAGATAGCTGACATAAAACAAGGCATGGTTTCTCTTTCTCCACTTTCAAAACTAATCATCATAAAGGTGATCCATGACCACTCTGTGATATTTTTTTAAGTTTATGTTCAGCTCAGGTTCAGTGTAACAGCATATTTACAGTTTACACAGTGGCTGTAAACAAGTCTGACAGATGAATGTTGCTCAATATGCTTTCCAAATATCATTACAGCAGCACAGCACCACCCATCCATCCATTAAATCATCCATATTGTGTCTGGGGTGACGGAGAAAGTGATTTATTCGCGCCTGCAGTTCAGCTCTCGCGTTAGAAAAAAGCAATGAAGTTTTCACCTCTATCTTGATCTGTGTGCTGAAATCCTTCACGTTTAATGGCAGGCCAGTTCCCCTCTGGTCCTGATCCAGCGATTAGTCACTACCCGCTATTGACTTGCCCCCGGAGCTCCCATTAATTACGCCTCACATGTGGAGCAGACGCAGTGGATTAACTTTTGTGTCAGTCGCACACCCCCGCGTCCTCAACATGCGAGGTAACGTTTGTGTTCACGCCGACGTTGAACTTAGTCTACATCATTCCCACTCACACACATTTGAACGTGTGCTGCTCGCTCATTCAAAACAAACGTAAACAAAGAGGCGGCTCTCACCTCCACACGCGGTGGGATCACATCCACTTCATATTTCCATAACCCGCGACGCACAGCTGATTCATAAGGCTGTGTCAACAAAACAAAAACACAACAGCGAACAAAGACGCACCGCGGACCGGTGAAACGTGCGGCTCACTTGTGTTCGCACATGTGACGGATTCTCCAGCGCATTAAAGCTCCAAAACAATATTTAAAAAATACCCCAAACTGCGCTTCAGGTTCGCGTAAATACAACCCCAAAGTCCTCCGTGCGACGAACTCCGCACATCCACTGATGAAATGATGGATTTCATTCAGAGAGGAGAAGGAGGAGGAAGACAACATCGATGTGTTGGTGCGTCCACTGTGTGTGTGTGAGTGAGAGAGAGCGAGAGAGCGAGAGAGAGAGAGAGACCGTCAGTGACTGCCAGGACCGGTCCAAGCCTTTTTAGGGGTCCAAAGCAAAGACCCTCCAAACACCACCCCACCCAACAGAATACCTGATCTAAACTTTAAGAGGCAGTGATATTAAGGATAATAGTGGTAGGTATGTAGAGATAGTTAAAAGATAAAAGTATTCTGTTATTCTCTCTTGATCTCTCTGATTTGTTTGGAATAGCATTTGGGATTAGGTAAAGTTAAATAGCAAAAGGGAAGCATTACAAATTTATTGATGGCGAGTTCATATTAATCCAGGAAGTTGTCTCTTTAGCTGTGAGTAACATCTCAGGTTACCATGTCACAGCAGGTGCAGGCTATTTTTGCACAGGATTTATTAGACTCTGCGTCAGAAAAGATACTTTGGTGCAAAACTCCCTGTGTTTGTCAAAACCTGCTCAGAAACCACTCTGATACAAACATACTGCACAATAAAAAGTCATTGACCTGTTTTTCCTCTAATGTGGGTCAGTTGAACTGGTCTCAGAGCAAAATCCACTGTCAGTATGTCAAGATTTAAAAAAAAAAAAAAAAGCATAAAATGACACGTTTTCCATGCTGGTCTTACTGATCGTTCTGTTTTCTATGTCCATGTCATATTACCCAAGTCTTAGTGTGATTCCCTGTGTGTTGAAGTGGAGAAAGCTTCCAGAGTGAGGCCAATTAGTCACACTGGCCTATTTGCCACGCAAAAGTTTTTTTTCAGTCGCAGGCATCCGCACCCTGTCAGCATTGTTCGTGTTTTATTGTCATGCAAATTAATTGTGATTCACGGGTGTCCCTGTGAGCGCTTTTGAACACAGTTATAATGAATCAGCCTTCGACGTAGAGCCTCAGTTTCCATTACTTGCACGGAAAGACAGCATTTCCTCTTGGAAGCGAATGGTTTGCGAAGCTGTTAAACAAGCATGCAACAGGATTATACAGCATACCATGGCCATTACAGCACACTCCCGTTCCTCCTGCCGCTTCCTGTTAGTGCTCAACTTTCTTCCACGGTGGCTGGGTCGGCCACTTGGGTTATAAAGACGGGTGAGATGTCAAACACACTTATCACATGGACAGCTTCCTGGACAAAACCTTGAAATCTGCCTTTACAAGACCTCTGAGAGAGCTGTACCTCACATTCGGAAAGCCCTCTCTGGCCCTTTTAAGCATTTCGATGGCATAAATATTAATCTTATGGCTGTATAGTGACAGAATACTCTTACAACATTGTCTCTAATGGTACAAAAACATCAGGGATGAACACCCATTCTCAACCAGTATGAAGCACAGACTTGAATAACAAACTGGATCCAGTGTTTTGGGACCATTATACGTCAGAAGCAAACAATACAAGTGGGATGACAGCAAAGTAATACTGTGTGTCTTTGTGTGAGGACAGTGAGTTTTGTTGTCCGGGAGAGGTTGCCTGCCACGCTGAGAAAACAAGGAGTTACCCTCAGCAGAAGCATCGGTCAGCTTTTAGCCAAGTGGCTCGCCTATACTTTTGTGCCCATCAAACAAAGGGGGTTAGACTCAGATCGAGAAGCTGCAATGATGAAGTTATCAGTGTTGAGTGACATAGGTACTGTAGAACGCTCCACATGTTAATGAAGGCCAATCAGTGATTTGACTCCAGGTTAAACCCACCATCAGATAAAGGGATAAACAGAGAAAACTGAAGCCTTGTCCCTGCGAAGAGTCAATATTAGCTTTTCAGCACCTCGTCTGCAGTTTTCATTGCCATCAAGATTTAGAAAGAAAGAAGAAAGATAAAAACGTTTACCTTAAATAGCATGTTGTTGTCTGTGGGTCAATTCCCACTATCTGTTCTTAACTAGCTGTGGATAAGATGCCTGCAAGTATTATTGTATTTATGGGGGGACTATGAGCACTTTTTCTCAAAACCCCCCCCGAACCCTTCATCGCCTCTTAAATGAGTCCAATCCTAGCAGGAGTTCAGCGGCAGAGGCAGGCGAGGATTTTCACCTATAGCACGACTGTACCTGAAGAGACAACCGTGGAAGCTGCCGCAGTTCCCACCCGATTCACCACGCTTCAGCAGAACTCTCCAAAAGTTTTATAAACTCAAGCGGAGAGCAATTGTCAACTGCACAGAGTTGTGCAGGCAGACGGGTACTTCAGTCGACAGCTTGTATTAAAGAAGGCACAGATCAGGAATCCTTATTCAAAGGCAGGTTTAGACTTCAAACGGAAAAGTTAAAAAAGAGAGAATTTTTGATTTACCCCTTTGCTTTTTCAAATACGATGTTGCTGACAGCATTTTCTGCAGTACAGCATATATTAAAATGACATTTTATTTGATACTCTGCCACTTACATACAGGAAGTATTGAAATCACGTTACAGCAGTTACTGCAAAAAGGTTAATATAGGCCACCTTGAAACGGGACATAGCACTAAGAAAAGGGGAACGACATGAACCACTTACACAATATTTTATCACATAAAACATTTTAATAACCTACATCTGACTAACTAATTGCATATCCTCAAACAAAACATCTTACATGTCTCTGATAACCTCTCAATAATAGCCCTCCAAGTAGTTTCCCTGTGTGTGTGTGTGTGTGTGTACGTGTGTGTAATTACCCTCTGAGTTGGTGTGAACAGCTACAACTGTTCATTCCAGTTGTGACCACTGGAACTTAATAAGTGGCCAAACCCAGCTGCAGACTAGTCTTTAGCTAATGGCTCGAAACAGGTGGGAGACAACAAAGGATCCCACTGTCTGCTGGAATTGCTCACAAATACCTGAAGCCCCGATACGCTCGACTCTGACCCGTACCTCCGTAAGCAAAGTCCAGTAAAACGCCAAGAAGAGCATCCATCCCACATCATGAGGAGATTTAATGTTGTGTGGATAAACTCTACTAATCTTTTACCACAGACTGCAAAATAGGTTATGTATTGAGAGATTATGCTCTTGTTTAATATTTTAACTCTTTACAAATTAAACAACCATGAAGCAACATATTAATAAATCAGCTTTGTGTAACTAAGATGGAGCCAGGCTAGATGTTTTCCTCTGCCTCCAGTCCAGATACTAAGCTAAACTAACTCCTGAAGCTTCATAATGACACACACACATATAAAAATCGATATTCTACGCTAATTCGCAGCCAATTTAGTGAATAAAATAGTAAAATCATTCCTTTACTGTGGGTCACTTTCAAAAAGAATACCCTGTTGTTAAAATAATGTAGGTTCAACAAAGGACAGCATATGACTGAAACCTTATAAAAAAATATGGTGTCTCGCTACCTTCAAAGCAGTGTAGCCGTCCAACAACATGACAAAGTATTGTGTATACACAAAGTGGAAAACAGTTTGTGGGAGACTTGTTGTGAAAAGTTAAGTTCTTCCAGACTTTGATTGTGTTGCTTTGCCAAGTGGAGGAAGCAGCTGCTGCTGGCCCAGAAAACAATGCAGACACTGTAACTCCCTTGTTTGCCTTTAAATGACCAAAAAAAAAGAATCTGTGTCATAATTTTCTGTCTCTAATTCTCTCAGTGTGTGTGTCTGCGTGTGTACGTAGGTGCATACAATGGGAGATTAAATGACTACATCAGTGTTAGTTCTCCCACATGTCTGCAAGAGGTTTCTTGTTTGCATGCAAGCAGGGACAAGTTGAGATTCAATATTGTGTCTAATGATAGTCTTCTCAGAAGTCCACGTATCATAAATACCTCTGACAGAACAGGAAGTCACTCGCTGAGCGACACCGCAGCGCAAAAAATGTTTGTTAATTCATACACAATGATGAAGAGGATTAACAGTGGATACTACCCGCATCTTCTTTTTTCATCTTTCTAATGATGGCACCATTTTATACCGAGTCTGATTCACCTCCAGATGATCTAATCCTTCTGCAAAGTGCAGCTGTTACAACAAAAGAAGTCTGGCATCTGTGTCTGTCTGGAGAAACACATCCATTGTATTGAAGCAGAGAGATGGCGCATGTAAAGCTATCAACAGGCTCAAAATAGTAGCCAAATAACATACTGGTCATTGTTACCTTGATGCGATGGCAGTAAATCAGATAATCCATACTGTGGTAAACTATGAATCGCATGATGAACCACCTCCATGCCTCCTCCACGCGCCTATCTCTGGCAATCCAGAAAAGATGCTTCCTGAACAGGTCACACAGTCCGGGCTAACCTGGCTATTAACATGAGGGGCCGGGAGTTCCTGAGTGGAGGAGCTGCTCTGCCAGTTTTTGGCCTGGCTCAGAATGAGTGAGTGAGCACAGCTGAGAGGGTGTGAAAGAGAAAGGGAAGGAGGGGAGGGGAGGGGAGGGAGGTGAGGTTTGAAGAGGGGGTTGGGGAGCACACACACACACACACACACACACATACTTCTCTTTAGCACTGTAGTGGGAACAATAGGCACATCTCTCTGAAGGCTTGGGTTTAAAAAGGCCACCGGTTTGATACAGGGCATGACCCCATAAGCAAACATGCACTCTCCCATTCACACTGCAGTGCTGCTTAACATTTGCAACCATCAGAATAATATCACAATATTGGCATGTGAGATTAAATAAGCCTTACTATCACAATATAGACAACACTGACAGAATTATTACTGGGTATTTTACATTACCTAATTTTTACTTTTGTTATCACCTGATCAATAGATAAGTAATCATCAACTTTTTTGATGATCAAATCAATCATTCTAGTAATTTATGAGCCTTTCACTTTGGCATTTTGGTTTTGAGTTTGCAGATTATTCCTGCCATCTTAATGTTATCATGTTCATAATGATAATCCACATAAGAACAGTCTTTCTTGCCCAAAAAGCCTGAAGTCTGATTAAAACTTAAGTACATTTGTCACGCTGCACAAACTCATGGTGCACAGCTCCTCTCCCTGCAGTGGCATTTATCCATGTATCTGTAAAGGGACTCCAGTTTCACCCGACCCCCCTTTAAGGTAACGATGGCTAATTCTCTGGTGTCATGGTGGTCCTCGCCTGTCAATAGACACGATCTGAACTCAGACATCATGGCATTAGCCTCCACCTGAGTCCCCGCAGACATTGTCAGGTAGAGAACACAGACCCCATACAGTTCCTATGGCTATCCGTTACCATCTGATGCTGCCTGAGTAACAACGTGAATAGGAGCGGGGAGGTCAGAGGGGACAAGGATTGCTTGGCTCCATTGTCCTTCTACAGGCGCCCATAGGGAAGAAGGTAATCATGGCACCAAAAAATGGAGAATAATGGCTATGTCGACTCCTCTTTGGTGCTGAAAGGCAAACATGATACCTCAACGATGTTAGCCACAAACAACGCTGGAAGTTAGCGTGGTGAGGCAATGGTAATAAATCTTTTAAAGTTGTGAATATTTTCCCAACAACTCTGTCAACCCTGTTCTCTCGCGGGATGAGGAGGGAGCGAGCGGCGATGGTCGAAGGCAGCTGCTGAGTAGTATGAGTGGAGTCTTAATGAGTTGTCATGTGGACGCCCAGGGGAAGCGTTGGGTCCGCTCCATTCAGGGAGGTCACTGGGCTGTCAAAGAGCCAAGTATCTCTGTTCTGATTTCATGCCAACTAAATAAAGAGCTATGTCTCTGTGTCCTGCCAACGCCGCTGTAAATACACCATTATATAAGGGGAATCAATTTCTACTTCAGGAAAAGGAAACACGACTCAGACTTGACTTAAAGTCCCAAGTGTGTGTTGTAAAATAAGCTGACCTGATAATTAAGACTAATTGAGGTACAGTAAAAGATAGCTGTACAGTGTTCCCAAGTTCACTTTGATGGATCATGTTTTAGCTTGACAATGCAATCACTTTCAAACAATTCATTCTTATTCTTCTTCAAAGGTAACTCTGGTGTAATGAAAGGATGCACAGTTTTAATTATGACAGATTGTATACAGTTTATTAAGCTGGTGTAAAGTTTCTTTACGTTCGTGTTCATACTTCAATGAAATGGAAACCAGTGGCTGTCAGCGCAGGAAATTTGAATCAAACAACGATTTCTGATTTGCAAAATGGCAGAATGATCCTTTAACTTGGTTTTATAGGTTTTGTTAAGGCCAGAACTGACAGCTTTAATATAAATCACAAATGACACTTATGGAAGCTCTCAGACATTCGTATGAAACCACAAACATTCTGTTCAACCTGTTTATTTCTGTGGTGACTTGCAGCCTAACGTGAGATTAAGTCTAGACCAATGCCAAACATCTCTAAACTATGCATGACAACACTTTGAGGTTTGTTAAAATACCAAAATCCTTGCGAGTGAACCATTTGGACCCCTGACAGCTTCAGTGACTACTGAGTGGTGGGGATTAATATCCCATTAAAATGTTGGGAGCGTTGAGTTTTGGTAAGGGCTGGCAGCTGCTGTCACTTGAACACTTGCACGCAACGCTGGGAGGCTGAAACATTACATCAGTGACACAAGAGGACTGATACTTTAGAGGAAGCTTCTGGAAAGGCGCAACACATACAGATCCAAGAGAAAAAGCTCGAGAGGCTCCATGGGAGAGCTCTCTTAAGTCAACCAGACACTAGCTTTTAATGCACTTTTGGCCAGGCATAATCGTCACATTGTCAGGTAATTTATGTTTCATGTTTTTAACGACCAGTTATTCTCTCTGTTTGCAGTTTGTCTGACAAGATGAGTGTTTGCATTTTCATCTCTGTGCGTTCAGTGCGTCTGTCTGAAACACACAGGCATCCCTATGGTTATGTAAACATATCTCACTGTGACAGATCACCGATTCGACAAGTGTATCATGCACTCACGGCCGTGGCACTGTAAATCTGTATGGCCTGCATGCCAGGAATTCATACTTGGTGTGCACTCTACAACCCGAGACGAATGATCTCCCATTATGTATATCCAATAGCCCAATTCGTTGCAAATTAGATGCAGGATGTTGTCATTGACAAGCCTCATACACACACACACACACACACACACACACACACACACACACACACACTCACACATATATATACAGTCACAAATGCAGAAAAGGATGCTACTGCTAAAAAAAAATTCAGAATGTAGGGTTTCACTGTGAAAAGCGTGAGATTTAAGCAGAAATTTGTGTTTATCTTCTGCAGGATAAATTGGTATTCACACCAATCTGTCTCTTTGTTTACGGATGTTCTTTGTATTTCCATTTTCTCCCCATCTTCACTGGCCATATAAAGAAAAGATAAAATGTCCAATAGCAGTTATGCGGGAAGGAACAGACGTAGACAAACATCAGGGAGTGAACCTCCCTTTATCCAACCCAGAGAATGAAACGAGGAGTGGACTTGACAAAGTGCCTGTTGCTCTGCTCACTAATACCTTCTAATATCACCTTTCAGCACGGATGAGGGCTTCAGGGCAGATGCACACCTGCACTCCCCTCAGCCAAAATTGGTAGGTTGTGTCAGTCTGGCCTTTGGGAAAGCCCTTTGAACCTTTCAGGCAGGGTTATAGAAACCTGACTTCTGGTTTATTGTGACTAATGGAAGAAGAGTAGCTTGCTGGCTCTGTTTGTTCCAGTGAGAACCAAAGAGAACTGTCAAGCAGAGGAGGACGCAAGATCAAAAGTGAAACAGAGACAGCCTGAGTTTGGATTTAGTAAAGGAAGCTCTGGATAATGCTCTTGGCCAGAGAGATGAAACAAAAAAATGAAGGAAGAAGAATCTTGACTGCTGGGTATTAAGAAAACTGCTTTCACCTGAAGTCATTTCATTATAAAATGAATTGAATTGGGTTCCATGTCATTGAAGCATTAATCAGCATTTTCATTTGCAAGATTGCTTTAGGAGATTGAAGGGCCTGTCAGAGTTGAACATTATTGTGATAGAAAAGAAGAGATAAATCTGACATTCATCAATCATCACCCTGCACAAGCCTTTCCCCCATTTCATATTTCCACTTAGTGACTGATGAGGTGGAACATGGAATATGAATGTTACAATTTTTTTACTTCCAGAGCAGAAGGGTCTGTAGTGCTGTACAATAACGTCAAGGCTAGATCTATGCTAGTTATTATTGATTTCTGTACACATATCTGTGTGATGGCCAACCACAGAGGCAACCATAAAACTCCTGTTGACTCTCTGCCTAATTATTTGGACAGCCGGCAGACAGCGTCCATAGGCTTCAGCAGGATAAGCGTGTTTTCGTTTTGACCATCGCAGCAGTCCTGTCTGCGTCGCCGCTCCACATCCGCCTTGTTTTCTCTGACAAATCTGGCCAAAGCGCTGTGTGGCCTGAGAGGGCTGCAGTGGGGGTGGGTGGGGTGGGGGGGTGCAGGGAAGCTTGGTCAAAGAAAAAGATTGGTGGTGATCTGAGTGGAGAGACAGGGAAACGCTGACGATGAGGTTGGCCCTTTGTGTATGTGTGAACTTTTGCTGATGTCGTTCAGTCGTTTTCCCGGATACAAACCTGTGAAGCTAAAGTAAAGCTCTCATACAACAGGAGCAACAGGAGATTTTCATAACTGTAGAAATCCACGCTTATGGTATTGACATAAATCCTTGTGAAGTGGTATTTTGAACCATTAACCTCTTAATCATCTAATCGGAATATTATACTGTATTAATCTGTCATAATCTGTTCATGAGTGACAACTGATGAATGCTATGGATTTGCATCTGCTGTTTTATTTTGTACTTTCTACCTAGTTTGCCATTTGGTTGTATTTTTATTTTTTGCCACTGTGATTTTCTGCCCCACCCTGATGTGTTCCACTGTGTCCTAATTATCCTTGTGTATTTAATTCTCCGTCTTCCTCTCAGTCTTTGTCAGTTCATCCTATTTATCTCACAAAGTGTTTAATTGTGTTTCTCCTCTCTTCCGGAGTTTTGGTAAGTTGAAATGACAATTATTGACGCATCATTTCTGCCTCAGCACTCTGTATAAAGTCACCTGCTTCCTCTACCATCTGTTGGTTCACATTTTTGCATGAGAGCAACTTTACCAGGATGGATTTACAGGCAGGCCTGGGAGCTATGAATCTGGGAGTCTCTTCTGTTATCTGCCTCGAGCAGCCAAGCAAAGTGAAATTCGATCCCGCTATGAGAATGCTCTTTTACTAGAGCATGATTTTTCTTCCTCTGGCGAGATTTTTTTTTCAAAGCTACATATCTAGTCCAACCACACCTGGGTGGCATTTAAGATACACATACAGTTTAAAACATGATATCATATCTTATCATACAAGTTATTCTGGCTCTGGTTGAATCTCATGACAATCAGTGCTGTAGCTGCTGGACCAAACTTGTGGGCCAACAGGAATTGCCATTTCTCCAGAAATGAAGCCAAAAGAGCGTAAAAAAGTAAAGTACATAAAAGGAAAATGAATGACATGAGGGAACAGCTACATCAAGCTTGAGGAGATTTGTCATTCCCATCCTGTCAATACAGAGCTTCTAGGTTATGTCTGTATGAAACTATTTGTGCTACTGCATACAAAGTGAATCACAGAGTATGTTTTTAGATGTTGGTACAGTTCACAAATACTGAGGAAGCTGCAGCAACATCCCCACAGGAAAATCAGGAATGCACCCATCATAAACTGCTCATCTGAAATCACAGCTGCAATAAACATGAGCGACCAACTGCAACTTGTAAAACACCCGTCTGCTTACATAATGAATAAACAGCATATGGAAGAGTCACTTCATGTCTCATGGAGAAGCATAGAGAGTAATTTCCAATTCATCTGTGAGTAGCTTTATGTCTGAAGTTTACAACGTGCCCTTCCACCCTTTCCTTCAGTCATAACTGAAACATACAAGCAGTGCAAAGTCTAATAATATCTCTGCCTTCGTAATAAAACAGTCTAAAGCGAATGCAAATATGTTAGTATTCATTTCTGTTATGTTAAGACACAGACCTGGGTTTGAGTTAAGATCCATGGGGTGCAGAGGAAGATGCGCCCCCTTCTCTGCTGAAGGGTGAGGGAGCAAAAGCCACAGTGTCGCTGCTGACCGCCGGCCCCCAGGTGCCACTTCTTCATCTGTTCACGTTCTGTGCCACAGATAGATTTATCTCCTTCTGGTTCTGCTAAAACACATACCGCTGCACTTACTACTGTCCTTCCAACTCTCCCCCTCCTTCCTTTGTTGCTCCTCCACCTCATATAACTCCTCAGCCTAAAACTTTCTCTTTTTTTGTTAAGTCAAAGGCAGGTCAATGTGACACACCAATCAGCAGCACTTAGGCAAGGTCAGGCTAAGGCTAGTCTGTCTGCCTCTCAGAACGCCTTCCCTCCACATGTACTTCTGTCAAAGGAGCTGAAATAGCAGAGGAAGCATATTTCTGACACACGAAAGAAAGAGAGCGGCCGAATGAAACTGAGGGAGACAGCAAGCTGAAGGCAAGATGGTGTATCCTGCTTGTCTCTGAGGCAAGTAGTGTGAGAGTCGGAGTGGGAGCTGGTGGTGGAGCAGGGTGGAAGATGGGGGGTGGGTGGGGGGACTGGGGGTGGAGGGGGTGTCGTAAATCAAGCACAGTGGGCACTTGGCCAAATGACTCATCCACAGCGCTCTATAAATACAGCCATGCAGGGTCGGCGAGGCTGCTGCTGCTGCTACTGCTGGCCAAGAAACCCTGACACACCGGGGTTTCTCCCTCTTGCAGGAAGGTCTTTAATAACCCTCCTTATCGTTTTTCAATCTCACCCAGACTTATAGGTGAAACACACATCATTGGCTTCAACTAAATGGCAGAGAGCGCCCCTTTGAATCTAACCCCGGAGGGTGATCACATTTAAAACCAATACTACCTGTTGGATTTAACTCAAAGGAAAAAAATGTGGGGAGACATCTAAATATTTATCCAGGGACAAATCAGTTTACATACCACTGGTCTGAACATTCAAGTCAAGTGTCCCTTTCAGACAAACATACTGTAGTAGACCAGCAGCAACTTCACTGCCGGCCAAAATGTGTCCTCGCTGAGACCTGGCCAACCTGATACATGTTGGGGGGAGGGGTTGTGGACGGGGGTTAGAGTGGGAGGCTGATGGCGGAGGTTGGTATGCGACATGTCAAATACCAATCCTCTCAATAAGGCTGTTATGTAAGCATCCGAGCTTCCTGTCCTGTCCCTCTCTGTGTCCTGAGACTTGGCCTGTTTGCAGGCCTCCGTCCATTTCCTCCACAGGATCTCACTGCTGCAGACGCTCGCACACACAGGAATAATGACGCATGGTCACAAGAAAGGAAGAAGAAGAAGGCCTGGGATTCTCTCACAAGAGCACAGATGACAATGAGGCGGATATTTCAAACAACTACCACATACAAAAGGTATGCAGCTTATTGTTTATCCACATGCTCGATTCCCTATCCTCCTGCTCATTGCATGTCTGTGTCTGGCCAAGATGTGAAATTGCAAGGTTATGGTTTGTTCAGCTTCATTGACAATAACCTATGAAACATTTGTTGTCCTTCACAGCTCTGATATGAAATCATTTGCCACTACAAGCTGCTGGCTTTCCGTTTATATGACAGCTTTGTTGGGAACTAATGGAGGATACATCATTAAGTGAAACATCTCTCCTTTACAACAGCAGACAACATCCACTCATCCAACACGTTAGCCTTGTGTTGTTATTGCAGCTGCCTTTTCCCATTTAGGGCTTGATCAATCATGGCTTCATGAAAAATGAGCTTCATCTTCCACTGTGCAGTTTGAGTCATTATGTGGGTTCCCATGGGCTTTGGTCCCATGACTGAAACACACATAACTGCACATTGTGGTGTAAAAGAGAAACATAAGAACTGTAACCACTGTTTAGGCTGCAGTTGAACAAAATGACAGCATATAACACCATCAGTCACATTCATGTGCTGTTACAAAGCTGTAACCTCAAACAAGATGTTTTGTTAACCGTTATACTGTCAATTCCTGTTCTGTTTTACAGGGGGTGATGTGCCAGACTACTTTTGTGACTGGGACACTCTTGATGGACTGCTGCTGGCAAGGAGCAGGTCATGTGATGGACATTGCCTGAGGCAAAGGCTGTAGGCTAGTTTTTCTGTAGCTCTGCCAGCTTGTCAGCTTCAAACTTAGGTGTTAGCCATCACTCTGCAGCACATGGCTCCGTTGCACACTGGAAGTAAAAATCGTGCTAACAGCAAAAGGACATTTTGCACAGATTGCACATTCCACCTGTAACTTAATACCCTCCAGACCTTCTGCTTTAATGAGCAGTCTGTGAAAATCCCCCACAGAAAGGATGGCACCCTTGAGAGTCCAGTGCTCCCTTTAACAAACCCGATCATTAGAAGAATGTGAACACTCCTCACTGAGGGTATGACCAAACACCTTGCTGACAGTTCTGCAACAGCACCTCCTGCAAGATACTGTGGGGAGCCTGGTCAGTGACCTTTTCCAAATCCACAAAGCATATTTAGTGAGGATTAGCAAACTCATACTCCTCCAACAATCTGTGAGAGGGTAAAAAATGTTGCCTCTGCCTTGAGAACCAACAGGAGTCTGCACTGTTACTTTTAAACTCGTCTGACAGTCAGACAGAGTTTCCTTTTCGGCACCTTGTCTCATGCTTTTAGTGGAAGGGAGTTTGAAAATGCTCCACTGACAACACGACAGAGTTGCTCCTAAATTCCAGGTGACATTAAAGTGTTGTTTCAATCACGGCACTCCACCATTACCCAGACAGATTTCATTCATGTCCACTTCCTTGCAATTGTCTCAGCAACCTCTGCTAAGGGAATTTTCTCAGATTCCAAGATTTTCCACCTCTATACTCTGAATAAAAGCTGTGTCCGCTGGGTTTCGTTTGTCAGAATGCCTCTTACATCTTCCAACTATTTCCCCAGTCAGTGTTAGCATTTCCATCTCTGCACAAACACACTGAGCAATCCTGCTTTCTGTTCCGAAGATAGTAAGTGGTTTTACAGAAATTGATCAAGAAGATTTTTGATATCATCCTCCATTTCCTCTGTTGCTCCCCTCCCAAGCTTTTGCTTTGACAACCAGGCAGCAGCAACCTTACTGGCCTGCAAATAACTTTAAGAAGTACAAACTGGATCCAGAGGGCCTCCTATTTTAAACTGACAGCACTTCTCTTCGCTGGCAGCGTGACCACCAACTAGCTTTGGAACACAGCTCCAGGAGCTGCCTCCATGGCAGAGTCACTGAGCAGGAAACATTGTCTGCAGCCATGCTTGCAACTGTGAAGCAGATTGTGATCAATAACACTCATTTTAATGCTTTTGCACAATAGACTCACTTTTTTTGTGTGATTTAAACACACTAATGTAATATTTTTCGAACCTGCATCCAGTCAACTCAAGCCTTTATATCAGTGATGAATCGATATTGCGGCTTTTATTTTTTCAGACCGAGGTCGATTTTCCCTAAAGTTTACATAACCAATAAGAATGCGTGTTATTAACGACGTCACGTCCAAAGCGTTCTACGCGGCAAAAGAGCGGGGACTGTACAAAACAAATGGTCCTCCTCAAATTTAATAACTGAACTGATAATTATACGAATAAAAAGTGGTCGTACTACTCGCTGCCGCCTTGCTCCGGATCAACCGGCTCTATGAAATGACTTCTTCAAAGTTGGAGCCAGGTGTTGGCGCCGACGGACACCCGGAATTACCACGTCCCGAAGCGGCTGTGGTGGGAACGAAATTCACCAAAGCTCTTCTCTCCTCATCTGTTCCTTTCCTTCTGGTAAGTCAGTCCGTTCACTTGCTGCTTCATACCTCATATGTTTTATTGTTATCTGACGCTAGTTGTGGAGAAGCTACAGTTTTTGAGTCAGGGCATTTTGTGTTGTGTTGCGCTCAGTCCACCTCTGCCTTTCTCCGTCTGTCAGAACTGTGGCCTGTGCATCACCATGGTAACCTGTGAGCGCAGGCAGACAGCGGCAGTCCCGACGACATTTGTCCAGAAATGGCACGTTCTGATTTAGCCTGTTAGCAACACTCGCTAACTAGCACTCAATACAAAGTACAGCAGAGGCTGATGGCGGGTGTGCCAATAATTCTGTAGCCATTAGGTTTGAAACCAAATTACTGGACCCGTTTTAAATTTGGATTAGATGATGGCGCTGGATTTCTGTGGTATTTCCAATCCCCACCAAATGTCTGTATAATGAATTCATAGTAGTTTATCTATTAAGTCAACAGACCTATGATGCTAGCATAGCTGAAAAATGTAGCCATCTAAATGTCTCCTCGCAAATAGAGACATAGTGTATGTAACATTACAACAAACATATGGTAATGAAGTCTCCTCATATCAGTGCCTCAGCGCTGAACTTGAAATGAACTGTCACAATCTCAAACACAAACATCCTCCGCTGAGATCCTTCTGGGAAAAATGTCACTAATGAAGCCAGTGGGTGGCTCTGGAAATCAGCTCTTTTTATGAGGGGTATTAGGAAACTGTTCCGTTATTGGAGTGTGGGTTTAGAATATTAAGGAAAATTGAACTGGTGGATGTGATCACCTAATTCAACATGAAAAACCTCAGTGTGGCATCATGGAGAAGAAAGTGCTGTTGTCTCTACTGGAAGTGAGTGAGATTATTTTCCCTCTGGGTGATATTAAATCCAACATATGACTGCAGTTCTATGCATGCTGTATTTGGAGCTCTCTTTATGCTGCCACAACATTGATATTCACTTTGATGTGTCCATCTGGGATGCTGAGGACGCTGGGCCATAAATTCAGATATCAAGTGAACAACGACAACAAGAAATGCGAATCTCTAAAGCCCCATATGATAAATGTCAACGGCAGCAGGTTGCCAGGCCACAGCTCCTCCAGGGGGCCATATGCCGCTGTGTTACAGACCCCTGGTTATTGACTTTATACTGTATTTATATGCACACTGGGAAAACATGGATGTGCCTAAACACATCCACACACATACACAAATGCATCACACATTCTGTATATAAACATGCAGCGGGGAAGAGAGAGAAGAGAGAAGTTCAGTTATTGACCTTTCTGAAAATGTTATATCACAAAGTGGATTCTTGGGAGAAAAGGGACATTGAAGGCTCAGAGTAGTGGGAGGCGTACAAATGAAGACACTTGATGCTTTTATATGCAGAACAGAACCGTGTCACTCACGCTTCTCCGGGCTTTGTCACTGTACCAAAGCGATATCCACAAAATCAATTTCCCTGCTTTCTCTCTTAATTCATACTGCGCATATTCCTCCCAGATTTATGATGGCGTTTGCACTATACACTCCAACTGCTAATTAAATCAATATATCAAAACATGGCGTTTGAAACACAGAGAGCTTGCTTACGTCCTGTGTGTCAGATTAATTTGATCCAACTTGTGTATTGATTAGCATATATTCTAGCCATGACAGTGAAGTGGGTGAGGAAGGTGTTGTTTGTGTGTGTGTGTGTGTTGGGCGGAGAAGTAATTTGTATTTTAATTTAATATAGCTGGGTGCGCCTCCATCCTTGGGATGCATGGTGGCAATTTTAATTTTGAATGTTTTATTTTAATCATGATATTAAGTATGCAGTATATAATATATAGTACCTCTTTTAGGCTGATGCAGCTCTTGTTGAACTGCAGGTGAAGTTACGAGTCTTATCGGACTTAAAATAGGCCGTGTTCTACCAGAGGCCCAGTAAACACCACTACACAGTAATGCACACATAATAGAGCTGCAGATGACATCTAAGCATTTTCCCTCTGATATAAACAGGATTAAACTTTAAAGAGCTGCCTCGGGGGGGTCGCTGAACCGAGGGTGCATGTGTGCATACAGCATGTTGCCAGTGCCGGCACCAGTTATTCATGACGGATGTGACATGGGCTCTATTTGAAAACCACCTGCATACGTCCTGACACTGAAATGTCAGCACCACAGATTGATACCTTTTCTCAATTACTGCACTGGGGCTTCCTTAACCTTAGACTCGTGGAGGGTAATAATCTCAGCCTGCCATATGCATTCCCTTCGAATAGGTGGAATTATTGTTTGGGTCGTTAATAAAGGTCAGCTCTTGTGACCCTGTTTCTTTTTTTATTTAATTCATGCACCCATCCATCATTCTGTCATCAGCTTTAGGTGCTTATAGTCTACATGCCGGCTTTGCCAGCTTATACCTCTGGCTTCCTGATAATGAATAGTACAGTGGTCTATGGTCTTAAAGTTGCATGTCTGTCCTCACCCTCCAATAGCAATCTGCAGCAGTAGACTGACATTCAGTCAATGCTGTTTAATAAGAAGTGTGACCATACTAGTTTGGCTAAGGTTAGCATATTATTCTGATAAAGTATATTCCAAGATGGATCGTACACTCTGATTTTCTCAATAACCAGAATAATAACAATGAAAAGAACATTTTAATGCACCCTTTCTCTGCTGTCTGGGTCTGATTTACTCCAACTGCCTACTCATATTTACACTGTAATTATCATAACTCAATCGCACAAGTCACATTGCGCAGACATGCACCTCAGCGACACAACACCCGTAACTCACTGCAGAGGTCACTGAGGCAGAGACACCTATGGCTGCCTGTCAGGCATTCACATCAAACAGTCATGATAGTCATGAATGCACTAAATCAGAAAAAATTAAATCAGTAACTCACACAATTACATATAAAACACATTAAATGTTATGAGGGAGAACTATGCTCAAAATGACTCGAATGGACTGAATCGAATGGACTCGTTCAACAGCTTTCTTTTGCAGCAATAAACAACAAGGATTCATGTCACTCTGTTTCCCTCTGAGAGTAACCTTACAGATATTGCAAAATGTAAAGACGAGCCAAAAGAAGATTTCCAGATGTTTTGCACTGCAATTACTTTGACCACCACATGATGGCACTGTCACCTTTGTTTAAACAGACGCTCGGATCCTTCGTGCATCTGAACATCATCATCAGCGTCACGTTGATTCACTTCAAATGAACAAAAAAATGAGACAGTTCTTCATGAAAAAAAAGCTGGAGCCATACAAGTCTGCGCTATGGAGAAGAGGAAACTCAGGTGCGTGTTTTGGACTCAGGTGTAAAGCTGGACACCGTCCACCTGCTCACGGCAACACGGTCCAACAAGATCAACACGATCCTCTCGTGAGCGAAGGGATTAGGCGCTGTGTGGATGTGTGGATGAGCGGGGCAGACGTCTTGCTGTGGCCTGACCAGCCACTCTAACCAGACTATGAGAGCAAAAGACTGAGCCTGGGGCAAAGAGAGAGGGGGAGAGGGTGAGAGAGGGTGAGTGACATACTGAACTCACACCGGAGGCCAGGCCTCGTGTTTATTGGAGCTCGGGGAAAGAGCAGCACGCTGTTTCTCCATCAAAAACACAACGGGGAGTGTTTCCTGTGTTGATTCTTGTTTTACAGGAATGGGAGGGGGAGTCACAGTTGAACCAGGGGGATGACATTTACCTACAGGTATTTATGCGGCTCTGACAGGTAAATAAATGAAGAGCCTGCGCCATTTTACCGAAACTGATAATTTGCTCGAGGCAGACTCCGCTTGCTCCTGTGCCCCTGGTGCTCAGAGCACTGTTACACCACGCAGCTGTATTCAGATCATACCCGGCATTCCTGGGAGGATTTGACAACATCAGATGAGGCTGCGCACTGATCCTGAGCGGCAGGAAGCTCCTCTATGTATTCCAGATATATGATCTTGGAGAAATTTTTATTCCGTCAATGCTCCCTCTGTATGAGAGATACTGTAAAGAAGTCACTTTTTCAATGATCCCTTAGGGAGTAACAGGATTTTTAAAAGTTTTGCAGGTGCATCTAAACACAACCACACACAATATGTCTTCTGTCAACACAATCCTCAGGTATAGTGCGCAAATCTGAAACTATCTGACTATCTGAAAGATAATTTTTAAATGGCAAAAACATAATTTGACAGCTGTATTCCATGTTATTCTTCTTCCCTTAAGCTCAGGCCCATGTGTGCTTGCACATGTCGTAACGTGTCAGATAACGTCACCGGTGCTTATAAGTCTTGGTAAGGGTGAGCAAAACAAAAGCCTCAGTGTGTCTGTCCCAGTGCATCTCTGTCAGACAGTAAAAAAAAAAAAGAAAGCCATAACCGTGATTCTAGTCTAAATATTGTTGGTAATGTGGCGAGTCTCCAAAAGCCCCTTCCCAAGCTCACAGAGTCTTTCTGTAGCTTTAACACAAATAATTCAGATGTGGATGTGCTCAGAGAAAGAGGCAAAGACAAAGCGTTAGGGGGTGCACAGCACAGGTGAATAAAAGTAGCTGAGGGTTTTTTTTTCAAGTATTTCAGTAACTTTTTTCAGCTTTTTTAAGACATGCACTGTGACTAAGTAAAACTTTCCAGAGAAGCTAAAAATAGATTGTTCATCTGAGACAGAGCGTCCCTTCCCATATGTACTCCATGTCCCAGGCCCAGATACATGGCCTGTGTTCAGATCGCATCACCGCCCTTACAAGACAACGGACATCTCTGTACAACTCTTGACTTCCACCCATTTCCCTTGCAGCACTCGACCCCCCCCCCCACCCCATCACTTCCCGTCTGTCTGTCTGCCAGAGACTGTCCGTGTGTTGTGTTCAAACTGCAGGGCCACATTTAGACCAGTGGAATATATGTGTTGTGTTTTCCTTTCATTTGCCCTCTCCGCTCCTCTTAGGCCTCTTTATTTGCAGCCTCGTAACAAGTCGCGTTCTTGTTTTCCACCAGCATGAGGGCACAGTAGATGATGCAGGATGGGGAAAACAGTCTAGTAGTATTAATGGCACTAAACGCTGAAACTCTCACGAGGCCTCCGTTGAGTGCGGGAGTCGTCACATTTTAATCCACTTTTTAATCTGCGTGACGAACTTGGCTGCGTCCGAAACATAGCCATAACAAAAAGGTTTTTTGTTTAGTTTGACGAATAAAATTTACTACAGTCATTATGGTCACTGTAGTAAAGTACGAGTCTAATACTGATAATTGTATACAATAAATTGTTATATTTATGGTCTTAATTTGCAAGCATGCGTGCATTTAGGGCTGCAGGAAACAGAGCAAAATTGTTTTTTGTTATATGTACAACAAAATTTGTGAACACACGCCTCTGCTCACAAGAATGACAATCAGCTAAACTCAAATTATGCTTCAGTGTGCAAAACCATCAACGCATTCACTGTGGCATGTGGAAAAGGGGGAACTGAAAGTGTGACAGAGTAGGCTCAGTGAGTCGGAGAGGCCTTACATTGTCCTTACTACAAAATGCACATTTGAGGAGAGCAGGAAAGAGCTTCATTCATAACAGTAGCACCGTCACAAGTCTGAAATCTTTAGCACAGCAGTAAAAGGTTAGTTAAAATGTGTTCAAGTCCCGTGTGTCCAGGATGTTCACCAAGCCTCCGGGATTGTGTTCATGTGCTGGTCGTACATTTCTCTAAATATTGTCAGTTCCTTAAAGACGAACCTCAAATCTCTACTGTGGTTGGGTCAGCAGGAATGAAAATGCTTCAATCTCACATTTAATGACTAATTTCTTTGTAGTGTGGGAAGTTTTTTTTTCTGCTGAAGTGCATGGACACAAAAAACAAGAAGTGAAAAATTAGTGTTTTGCTTCTGAATGTTCCCTTTTTGCTCCTTGACACTTTTTATGCTTCTGGACAAATTACCTTTTTTCTTTTGTGAAAATCAGCCAGTCATTCCCAGAGACTCAAAAACATATCTGAACATAGCTGTCAGATCCATATGGGTGATTTCACTCACGCTCTTGCGCCAGAGAAAACTCACGCTGTGTTATTTTCCTTTCAATATGTCTCCAAACGAGTCTGCAAATCCACACCTGCTCGCTCACTGAAGGATGATGAAATAGCATCAAAAGTAGCATATAAATACCTAATCTCTCATGCATTTGGTCGGCTTTGTATTGCGAAAACGCTTTTTCCATGCGCATTATGTGCTGGCACTTCAAAATGCCTTCAACCATGAGGACAAAGAAAGAAAAAAACAGTGCCTAAACTAATAGTTGATTTGTTTCTCCCATGACACAGCCACCTCCAATGAGAACGACAATCGCAACAACAAGGAGTGGCTGCACTGAAAACTCCAAACTCCACTTTAATATCTCAGCTGAGAACTCTTAATCCTCATCTGATGGGGAAGGTAGTGGATTACCATGCATCCAAAAAAACCCCAAAACACGGTCAAGTCTTTCAAGCAAACCTGTGACACACCTGGACTGTTCATCTGTCACTTCAGCCTACTGCCCCCACATAGTTTATTTAATTCTGGTTCAGTCTGGGCACTCCTCACTCAACCTTTTACTGACAGATGTTTGTGTGTTTTCCACCGGGAGCCACAAATCGCGTGTGAAAATGTCTCATTTTGTTTTCCTCTGAGAGACACTGTGGCGGATGCACACCAGGGGACAGATTAGCACAAATAAAGTACGAACGGTTGCTGCACACATCCGGTGTTTTCCGCTGGGTTTCAGACGGATCAGCTGGGGCAGTTGGTGCACTCTGCTACTGTAGCTTTCAACAGCTGCGTGTGTTTCCCCAGTTGTGCGTGTGGGTTTTAAACATCTATTCCAGAGTTTCACGTTCTCGGCATCGCTCCACCTGGGAAAATGCCCCGCTGCTCCTTTGTGTTGTCCATGTTTCCGTACACTGTGCCGGTGTGAGTTTGTGGTCAGCAGTTTAAATCAGCCTCTGACTCAAGCTTCAGAAATCTTAAAGACAAATGTCAAGGTTCCTCTCAGACAAAGTATGTTGCCAGATTCTAGCGATCCCAATTTCACAACAAAGATTTCCCTGTCTCCTCTCTCCCCTGTGAAATTTCCCTGAGTCACATTTTCCTCTCTCTTTTGGAGTGGCACCTGAAGTGAGCACACAGGGCATCATTGATCTTATACTGTTAATTTTTTCTTGTAGGGTTGTGGTTAAAGTATCTTCTCCTACCTGGAATGACCTCGAAAAGAAATTTCCCCCCTTCATCGCCGCTGGTTGGATGCTCTGTAACTTTGTTTCCAGGTAAGAAAATGGCTCCCTGTGGAAAAGAAAGAACAGTTAAATCCCACACACAGCATTTTGGTGACAACGTTTAGGACTGCATGGTGGTTTTTATTAGTAAATGTTTTTTTGAGGAACATTTCTATAGAATAGATAGATTTAAAAATCGCAAAAAGTTTCCTTTCACTGTTTTGTGGGCCAGGTTTAAAATATATATAATACATAACTTGCTCTGTGCCGAATACACAACATATCCTGTGGACTCCTGAGCTCAGCATTTCTCTGACACTACTGATGGCAGCTTAAAACCATCACATGTTTGTCAGAGGATTTTGCATTGTCATACACTGCGTATCAGCATCTCTGGTGTAGAGGTGCCCCGAGGAAGGGGGTGGGGTCGGGGGGATCTGGATGATGGAGCTGAGCTGTTATAAAATGTGGCAAAGTGGCAGCATTATAGAGGTTCACCATCTCTCTGTCCACAGCGATACATCATCTGCGTGACACTAAAGGCCAGAGATTCTCTGCTTTAAATAGCAGGAGCATCAGCATCTTTTTTCAGGGAGTCTAGTGCGAGGCTGACACTGAGTCTGCTGTAGACTGGACCAGGGGTCAGCATCACCAGTAACTGTGCTGGGTGTTCAAATATTTACAGTTCCTCTTACATTGCTGGTCACCGTGTGTCTGCCGTCTTCAGTCTCATTAGTGATAGCAGTGATGGAAAGCTACTGTATTTACTGAGGTAGTATACAAACAGAGAGTACAAATCTGAAGTGCCTGTACTTCACTTGAGTACTTTTCCTTCCACATTTTCATCCCTGCACTTTCATCCAAGTAAAACTATGAATGCAGGACTTTTACTTGAGATCGATATTGCTGCTTTTTAGAGGCACATTCACAGATTTCCACTTCTCAAATGTGAATATGACTTTTTCTTAGACTTCCATCATCGTGAATTAAATATGTTTCTGTTTGTTTTGCGGTGCAAGTAATTTGAATACGCTTTTGGCCATTTTCCACTGTTTTCGGACATTTTACGAGTCATTGTTAATGCAACCCTACTGAAGCAAAGAGACTTCATACCATAAACTGGATATACCACAAACTCTGCTCTTTAGTAAACTTAAGAAGTAAATTACCAAGCAGTTGCATTAATTCTATGAGAACGACAAAGTCGTTACATTAAATGGTGAGTAATTCCACATAACCACACTTCACTCAGCTGGCCGATACCTCACATTCTCCTAATTAGAGCGACTATAAAAACAGATTACAGTATAACCAGCTGCAGGTTTACCGTTTATACAATCAAACAATGGCTTTTCACTTGATTAACAAGTCTGACCCTCGTGCCACGGCGCAGCATCTGACAGCCATTAGAAGGACCTCTATCTGGGTTAATGCTAATGAAGACAAGATGTGCGCTGCTGACAACATCAGTATTAAGGACCCGCACACATGAACAGGATCCGAGAGGCGGTCGGCTTCCTTCCTGCTGGGAGAGAGAGGGCTCTCTTAATGAGCCATAACTGTGACAACCAGGAAGTGGATACCCTACCTGAGGCCCCCAGATGAAGTGCTTTTAAAGGGGTCATAAAGATGGGACCGACGTGCTCCAAAGTGAAGGAGCGAGGGGGAGAAGCAGCCCGTTTGATGTGGCTGTCAGAAAGAGAATCTGCTTAGCCTCAATATCGCGGGATTAAAAGCACCTTTAAGAACTTTTTTTTCCGGTGAACACAGATCTTTTTTTCACCATGCACAGTGAAATGATTCCAGGGAAACAGGAGATGACTTGAGTGAATTGCGTGTGGGCGTCATAGAATTATACGTGTGTACCTCTTGTGTCTATTCTTTAAAAAAAAAAGAAGAAAAGGGCCTGTGTAGTCCCTACATACTGTAAAACCGCAACACCACAGATATTCTTCTCCTCCATTTCTCAGCCACAGCCACACTTTCCATACTGACATCGCCCCGTGGCCTGTTGTTTGCTGCAGACAAACCTTACCACAGACAGAGTAATATTTACCCAACAAAGACTACGGTAGCCTGGCCCAACCAACACGACAACAACAAAAAAACTCCCAACCTATTTTGTGGGTTTTTTCTGCTTTTTTATATCATTGTTAACTAGGATGAAGTCATTTTTTGGAAACTTTGTAATGACACAAATCCAATTATCTTCTGTTCTTGCAGAAAAGTTACACATACACACACACACACACACTCACACTCACAAATCTGTCTGAGGGAGGTGACAGCAGGAGGCTCAGGCTTGTAAGCAGCGGCCCAGCCTGTCAGGGGAGCTGTCTCTGAGGCTGCGTCCAACAGCAATGCTGCAAATGAAATCCAACTTGTTGTGTTGTCGCAGACTGCGAACAAATACCAGAGTACTCCAGCTCTGTGAAATTCAATGGCATCTAGACAAGTTTTTTTTTTTTTTAACCCGCCTGCACAGACTGCATCAATTAAAGCTCTCAGAGGCTCGCTGTGCTGGAAGCAACCTTCTTTGTTACCTTGTTTTGCCCATTTTCTCATTTCTCAGGTTAGTGAGTTAGTCTGGTTCAGTCGAAAGCAGAAAGCACCAGAATGGCTACAGTAGTGTGAATAAGACAGGCTGAAAAATGCTGCAGTCTGTCTAAGTATATAGTATAAGGTTAGGCTAATGTTAGAGAGCGAAGGGGAAACACATATTAATGAGGAAACGTCATTTCCCACCCAACTTCCAAACCTTAAGATGTAACACCGACCCTGAAGACTGATGACGCTCAGTAGAGCGGAAGGGAAGCGCAGAGATGAGTTTGTCACTATAAGCAACTCCTTTTACATACACACGTGTAATCTATTGTTGATATGAAGACATATTAAATATAGTTGCTTTAACAACCCACTGGAACTTTTCCTGGAAAATGTATCCCTTGGGTTAAAAACAGTCGATCAAGGCTAGTAAAAGCATGAATTTATTTATGAAGTCTGAGGCGTCCGTAAAGAGATAACCTTAGCTCGCTAAGTAACGATCCGGTTGATGAATTGTCGACGAGAACAGGACTCATGTCAAGATAATAAAATGCGGGGCAGTATATTGTGGGGCAGAAATTGATTTCAGATTGCAAACATATAAATGCTCACACTCTAGTCAATTAACCTGAAGTTATTGGTGTAATAGGTCATTTAAGCACTCATTAAACCCTGGCTCGTTGATCAGCAGTCTTTCCATCCAGTAATTACTGCTCTCCAGCTTCTGTGACCTCTCAGAAGGAGGTCAAACTCAGCAGGAGACCTGGGCCATGTCGTGCTATACTTACCTGTGCTACATCAAGTGAGGTAAATACGTGTTCCCATCTATGTGTTAATTCTTTTTCTCTGTCTGAGTCTGTATGTTTGCCTGTACTGGCTGTAAGACCTGCTAGCTGGAGAATCAAAAAGAGTTACTAATGGCAGTTGGGCGCTGGTCGCTTCACTGAGCCCATCAATCCAATAAATGTCATCATTACTCCACAGTTATAAAACAGGTAGTCCTGGTCCTCAACTCTGACCGGCTGAGCCCCGTTTAAAAGCCACTGTAAAATTCTCCTGGTAAATTCACAGCTGCAACTGCATAAAATTCGCTTTAAATATTAAGATGCCAGTCGACTGCAATAGGGTGGTAAAGCTTCATTAATTTTTATACAGGTGCTGGATTCACTGTGGGAGAAAGGACTGAGATGGTGGATGTTACATGATGAACCATGAGAAGATGATACTGAGATGAATGGAGATTAATATATTAAATCAGAAAGTGGCAGTCAGACATGGCGCATTTTAAATAGAAACACATGAAGAAGAGGAAAAGTGTGTTTGGAGCTATTAAGTGAAACATGGTCTGAACCCAATTCTTGGGTGGGTTCAGGAACAAAAAAGAGAAAAACATTGGTAAAAAGACGAGATAAATCATCAGACCGCCTGGCTTTAATTTCTTCAAGGAGCCTTAATGAAAACCGCACAATCTCTGGCACTAAATACAACACAAACCCGACCCTTCTAGCAAATAACTGTGCAACAAAATCTGGGACAAAGTACGGAGGCAGACAGCAAGGACATGAATGCTCTCAAGTATGCTTCTTTGACACACTGAATCCATCAAAAACCACAAGATCCCTAAGACAAAAAAGCAAGAAAGCCTACAGTGATTTGGGTGCAAGCAGCTGGAAAAACACACAATGTCCTGTCACTTTCTTGTGGGAACACCTGTCACTGCTGCTGCTGCTGCCACTGCCTGCCTGATGCAAAAATAAAAACCTTTTATCTCCGTCCAAGAAGCACTTGAGTTACATATATAAAGTTTCATGCGGAGTCATCTGCCAAAAGCAGTGCCCGGCAGAGCCTCTTAAGAAAAACTTCAAAAAGCACATATTGATTTTTTTTTCAAGACGTGTCAAAAGAGACACACGATGGAATAGCACATAGCGAATGATGGTTTTCCCTTTTAAAAGGCTGTGAATGCCAAAGCAATTTTCCTGAAATCTAATATAAAAGGGTAGAGATTGACGGATGTGCAGCCCACTTGGCATGTGGGAAAAGTCATGTGGAACAGGAGGAATATAACAGCTTGCACTTTCTGCCACATGTTGCTGCTCCAATTCATTTAATCAACTTCGATGATTCTTTACCTTGTGAGACACAACATGCTGTCACATATTGACATGCTTCAAGCCAAAATATTACATAACATGCATTACATTCATATACATTCATATTTATACTTGATATATTTAGGAGAGTATCAGGAAATGCACTTAATGTTTCTTTGCAGTGCAGAACGTCTCACAATGCCTTTTATTTAACCTTATTAAATATATATATATCAGTAATGTCTTTATGTAACCCCATTAAAGTCAGAGTGCTCTTTGAGTTTATGAGTTTTTGCGGTTTTATCTTCTTGGAACGCCAACAATACACAAAACATGTTGAGTCTTAAAGTGCTGTGTCATTGGAAGGAGGTCACGCTGTGGATCAGACTGATGGTGGGTTTCTAGGTTTTGGAATTATTTCTACCAACATGATCAATAATTATCATAATTGACCATGTAGCGACAGGTAATGGCTAATTCAGTTTACCAGGTGGAGTAAGTGTATGTATATATTATGGATACATAGTGTGTAGTGTAGAGACAGGAGGCCAACTCCTGCTCATCAGCAATTTCCCAGGGAAACTGGCTTGCAGCTAGTTCAGCTGAACTCTTGGTTAAACCTTCGTCACACCTTAAAAACGTTAGAGCACAGCTGCGGACCAGAGAGCATCCCCATCCCCTGAGCACGGCCGCGAGTTTAAAATGACTCAACAAAGAATAAAGTGGTCCACAGGCCTTCAATCAAACTTGACTGTCGCTATGTTGTTTTATTAAGTGTGAGAGAGAAAGAGGAACAGGCGAATAAAACAAAACATCTCTCAGCAGACAGCCTGGAGTCGTGCATGATAAACATCCCAGAGACTTAAAGATAAGTGCCTGCTGACGATAAAGTCTTGATATACAGTTCGGCTCCTGAACTGATGACATTTCGTTTGGTATCAAATGACACTGACTGAAAAAGCAACAGTAATTTGAAAGAATGGAGCCTGCACTCTGTATACAAGTGATGCTTTCAGCTGCATGACTTTCATTTAATAATGAATAAATGGAGTAAAGAAACACTGAATGTTGATATCTATATTTTGCTGTTCTCCTCATGTATTGGTGATATTTACTCTCTGCCTTTTGTGATGGTCTGCCCCACCCTGATGTGTTTCACCTGTTCCCTAGTGCCTCCCTTGTGCATTTAAGTCTGTGTTCCCGTGGTTCTGTTTAGTCGGTTCAGTTCTGTTCATCTCAGCTTCCCAGTGTGCCTTGTCTTTCTGCTTCATTCCTGAGTTTTTGGTAAATAATGTATTCTGCTCAGCTCTTATGTTTTCAAGCTTTGGACCATCTGTTTTTGCATCATCACCTGTAAATTTTTCAAATGTGCATCACCCTGCAAAAGCCTTCGGACATGAACATAGATGAATATGTGAAAATACAAGCATTCTGCATTAGTGCTCAGTAAATTTCATGACAATCTACCTGCAACAGCATGAGATATTTCTTTGAGTTCTTCCCCTGCAGAACATTAAACCCCAAAGAGAATTCAGTGTGACCATTAATTTTCAAGATACTTAGTCATGGACCTGGGGAATATATGTGTACAGTTGATAGAGGACTAGTTTTATTAGCCCATTTTACAGAGAACTGAGATTTATAGCTTTAATAAAAAACAGAGATGGTATAGTACTATAATATTAGTACCCCCTTTCCCTAAAAAATAAATATGCTCAGTTATTGTTCGTGGGACACATGCAATCCCTCTACAACAATTCAGATAAAAATGGCAGCTTTCAGATCCAGTACTTTTGCATTAGTGTGATAAAGTTGTCTTGCACTCATCTCGTATTGCAGGACAGCAAGGTCATATGCTGAGTTAGCTTCTAAACGTTTATGGTCATGGTCTTTATGTTTGTGCATGTAATGTGTGCATACAGTATAAGGCAAGACCAAACCTTGTGCATATAGATTCTACATTAATGTGATAATTCAAGCCCTTTCCTCCCGCTGCCAGCTCCGATCACTCAGACGCTGATGATTTGCATCATCTCACTGACGTATACTATCGGGTTTCCACCACACATCGTTTTGATTTATTGCTCACTGAATGGAGATTATGTAGGCCACCAATCTGGCATGAGAAGGGTGAGAAGGTATGGAAATCTCAGGTTGCACATAAACAGATGACTTCAGCTACTTGCATCTCTAAAAATGAACATCATCATCAGGGCTGACATTACAGGAACATTTAAACTGCAGGGTATCACAAAAATCCTTTGTATATTTCTGACACCTGATGTGACTGCCCTCAGAATTTCCCTGGGGTGGGCACACAGTGGAGGAATATATGCCATAAGCTGATACTGCCAATGCACATTTTTATCTGACAGGTCACTGGCCACGCTGACTTCCAAACACTTAAAATGTTTCTGTTAGCATTTCACTATTTAGTGTTGTTCATCCACATCCTAATCCCACCGCCAGCTGGACGGGAGGTCTCCAGCATTCAACAGCATCGCTCCAGGTTAGCAACTGGTACCACCTTATGCCAAAAAAAAGTCTGGGCTATTCAGTAACAGTTCTGGCCTGTTTGGCCACTTGAGAGCGGTGAAAACAAACTGTGACCACAACTATTTAAACATCCAGCAGTCACAGAGCAACATAACCACTCGTTCGGAGTCGTGTGTCTGGCCACCTGATAGATCTAAGTCCAATTTTCACTCCCATATTAGCTCTGGGGCGCTTTTAGCTATCTTGGTCTCCTTCCCCTCCGGTGGGAATTTTCTTTTAGCTTGTAAATGTTCCAGTATGTTGACCAGCCAGTGGCTCACTTTGTCAGTCTGAGCTAAAAAAGATGCTGAAATGCTTTAGCTGCGGGGAAGTTCAGAGTCTGGCGATAATGATCACGTGATCCATAATTAATATAAGACATTGTTTACAGCATGAATCAGCACTTTCTGTGGGATAATATAGAAGCCAAACACATGTAACCGATGTAAAGTGAAGTATTTCCAGTCAGATGAAGTCTCTGCCTCTGAGATACCAGCTGAAGCCGCCGTTGTGTGTCCGTGTGTGATGAATTTTAATGCGATTCAACACTCCATACAGCTCCTGCACCAGCCAAGTACTCACTTCTTGTGAGGGAACGTGCCCTCCCAGTTGTGCAAATACTGCTACACCTGCACATACCTGAAATTCATTGCAGTGCCCTGTTACCACCTCAGGTATTGGAGAAAGTAAAAGTGCTCAGAAAATAGAAACTTGCGGGAACTTGTTGCGAGTCCAGTGAGAGTTAATTGGCTTTTCCATCCATCGATGCAAAGCTTATTAGACATGCAGTCACCACACAGGAATCGAAGGGAATAGTGTCTGTATTTAGTGTACGTACTAGGAATACTGACAGCCAGAGGCGTCTTGCATTAATGATTAATATTTCTTTTCCTGCTCTAATGTATTGAGCCTGCCAAAGAAAAATGTCTAACCTATATCTGAATGTCTCATTGTCTAACCAAAGTAATAATGTCATGAATAAGAGAAGACACAGTAGCACAGCAGTAATGTGGATGTAGACTCAGCGTGGCACTTGTATGTGAAACTTGCGTTGTCATCTACAGTGGAGGTCAGACCGACGGTACAGTGTTAATTTTTCATCAAAGCAGCAGTGAGACGATACAGTCTTGCCGCGTGAATAATTACAGGACTGCGGTGGCATTTTATTTACTTCTGCTAAATGCCAAGGTCAAACGGTTTCCAGCTCAAGCATGGAAAACAAAGGATTTTCAGTGCATTATTGCACTGTTGCATTATTGATTTAATGCAATTTCTCATTAAAGCAAACTACTTTCACTCGGCTCATTTTGTCTGGCCCCCTCACACTATGAATATTAATTAACATACTTGCAAGCCTTGTTGTGGCTGGAATTGTAATAACCTTATCAAATTTTCATATGTCTCATTTCTCAATACATTATATTAAAAATAAAAAATGGTTCAATGTATTCATTCACAATCCCCCCCATTCAGTCATAATGTTACCTCACTTACTTCCCCGGCATAGAGATACAATGCTAAGTGGTTTAAATTACAATAATCATTCCACAGGATTCACCCACTGGATGAATTCTGTCTTTGTTTATGGCTCAGCCAGATGAAATCTGAGTGTGCGTGTGTGTGTGCGTACATCGCCATGGACGAGTAAGGGCAGGCAGATGGCATGTTGACGCTAAGCCCACACGTGCCATACCCTACGCATGTTTTTCAGTGACCCTTCACCTCCATCTGACTGCCATTCCTCAGATTCCACGCGTTGCTCAGAGAGGTTTGGCCTCACTGTATGGGACACAACAGGGTCCCCTGTGTTGACAGTAATAATACACGCTCTCAAATAATGTTATCTGCAAACATCAGAATTCCTCTGAACTGCAGCATGCACCAAATAAATAAAAAATCCTGTTCATTCTACACAAATATGTTATTAAATACTAGGTTTTTTGTGATGAGTGTTGCACATTTCAAGACACAAAAACTGAACACTGTGATGACACCTGCAATTTAACAGTCATGCATTTGCACTAAGTAGCAAATAGGAAATGTTAGTGTTGCAGCATTTGGTGTCTGAAAACGTGACTGTCCATTTCCAAGCAGCCTGGGCTCTGTTGGTGTCTGTGTTATCACAGGCGACAACGAAGGGCAGATGTTCCTGCTCCCACAGAGGCCGCGGCAATTAGGCTAATGTGACAGCTAACAAATAGAGACGCCGCCGCACGTGAGAGGCTTAATTAATAGCTGATCTAAATACGGATTCACACCGTTACGTTATGTGGTTCATGGCTCGGGCCGGGGAGATGCAACGCCACTGCACAGCACTCACGCACACACACACACACACACACACACTAAGTAAGATGTATCCCTGTGTGGATGTTTGCCCTGAACTTGAACATCAGGTTCGAGGATCGGAACAATTTCAGACAGTCTCTCCTCTTTGCCCTTCTGTTCCTTCTTTCAGGATGTTAGAAACTCGAGACTAGTTATCTTGTATTCCGTTGGGTACTGTATCTTGTTAGGGTGTTGTTGTTTTTTTTTGTGCAGTTCCATGCTGCTCCGCTTTGGAGGTCACAGAGATTTAAGGACTTTGAACGCACTGCTCTGTGCCTGACCCACTTTTATTGAGTCTCCCATTCTCTGCAAAAGGTAGAACTTTTATGTGTCTGAAATTTATGTTGGCTTTGTTTCAGAAGTAGGGTAAGAATGGGAAGTTTCAAAACATAGAGGAGCAGAGTGTTTCTCGTATAGGTGAAGCTGTGGGGACATTAATGAATGTTTCTGGGTGGATAAATATAGATGGCAAAGGGAAACAAAGCGTTTCTTGTCATTTTATACAAATTATCATGAAGTACTGCTCCACAGCATTCACATCATTGCCTCGGGAGAGTTCCAGCACCAAGAACTAAAACACAACTTTTGGATGCGCTGCTTAAGAACCAGAACTATATCCAGAAATAGCAGGGAAGAAAATCTCCTCCCCCTGTGTCTGGCCAGCAGCCCACCTTCAGGTCTGGTGCTTTTAACCTTCAGAGACTCCTGCTGCTGATGTGGCTTGGGTTTGGCTGAGCTGATCCTGCTGGGAAATCAGCCAGACAGAGAAGTGTGGGTTGATGAGCAAGAATGAAGATTTCAATTGTGCTCAAGCATTTTCCCATGGAAAAAAGGGGGATATTGATTGGGTGGAATAGATGTTAGAAAGGGTTGTGGTTATGTCTGCATATTGTTTTTTCTTTTGTTTTTTTTGGGGAAGGCAAAGAACCAAGGTTCTAGTATGAGACAATTGCCATCTACAAATACCAAAGAATATCTACCAAAGAATAAGGGGCCAAATCAGAAAATAATTGCCAATTAATACAGGTTACAAGTATGTTATTTGTGAACAGCCTGCTAAGTATAGTGCTAATGATTTAGCATCTCCTGATTGGTTCCTATTTCAGTTTCATTCATTTTTCAGTTTTTAACCAAAGCCAGGTTGGCTGTTTCCTTTTGCTTCCAGTCTTTATGCGAAGCTAAGATACTAATCATCTCTTGATCTCATCTCTGTAGCTTCATTTTTAATTAATAGACATGAGAGTGTAACTGATTTTCACATATTATTCTCGGAAAGAAGCTGATGGAGCATATGCAGCAAACTGTCTAACCACTCCTTTGATATCCCTTGATGTCTGCATTACGTTGTCCTTGGCTCCCTGACACCGAATCCCAGAAAACTGATCCCTGAACAGCCCTACAACAGAAGCCATGTAAATCAATGAGAACAGACTCTGATTTATTGCAGTTGTCAGTGCAGCTACACCAAAGATGCTTTGTTAAAAACATACAATGCCTGGGATTAATTATTTACCACCACCACCACCCCCCTCACCCCAACACCCCTCTTCCACATTTCTCTGATTTTGATTTGTAACGAGAACCCAAAGTCTGTCTGGCTGCGTCTTTGTTCAGTCTGCACATGCTCAGCGAGTGACGCTGCCTCGGCTACAGTAACGTTAGAGACGGCCTTATCGTCTGCATTACTCATTGTCTCCTCTTTCTTTCAGCATAGCTTCAGATGTAGGCTATGGTGAAAACAAGCCCACAACATTTACTCTTTACTTTGCAGTCAAAAACAAGCCTGCTCAATTCAATCGGAGTCACGTCTTGTTATTTGTCATTTGGCTGCTAGATGAACTGTCTGTAAACCACAGGTGACCAGGTTTGGCAGTTTGCACTGCACAAAATACTACAACCACACGAACCGAAGCTTCAGATAGAGAGAGATGGTCCTTTTGTTTGCATAGGTAATCTTAAACTCATGCAGGCCAATCATAAAAGCAAAATAAAAAGATTTAAAATGTGCCCATTACAATATAAAATAGAAAAACTGAACTGTTCTGCTACACAAGTCTGTTTTCAGTTTTTGGAATATTCTCTGCTCCTTGCTGTTTTCAGTGAAATTATGGATAATTTTTCCTCATTAGGCTTCAAATAGTTATTTAAATGAAACCATCTGAGGAGTTTTAGAGAGGAATGCTCTTTAGGAGCTAAAACACATCCGAAAACAGGACAAAAGAACCATTTGTACAAGGGTTTTACAAGCCAGAAAGGTTAAGAGCAAGTGGTTTATGTTGTGATGACACTGTCTTTTATATGCTTTAATTTTATAGGCTTATTTAAAATCTCAGTCTTTAAAAAGGAGCTCGAGCTGACAGATTAATACAGTAGAGTAAATTGTAGATTAAAAAAGTATTAACCTCTGGAGTAGAAGTATCAAGTAGCATAAATGGTACTTGAGTAAATTTAGTTGCTTTTCACACGGTCAATTTCTGAAAATTCTTTAGGGTTTCTCAACATTAGTTTGGAGTTAGTCTTTTGGTCTGTTCACAGCCTTACCAGGGCTTTGGTCTCCTCCTCGTCTTTGTAGTAGTAGAGCTGGTCCCCTCGCAGTACAAACCAGCGACTGTGCCAAGTCTTGACAAAACCCCCTTGCTTCCTGAGCCACCCACACCTGACGACATTCGGCCGTCCCTGCCTCTGAACGTCCGTGCCGGGCTGACCTCCGCTGCGCTGGGGACTGCTGTGGGACGCACACGGGTCGTCCATTACAGCAACTCAGATCTGCAAACAGGAGACACAGTTTGAATCTAGTTACGGAATCTGAACATGAGGTAAACAAATAGATTCTGCAACATATTTCAGATGATGCAGAATTAACGTCCTCCTACCACAGTTGGTATGGGCGTTTAGAGTGGAAATCATAAAAAAAAAGATTAGTGGATATAAATCATGATAATCTGACAGATTTCAACCAACAGACAAATGTACTTTTATTTATTATAGACACCACTGTCCAGCACATGTAAAAAGAAGTGGCAACAACAAATCGCGATTGATTTTACAGTAGTTTTTGGATTATCCCGATGGACTGGAACATTATTCCTGAAAAGTCAAATTGCTGTGGAGTGGTACATTTTTGTTTTCTTGCTGTGCTTTAGAGGAATCAACCCTTTAAGGGAAAATTCTGGCATGTTTGCTGTGGTTTGCCTTCTTTCATGGAGGGTTATGGAATTTGAGGCAGACAGAATTGAGTGTTGCAAGCCGACAATGGGGAAGAGACGAAGGGGAGATGTGGGAGGAGGAATTCATATGCCAGATAACACCACAGAACAAACCTCAAATCTTTTTTCTCTTTTTTTCCCTTGTGTCACCCTCCTACATAGGTTGTCCTGCCCCACCCATCCCTCCCCACTTCACCAAAATCTTACTATATATGTATATACTCATAAAAAGTCAACTGTCCTGGGCTGCACCTAAAAGCTTTACAAGCATACTGCACGAACATGAGCACGCTCACAACAACCCACACATCAAATAAACCACCATACACATGCAGCATTGTTTCCCCGAGCGCAATAGATTGTTTAAACCTCTGCATCATTCAGTGGCATATGCTAGCACTCGGAGACTGCTGCTGTCAGCTTTCAGCGTTGCCATGTTATCAGTGGCTCTGGTGGAGCTTGGCTTGGTGGACATCCAAACAGCCCACAGGTTCCAGATGAGGACCAGATGTGTCCCAGCAGCAGCTCCGGGCAGAGGTGCAGCAAGTGCAGCCAATCTGCTCTGGTAATCTCAGAACTTTGTCAGGTTTCACGCACACAGTCCGAGTGAGCGTGTCCTGTATGCGTGTGCATGCAGGAACATGCTCACCCCTCTGCATACCTCTCAGAAAACCCTTTTTTTTCTTCACTCGTTTTGCATTGGTTTGCCATAACCTACTTATTATCCGTTATCCATCTCGACTTCATCTTTGCTCCACTTTCAAATTTAAACAAAAGTGTGCGCTGCTTAAACACCAGGGGAACGCTGTCATCTACGGGCTCAGTTCATTCAAAGAAAAGATCCTCTTTGCGTGGGATCATTCAACAGTAATATCGAAGCCAATAATTTCTTTCATCCCGCTGCTTCCTTGATTCCGCCTGAACAGTCTATAAGTACATGTATGGACACACACAGCATAAATCACAGTCAAGGGTTGGTACACACATCTGTTGATGGGGGTCACCTGCTGTGTTGCCAGTCTGGTGCCACAGCCCCTTTGCAATTTCATGCCTCCTGCACAGGGGCGCAGTTAACTGCAGTGCAGAGACTGGCCCATGTGGCTACGAACTGAAATGGCAAATAACTCAGGGGTTTGTTAATGTGAATAACATGGAGCTGGCTCTAGAGTAGAGGCACTGTTTAATATGTACATTACACAGTGGTCTTCTCCAGAGGTAATAAATTGCTATGCAGGTTCAGAGGACATAATCATGACTAAATCAATAAATTAGCAGACAAAGGGAATAAGAAAATTTGATAAGTTAGTGGTTCTTTGGCCCATTCAGTAACAGCATGATGAATTGTGACCTTTACAAAGTTATTTGTCTTCGCCTTTATGTTTCTGCTTAAGCCAAGTTTGCAGCTTCTCTCAGAGGAATGTAGCAGAATCAAGGGAAATGATGTGTTAACAACAACGGCAATAAAGTGAAGAATGCCAAGTTTTCTGAATGAAAAGATACGCTAAGCAGCTCCCTTCAACCTGAGGAATAAAAGGTGATTGTATATATTATTCTTTATGTATTCATTCTTATTATTATATTCTCAATTTCTACATTTTCTAAATTATTGATCTATTTACATGATATTGATTGGTTTTTGGCCTGTCTGAAGACCATTTCCCACTATGGAATATGGATTCCAATTTGTTGGTTTGTTTGTTGGTCAGTTTTGTTTTCTCAGTTCAGTTGCCAAAAACATTTTCACTGAAACACAGGATTAGCATTTATGGATTCTGAGCTACAGTTGCATGAAAAGCTGCTGACTCAGGAAAAAAAAGATTTACTTGATCTGATGATTTCCTCACTGACTCTCTCCTCTGACTTTTACAGTTTTGTAGCCCACATATAAGTCATAACAATAGCATGGGGTGCTATGAGGAGCTAATACGCTTGCAAAGCAATTGCATTTTTCTAGTTGATTGAATTTTGTGAAACAGCAGCCAAACAAGTGCCACAGGCAAGATACCTGACCTGTTTTAAAAACAAATTTTTCATATGTTGCCATTCTTTTTGCAGACACTTTTCTTTTGAACCTATCTGAAGGTTCCAGACATGGCTGTAACCTTGCAAAGACTCTGCAAGAACACCTCACCGCCTGACTGTTTTGTTCATTCAGCACACTGAAAACCGCCTCCCATGAGGTGCATCCCAGCAAAACACCTGGATGAGCAGGTGCACGTGTCTGCATCTCTGTCCCCTGAGCCTCGGTTTCCAAAAATAAGCAGAGGGACTAGATACTGAATGTGATAGTGATGATTCTTCCATGACAACAAGATTAGAAAAGCAACGTAAAAAGCAAAGAAGTAGGATATCTGCCTCACTCGAGGCAGCCTGAAAGTAGTAAAATAAATGTCAAACATTTCAAATTAAGCAACACACATTAAGTTTTGTCATGACACCCGGTCTGATCTCTGGAACAAAAAAACGTAGCAGTACGACGGAGGATTTTGTTTCAAAAGTTGCAATTAACACTCCATATTACCATCTGCTCATGTCTAGTAACACTTTAATCTGTTCCAACTGCCGAGTAACGTTCAATAGAAAATCCCCGAATTTTCTCACAGCGAGCCTGAGAACTTTGACCACACTGAGACGTCTGTGGGAAGAGACACCCTGACCTTCACTGTAAACAACAGCAGCTCAGTATGCAGCACAGACAGCCACACACACGTACCACAAACACATAGTGCACACTCACTTGAGGGGACAACACAAAGATAGTCACGAAGCAGCCCCCTAAGGTTTTGTGGCATGCACTATAATTTTTTTTTAGCAGGATGCGACACATCTGTGGCTGCATGGCCTTCGAAAAAAAATGAGTAAATTCAAACCCCACAAGTAAAAAAGAAAGACAGGAGGAACTTCTAAATGAGGGGTACAGATCTTTCAAACTGTAATTAGCATTTGTCTCTATTTGGGCTCAGATGTGTTTGTGTTCTTTGTTGGTCTGTGTCCATCAGTAAAGTGGATATAGAGCCAGGCTTCCTCAGGTTTTTTTTTTTTTTTTTGGGGGGGCTTTTTTGTTGGTTTAAACATTTACATCTGTCAGTGAAATGATAAAATGTGTCTGGATGTGTCTTTAGCGATGAAAGCTGTTCTCAGAGCAGCCAAGGAGGCACTGAACTGTATGATACATTATTTTCTGTACAGAACCCCTTCATGTAAACTGATACTTGTGATGGTGAATTTGTGCGTGATTTAGAAAATGCCCCCCACACATTTGTGGCGTTACTTGAGATGTTTTTTCACACTTTAGCATAATTCACCTATTTGCTGACTTAAACAAAATAATAGCAACTTTTTAACATTACGCCAAGTTTATTTCTGCATGAGTAACTAATGTAATGTGCACCGACACTGACAGGAAATCAGGATATGTATAGAGGTCTAAGCAAGACGGGGAGCTTGGTGAGACTATAAAATCTCTGATATGTGATACTGCAGACCTTCTTGTTCATACAGGATCCGTCTCACAGCATCAGGGGGTTACTGTGCACACACAGACTGTTTGCTCCCCATATGGGAAAGTGCTGAAACTAACAGCCTGAACTGAACTGAGCCAGGTTGGATGAAAAGGAGATTGAGGCCTGATTCATAGTCTGACTCTTCCTTTGGGAAAATAAAGCTGTGCTGAGGGGGGTAAAAATACAACAGTTACCTAAATCATACATGTGGGCTGCAAATAAAATTCCCATCTTATTGAGAATATACAGGCTGTTGCCTAAGCTGCAAAAAAAAAAAAAAAAAAAATTGTGACGTCGCCAGGGACTGTGGCAGAAAAGCTTCTCAGACCACAGGAAGTGGCCGGTCAAAACAGCAGCATGAGAGAACACTATACTCCAAAACATGCTGATGAAATCTCATAGCAGCGACTTTCATATTAAAGGTCAGTAATGATCTGAGTAATGCAAACAATCTCTCGCTTGAAGCCTTAATGATTCACTGATTAATAGCAGACATGAATTCTTTATTTGTGTCCTTTAACACGTGGCAGACAGTGCCTTTACCATCTGTCTGTCCTCAGTCCTCCAGTTTTACATTTTCAGCAGCTGCTGTACTCCACATTGGCCCCAGTGCTCGCTAGTAATCCCTGCGCCAACTTTCCTTGGACGATGCAAAGGTCAATGGTGCGTGAAACAGGAAAGTCGCTGTGGTGGGTCGAAACAGAGCAACCATTTAGTCTTATCAAGTCTGATTAAATCTCTTTTGACAGCTGGAATTGCATCTCTCCAATGCGCCAATCGTTTAAGTCCTTGTTCACTCCATGTAAATCCTCTATGATTCTCATTTGTTTGTGTTTGCTCAAACTACCCCCAGTGTCCTGTTAACAGCAAAATCAACACAAAACATGCAACAGAAGGAACATGAACTTCACATTACCAGTCAGTGCTGTCAGCCTGCCTTTAAATATCCCCAAGCAGCCTTGCCCCCCCTCAAAGTCTGCACAGTGGGGCCTCCATGACCCACATGTGCTGAAGACAAATATAACCCTCCGCTACTGAAGCTGCTACCTCGAGTGCAGTCTGAACCTGCTGAGAAGTCACAGAGGTGAGAGGAGGGCACATCTCTGGCTGTGCTGCTGCTTTGCTAATCGCTGGGGAGGATGTGAAAGAGGAAAGGCTTCGGAGCGGTTGCAGATGGAAGTACTCACACACATGTACACACACACACACACACACACACACACACACACACACACACACACGGGAAAGGGGAAATCCAGCAAACACAGAAGTGAGGTCAATCAGTGAGGTTGAGTCTCTAAGAGGCTATCTTTCCTTGTGAGGTAGGACCACGCATAGTGCTGTCACAACCCACACACCCGCCGTGACTCACGGAGGGATGGAGGCGGGTGGAGAGGTGAGGGAGGACGGTGCAATGTATCACAAACACAAAGGGTCAGTGCTTGGAGATAAATGTTGCTAAAATGCCTAATAAACTCACAGGCTTTCCCCTATGAATCAATGTGATGAGTCAGTGTCTATTTTGTCTCCGATTTAGACGCCATATGTGGTCCCCTTCATCTCCTACAAAGCTGCCCCCCCACCCCACCCCGCCCAAACTTGCATCACCACCCCTCCCTCCATACCATGTGTCACGGTATGTCTGGGAACTGTGGAGAGATGAGGGTGAAGACTCCATACTGACCCCTGACTCACTCTACATGTGTTTGACAGACTCTTACAACTGAATGAATGATACTGTTGATGCGGCTTTCTTTTGTCAGGCACATGTGTGAACACAGAGGGATATTCTCCTCACAAAATACGGTTGCAAAGTGAGAGCGCCAAATGAAAAGCACACCCGTGATCGTCGTCATTTTCCCCCATACATACTGCGTGGTAGCGGTTTGGCGAAAAGCTAAGCTGACGCTGCATTTTAACTTTCACAAATGTCACCTCGGTATAGATTCCGTAAGTAAACCAGCCTGCGTCAAGTCCATTTAACAGAGATTAAAGGACTAGTGTGACATTTTTACACTTACACTTTTGGCAGAAAGGTTACCTTAGCATACAGAGCAGAAAAGGAGGAACACAGCTAACCTAGCGTTGTCCAGCAGTAGCAAAATCTGCTTGTGAACACTACTAAAGCTTCTACTATTTGGTTTCATCCAAAAACTGAAGTGTCAAAATGTCAAATGGACATTTTGAGAAGGTTATGAGCTGGACTGTTGTTATCCTTTGACCTGGCAACAAAATAAAAATGGCAATTAGTATTTTTATGCTCTAGTGTTTGTACTGTTTATACAACTGAGACATGTCATGTTAATTAATGAACTGCAGAAGTTCTTGTTGGGCAGATTTTGTTACCTTCCAACAGTCTAGCCAGTCTAGCTGTGTCCCTCTGTTTCCACACTTTGCTGGCTGCAGCCCTATGCAAGACTTGAGAGTGGTTATTAATCTCCTTTACCTGCCAGAAAGTGGAATAAATGTGTTTCCCACAATGCAGAACTACTCCTTTACCTACAGACCTTCTAATTTGATCTGAACTGTAGTTTTGCTGCAGTTGCAGTTGTCCTCGTCTCCATCCCTTCCTCCCTCCCAATAAACAGATATCACAGTTAGAGCTGGGAGCAGTCGAGTGCAGCAGCTGACACGGGGAACCTGATCCCTGGGCTTTCCAGCAGCATAGCTCGTGCACTGCAGACATTCCTGGCACACGGGTGTTCATCGTATCTCCCCTCCTTCTACCTCGGCTCATGCCCCTTTTCCCTTCGTAACCTCTTTTTCCATGACCACATCAGGTGGCGGAAGAAAAATTGCAGACTCTCAACATTTTCCCTATTGTCTTTTCCATCGCCTTCTTTCATTCTTATTGTTTGAAAATCATTCTTCTTTTAACATGGTTGGGTTTTTATTTGCAGTCATCCTTGCACATGAAGCACAACTAGTACATTAATCCAAACGTAATAGAGTTTTATTCTCTGTTTGTTCAGCCAACAGCCAAATGGGGAGGGGGGCTGTGTTTTAGATGGCAGATGCCAACTTCTCACCATCTGTATGTCCTGCACCAGAATTAACAAGTCCCTGCAAAATGCTGGACTAACAGACACTGTGAATTTTAATTATGTGACTAAAACGTACCTGAAAGGTACAGAAAACTGATGCGCCCCAGCTGTGCAGTATCCGTTGCCATAGTTACCCTCAGTAAATCTGTTTCGGTTATGTTGTTACAGACTAAATATGTTGCTTTAGATAAAGATTTCAGCTTATAGGCTTTTTCACAATTTCTTCAACCCCCCAGATGTCATACAGTTGTCTTTGTCAGTTGTGTGCTTATTTCTTCCTGGTGTATCTCTGCACCAATCTCACTGGTGACAGCTGGTTGAGTTCTGTCACAAGTTTAACACAGTGGAAATAGATCACTTTAATGAACCATTAACCTAGTGATCAAATCCACTGAGCAATGCTGGAAGTTTGTTTGAAGTCTGAAGTTCAGTCACCATAAGCACGGATGCATCTGATCACTGTTCTGTAAGCTGAAGGCACCTGCTGACCTCCTCAGCTTGTGGTGCATGGTCAAAAATAAATGAAACGCATGCAAAATATTAAACAGATCTGGGAACCCCAATGCACCACCAAACGTTAAAGATATTGCAATGTATTGCTATGATTGAGAATAAGGTGTTACTACTGCAGTTCAGCTCCAGGGACACCTGCTTTAAATGTAAATGACATAACTGTAAGTGTGACTATATCCGAGATTGGACTCCTCAGTCAGACCATTTGCCAGCAGCATCTTCACATTCCTATCAAATGGCAAAGTGTATAGGTATTTGTGAATGTGGCTCAAGAGCAAGTTGGGGGCACTGCCACAAAATCCCCAACATTAAGGTAAAACAACACCCCAGAGGCAAAAACCGCACAATGAAACTGTGCAGCATCAAACAGCAGACTCACCTTACAAATAGACAGCCCTGTTGAATCCCTCAGCTGTGACGTGTGGTGATGCACAGCTAGTTTATCCACTCCGGTGACAGGCAATCAATCAGCGGCGACAGAAATCCTGGGCTGAGACGAGCTGAAGTTGTACTCCAGCTCTGCTGCTGCTGCTGCTCCTCCTCTCCTGGACTGACTCAGTGTGCGCAGAGTGGATTGAGTGAGCTGAAGCTCAGACAAGCTGTTAAAAACTTTTCCCCTGACTGCTCACACCATCTGCATGCTGGGAAAGTCTCCGCTGTGGACAGGATGACTGTCGCGGTCTGCACAGTCACACATGGGGCACCATTACAGTGGGGAGTCCGCCCAGACACATGCACACCCACATGCACTCACACACACACACACACACACACACACGCTCTCTCTCCAACACTGCAGCCTATGCAGCCCTAACTCCTCCAGTCATTCTAGTCAGTGAGAAGCTCACACTCAGTCTGAGCGGAGGTTGTGTATGTGTTAACACACTGTGGTAACAGAGAGGAGGAGGAGGAGGAGGACAGAGGGTGGGGGAAGTGTGTGTGCGAGAGAGAGAGAGCATGTTTGAGGAAGTCTTAAGATGAGATCTAACTGAGCTGCGCTCGGCAGATCTGACTTTTGTCAGATTTGAAGTTACACACTTAACACTTGTCTCAGAATGTTAAGAGCCAAAACTTTGCCATGTTTCATAATGTGGAATATGAATCCTGAATTTTCCATAAGTCATCTGTGAAGAGTCCAGCACAGAGAGACTGCCGCAGTTTTAAGGCGTCTTCAAGATGACATATACAAATGACTGCGTGCATGCAGCTTGACAAACATTTATTCAGTGACTCCATCCTCACTTTGGTGGCAAGTCCAGCTGTATACACACCAGTGGAGAGTGCATCTTGTTTACTTGGGATTGGTCTAGAGTTTCGCTGCATATTCCATAGTCTCGCAGCGGTTCCTTCTGAACAACATGCCTGAGGAAGAGCATTTTTCATCTTTGTTTTCGCTTTACATAGAAATGATAATGGTACGTTGAAATTGAGATTGCAATCATTACACTCCTTATCTACTTCTCCCAGCCTGCTTAATCATCAGACACACACTATTGATTTTAGAGAACAACCTAAATAAATTGAAAAGATGTTACTCGCTTAGAAATTCCAACACATGGTTGTCATGCAATCATGCAAAAATGAAATATGGGCAGTTATATGTAATTATATACAATAAAACCTTCACTGGAGAACCGTTCCATAATATGTTTGGGCTTCCCACAGAAGTGTATACAAAGTGAAAAGGTTGGACAACTTCATTGCAAAGAATGGAGAACAGAGGACATTTTTTAAAGTTTAAAGCAAATGTAAGTAGATATAGCTAACATATTTCAAGCATAGCTCAAAAAAAATTTGGAGGTGAAAAAATGATGGAGAAATTTTACACCCCAAGAATAAGCCCATTACCCAACTTATACTATACTGAAAATGGCCAAGCTACCAGCTACAATTTATATTATTGACCCAAGACAGATGCAAAACCTCTGCTTTAATGTATCCCAGGCCTGTGTTAGGAAAATCCCCTAGTCCTGAAAAATCAGGTCATTATTAATAAGCAGCCAAATTCCAATCTATGTGCGAACCAGCTGATACGTCAACAAGAATTACTTTTTCAAAATTGGATCATCAGGATGATAATTGGGTTTTTTTATGAAGTCAGCATGTGTTGGAATGAGGGTGAATCTGACTGGTGTGGTGGGTGCTGTGGTGCGAGGAGCTGGCTGAGTGAGGTGACAGATGACTGTCACAGTATTGAATGCGGAGGAGGTGGTGTCAACAAACATGAGCCTGCCTGGGTTATTAAGGTTAACAGAGGGTCAAGTGTGGGGCCGGGCTAAGCGCATTATATATTGATCTGTTTGATCTATAGTCGAAGCGGTCAGGCTGAATTGTGATCAGAGTTGATGACGCCCGGGTCACTGTCACTTTTGGACCTTCTCTCAGCATCTGTCAAATGATCAATTGAAGAGTCAGCAGCCGTGCATTAATCTGTCCAAACCTACAGCCACTTTTCTGAATGCGTAGATCAGATTTTGGCCAGAAAAGGCTGTCTCTTTATTTAATGTGTATTTGTTTAAACATTCTGAGACCTGTCAGGTTAAACTTGGAACCCTTGGGTGGATCCTGACCCCAGGTTAATGAGTTAACTCTCAGCTTGTGTGTGTGCGTGTCCCCTGCAGCCAGCACTGTCAGACTTACACCCTAAATGCAACTTATTAGGTAGCACCAGTTATTAGCAATGTGGCTGTTCATCTGTTGCTACAGCACAGCCAAAACGTGAAGTCACACACACTGACCTTTACACATCTCCTGTGAACATTGGGTGTTCCTGACAGGCCGTTTTCTTTATTACTTTTTGTCACCCTATATGAAATGTCAACTTTGGGAGTGTAGTACAGTTAATTTTTTTCAATAAAATATAGCAACACACAGACCATGAAAGCCTTGTCCGATCAAATGAAGATTAAAAGAGGTGTGGAGAACAAACAACAGGTTCTGAGCCATCTGTCCTCAGCCATCCTTCAGCATGTTTTATTATATTCGCAGGACGTGGAATGCTGAACATGAAACACTGTGACCTTGTGACGTAAGAAATAGCCATCTGTAAACAAACTGGAGCTGCATCTACTCCCCTGAGATGCTTGGGGGGCTAACTCCAGGAGATAACTGGTGAGATTAGAATGGATGGATCTTCACTGAGGAAGCCTCTGGGAATTAAAATATTCTCAATGGGTCTGTCGTTCTCATGGCCTTCAAGTCAGAGGTTTTGGATAGCTGGAAACTTGTGGACAGATAATGAAAATCTTTGGAGGTCCACATAGACAGATAGGAAAGCAGAACTAACAGAGGATGAATATTGGGCTTAAGGTCATAATGTGGACACAATGAATGCTACTGTTGCTTTGTGGTACCTGCTGGGTGTTTCAATAGGCAGCCGTTTGCAAACAAATTGGATCGATCAACTTAATTAGATGGTTAATATGTCATTTTTTACAGCTTGATTCTGCCGTCCTCAAGTGGCCAAGATTAGTTATTGCAGGTTGAATAACCAAAAGGGGTTTTGGGATAGTTTTCTGCCGTTTTCAACACAATGGCAGAATTGAGAAGTCAATACAATTTTAAAGGTGGAGGTATATTTTTAATTTAAAAATCACACCATGAACCACCTTTGTAGCACTCTATCTCTCTTCTCTTTCATTTCCTGTCATGCTTTCAACCACCGACTCTCCAATGAAAGCCTAAAATGCAGAAAAGGAGATTGAGTACACTACGCTGTTGTCTGTCAAGGTCAGGGTGACCCTCGTCTTTGTTTGATATAAATGCATGTCTCACTGTGTCTCCTGACCTGAACTCAGACAAAAAAAAATACAGTAAGAAGGTTACATTTGCTTATTTCATCTTGCTGACAGCTGTTTTGAAAGGGGTACTCAACCTGCAGACCCAGGCAAAGACATGTCCTTCAGTAGGTCTGTGAGCACACGCACACATGCACACACACACACACACACACACACACACACACACACACACACACACACAATCACACATCGTTCTTTCATTTATTTATCTGGCTCTGGGGCATTTTCCTTCCTCCTGTCTCCATCAAACTGAAAGATCAAGCTGACCTTGACTTCCATAAAATGCAAGCATGAATTACCTTATTATTATGAAAATATATATATTGGGATAGTAAAGATTACTTGTTTTCAACCCTTATTCATTTTATTTGTTTCTTATGTGCAATCAGTACTGCAGTAGTCTTATATTCCATCAGATAAAGTTGATCTTTTTTCACAGATGATCGTTTTCCTTAATGCAACATTGCTCTCTGGTGGTGACTTCAAAAACTTTAAAAAATGGGAAGCATGTTAAGAGCTATTTCCCTTTATCTTTAAAGTTGTGTTGCTCATTAGTCATCATATTATTATATCACTTGCAGAAATTATTTCTATTTTTTATGTGCTGCACTGTGACAATATAGCCCATCATTAATGTTGTATGAATGTGGAAAAATTCTTATCAGATTCCTTGTAAATAGACAGATGTAAACCCAAATCAAAACAATCAAGGTAAGATACTGAAGACATCATCAGAGCTTCAGGACAAACTGACGGGGCAAAAAATTCCAAAAAAATGCAAACCTATATGTTACAATACCATTGAGGAGCCACCAGAGGTCCATGTGTCATACCACATGAGGCACTCAGAAATGATTGTGCATGCATTTCACAAACCTGGACCTAACATGTGTTACATACAAGTGTTTTTTTTCACAACTCCAATAAAATATGTTTTATCATTAAATGATGTAAACTCACTGAAAACTTCATAAGGATCACCTGTAAACTGACAGTTATCCAGTCAGTAGTATTAGCAGCAAAATGGTTAAAATTATGCAGTTGCAGGTCAGGATCTCAGTGAATTCAACCATGGTGCAATTTAATAGTAATGGTCAGAATTTGGTCAGCACAAATCCATTGTCTTAACCATCCAAATTGGTGGTGTGGATGGTGTAACTGGGAATCTTTTCTTGCCACTTTAAAAAATATAAATCATCATTTAAACCACAGCCTGACCATCTGCATCCCTATGAGGTAGCTAGTGCTCAGTGAAGCAGAAAAAGGACAAAACCACAATAAGTGTGGAGGATTTTTAAAATCTAAACATCAGGAAAACACACAATTCTGTTAAGAAACTGACAGTTGTGCATTTGTTGAAAAAACTCTCCATTATCTTGTGGGGTCAGCCATTATTGATAATAAACCTGTTGGAAATTGTCCCTTCTGATGTCACATTGTCAACAAAAAGACAGTCCCTCCAGGGTCAGTTGTCTGTCAGGTCGCTGAGGTCAAGGTTCCAACTGCTTGTTTGGCTTCTGCCGGGTTACGGCAAATGTTTCTGACAACCTTTTAAAAAAAAAAAAAAAAAAGGAAAAAGTAGGGGGGGACCCTGGGATGAAGGAGCCACAGAATTCATTAATCAGACTGGGTTCCATTAGTTGAATGAAGTGATGTGACAACATGTGTGCCAGAGTGCTTCTTGTTACTTTCCATAAGCCGCAGTTGTGATTCGCTATCAATGCAATCAATCGAATCGCCTAATTTCCTTGTTTGCAGTGTTTATGTGTTGTCTCCAATGAGCCTTGTCATTCTACAGCTACAATAAACAACCTGTTGAGGCCGGGCCAAACTGTAAATACCAGAACATCTATTTGCAGTAAATCAGTGTTATTTACTACTCCGTTCACGCACCTTTGTTTCTGCAGAGGCGGCAGTGACGTGTTCAGGGAGTCAGATAAAGGGTATTTCTCACCAACGCTTTCCTGTTATTTTCCAGGGTCCTTTGTTTGGTTGCGAGGCCTCGGCCTGTCGGTTCTCAGGGGAATGAGAGGAACATTCGTGTTTGAGTGCTAAGAACACTCTTGTCCTCGTACACAGGCTGCTCTCATACCTGCATCATTTTGTGTGTGCACGTGTGCGTGTCACCTTGTCCTTGGATTGAGAATATACATCCCTGCAGTGAATTCTGGTCTTTCAGGGAACTTTACCCTTCAATTTTTGGACATTTGTGCAATCATACAAAACTGTGAAGACCAGGAAATAATTTGGCTTCATGTCAACATGCAATAATGCTCAGGTTTTAATAAAGCACAAGAAGAGAAAAATGACCTATATTTATTCCAAGTTTGATCCTGCAGAACAAGAGATTTGTTTTCCTTCTTTAACATTTATATTTTAAATTCTTCAGTCAAGACAAATACATTAATATATATCCTATATCAAATCTTTCCTCAGGGACATTGTGTTTGTGGACAGATGTTTAGGTGTTGAGCTTTCATTTAAATAATAAAAGAATAATTTGGACAGGAAGCATCCTCTTCAAGAGGATAAGGCCTTTGCTGTTGTGTGTCACTTATAAATTCCTAGCTTTGGAGTGTCACTTGAAAAAAAAAAAAACCTTGCTTTTAAATTCCTGTCCTGGACAGACACAACAACAACAGGAAGAAGGGCCATTTTCACAGGTGTCAGGAAGCACAGGAAATAAACAAGCTGGATACTGGAAAACATTTTTGTACCACTAAGAGTCAGAGGTGAGGCTAATAAGTGATATTTTTAACTGGGACAGGATTAATTTTGAATTTCTGTCCAAGATGTGTGTCATAATTTTCATCTCTAATAGATGTTTTGTAGTTTAATGCTGCCTGCTGACCAATTATAGAAGAAGAGAGAGGAAAAACCATCTTCCTGTAATCAAGGGTCACATATCATGTTCGATCACAAATGAGTTGAGGTTTCGTTCCGGCCTTTGAATTCAAAATCAGTAATCAGATAATCACTATTTTAACAAATTATTATAGTCATCTTTTTAACAATATCTATGTGATTACATTTAATATCCAAATGTAGAGAAATGTTAAGTCCAATATTTCTTAAATCATAAACTAAGACAGGGTATTATAGAAAGATTTCTGATGATCACAACTCATTGTTTAATGCATCACACTCATGAATATAGCATGATACAATATGATGTTAAAGTTTAAATGAAATCTACTTGTTCTGTATTTCAAATACAAAGGTTTTGAGGACTTTTCTGGGAAGAAGAGAAATATTTCTGGGGAACTTATTTTAATCTAAGGTGAAGCAGCAGTGATTATTGCCATGCCGCTCACTCGCGTGTTTGCTCTCAGGAAAACGATTCAGTGCAGTACCGCTTTATAAGCTGTGGGACTGAGAGAAGAGCTGAGAGGCTGTCAAGAATGTTTTCCTCCATGAAGGGAATTCTATTACACGCATTTCTCGAGAAAGACCTTGAGCGTTGTCTCAATATTTAAATAATTTCTATTCACAGGTTTTCCTCCCCAAAATGACTAATGTAAGCCCATATTCTTGGCTCCTTATCTTCATTTATTTCAGTACAATGTTATAATCAAAGCTAAGTTGACAAACTTCACCATATATTTGCCAAAAGAAATTTCCTCAAATTCTATTTTATCAGTGGTAGCTTCTTTTGTAAAGCATGTAAAGACTGTCTTTAGTTCTTATTCTATTAGTGCTGAAAGTATTTTTCCATGACCAAGATGTTTTCTGCATGGGAACTAAGTATATTTTGCCATTTGTCATTAGCTGAGAAAGTACTGCGTTCCACATCTTGAGAGTCAAGGATGTCTGACAAGGATTCCTGACCAACTCTCAGCCCTAAGATGTAGTGTTTGATATCATCATGGGAAACACAAATTCCTTTTGCCCCATAGACATGCTTCGATCCAGACTTCTTAACATTTTTTCAAAACTTTTTCCACCTCCCATAAATAAATGTATCCCTAAGAATAGAAGTTTCTTTGCTTTTTCCCTCTGTAGCATCCCAATTGAGAATTTCAGCATCCATGTAAAACACTGTCTGTGTCCAATTCATTTTAATAAGAGCCAGGTGTCTCTGCAACATGTAGATGTGTAAAAGTATTCTGGAACGCTGCATAAAATCTACATGTATGTCTTAACCTCGCATGTCAGAGATCTACCTCAGTATTCAGGACTCTCACTCAAAGTCACTCCCAAGTCAAGTCAATCCCAAGATGTTTATATGAAAACTTTTATTCCATTGTGGTCTAAAGGTGCCCCAACCTCCACTCTCTAAATTCATTTAAATTGTATGAATTCATTCATTCAGTACTGATTATGTAAACTAATATTACATAAATTTCCACCTGCCACTGTAAAAGGGATTTGATGCTTCTCTGCAAAGAGAGAATCTGCCTGACAAAGATCAGTTATAGGACTACTGTAGACCTTCAGGGAGCTAAAATAAAGATAGGCATATGAAAGCAAGGAAAGTATTCTGAGCATTTGGAAATAAAAAGATTCTAATAAAATGAAAAGTTCCTCTGTGGCTTGGCATTGTCTGGTCAAATACACATATCTGCTCTTCACCCAATACAATCCCTGAGCGCAGAGAGTGATGAGTGGCGGTCTTGGCATCGTGCTACTGTTTACAGCAACAGGACAATAAACTGAAGTGTACAGCCATGACAACAATAGAATCTCTTCAGACTTTTATCACCCCCCCCAAACTGAGGTTTATATTGAAAATTTGTGTTCAACTGCAGTAACTGCATCATGGTTTTTAGGTGATGCAGTAACTGTATGAAATGAAGTAACAAAGTTAATAGATAGACTAGGCCATGAAAATCAAATGACAAGAGTTAGTGATAGCTTTGGTTTAATTGTAAGAGCATTCTTTACATTGGCTGGTGTCATGTACATGATATTTCCCATGTCTGCTTTTCATATATACAGTACAAATAAAATATAGGTATGGAGAACACAATATTGCTGTATCCAGTGTGAAAATAAATGTGTGGCCCTGTCTTGCGACGTTAACTCTCATAATTTCAACAACAAGGCACACTAGTCGAGAGAATCAGGTCTACACTGAAGCTCGTGGGAACTGGATCATTTTACTCTACAAACAGACAAATAAAGAACAATAAAGTAGAGATAGACACATTGAAGATAATAACACAGCCTGCATATTTCATTAGGAAAGATGACAGTGTCAAACAAGGACCAAACAGACCAAATTAAACCTCCATGTGCTGTAAAAAAGTCTGCTTATCATTTAACATAATAAAATATATCTTTCAGATCATTTATAAGTTAATGCTACATTCACACTGAATGGATTCAGTCTTGTCAGCACTTGTCAGCGAGGGTTGAGTCGCTTTGGGGCCGTGGATCTGTCTGTTTGCTGATCTGTGCTCTGGACAGTGCTGACCTCTCCTGAGCCGACCTCTCCCCCTGAAAAAAAACAACGGGAAGAATTCATTAATGATGCGCAATCTCACAAACCACTAAAGCAGTATGAGCAATCTTTATTTTAAGAAGCCCCAGTCATTTGTACCTGCTTGCGGCTCTGTCTTGAGTTTGCTGGCGATTTTGGCAAAGAATTTGAGGGTGAGACACGCTCCTGTCTCCCTGTCACAAATGCCTCCTTTGCAGTTGCATGTCTTGCGGCACTCAACCCCATAGGTTCCATACAGACAGTCTGCAAATGGAAAAAAAACATTACTTGATATATTGGAACAAAGAATAAGCAGGGAAATTATATCAGTGTACCTGAATGGCTCTGATACTGGACTCAGTTCTCAGTTAGTTAGTGTTACAGACATATTCACAGTCATCGGGAGAATCAGTAACTGATCAGTGATCAGCAGCAACATTGATCTTTCAGTACTTTAACTTAAATTTACAGATTATAGAAAGATAATGATCAAATCTTCAAGTTAAATGACCAAATCATATGTGAGGCAAGGAAGCACGGGTCTGCACCTGTGCGTCTGTAACAGTGGTTACATGGCAGCCTTGCTATATATTGTGATAATTGTGATAACACACAGCCTGAATGACTACAATAACATAACGGTATACTGGTGCAGCAGAGCATCACTCTATTCAAAATGCAGCATGCAGAAACAGCAGCAAGCTTTTTTCTTTAACAACGGGCCACTTCGTGTGAATGTGGGCTACCTTTGCAAACCCCATATTCGTCCCCGTAATCGTCTTCATCCTTGTAGAACTCGCAGAATAATCCCGGTCCGCACTTCACCCCGTGCATCCCCGACACCGTGCGGTAACAGTGCTCCCCTCTGCCGGCTGCGCAGACCTGGCAACAGCCGCAGTCATCCAGGACGGTCCGTGTGCACCGCTGCGTCCCGCCGCACCGCTCCGTGTTGCATCTGTCGGGGCAGTTCACCGCGTACTTGACATTGGCGCCCCACGCCTCGGCATGTCGTACGAGAAGTGAGGACAGCACCGTGATGAGGAGAAGAGACATCGCTGGATGAGAGTCCGGAGATCTTGTGGACGGCTGCTCGTCCCGTTTGGATGAGCGGGTGGTTCGGAAAGACGCAGGGACGCGGAGCACCTCTGGGAGACTTGAGTGGAGTGACCTATGGTTCATCAGGTTGCACGGTTATCAGCGATGGACAACTTTGTTTTGCACATGGCTTGCCCTCGTCAATTTCCTCATTCCGGTGTTGTCGTCCCCTTTTGCCAGTCAGCCCACTTTTTTTAGAGATCCGGCTTGGAAGTGGGATTAACTCTGGACCGCCATCCAGGAATTGAAATTCGTGTGACCTGATGTCATAAGTTATCTTTGGTTTGTTTTCGTGTGAAGTGACGGAGCCTTCAAACCCCCAAACCAGACTGACACGTTTTAGTCTAAACATCCTATAGGATATCATATTGACAATTTATAACACAATAGAAGGTAAATCAATTTTAGCTCAATGAAGCCGCTCTTTGGGCTAAAATAAATGGATTTCTTAAAATGAAAATAGTGTAAATTCAAAAGCAATTATTTAACATTAACTCAGGTTAATGAGCAAAATGAGAAAATAGCATGAAACGGTGGATTAGTCTGAGTGGCCAGACACCTTTAAGTTATTTATAAAATAGCCTAAGTTTGGGTTTGTTTGTTTTTTTGTGTTTTTTTAAATGAAACTCTAAACTACTGCAAATAAGAAAACAACTGACTGAAAATAAAACACGCCCTCAAATCTAAGATGCAACAGAAGAAGCGGTTTGAACTACTGGGAATGCATTTTTCTATGCAAGTTTCTAGGACTTATAGTTGTTGTATTTTGTTTTTTTTAGTTTTCCTCCCTTTTTAAATAAATATTCTAACTAAATGAGTGGACTTACCCTTTGAGTAGTCTGCTTTGATATTATCTTTTGTAATGACTTATGTTCGTTAGTATAGGCTGTTTGCGTTCGTGAAAGGGGATCCAATTTAGGTCTCGGTCTCCACAAAAGCCTGGTCTGATCCTGGATTCATATGCAGGCTGTCGTGAAACCCGAAAAACATGGTGGTGGTGCGAGACCTCTCCACGCCACCAGGGGGCGGCAGTGACGTCATGCGGTTTCGACTTAGACACACGAAGAAGAAAGGGATACGGGAGAAGGCTGATCTGATATTCGCGTCCAAGGGAGACCTCACTGGGACGGCACAGGTAACGCAAACCGTTCCGTTGGCTGTGGGTTTACTATCAAGGTAACTCACGGGTCTGCGGTCTGTTTTATTCTTGTTTTCTAACAAAACATTAGGCAGGTTTAACGCGACGATGACGAGCCGCGGGGGGCGTTTTCGCCGGGAGCTGTCAGCGAAGCAAGCGGCGGGGCTCGGTCGTGTTGTGACAGCCATGGAGCAGCAGCAGACTAGCTACTGCACTGCAGCCAGCTTTAGCCCCGCTGTCACCGCAGCATGCAGACTAATGGTACCGGTGTTTGTGAATGACGCCGGCGACGGAGACCGCGCTTATCCGATTCACAAATGTCACCGTTCGTGCGTGGCTACTGTGGCCTAGCTAATGGCCGAGATGAAACGCGCATAAACGTTAGCGCTGTAAAATGTTGACAGACGCGCCGGAGTAAGGAGCCAAGATGGCAAAGGATGGATAATGTCGTTGATTGTGAATTAATTAAAAGGTACTGTCAGCTCAGCGTCAGTGCCCCTCCACCCCAAGCAGCTTAAGATAACAGTGGTGAATTAATGTGAATTAATCACGTTATTCACTACGTACATTAGCAAGATTATTTTTGATTAACAGCCATCCATGCATCAATCTCTTGTCTAAATGCTTATTGTGGCCAGGGTTGTCCTGGCAACAGCAGCCTTAAAGGTCCCCTTTGCCCCAGCGAACTTCCTCCAGCTCGTCCCGGGTGACTTTAAAAGCCCCGTCTGGTCTCCCGGGGGCATTTTGACTGGTTTCTCTCAATGTGAATGAGAACAGAGCTCACTCTCCTCTCTAAATCAACACCCGCTACCCTGAGAGAAAAAAATGCAGCTTTGGCCAAACATATCTGCATAATGTAATTAGCATGATGAGCTGAGGTGGGCGTCTTGTCATATATTACTGAAAATTTATTATCTTAGTGGGTGGAATGGTTAGTTGGAAAAAAAATTGCAATTTCAAGATGTCACCTTGGGCTCTGGGAAATTGAGGTGGGCATTTTTTGCTAATGTTTTATAAGGTAAAGAATTCATCAGTTAATATAAAAAAAAAATATTTACAGATCAGTTGGTGATGAAAGTTGTGGTTCCAGTTCAGATTTAGGATTTTTGCACTGAGAGCTTTTCTTCATAGTGCAGCTCATCTCTCTCTCTTCAGCATCATATGTTCGTGCAGTGTTTTGGTTGTGCAGGGTGCTTCCTGCTTTGAAAGTCAGTCACTGATACTGTGTTCTGATAAATGAATGCAGATGGTTTCATCATTTGCCTGGAAGCCGACACTTGAGCCCACCTGAGAGCCTTAATGCTTCTATTTTATTTTTATAGCTTACTGGAAAGTTGCTGGGACACTTGACCTGATTTTTTTTGTCTGTAATTACTGAAAAGTAATATGAGGTGTTTTGAGTTTGTGCGTATTTTAAAAGGATGAACGTCGCAGGCTGAAGTCTGAAGCTCGGTTCAAGCGGGTTCTGACCTGAAGGAAAAAAGAGAGCCGCACGCAAAAGGTGTCCTGAGTGTCTGTTTCCTACAGCTTCAGACAGTTTGTAATCAGTGATGGCTGCTCCTAACACTGCTACTGAGCCTATTGCTATATCAATGCTTGCTGTTATTTTTGGCCAAAGTGGAAACCATATAGCCCCGCAGGCCTCGGGGAAGGCAAGAGAGACGAGGCTCTAAGACTCCAGACTGAGGTCCAAGTGGCATGCTCCCATGTTTAGCAGGCTCAAACTAGCATTCTCTCACTCTCTCACTTGTTCTACTGGTTCATGATTTTATTTAAATTTCAAGAATAGCAGGAGTCTCAGCCATTATCCCGGAGTATGCTGCTGATATCACTGGTTAGTTTACCTTCTGCCTCATGTGCTGCGTGACAGGAATGAAAACTTGTTGGTGCAATGCATCGTATCGACGGCACAGATCCCCATTAAGTCTGCAATACATTAAAAATGAATTATTTGTCATGGTGGCTGAGTCGTTATCAAATCAGCTTTTTGATATATAGCTTAGAACCGGTGGGTTCTAAACTATATATGTGCTTTAACTAATGTGTTAGGAGTGTCATGTAGCTGACATTCCCATGAAATTACCCGCTAAAAGGTATGAATGCTGACCTTCTTATTGTGGCTGTCATGGGTTTCGGTTACGTTTAAAGTCCATTACATGCATTTCAGGGGGTTCAGACCTGTTGTGAAGTCTATGTACGATTTAACCTCAAATGCAAGCTGAGAAAAACTGCGACCTGTGTTTTGTAGCTCCAGGAAAGCTAAAATTTCCGCTAGGTGGCAGAAACCAGTTTTGCTTTTCATTTGTTTGGAAAGCTGACAGAAAATGCAGACAGCCAGACTGGGGGTGGGGGTGGGGGGGGGGTGGCAGAGCCCCAGTGATCTTCGCAGGGGATTGAATGTCGGAGCATCAGGTGATCAGCTTTGAGTCGACGACTATGACGAATGCATTCTGACTTGGAGAATATGAATGAGTTGACGGGATCAGGATGTTATCGCCCGTGTGCCTAATCTGTCAAAGCCACTTTTGTTCTTCGACAGGCCAAAGTGTGAAACTAATGCTTCCAAATGAAGACAGACAGAATACCTGTCATTATTATTGTGTAGCATAACGGCTTGTGAGATAAAAAATCTCCCGATTAGTGTTGGTGTGTTAGACACTATCAGAGGACAAGCAGAACTATTTCAGGAATACCCACTGCGCCTAAGGCAATAACCTGGATGTACTTTATGCTGGAAAAGGGCCAACACTAAGGAGAAATCTGACACCCTTACTGTGAATTTACTTGGCAGGAAAATGCATTAGAACATTGGCTCTCGGTGCCAAGTGTTGCCCGTAAATTGATGATGAAAATAAAATTGTCATTATATTAATTAAGCGTGAGGGAGTGTACATGTGAATTCTAAAAATATACACACATCGTCATTTTACTCACTCTAATCATATATATCCCTGACCTTTTTTTCAGGTGTACATCAGAGTAAAGATAATGCTCAGACATGGTGCCTTGTCTGACCCATGTGTTGCTCAAGTGGCAGGAGCACTTCAATAGCTCCTGGGCAGCAGAGGACAGCGTGCAGACGGCCAGGAGGCAAGGAGCTGCCGCGCTCTACGGCAAGCTTCTTCACAACAAGGAAGTGGTGACTCTGGCCCAGCCTGTCCAAGAGCTCGTCGGCCCACGCCTGCCAGACTTCGAGTGCGAGTCGAGCGCCTCGGCGGAGAAGGAGGAGTACCTGTCATCCCTGCTTCACAGCCAGCGATGGCTGGCTCACCGCATGCTGACGCAAACCTCCTACACCGCGGGCCTCCACCACCGGCTGGTCGTCCTCCAGAGGATCTACTACGCGCTTCACAGCAAATACCACGACAAGTTCCGCGCGCAGCTGCCCTCCCAGTCCACAGACAGCGGGACCGAATGTGGGCAACTTGAACTGGCCTCAGAGCCCTGCCTGCCGGGGGGAGCGTCCAAAGCCAAGTCGGGCACGGATGTTCTGATAGAGATGGGCGTGAGGACGGGTTTGAGTCTGCTCTTCTCGTTGCTGCAGCAGAACTGGAGGTACGCGGCCTCCGTGCACCCCGAGTCGGTGCTCTGCAACGACGTGCTCGCCACGGCGTCCTCGGTGCTGTCCTCGCTGCCGCTGCTCTCTCTGGCCAACGAGAACAAGATCCCGTCGGTGGGGCTGGACTGCCTGGCACAGGTGGCCGACTTCCTCAAGAAGACGTCGGTGAGCAGCGGCACCGGCGGGGCGGACCCCACCGGTCGGAGGCTCGCGCTGGAGCTGCTGCTCGGCCTGGCAATGCAGAGGGGCTCTCTCAAGTTTCTGCTGGAGTGGGTGGAGGTGGCTTTGGCTGCCTCCATGTCCTCCTGCACCTCTACACTGTCTTCCTCCCCCTCGCTGAGCTCCCAGCAGCCAGCGGGTGTGGGCTTTGATGTCATCCATCAAACCCTGTTCCAAATGAGGCAATATTCGGTATGTCACATGTTGTCCTTTTAACCTTCCTTTTACTGTATGTTCTATCAACTCTGTTCTGCCATAACCATTATTATGAACATTACTGGTTTCTATGTTAAAGATTTACATGCAAATTCCGGACATTACGAGATATTTGGATTTATTCATTTTAACCATAGCACTGGACTACTGCATAAATGTATTTGCAGTGGCAGCAGTGGTTAACTTCTACGCTTCTATTTATCAATTTACAGAAACTTTCTTAAACATACCGATACATGAGGCCCTTTTCCTGTTAATGTGAAAGCGGGTCCTCGCTGCCTCATCCCTCACTGCTGCGGACCGTCCTTTTCATTTGAACGGTCTGGTTTGAAGCTCAGAGTGATGCATTAGTGTGCAGATAAAGATTAAGATTGAGTCTGTCTTCCTGTCCTCTCCTGATACGTGCACTGAGTCATCCTTTAGCGGCCTAATCAGCTTTGCAATATTTCTGTGTGAATGACAGCCAGGGCCGAGTGTTGCCAGCAGCCTCGTGATGGTTTAAGATTTTCTGATTACAAATTCAAGAGTTTGCATGTACATCCCTCATATGAGCCAAAATGAAGACCCAGGGTATCACACACACACACCCACACACACCATTATACATGCAGCTTTGTCACTCTTGACTTCTCTACCTGATCATTCAGTGGGATGTATATATATATATACTTCAGGTTTAGAAATAATGAGTACTTAGAAATGTAACAACATGGATTTTTTTAAATCCACGAGCCAGCATAATATTTACAAACATTGATTTGTATTAAAAATAGATTGATGAAGGCTAAATATATTTATTTTCAGGGTTTCCGGGAGACTCTGTCAACACTCAGGTGCTGAAGAAGGATGCAGATGGACTTTGCCGGCTCTCCCAGGCAGCTCTCAGCCTCTTTGAGGAGGTAACATTGAATTCAGTCATGCACAGCAACATGCAGACTGTTGCAAACTGCTGCAAATACCTCCCGGTCGCTGATTTAAACAAACCTCACCTTCCTCCCCTCCCCCTTCGGCAGATTTGTAACCTAGCATCCCACTGCCTGTGCTCCTGCAGCACTGACGCAGCTTCTCCTGGCACAGAGAGTGACATGGTCATGGTGTATGTGTGGGGCAGCAACAGCAGCCATCAGCTGGCCGAGGGGACTCTGGAGAAAATCCTGCTGCCAAAACTGACTCAGGGCTTCAGTGATGCCCAAATGGTATGGCTACCCATAAGGACAGGACTAACACTAAACACAGGTGTCACATTTTACAAGTTTGTTTAATTTTAATGCATAATTCTATCATATTTAGGCATTACAGTTAAGAATAACTACTAAGAACTGTTAATAAATTACATATTTTGTTTCTATATATTATATTATATTATTTGTCTGTGTCATTTCCATTTAGTCACCTCTGTAAAACCAGCATCACATCAGCATAATAATGTTATCATCTGAAATTTTTGTGCTAGTTGTTTTATAAATTACTTATTCAACAAGTATGTTTTTAAAATAATATTATTCTGTCGCGTTACATCTCATCTTTTGTTCTTCCTTCAGATCGAGGCCGGTCAGTACTGTACATTCTCGGTATCTGCAGACGGTTCAGTGAAAGCTTGTGGAAAAGGCAGCTATGGCCGCCTGGGCTTGGGGGACTCCAACAACCAGTCCATGCCCAAGAAGCTTGTGCTGGAGCCACATAGAAACATGAAGAAAGTGTCGTCCTCCAAGGGCTCCGATGGTCACACGCTGGCCATCACTGTAGAGGGAGAGGTATGACGTTAAAGTGCAGGCTGGCACATAAATGACAGACTGTTTTCAGGCCTTTTTTGGTTATACAATACAAATGAGTATGAATACAAATGATTTTTTATCTGACAGTTAAATATTAAGAAGTATAACTTAAAAAAATCTTCCAGGTGTTCAGCTGGGGAGATGGAGAGTATGGGAAGCTGGGCCATGGCAACAGTGCTACACAGAAGTACCCCAAAATCATTCAAGGGCCGCTGTTTGGCAAGGTAAGCATCCAGGAAGCATATTAGCTGGTGGCCTTGTGGATTTATTCATACGGAGTTGTCAAAAAGGGTTGGATTGATTGTCATTGTTTTTTGTTATGTATGACCGTCTCTCTGCCAGGTTGTTGTTTGTGTGTCTGCTGGCTACAGACACAGTGCTGCTGTGACTAATGATGGAGAGCTCTACACGTGGGGAGAAGGGGACTTTGGCAGACTTGGTACACACATCATTTCTCAAGTTGCCTGAACTTATTTGGTTAATTGTGTTTAATTTTTGGTATGTTAGCAAGATGCCGTGATTCTCTTTGACCAGGTCACAGTGACAGCCAGAGTCGGAACGTGCCCACACTGGTGAAGGACATCAGCGGCGTGGCTCAGGTGGCCTGTGGCAGCTCCCACACCATCGCTGTGGCCCAGGACGGACACACCGTGTGGTCCTTTGGAGGAGGGGACAATGGTACGTTGACAGATTACATGCAATTTGAAATCCCACACGCTACGTCAGGCTTTCATTTGTGATCACAATTTGTTTAAATCGTACTGTAACCGCTACTCTGACATGACTCCTCCTTGCAGGTAAACTAGGCCACGGAGACACCAATCGAGTGTATCGCCCAAAGGTCATTGAGGCTCTGCATGGTTTCATCATCAGGAAAGTGTGTGCTGGCAGCCAATCATCTCTGGCCCTTACCTCTGCAGGACAGGTGAGATGTGGCTCTTTGACTGAACACCTTAATTGTGTAAAACTGATCTTCTGACAAAAGCCAAATTCTCTTTTGAAGGCGCATCCTACTAACGTCACATAACATATAGATGTCAATAATGCATCAACTTGTGTTCATTCTTATTATTCCTGTAGGTGTTTGCATGGGGCTGTGGCTCGTGTTTAGGGTGCGGCTCCTCTGAGACGACCTCTCTGAGGCCCAGGTTCATCGAGGACCTGAGTATCACCAAGATCATTGACATCTCGTGTGGAGACAGCCACTGCCTGGCTCTGTCCCACGGTAAGATCAGGATAATGTTAGATGATGATAATAATAAAAGAAAAAACTTACACTGATAACCTTTCTTTCAGAATAATTTTTCAATTCAGTGTGAGAATTATAACTTTTGTAAAATGGGACATAAAAATGTGCTCAGACTGCAAGGTTCTGCTCCCATTAGAGAATGAAGTGTACGCCTGGGGGAACAACACCATGGGCCAGTGTGGGCAGGGTCACACTTCCACACCTATAACCAAACCCAAGAAAGTGCTTGGTCTAGAGGGGGTGTCGATCCAGCAAATCACTGCAGGCACTTCTCACAGCCTGGCTTGGACCGCTGTTCCAACCGACAGGTAAAGCCTCGGCTCGGGGGGCAGTTAAATGATTCACCTCCTGACCCGTCGAACCATTTAACCTCATCTCTATGCTGCAAAACTCACTTTAAGCTCTCAGTGTTTCTCTTCTCATCGTCCATCAAATCTCTGGTCCTGTCTCATCAGTTCTGGCACGTTTGTGCTGGCGTGGCTCTTTTTCACTGTTTTTTTTGGGGGGGGTTTCCAGGCAACTGGTGGCGTGGCACAGACCCTTCTGTGTCGACTTGGAAGAGAGTACGTTCACCTACCTACGCAACTTCCTGGAAAGTTACTGTGACGGCATCGGGAATGACACACCTCCTGCTCCATTCTTATCGAAAAGGTGTGAACATGCCTCACAGTTATAAACAGTTACAACAACATACTCTCTTACCTGTAGATTTTATTTTATTATTTCAGTGTTTGCAACCCAAACCCACTGAATCCACACCCCTTATGCTCTTTGTATCTGTGCCGCAGGGACCACCATCAGTTTCTTTTGCTGTGCATGAAGCTGCTGTCCATCCACTTGTCTTTGGCCCATGCCGGGGGTACCGGTGCCATGGTCTTAGGGGCTCAGAGCAGGCCCCTCAGAAACCTGCTCTTCAGGCTCATAGACACCAATATGCCAGACTCCATACAACAGGTAAACTATAAAAGGGCTCTTTTGTTTATTGCTTGTAGTAAACACATACTAACCCTTCATCGCCACGTGTATTTTTATTGCATTGTGCTGATGCTCTCCTCCGACCTCAGGCAGTTTTGAACACGCTTTCCATTGGTGCATCTCTGCTGCTGCCTCCGCTGAGGGAAAGGACAGAGCTGCTCCTCTCCCTCCTCCCTCAGGGCCCTCAGAGCTTGAATGTCCTCTCCAAAGGCCAGGTACATCATGCTGTTTTACAAACGGCATAATCTGTCGTTATATATGTTTTTTTTGGTAACCTTGCAGATGATTGATCAAATACTAGACCGTCCTCTCCTCTTCTTTTGTCTGCATCTTTTTTCCAAAGCGTCTTCAGTTGGACATGGTCCTCAGTAGCCTTCAGGACCAGAGCCATGTTGCTTCTCTACTAGGTTACAGCAATTTTGGGGAGGTGACAACCCTGGGACCCCCTCTGCCACCTGCCATGTCGGTGCGACCGCCCTCTTCCTCCAGCTCTGCTGAGGCCTACGACCCTCTGCACTTAGCAGAGGTGCTGCTCAGAACCCTGCTCCTCAGCATAGGCTTTTACACGGTACGGACCAGAGACCTCACCTGTTTTTGTGTAACTTGGTGTCTACTTTTTGAGTGAATGAGGAGAGATTTACAATTGAATTTTATGTTCCTGTAACATTTTGGTTGCCATTAAATGAAGCGTTCCTACTCCTCCACATGCATTCTCTTCTGTTTGGTGTGTTTTCACACACAGGAGCGGGCGTTTGGGGAGTTGGAGAAAAACAGCGACAAGCATCTCTCTGGTGAAAGCCAGGGACAGGCAGATCCTCCCTGTCACTTCCACCAGCTGCTGTCTGGACTTCACAAACACCTGCTCGCTCACTGTTACATCCATTCCAGCCCTGAGGTACACTACAGTTCTACAAATGTACATTACATTATTGTGACAGAAATAACTGACAGGAATGGGGGCCACCCATTTTATACATATTTCACCCATATATCTATCTATATCTATTTAATGTATATGAAAATAGATCTTGAAACTTGAATCTATAGTTGGATTAAGGTTCACACTGATTGTGCCATTGTGTAGGACGACAGTAGTGTCATGCTGCTTCGTGAGCATCTTTACCTGCTGCTTCCCTGCGCTGCGGAGACGCTCAGGAGGTCCACCAAACTGCTGAAGGAGAGCACCCTGGATAAACAAATTCTCAAGAAGCTGAACAGTAAGAATAACAGCTGGGAAAAAGTACATGTCATTATAATTTAGTCACAATTGGGGAAAAAACAGGGTAGTAATGTTATTTTCCTTTTTATTATCTAATGATCTTTGCCTTTTCCAACCTTTTATACAGCAGGTCTGCATATATTGTATGGTTCTGTGTACTGACACCAGACAGCATCAGGTATAATTATTTGTTGTTATTTATTAATATAATGGCACCGTCCAGTCCACAGATTTTAGAGCAGTCTACAGTTTGATCAGTCGAGACTGAGGTGTCAGCTGATCTGATGACAAGCACCTATATGCATTCAATAAATGGATTTTAAAATCTATAATTGAATCCTCTACTTTGCTTCTGGATCTGTTCTCTGTCGTTATTCCTCAGTAATTTGTTTATCAGTAAGTCCAATCTGCCTCTCTTGTCTCGCTCCTTGTCCCAGTGGTGTTGTACAACTCGGTGGCCGGCAGCCTGCTGTGCCAGGTGATGTACTCCTTGCTGCTGCTCCCCCTCGGCACAGTTCAACCTCTCCTGAGCCATTTGCTGGCCCTGCTGGAGCATCTCAACGATTTCAATAGGTTGCTGCCAGAGATAGGCCTCCTGGAGGAACAAGAGCTGGGGCTGGACGCTCAAAAAAGCTGCCTAGGTCAGTGGATTTTGACTCACCTGCCTGTCCCCACAAATTTATCATTGAAGATTATTATTATTGGTCACAGCCTTGTTATGGATATACTTTCTTTTTATAGGATGACTCGTTTAGACTGGTTTAAGCATGATAAGGGAATTTCTCCACAGATAAAAGTGAAGAAAACACATGCCTTGGACAGCAGCAACAGGAGGAGGAGTGCATGTGGGTTTGGCTGCTGGACCTGGAACGGTCCGTGGCGTTGGCAGTCGGCCGTTGCCTCGGTGGTATGCTGCAAGGCCCGCCGCCCTCGCTTCAGGAGAAAACATCAGAGTTCTGGCTATCAAATGTCCTCCTCAGGAATGGCCTCGAGATGGACTTTGAACAGCTGGGTAGGAAAAATAAAGTGCTTGCTCTACATGCATTCACGTGTGGCAATTACTGTAAATAGCAACCGAATGCAGTTTGCATCCCAAGATCAAAAGTGCTCCATGTTCACACAAATAATAAAACCACAATGTCCATGTAGTGTAGTGTCAGCTACACTGCAGTACATAAAATAACACGTGCAGTGTGTAATTTTCACTTTTTGTTCATTTGCCCCATATCCAACATGATGCTTTGCTGCTGTAGACTCTAGCATGGCATGGCTGACTGAGGTGGTGCTCCTGGGCAGCACTGATGCCAGGCTGCAAGAGCTGAGTCTGAATGAGGAAACCAGGACTTTACTGGAACTGGCACTGGGATCCTCCAGAGGACCCGCAGGTGGACTGTGGCAGAAAATGGAGGACTACGCTCACAGCAAAGGTACCTTTCACTTGCATTTCTCTGTTTGTGTATTTTTCCTGTATGTGACTTTGTTGTAATTAAGCTGTATTGTTTGCCCTGAGAGCAGAATGGGAGAGCGGCGGTTCCTCAGGAGACTGTTTGCTGCAGACCGTCTGTCGTTGCAGTCTGGCTGCTCTTCTGAAACACACAGGTCTGCAGAATGAGGCCTGTCTGCAGGACAGGTTAGTAGCATAAGTGCAATATTTACTAAAACACCCAATAATTTAATTGAACATAGTGAAAGATCAGCAGACAGTTATGTCATTTTTAAAGGAGGGGATGATGTAGGTGAATTGTTTTCCATATAACATCTATATTGCGGCGCAGAGCAGTGCTAATCACCCACTCTGTTTATCCACTCTATCTTGAAACAGATATGAGCCCTGTGAGATGCTGATAGATGTTTATGAAACAGTTTATAAAATCAGAAGCACTCTGTTGGCACATAAAAACTCTCTGAGGACGTCACAGGTGCAAGCTGCTGCCAAACAGGTACCGCTACTAAAATTTCTCCTGAGTTAAACAAATATTTTGTACTATACAGATTACAGGAAAAAAATATGAGAGAAGTATTGCACCTTTTACAATTATAACTTCTATTCAAGGGGCATATTTTCTATCCTCATTATTTTTTCCATTACACTAAATGGACTCAGACATCATCTGATTAATAAAGGGGAAAAACACAGGTGTGTTCAACAAATTTCTAGCCCATGTTTTTGCTTTCTTGTATTGCAGACCGCTCAGTCTCCCCAAAGTCCTGATGCAGACAGGCAAGAGCCAGGGACCTCAGCGGAGCAAGCGGGAAAGGATCACGAGCAGCATCCAGGAGGTCACTGCAGCAGGGAGGTGCAGGCGACCCCGCCTCCCACAGCCAACCACAACCAGGAGGAGGCTGCAGCGGACGATACTTTTGGCAATAGTCGTATGTACCTGTCAGGTTAGAAATGTGCATCTCTGCTTCTGCCCTCACCCAGTAATGTTAAAAGTGCACTGTAGTTTGTAGGCAGACCTGAGCAGAACTCCACAGAAGTCGTCATCTGGTTCTCAAGTGTCTTTCCTGTCTCTGCAGAGGTCCTAGAATCATTCATGGCCACCCGGGAGGCCATGCAAGTGCAGCAGAACGTGACGGTGTACGAGTCCTTCGGCACCTCCACCCTCCCCAGCAGCATGGAAAGCCCCATCAGCCCGGAGAGGGAGCCAGATCTCAAGCAGCCATGGGAGAAGCAGAGGGAGTCTGAGGAAAGCTTGTCTTTCCCTGCTGCCTGCCATCTGGTCGTGTCCCGCTGTCTCTTTCTCCTGCTGGGGGTCAGGCCTGCTTGGGTGGAACCCACCGAAAGGGACAGCAGCCATGTGATGAACACCGGAGAAAGGTTTGTGTCCAGGCAGTGTGTGTTCATTTGGTTTGTTTTAGAGCCTCTGTGGTTACTGTGAGCAGTTCCTGGCTTAAGTGTCCGCATCATCCCACTTTCAGGAAATCGTCAACAGAATCCTTCGCCATGGCTGCTGATGGCCGAAAGCAGGTCAGTCCTGTGTAGTAGCAAACTTTGTCCCTACACCTCCTTATCAGTGCTTATATTCTGTCTTTATCTCATTTAGTCTGACCAGTCTAAAAACTCCTTGGGATCTTCCAAGAATAAAATGGGTAAGTCTTGCAGTGGTGCCCCCTTGTCAAAAACTGCTGAGTGATCTACACATGAGAATCACCGCATGTGTTGATCTTCAGGACAGACTCGCAAAGTCGCCGTTTTCTTAAAAGTCATTATGCTAAGCTAAGCTAACTGGCTCTGACAAAATCATCTCACGATGAAAAAATGTGGGTAAGTCTCTCATTGGAAACTTCCTCTGCAGAACTCTGAGCACTTGTACTCACACCATTTTTTGTTTAATTCAAATAAGAGCACAGAATGATGAACATTATGGGAGGTGTTGAGCTGTGACAATATTTGCCATCACTTCCTCTGCTCTGCCTGTTTCAGCCTTACCTCTGTGCTCTCTGGGCATCATGAAAGACGCCTGGGACCGCCTGCGTCAGTGCATCAGCCCAACAACCGCCACGTCCCACTGCGGCAACAACACTTTGCCGATCCTCAACCAGGTGTTCCACTTTGTATGTGGAAGCCTGATCCCCTTGACATCCTCCACGCCAACACTGCCGGGCGGACAGACGTGTGGTCAGGCAGATCCCAAGGCCATTGCTTTTGCTATACTGCAGCAGCAACAGAGGGCTGAGGTAATTTGATTTTTCTTTATATGATGTTATCTGAAAACTTAATGAAATGGCACATTGGCCCACGTGTAGGTGTAAATGCAAAATGCTGTTCTGGAACTGATTTTGAACACATGAATGTGTTCTCTGATTACATTTCAAGGACCTAAATAACTACCACCTCTTCACTTTGTTATGATCAGATGCGCCTGGAGGCCTTGTGTCAGATGTCGTCCTTCCTGTCCAAGATGGAGGAGAAAAGCGGCGGGTTCGCAGTCGCCCCTCAGTTTCCTGCGTTGTTGCAGTCCGTGCAGCTTCAGTTCCTCTCGGGATGCTTTGCTTTGGGAACACAAATCATTGGCTCCCACTCTGGAGCTAATTATGAGGCGCAGCATTACATGGTACATCAAGTAATGGTGCTCTCACTTTGTTTGTTCAGATGTTTAGGATTAGTAAAGATGGAAGCAATGAAAGGATAAATATTTAATCCGGCCAGATGGAGAGAGGGGAAACACTGATATTATATTCATTTGCTAAGTTTCTTTTTCATGGCTGTGTCGTTGTATTAATTGCTCTCAAACCCCTCTTGTCTCAATCCAGTCTGGTACACGCTCAGCTCGTATGGATACACAAAGAGAGCTGCAGTCTGCAGCCCACACCTTCTACCAGCAGGTGGTGCGTGTCCTCAGACAGAGGGTCCAGTTGGAAAGAGAACATTCAGGTTTGTCATTTTGCGCCTCTATAACATGTTAGACTTTCATGTGAACGTCGTTTGCTACTCCAGCTCGGCTATTTCTTGCTGCAGATTTCATTTTATTTTTGCCATAGCTGAGATTTGGTCTCCATCGTACTCAGGTTCCTGCCAGCACCTTCTCCTCGCCACAATGTTCGCGCTTAACTTCTGCTACCATCCTGTGGACCTCGTGCTCGTCATCAAATGTGGCATCCTGGAAATCCTTTCCACACTGACCAATAACAGCTGTGCTCTGATGAACCAGAGCTGGTTCGCAGCCTCCACATCTGGATCCATGCTCGGGGCCGTCAGACTGGCTTGCACGCGCCTGCTTCAGATATTGACTGTGGCTGCAAGGTGAGAATGAGACTGTAACCAAGTGCAAACCAGCGTGCAAAATGTCTTCTCCTATTTCCACTCACGGGAAACTTTAAATGCACCCTGATATGGAGAAGAAATTGTCCCCCGTCTTCAGCTCCTGTGAGGACTCGCTGCCCATCGATGTGTCCCATGCTCTAATGGAAGTGATGTGTGAGCAGCTCCAAAATGTGCTGCGCACTTTCCACCAGCAGCAGACAGCGGAGAGACGGACAGCTGAGAGGACAGATCTGGACTCCGACAGCAAGACCACAAATCTAGTTGGTGTGGCAAATTTATCTATATTCAGCTGAATACCTGAAATAGGTCCCTGTCAGTGCAATGTAATTACAGAGCGCAATTCGATTTATTCTCCTAAGGGATAGATGTGGCATTTGTGAAGTCAGAAATGAACCATCTCTTCTGTTTGAGCACGGTCTTCCTGTTGTTTTGTTGTTTCAGGAGCGGAAAGCAGCAAAGTTGTGGAATCTCAGCTTGCAGATTTCTTGGTGTTTCTGAGGCGGGTGCTCTCATTAAGGGTGATGAAAAGATTTTCAACTTCTGTCAGATGGATCGATCCACTCATGGCCATTATTTCACACAAGTGCCCTTCAGGTACAGACATGTTCCAATAATAATTTAAAACAGCAGTGATACTGTTTTACAGTGCGGAACAAGTTTACATCAGATTCCTCTTTCCCCCTCCTCTCCCCAGGATCTCCTTGCTTCCAGAACCTGCGCACTAAGCTCCTGGCCTTTCATGTTTTAGAGAGACTGTTACCTGCTTCTTCTGAGCCAGCTCAAATCCAACAGGTATGAAGCAGCATCCAGTGATTTAAAAAAAAAAATAGCAAGAAAGAAAATACTCCCTGAAGTGTTGAATTTGCAGATTAAGATGGAGGCATTATCCATTAAGTGTTCCTATTTTCCTTGTCTTCTTGTAGATTGTTAAACAACTGTTTCAGCTATTGTCTGTTTACATGTGGGAGGAACCACTTGCCGAGAGGAACCACAACGAGACCACTGAAAAAGACACGGGGGTAACTTTAATAATAATTCCACAGTATGTCTCAACCAGTCACCTAATATATCTGAAATAGAGGCAACTATTCTCATTTTCCTTGCAGAATCAGAGAAGTAATTTTCATTTATAAGGTTTTAACTATCCCAACAAAGGGATTACAAATAAGCAGCCTGTCACGTTGAGAGCAATATTATGAAGGAAAGCTGTCAGTGTGTATTAACAGTGGAAAATAGTGAGCGAATTCAGGAATCTGAGAAGGGAAAATGCTGTGTTGAGGAAGAAGTGAAGGCCACTCCTGGCACTAATGAAACTGAAAACAGCAGGGCCAATCGATAGAACAGATGGGCCTGTTCTCCGTGGTGGGAGTAGGATGGCAAATGGAGGAGGACAGTGACTTTTGTATTGGATTTGAGTGATGCACTTAAATTTTTTCAAAATTTTTCTACATTTATCCAACGCTTTTACATATTATTAATTATTTCAGCTCATGAACATTGGTGGTATTTAGTGCTGAAGTGTTAATGTTGCCACATGTTTTACAGAATCCTGGCAGCTACGATGAATGTATTCCCATTGGAGATTTTTCCTTTGACCCGCACAAGCTGATCTGCTGCTCTTTGGAGAGTGGGAACGTCCTCTCCCACGGCTCGGGAGGGAAAGGCTACGGCCTGGCGACCACTGCCATCACCTCTGGCTGTTTCATATGGAAGGTGAGGACTGGTGTCCGCTCTCTCTGTCTTCTTTGTTGACAAGGTTTTCCTACTTAAATGTACTTAGAGAACATCTCCAACAACCTCTCTCCTCAGTTCTACATTACCAAAGAGAACAGGGGCAACGAGGGCACGTGTATTGGCGTTTCACGCTGGCCCGTCAGGGATCACAACCACCATACCACCACTGATATGTGGCTGTATCGAGCATACAGTGGCAACCTGTACCACGGAGGGGAACTGGTCCGCACGCTTCCCTCTTTTACCCAGGGTGACACCATCACCTGCATCCTGGACATGGAGGCCCACACCATATCATTTGCTAAGAATGACAAGGTCCGACCAAATTCAGCATTTCAGTTAGCATTCAGGAGTTCAGTGTTGTATTTTTCTTCAATCTTTGTGCATTTGTGTTTTTTTTCTACTAGGAGCCAAAGTTGGCATTTGAAAGTGTGGTTGCCTCTGAACTGTACCCCTGCGTGTTGTTCTACAGCAGTAATCCTGGAGAGAAGGTAAGTGATGCCCCCATTCTGCAGGGCAAGTGCCCCCAACCACTTTCTTTACTGATAACCATGATGTTTGGCTACAATTAATAACAAATACCTGTACAATACATTAATAGCAGGGCCCAGGGACTGCACACAATCCATCAGACAGCTACCAATACAGGGACATGACCAGACAGTCAATGTGAATAATAATTTATTAAGTGAAAGTAAATGGATTTGCTTGGCTCTGAAATTCCACACACAGTAATTTAGTTGCAGTATGTTGTGTAGCACAGCAAAACGGTGCCTCTGGCTTTCTGACAGGTGGCACTGCGTGACCTCCAGATGAGAGGCATGCCCAGTAATCTGCTTCCCGGGGAGCCTTTGTGCAGCCCTCGCACCACCGTGCTGCTGGAGTCGACGGTGCAGCTCCTCCGCAGGCTCCACCGCTGTGACCAGTGGGCCTCGCACATCAACCAGTACATCCATGCCCAACTGGAGCTCCTCGGCCCCTTGCTGAAAGACAATGACTTCAGTCAAGGTCGGGCAAAATTTAGTCTGCTGTTTGTTTTTTCAAAAAAAAGGTGAATTTTCTTGCCACTTTGCCAGTGCAGGGAAACTTGATGTCTTCAGCATTTCTTCAAGTGAGATTAAAAAATAGGCCAAGGTCAGGAGTGAACAAAAGCATCGTGATGTCGCTCTCAACCAAAACAAACAATGTTTGTGGTTGCCCATACCTATCAAGCTAATATGCCAAATTTACAATTACAAATATAGCCATGCACAGTAATTTCAGTTTAAGTATGACGATATGAAGAGAGCAATAGAGACTGTAAACAATTCCCTGTCAATCACAGTCCACGTGTTGTGGATCCATGAAGTGAACAGCTGGTGTGTAGAACAGATGGAGGAAACCAGGTGGAGATGGTTTGATGTAGTACATCTGTGGTTTGAGCATCTGCCACTAACTGTTTCAGACTATCCAGTAGTTGAGTGTCAGTATTAAAGGAAACTGATGAAGTTGTTTGCATTCACAAGAAAGGTATTGTCCTAATGAATGGCAGTTACTCTTTGTTTGTCACTGTTTTACGTTACACTACAGGCTTCGGTCCCATGCACAGTGAGAAAGAAGGGAATCAAAAAGACAAAGACCTGACTGGTGAAGACACAGGGGACCTGCTTGTCCATCGCCGGTCCCTGTCAGAGGCCAAGCTGGCCGCTCTCTGCAGCGAAGTGTGGCCGGTGCTGGCCCTGATCGGGGGAGTGGACGGTGGTCTGCGGGCCGGAGGTCTGTGCACGCACAAGCCCAGTGGACGCAGGGCCATCCTGCTGGGCGTCCTGAGGGAAGGAAGCTCCCTGGCCAAGCTTCAGTGGGAGGAGGCAGACCTCTCTGTCAGGTATCACAAATACACATATTTATATATATATACCCTCCTATTAATGATGACACGTCTTTGCGTGCGTTTCTTAAATGATGATGCTCATTAACTTCCATTAAACAACTATTATATTTTCCCTGTCTTGGTCCTTTCAGCATCTTTGTTACTCTGTATAATTCTTTTCTGTTAGTGTTTATTTTTCCTCCTGTGTAATTTGTCTAACATTTTACTTTATTTTCATCTGATCTTACTTTCTTCTTGCTTCCTCTTCTTCATTCTTAAATCCATTAATCCCTGTTGAATCCATCCCGGTGTCAATCCATGCTCTATCTGTGGGTTCTTCCCGTCCTCCCCAATAACTAAGCTCCATGAATTCTTGGTCACCCAGCGACACCCCCATCATCTCACTGGAGCCCTGTGACATGTCCCGCTGTGACGTCACCCGACTCGGAGGCCTCAAACCCAAGGTGTTGTTAGATCTGATTTATTTGATGGGGCTGCTGGAGGAGCAGGGGTGGCTGGGGGCTTATCCAGCCCCCAAAAGGAAATACTCTGAGGAGAACGTGAAAGAGGGTGAGCCGCAGAGCTGTGAGGATGAAGACGCGTCAGATGGAGTCAGACGTCTGACAGAAGATGATCAGAAAAAGGCGAAGGATCAGAAAGTTGAGACAGACGCCTTCACATCACCACCCTCAACCAAAGATGCCACAAAGATCGCGGACCATCAAGAGGCGACCTGTCAACCCCTACCTCACCAAGCATCCCAAACCTCCAAAGTGGATGCCTTTGCACTTGAACTGAGAGCAGTTAGAGTCTCCTATCTTCTTGTTGGAGCTTTGAAATCCCTCACTGTCATTTTTAGCTGTGAGAAGCTATCAGATTTGCTTCTGGTGCCTAAACATGACCCTCCCAACCCTTCAGTGAGCCCCCACGCCAGCCTAAACCCCGACCAGGCCAAGGCTGGCAGCAGACAATGGGACGAGAGCGCCGAGCTGAGGTCTGTTCTACAGTATGTGGTGCAGAGCATGGTGAAGTGGGCGGTCAGGCCCTGTCCCATCAAACAGAATGTGTCTCTTACCGACCTGGAGAGGGCGCAGGTCATGATCTATAAAGGAGCCCTTAACAGACTGCAGGAGGACAAAGAGCGCAAAGGTATCTAAATTTAAGGTTTAGATTTGCTTCTTGTACTTTTTTAGGTTATTATGTTGCAGAGCTGGAGACTTGAACTAGCCACACACCATCAATGTTTAATTGTTAAAAAAAATAGTATAGCAATAATTAACCACCTAACCTTCATAACTGTGTTTCCCTTGCAGAGTCAGGTCACCACTTGTCCTCCCAGCCCATTTCCAAGTCCTCCAGCTCCGTGTCCTTGTACAGCGCAGGTTCAGAAGGTACTGCCATCTTTGGCCAATCAAACAGAGCCTCTGCCTCATCCTCTAATACCGACCTGGCGTCCTCTCTGCCAACAAACCTGCAGGCAGACGGCTTTGATAATTTCAACCCTTTCCTCCCCATCAGCCTCCTGCAGTGAGTATAGGATGGGTTCATTACTGTTGGTTGAGTAAGTTTAAATACAGCACATTCTCACACAAGCATAGTCATGGAGTTACGGTCAATTCTCGTGTTACTGACTGCTACAGACCTGTATCTTTTGGCAGCAGCAGCTTTGCTGAAGTCCAGGGAACGGGTGAGTTAGGATCTGTATGAAAAAAAACAACCTGGAGTGAAGATTGTGCTTGCACTGTCTTTAGTCTAGGCTGCAGCTCTGCCTGCTTGTTCTTCTCCTAACCTAGCCAGCGGACCAGTGTTATTCCTGCTCCTAAGAGGCAAACAAACAAACAAACAAACATCTTCAGGGTAATAAAACAGAATAATGAAATCAGAGACCTGCAGGGAGGAGGATTTTGACAATACTGCTACCAAGCTCTTTACCAAAAGACCTACTCAGTATAAAGCACGTATTGTAGCAGGCTTGAGTGAAATGTTGACATAGGAGGATACATGCTTGACTTCCTATGACTTTTAGGCACCCTACATCCGGTTGAATAAAGCTCAGCTTATGCTTTATATACTTAACATTTCAAAAGCTTGTTTGCGATTGTGGACTGGTGCCATCGCACCACCTGCTCCGTGTTACTACTGTATGTTTGCACTGTATCTCCACTCCTTCCAGGCACATGGTGCTAACTCGGTTCCCCACGCTTACCGGCCTGGTTAGCGCCCCCCCAGTTCTGCACCCTTGCTTCAGCCTGGCCAGCTCTGCTTCTTGTGATGCCTTCACAGAGCAGCAGACTAGCTTCATGGAACCAGGTCCCTGCAGCACACAGGCCAGAAGCAGCCTGGGTAAGAACAGATGCAGAGACGTTCATTGGGGGAAAAACTGTTGGAAGTCAGTAGCGTAGCAGCACATAGAAAAAAAAAAAAAAATCCTCTAATTGAAATGCAGCTCCAAGTTTAAAATAACAGATTTTTATGAGAAGGTCAGTAATTTGTAACTCAGCCAGACTCCTGTGCCACGAAAACTGGAGGACAGCAGAACAATGAGAACTCATTGGAAACCCTCTTGTCTCTTGCATGGTTTTCTGTGTTCCAGCTCTTTGTCACAACTTATCTGCTTCTCACGACAGCATGTTTGGCCTTGCTATCGGACGTATGATATTAAAACTGTCAGTTGCATGCACGACACAGTTTGTGCACTTACATGCTTGAATGGCACCATTTTTTTCCATTGTCGGTCATGTTGGTGTTATTTTTTTGAACATGGTAGGAAAGTGCATTTAACTGAAGGTCATAGCTGTGACTTTCAGATCTTTAGGATTAGGATTAACAGGCCAGTTTGAAAACTAAATTGACAAGGTGCACTGTGTGTAAGAAGGAGAGGCTCTTTGCCTGTAGACCAACAAAACAGCGTAAGCTGACAAAAAGAAACAACCAGAATGTGAAGATAATTTATTTATCTGCTAAATTCCACAGCAGTCTGCAGTACATGTATGAAGATTTCCAAATGTAGCTTGTGGGCTTTGTTTTTGTTTTCTGTTTTTTGTGTACCTTTCTTTTTCTCCTCAACCACCAGAGCGGACACAAATGTTTGTCACCAGTCGGTTGCTAGAAATGGGATTCTCTATGAGACATATCTACTGGGCCATGGAGGCAGCAGGTACTGCATTGTGGAGTGTGTGTGATACCACAAACGTTTTGCATCATGTGCTTTCTATTTTAAACATCTGTCCTTCTCTGTGTGCTGCAGCCTTCCTGCGTTATGTCGAATGAGAAAAGTATAGGTCATGAGTGGAGAAAATGCATTTACTTTGATAAAATGCTGAATTTATTAGTTCAAAATGAGCAAATTACTAGTACCTTATATTTCGTACATATGATTAGTAAAGCAATATAATTTTTGGATGGTCATCAGATTTTCCCACCTCTCAACACAACAAAAACATTCCAGCCTTTTTTTTACTCGGATTCTTACGCTACATTTTGAAATTGTTGCGCTGCCACTTTGAATCAAGTCTTCTCTAAAATGGTGCTGGCAGAAGTCCATCACACGGTAAACAAGAACCAGTTCATAAATGTTTGTTCATGTATGGCACGGGTCATACACTGTATGTATTATGAGCATGTGAGCACGTAAGGGTATGAAAATTTTCATATGTGCACATAGCACCGGTGTAAATCGTCACCCTTTTACAACTTAAATCCCACGTCTTATCCAAACCATCGGCCTGCCCCCACAGATTTTACAGGGCACACCTGTGCCACACACACTGTCAGAGCAGATGTGCCAGCCTGACCTTAGACGGTACACAGGAGCGTGATGCTCGACACAGAGTAGCAGTGCAACACTCCATGATCCGCCCTTTCTTTTTGAACTCTGACAGTTCAACTTCCGTGTGGTCCCTCCCAGATGTAGCAGGTGACTTGGACTCTCAAACCATCGAGGTGTTGGCCAGCTGGATGCTGGAGCACCCGCTGACTGAGGAGCAGCAGGCAGCCGAGTCGCCCAGACTGGAGGGTGCTCCTGAGACCCCGTCCCCAGATGGGCCAGAGACAGTGCAATGTCCTGAGCGCCAAACCAGTCAACCCAGTGAGAGGTCAGGAACAGGCTGACGTTTTGGTACCAGTACAGTATTATTGTTATGAATATGCACAGTTTGTTGATGGGCTGCATATTATTTTGTTCATAGCCTGTTGCCAGGGCTGGACTGGATCGAGCGGGAGAACTTCTTGGATGTGCACCTGACCAGGAACAGGCCTCCCCCAGCACGCCGGCGGCGCTTAGGCCCAACTCAGAGGACCTCCTTCCGAAGGGCAGGTCAGCTTTGGTTCAGAAATGAAATAAGTGCTTCAAAGCTGTGTCAGATCATCTGCTGGTTAGAAAGCTGACCTGAATTTGAATCAATCTTTTCAGACTTGCCATCGCCCAACCTCCTCCCTCAGCTGTACCAACAGCACGCAGCGGTCGGCGAATGGCCAGAGCAGGTGGAGTTTCATCCTTACTCTGCTGAAGAGGAGTCCGAGTTGGGCTACATGGACGATCCGTACCAGGAGGAAACCTATGAGGACCTGCTCACCCCCTCATTCTTCAGTTTGGAGAGAGACACACTCCAGATAGTGGAGGTGACGCACAAATTGTCATCACAAAGGCTACAACAAATATTGCTTCTACTGCATGTCCAGGCATGCTTTGCTTGCACTGTGTTTAAAACACTTATGCCCAGTGTTCACTTCTACTGCTCTTATGAGAAATGTCATCGCCCTGTTATTTCCCTGGTTTCAGGCTGGAGAAGAACACAGTCAGATGGTGAAGTGTGAGCTGTGCAACACCCTTACCCTGCAATTTAACAATCACATAAAGCGCCGTCACCCAGGTTGCGGGCAGAGTGCAGCGCGCAAGGGCTACGACAGCACCGGGGCCTACGTGGACGTCTGGTTCAAAGGGGAGTGCGGCTCCAACTTTCCCTTCTACCTCCTCTGCAGCTCCTGCAGGGAAAAGTATTTGGCTGCAAACCTGAGCGACACCAGTTCCAAATATGAAAGGTAAAGCAGTGACGTGTTCATATGCTTTTATAAAAACTTGGTGAGATTTTGATGTTGGTAAATGTAGCTGGTTACAGGATATAAAAAGTTATCATCATTTTGTCCTCCTTTTGCTTTTAGGATTAAAGGCCTGACATCTGATTTAATCGGCCAATTGGACAGCACGTCTGATGGTAGGGAAGGGTTTCTTTCACTTTGAAACAGTACTCATTGAAGGCATTTTTTTAATGATATGAATTGGACTTCCGTTTATTCAGATGACTGGGAAATGAGCCACCAAGAGGAGTGTGATGCAGACAAGCTGACGGGGTTGGAGGACTTCGGGCTCTTGCTGAGGCCACTGGGGCTGACCGAAAAGAAGCTGGTGCCAGACCCCATTCCCTTTACTGAGCCGGATCCACTCGGAGCCCGGGTTTACACCTCTGCTGACCCAGCGAAAGCAGCGGCCCCCAAAGGTACTGGGTGTTTTATGATAGTTCCCTCAATATGTATTGTCCACTAAAGTATTCACAGTTTAAACAGATTTCCAGAAGATAAAAAGTGTGACACATAACCAACCAGCAACTATGACTATAATAAAAATTCTTGTATCCACATCCCTCTGAATATCAAATGGCCGGTCATGTACAAACAGAGCAGTGGATCAAATTTACTCAGTTTCATTCACTTTATCTGCGATGACAGATTTAGCCCCCACATTTCCTCTGCGGATGCCTCTGCACTCCATCCACAGTCAAAACTTACTGCAGCACACTGGCTCCTGCCTCATATACTGTATCATAACTGTGGATCTCAGGCACACATGCTCCCAGCTGTACCAGTGATCCAGTGTGGTGGTGGTTGTTTTTTTTTCTCTTCCCAGGGAACGCCCTTGTCGAGCAGAAGACTTCTCTGAGCCTTGGACAGCAGGCAGTATCACTGAGGGACTCTCATGACAGACTGAAAGCTTTAAGAAGAGTCACCTCCACTGCCCAGATTCTGTTAGCCTATAGCATGGTGATGAGAGCACTCTCTCAAACTGCCTCTAGGTAAAGTAGCTTGGACCAGAATTTAGCCTCACTGACACATTTTTTAAGTCACTATGGTTTCAAGCTCCTTCTGTTATCTCCCTCTCCAGCGCGTCCGTGTGCAGCCAGTCCAACGGGTTGGAGTCCTTGGGTCTGGCAGATATCCGTATCCTGGTGCGTCTGATGACTCTGGCTGCAGGGGGCAGGGCTAACACCTGCGTGGACAGACAGTCGGGTGTGAAGGGGCTGGCAACCGAACGCAGCAACTCCACCTGCCTCAGCTTCCTCACCTCAGCCATCGGCAGCGTGGTGTCCCATAGCTCCGCTGCTTACAGACAGCTGGTGGAGATATGCACTCAGGTCAGTTTCCTTTGGTCAGTCCACTGTTTTGAAATACTGCATCTGTGTTTATCACATTGCAATAATTATATCACAGTATCTAATGGGCCTATGATAAAAATACACATAGATCAGTTACATTTCTCTCTTGTGCTGGCCTACTTTTTTTTATATTTGTCTGTATTAATTACAGTGTAATCAGTGGACTGAACGATTAGTTACTAAGAATGACTTAAAATCAACAAATGTTTAGCACAATAAAAATACAAAAAATACACTCATTATTATTAAAATGAAGAGCAGGGAATTAAGGGATTTAAGCTTAAAAGGGAATTATCCTTTTATGGATTTTTTTAACTGTGAAATTGAAATGCTCAAATGTGAATACTCTTTCAACACTGTTGCCTGTAGAACCTGATGGCCGCATCGACAGGGGTGAACATTGGGGCCATCGGTGACCCACAGCAGAGAGACTGTCTGAACTCCAGTCAAACGGCAGCAGCCCAGGGAGCCCAGCAGCAGAGGGACTGCAGTGACCAGATGCCCCCAGCATTCCTGGTCACACAGAGTCTGGTGTCCCTGCTCACTGAAAAGGGGGTCCACTGCTACAGCCCAGACAGGGCCGACCACGAGAGTAATGGTGAGAGAGAGTAGTCTCGTGTCCTTATTTAATACCCTGTTTGAACTCTTGTGATTCTGTTATTCATAGTAGCCCCCCTCTGATTACTTTTCAAACCTAGATGCAGGACACCACGGGGTGTCCTCTTCGTCCCTGCCTCCGTCCCCTTTGCCCCACCTGAGTGCCAGAGTGGGCCCTCTGGAGCTGGCTAATGCGTTGGCGGCGTGCGTCCTGTCTGCCAGGCTGACCAGTAGACACCGCCAGTGGGCAGCACAGCAGCTGGTTCAGGCTTTGGCCACCACAGGAAGGGACAGTGCTAATCGTCCCCAGACGTACAGCGACCTGGCCGGAGACCTGCGCAAATGTCCTCTCAAGAGGCTGGAGGGACATTACAACAAGGTGGGTGACTTTGGACAGCGCTGTCAATGCAGTAGAGTTGACTTAAACAATCTGTATTATAACAATGCTTAAATTAACAGCTGTACATATAGATCCTGTTGACTTTTATCATAGAGAGTGAAAACAGTTCTGATAACATGATGTGACATTTTTACTGCAGAAGCAATTCAGTAACTAAAGCCGGGGCCTTTTTAACAATGCGTATGATTAAATTTATTTAGACTAGATCTACCCAGACATGGATTATTTTAAAGGTACGGGTGTGACACTTCCCTCTCATTGTGAGAAATGTGGCAGAAGTATTTTTTGCATCGCTTCTGTTGTTTTCAGGTGGCCAGCTGTTCCTGGAGCAGTGAGCAGAGTCTGCTGGCTACATGCTCTCAGGACAAGGTGGTGCAACTGTGGAGCATCAGCCAGAACACAGTGGAGTTACAGACCACATTCTCCTGCATCACCAGGTTCTGTCTGCTCCATGTTTTAATGCTAATTTATCTCTTCAACTCATTACGCAAACCTTCATTTTATTTATAGGTTAAAATATATATATATATATATATATATATATATATATATATATATAAATAAAGAATATTCCATCTAAACAGTTTCAATTTCTGAAAATCTCACAGAAGTTTTCCTACCTTTGACTCTCTCCAGTAAGACGGATCGATCGAGCAGCGAGAGGACTGGTAGATGTCATCACATGTCTCCTGTGTACTGGAGCACGGGGGGGCACTTCCTGGCTGCCCCTGAAAACAAACACATCAACATCATGAACATCAGAGGTAAGTATGTTTAACTTTTGCACTGGTGTCACATTTCATTAGTTGTCTTGTTACAGCTGTTAACAAAATAAATTCTCAGCAGTGTGAAAAAATAAAATGTTGTTTTTAATGTTGTACATTTTATGTTATAAACATGATATAAAACCAACATAAACAATTTCCAGGCATGTTATAAGAGCTCACATTTAAAGTGAACTCAGAGGAACTTGTGTGTGGAAGTATGGAAAATCTGCACCTCCATCATTTTGCCGTGAATCACCAGGGGGACTTCAAACAGTTGTAAGATGCCTAATAGAACACAGGTCGCTGCAATTCGTAGTTTTTTTCCTCACTTTACAGGATCCCACTGTCATGTGGAGGCTCAGGTGTCTCGGGTCACGGCCCTCTGCTGGGCTCAGACCTTCAGCTTGTGGGTTCTGGAGCAGCCGGCGTCCTGTAAGAACAGAGCCGCTGAGAGCCTGCTGGTGGGCCGCCTGGATGGCTCCCTCTGCTGGCTGCAGGTCACGATGCAGGACACCGAGTTGCATGTGAAGAGCACTGAACTCACCCACTGCCGCAGGAAAGAGGGTGAGCAGGCCGCCATGCACACCGTTACCCACACATACCCTGATGGAGCAACATGTTTTTCTTTGGCTTAGCTGAGCATAAAGTCGGCAACGAGGTGGAAACCTCGCAGCCGGACTCTGTCCAAAAGCAAAACGAGAAAAAAAAACACCAAGGGGTATTCTTGAGGGCCAACACCTCAAGAACTCACTAAACACACAACTGTAAAAAACACAACTTGTGGTTATACATGGAGTTGTGTATTGGAATGATTTCTTGGTTAGGTGCAGTGATTTCCTGGAGATTTATTTTTAGCTCTGGACAGAGCCAGGTTAGCTGCTTCCAGTCTTTATGCTAAGCTAAGCCAAACAACACAAAAGTGGCATCAGACTTCTCATCCAGCTCTTGGCAAGAAAGCCAACACACATGCATTTCTGAAAATATCCAGCTGTTGATTTAAAAGACTGATCTCCTCCCCTGATTTCTCCTAGCCCCTGAGTGTGTTGCCTGGCACAGTGAGGACAAGCCTTTCGCAGTGGGCTATCCCAACGGAAAGATCCTTCTGGCCATGACTGAGACCTATGAGAACGAGCAGCCTGTTGTGCTGCCTGTCTTCCAGGTTTGTCTGCAAAGGTCTCTCCATGCTCCTTTTAATTGCAGTATGCTTTTTTTCCCAGTCTGTACACTTGAGGATCCTCCTTCTCGTCCCTGTACAGGAAAGCGTCAGTTCCCTTAAATGGGACCCCACAGGACACTTGCTGCTCTGTTTGGGCAGGTCAGAGGTAGCAAAGATACTGGGGCGCTCTGGGGTCACCTGGGTGACCCTGCACTCCCTCGGTCACACCAGCACTGTCAACATTGCCGAATGGTGCCCGCTTGCCGGCAGAGCCCCTGATCCCAGGCTCATGATGGCCGTGTGAGTTTAAGTTTTTAGATCAAAACTAACTATAAAGAGAATTAGTGAATATGTAGCAATATCTAATATTTTTTAAATGTACGATTATCTCTTTTTTTTAGTATGTTCATATAGTCTGCTTCTTTTTATATCTCCCATGTTTTTGTAGAGGTTGTCAGAATGGCTCTGTGCATGTCTGGACACTGCCACAGGGGGGGACTGTTGTGTCTGTGCCCAACATACTGAACAACTCCCCAAGCCAAGATAAAAATGATGTCAAGGTCAGTCTGGCTCTGCTGCCGGAGGTTCTGCTGGCATATTGAAACAATGAAAGAAAAAAAGCGTCAGCCTCTATCGTTAGTTTTGAGCTACTTAAGCTCATCCAATCACCCGTTTCTGTTCTTTTTGCAGCAGGACAGTGCAAAGTGTGTGTTCGTGCTTCATGGCCACATTACAGCGGTGAAGTCGCTTTCATTTTGCTCCAGTGGACTGACTCTGGTGTCTGGAGGAATAGGGGGACTGCTCAACATCTGGTCCTTACAGGTCGGAAAACATTTACTGCCTCTGCCACTATCTAATCTTGAGTCAGTACCAAGATCACTTATTTCTATACATTTTGTATTACCTTAAAATGAATGTTTCAGAATTTTGACTTCTGAATTTGAATCATCTTGCCTCTCTGTGCTTCTTGCAGGATGGTTCAGTCTTGCAGACTGTTACAGGTTTGGGCTCAGTCGTCAGTACTACCTGGATACCAAACCTGGGCGTAGCTGCCTGCTTTGGGAGGTCAAAGGTAATTTGGATCACTCATAGCTTAAAGTTCCATCAAACCTTAAAGGAGTAGTTCAGAATAATTCTTCAGTAACTGCAAGAGCTGAAAACAAAGTGTCCGGTGGTTTGCAGGAGCCACATTTTCTCTTGCCTGTGTTTCTTTACAGCTGTGTTCTGTCACTGTTTCTTACCCAGGACGTTTTGTTGATCTGCTGCACCCCCGACTGGATCAGCCAGAACCACGTGCTGTCCTCCTGTCGTATGGTCCTCAGAAGCCAGAACATCCTGGGTCTAAATCGTGCGCCTTGTTTGGCTGTCTTCCTGGAGAGGCTGCCCTTGCTGTTGCAGGAGCAGTACAACCACGAGCGGGTCATTAATAAAACTACATACTTGGTTTTTTTTTTTATTTGTTAATTGGATCGTCATTTTTGAATACCTCCTACCTCCTTCTAATCATGCTAGTGTTCTTGTTTGGTCCTTTATGTTGATTTTCTGTTTTAATGTCCCTGTCAGCAACAACCAAAACATTTCACTATTTATTTTTGTGTATTTTTGTCCATATGAGCTTCAGCTTGGCCTTAATTTGAATGCCCTCTGTCCGTGCAGACCCACGTTGCAGCCGGCGACCAGCTCGTCCACAGTGCCTTCCTCCAGAGCCTGGCCTCCCTGGCCGTGGGTTTGTCCTTAGAGAAACACCTGTGCTGCTTCCCACGGCCTCCACACCACACCGGTCCCGATGCCCACTCCTGCCCGTCGGAATGGAGCTGGCTCTCCACCTACGCCACAACTGTCCGCAGCGCTGAGGCCATTGCCAGTGGCACTGCCTTCCCACTATCCTTCATTGTGTTAGAGTTTCAGGAGGTGGAAGACGCTGAGCTCATCAAGGCACTGGTGAGTAGTGAGGGACCTCTTTGTGCTGCTGTTTGTTTAGGGAATGGCCGGACGTGTTTCAGGAATCTGAATGAACTGAAGATTCCCCATGTAAAAAATTATTGAGACACATCTCTGTTTTCTAGGACAATAGCAAGTGGAGCTTCAGGATGGATGAACAGCTGATGTCCTGGGCAACCCACAGGCCAGAGGTAACAGCTTAGTCATCATGAACAAAATAAACACAATTTACTTTCTTTTTGCACAATGAAACAGCCAAAATGTTCTTTCAGCTGCAGAGCTTTACAATATATTGTAATTTCCATTACACCTGCTTTGCCTCTTAGGATTGGCAACAAGGGGGGAAGAGTGAGGTGTACCTGTGGGGCAACGGCCGTTATGGACAGTTGGCGGGAATGGGAACCAACCTCATGATGCCAACGCTTGCACCCTCTCTATTACAGACACAGCAGGTAGCACTTTGTGTCTGAGGACACAGGCTTTGTCCAGCATTGCCACTGTTCTCTAACGTTTCTTTCTTCTTTTGTGGTTTTGCGTTTTCGTTGTGATCCAAGGTTGTGTGTGGCCAGAACTGTACCTTCCTGGTCCAGTCCAATGGGACTGTGTTGGCTGTAGGAGAAGGACAGTATGGCAGACTGGGCCAAGGGAATTCTGATGATCTCTATGTCCCCACTATTATCTTTGCTTTTCAAGGTACGATTATTCATCAAGAGTCAATGTTTTATGCACACAATGACAAAAGATACTTTGCTTGTAGTATTACAGTTTAATTTTTCAGCTTCCATTTAGGCATCATTATCAATACATTTTCATCCTTCTAAGTTGGGTTTTACTGACGTTTTTGATTTGTGGACAGGATATGTGGTGACTCAGCTGGTGACGTCTTGTGGGTCCGACGGACACTCCATGGCCCTGACCGAGACCGGGGAGGTGTTCAGTTGGGGAGACGGAGATTTCGGGAAACTGGGGCACGGCAACAGCGAAAGGCAGAGGAGACCCAAACAGATAGAGGCCTTACAAGGAGAAGAGGTCGTTCAGGTGAGAGAAAGTCCGCTCAGAAGTCCTGAGAGTGAGAGTGAGATTGCTGCAAGAGTTAATCCTGTTTTATGGAACTTTCAAAATGCTTTTCTTTCTCTTTCCAGCTTGCCTGTGGTTTCCGGCACTCTGCTGTCGTGACTGCAGATGGGAAACTGTTCACCTTTGGCAGTGGTGAATCTGGCCGACTGGGTCAAAGGTCAACATCCAACAAGATGCTGCCTGAACGGGTGGCGGCATTGGAGGGATATCATGTGGGGCAGGTAAAGAATGACTGTTATTTTTTTAATGTGTTTTAATTCTTAGATGGGGTTACTGTATCCTGCAGTCTCCACAGTGAAAAAATGATAAAATTCTAAACAAACAAAGTAACTTGCCGACCTTTCTCAGGTGTCGTGTGGTCTCAACCACACTCTGGTGCTGTCCCTCGATGGCATGGTCGTGTGGGCATTTGGAGATGGGGATTATGGCAAATTAGGAACGGGCTCCTCCACAGCAAAATACTACCCCCAGGTAAATTAATGGTGACGTAAATTTCAGAATCATCAAAAGACCATATGCAGATTGTTTACGTTACCTGTTACTTTCCTGGAAAAAGTAGAGAGATGCCCATCAAAACCTCATCAGTATTTATTGCCAGTATTTATTTCATTAATATGTTTTTATGGAGTGCTTTTCCCTCATGCATTTACATGTTTCTATAGTGTGCTGTGGATGAAATATTATTTCTGGTTGTTCCTATTTTCAGAAAGTGGAACAGCTGTGCAACAAGGGGATTAAGAAGGTCAGCTGTGGAACTCAGTTTTCTGTAGCGTTGGCGTGCGATGGACATGTTTACACATTTGGACAAGGTACAGTTCCACTTGAAACTGCATTTTAAAAATGATTTCAATTTTGTTAAGACCATTGTTGACTCGTCCACAAAGGAAGACACACCAACAAGTGTTAAAAACTTCATAAAATAGGTTGTAGCAATTATATTGGCCTCCACTGTCAAGTGTCTTTTCTTGATGTTATACAGATGTTATACACCGGGTGCCGTAAAATTTGTATAAATAAAATTTGATTGGTTCATGTTCATTCTATTTCTTCCTCTTCAGAGCGTCTGATCGGTCTGCCGGACTCCATGCTGAAGAACAAATCCTGCCCCCAGGTGGTGCCATCTCTGGAGGGGCTGTTCATAGAGGACATTGCTGTGGGCTGTGAACATGTCCTCGCCCTGTCCTCCACTGGAGACGTCTATGCGTGGGGCTGCAACAGTGAGGGACAGGTATATATATAAAAATGATACACATTGGGTTCATTGTACATTAGAAGCACTCTAAAGACCGTGCTGTGGTCTTCTGCGTTCCAGCTCGGTCTTGGACACTCCAACCTGGTAAAGGAGCCCACGCTCATAACAGCCCTCCAGGGGAAAAACATCCGACAGATCTCTGCTGGCCGCTGCCACAGTTCAGCATGGACAACCCCAACTACCTCGACAAAAAACTCAGGTACATGCCCAGTCCTACAGTACCTGAGCACAAGCATACCTCTTTGCTTGCATGATGCAACAAAGAGGATACACGTGGAACTCCATTTGTTACCTCCGTCATTAGGTGGCTCTGGAAATTTCCAGCTTGGCCTTCCCCAGTCAGTCCCTCCCCAGTACAACACCTTGAAGGACTGCGACCCTGACGTCCTCAGCATGCGCCTCAGGGTACTCTACCACTTCTCTGATCTCATGTACAAGTCCTGGAGGCTGCTCAACCTGGATGCCAAGAACCCGGTAATTCGTTATCCTAATTTCTGCCCCTGTGTTCCATTTAAAGAACAAAAGTAATTTCATTCTTGCTGATAATCGTATACCTCCTGCTTGTTAGTTTTATCTCTACCATGCTCTCATCTTTTTTTCAGTGTGATGGCTCATTCCCCCTATCCTCTTTTATTTCATGTCCTTCCCTACATTCAGGTCTCCACTTCACGCTACAGTTCAGGGACGACAGCAATCATCCGGGGCGAGCTCAGAGGCCTTCTGTCACCCAAGGTCAACACTCTGCCTCTGGTGCGCTCCATCGGCAGGACAATGACCCAGGGCAAAACATATGGGCCACAGATCACTGTGAAACGGATTTCCACAAGGTAAGAGTGACCGTGATGTTGGCTGGATGTGTCTTTGGTTGTTTTGGTAGCAGGTTTTCTTTAAAGCTTCCATTAGGTGATTGGTGTCCCCTCTCTTACACTTTCCTACACAGAGGGCGTTCGAGCAAGCCCATCTTTGTGCAGATCGCAAAGCAGGTGGTGAGCTTGAATCCTCTGGAGCTTCGGCTGCCGTCACGGGCCTGGAAGGTCAAGCTTGTGGGAGAGGGAGCCGATGATGCCGGAGGAGTGTTTGATGACACCATCACTGAAATGTGCCAGGTAGAGTGGAAACCGCGCTGAGAATGTTTAAGAGCAATGGACATGATATACCATAATGAATAATATCATGAATGCATGAATATTGAGCTTTATGTAAATTGTTAAATTGCCCACGTTTTTTCGACAGGAGTTACAGTCTGGTGTGGTGGATCTTCTCATTCATACTCCCAACAGCTTTGCAGATGTGGGCAGTAACACAGACAGGTGCATATTGTGTAGTCATTTTCTGATATTCACCAATCAAAACCCATAAAGTACAACGACACATTTGATTTTCAAAAATAACCTTTACCCCTGGTACTGGCTGTGCACCCTTACAGGTTCCTGTTGAACCCAGCAGCACTCTCAGAGGATCACATTGTCCAGTTTCGCTTCCTGGGCATCCTCATGGCTGTGGCCATTCGCACCAAGAAGCCTCTGGACTTACATCTGGCTCCTTGGGTGTGGAAGCAGCTGTGCTCGATGCCGCTGGGAGGGCCTGACCTCGAGGAGGTGGACCTGCTCACCTACCGCACCCTCCAAGGCATCCTGCATCTAGAAAACAGTGGAATCACTGATGATAATTTCCATGTGGTGAGAGACAATGCTTATTGCATTAATCACTGGTATCCCTTTAGATCTTCCACTGTCTAAACTAAAAGATGGTGAGCTGACATTCGATTCTTTTCTTCCCACCCCCTCTCTGTGTTTTTCTGTATTATCCCTCTGTCTGCCCTGCCATAACTCCTGTCTGAAGATGATCCCACTGGACTCGTTCATGGCCCACAGTGCTGATGGAAGGCTGGTACCTGTGGTTCCAGGAGGTCAAAACATATCCCTTACCTTTTCCAACCGGACTGAATATGTGGAGCGAGCTCTGGAATACAGACTGCACGAGATGGATTCACAGGTATGAAGAGCTGAGCTGCTGAAGAATGATTTGGTCTGATCTGATCTGCAAACAAACTGCTTTAGATTGTCACATTGGGGAATATTGAAGTCTTTACGTAATATGTAAGTAAAATTAGTCAATAGCTGTCCCTTAACCCTGGCCTAAGGCAGGAACAGACTTGCTTGCTATGATTGTAAATTGGGTTCTGGGACTATTTTTGACAACCAATTAAACAAGACAGTTGAGTAGGTTATTAGTTGTTGCCCTAGTAAATCCTTAACAATCACCTTAAACCCTCAGCAAGTAAACCAACAAGGCATTAAAATGAAATTTAAAGTGACAGGTTTTAAAAAAGTAAAGTTTTAATTAATGTCAAAATCAATTATTTTAACTAAAATTCACCAAACAGACCTAGCCCACAGAGGCATAACAATAATACAAATACAATACAAGAACAACATGTCAAACACTGCATCCATTTTAAACATTAAGTCTGCACACCAATTTCCATCAGCACTCACTGGACTCCAAATGTGTAGACACTGTGTGTTTGTTGTTCCTATTGTCACTCCCTTTTTCTTATTCTCAGAAGTGTCAAAGCTCATGTGGTTCTGTCATGTCCAGGTGGCAGCAGTCAGAGAGGGCATGTCCACCATCATTCCTGTGCCCCTCCTCTCCCTGCTGACAGCACAGCAGCTGGAGCAGCTGGTCTGTGGACTGCCAGAAGTCTCCGTTGAGATGCTGAAGAAGCTGGTGCGCTACCGTGACATCACTGAGAGCCATCAGCTTATTGGCTGGTTTTGGCAGAGCTTGGAGGAGTTTACCAATGAGGAGAGGGTGCTTTTCCTACGTTTCGTCTCTGGACGGTCCAGGTTGCCCTCCAACCCAGCTGATATCACACAGAAGTTCCAAATCATCAAGGTTGACAGGGTAAGATCATTGTTGGCAGAGCACTAAGCCTGTATACTAGAATAAATGCTTATACCACAAAAAAACATTCTCTACCTCATCTCCTCCAGCCCATCAATGGCCTCCCTACTGCTCAGACCTGCTTCTTCCTGCTTCGCCTGCCCCCATACACAAGTCAGGCCGTTCTCGCTGAGCGTCTGCGTTACTCCATCCACAACTGCCCCTCCATCGACATGGATAACTACATGCTGACCCACAACACAGACCCAGCAGACAGCTCTGACACAGAAGACTGAAGTGGAAAGCTGTGGTTAATAGGGTGATGAATGTATCTTCTCCGATGCCATGCACATTATGCACTGAACACAGATTTTTATTCGACAAACTGGTATGTTGGTGTATTGTTTTGTATGTTTCTTGATTTAAACATACGTGTAGTTTTGATTTTCCAACCGTTTAAGGTGATGTAATTATTGCAGTGCTTATTCTGAATCATAAACTACAGGGACAAAGAATAAGATTTTAAAAAGATAGTTGATTAAGCCACAACAAAGGACTTAATGTGCCTGTTTGTTTGGAAATATGTAATAATTTAATGATATGGAACACATAGGCAGTATTATTGTAAAATAAAGAGTGTTTAAATAAGTATTTTGGTCTACTGTGGTTGAAATTCCTTCATCCAAATGAATAGTATATTCAATGTACACATTCCTAATTTCACAAAATACATACTGCTGTCCACACTGTCGGCTGATTTTAGGGATATTAAAATCAATAAAAATTTCTATTGTTGGGCTTTTTTTCAATTCGTTTTAACGATTGAAGTGTTTATAAAACACTGTTCTTTGATGTTTGATGGGGTATTTTTAGCACATCTTTTTTTAACATTTTTACATTATTTCTTTATGTTTTTGTGGCATGCTAGGCTCTGATCCTTTTTTGCATTTTTAACACATTTTTTATTATGGAGTGTTTATGAAAGGTGTTATTCGATGTTTTGGGGTGTTTTCACAATTTTTATTTCTTAACATTTTTCGGATTTTTACAACATGTATATTGTGGCGTTTTTTTTTCCACTATTCTTGCCATACTAAATTATGACCTCTTTTGACCTTTTTATGCATTTTTAACATGTTTTATGCTATGCAGGGTGAATAAAACACTGTTCTTTGATGTTTTAGGGCATTTTTAGCACTTTTTATTTTTTGACATTTTTCGAGTTTTTTTGACATAGTTTTGAACGTTGTTTTTTCACTTTTCTTGCCACATGAAGTTATGACCTCTTTTGACCTTTTTCTGCGTTTTTAACATGTTTTATGCTATGCAGGGTTAATAAAAGACTGTTCTTTGATGTTTTGGGGCATTTTTAGCACTTTTAATTTTTTGACATTTTTCGAGTTTTTTCAACATAGTATAGTATGTCGTTTTTTTACTTTTGTGACGTATTAAATTATGACCTCTTTTGACCTTTTTCTGCATTTTTAACATGTTTTATGCTATGCAGGGTGAATAAAAGACTGTTCTTTGATGTTTTTGGGTGTTTTTAGCACTTTTTATTTTTTGACATTTTTCAATTTTTTCGACATAGTCGTTTTTTCACTTTTTGTGACATACTAAATTATCACCTCCTTTGACCTTTTTCTGCATATTAAACATGTTTCATGCTATGCAGCCTTAATAAAAGACTGCTCTTTGATATTTTGCGGCCTTTTTAGCACTTTTTATTTTTTTGACATTTTTCAAGTTTTTGACATAGTTTTGAATGTGATTTTTTCACTTTTCTTGCCACATTAAGTTATGACCTCCTTTGACCTTTTTCTGCATTTTTAACATGTTTTATGCTATGCAGGGTTAATAAAAGACTGTTCTTTGATGTTTTGGGGTGTTTTTAGCACTTTTTATTTTTTGACATTTTTCGAGTTTTTTTGATACAGTTTTGGACGTTGTTTTTTCACTTTACTTGTCATACTAAGTTATGACCTCTTTTGACCTTTTTCTGCGTTTTTAACATGTTTTATGCTATGCAGGGTGAATAAAACACTGTTCTTTGATGTTTTGGGGCATTTTTAGCACTTTTTATTTTTTGACATTTTTCGAGTTTTTTTGACATAGTTTTGAACGTTGTTTTTCACTTTTCTTGCCACATGAAGTTATGACCTCTTTTGACCTTTTTCTGCGTTTTTAACATGTTTTATGCTATGCAGGGTTAATAAAAGACTGTTCTTTGATGTTTTGGGGCATTTTAGCACTTTTATTTTTTGACATAAAAAGTGCTAAAAAAATAAAAGTAAAAAACTATCTTTTATTCAAAAAAAGTAAAAAAGTCAAAAAATATGTTGCATGAAAAAAGCAAAAAAGAAAAAAATGAGGTCAAAGAACAGTCTTTTATTAACCCTGCATAGCATAAAACATGTTAAAAAACGAAGAAAAAGATCAAAGGAGGTCATAACTTCATGTGGCAAGAAAAGTGAAAAAATGATGTTCAAAGCTATGTCAAAAACTTGAAAAATGTCAAAAAATAAAAAGTGCTAAAAATGCACCAAAACATTCAAGAGCAGTCTTTTATTAAGGCTGCATAGCATAAAACATGTTAGAAATGCAGAAAAAGGTCAAAGGAGGTCATAATTTAGTCCGTCACAAAAAGTGAAAAAACGACATACTATACTATGTCGAAAAAATCGAAAAATGTCAAAAAATAAAAAGTGCTAAAAACGCCCCAAAACATCATAGAACAGTCTTTTATTAACCCTGTATAGCATAAAACATGGTAAAAATGCAGAAAAAGATCAAAGGAGGTCATAACTTCATGTGGCAAGAAAAGTGAAAAAATGACGTTCAAAACTATGTCAAAAAAACTCGAAAAATGTCAAAAAATAAAAAGTGCTAAAAACGCCCCAAAACATCAAAGAACAGTCTTTTATTAACCCTGCATAGCATAAAACATGTTAAAAACGCAGAAAAAGGTCAAAGGAGGTCATAACTTCATGTGGCAAGAAAAGTGAAAAAATTACGTTCAAAACTTTGTCAGAAAAACTCGAAAAATGTCAAAAAATAAAAATTGCTAAAAACACCTCAAAACATCAAAGAACAGTCTTTTATTAACCCTGCATAGCATAAAACATGTTAAAAAAACGCAGAAAAAAAGATCAAAGGAGGTCATAACTTCATGTGGCAAGAAAAGTGAAAAAATGATGTTCAAAGCTATGTCAAAAACTTGAAAAATGTCAAAAAATAAAAAGTGCTAAAAATGCACCAAAACATTCAAGAGCAGTCTTTTATTAAGGCTGCATAGCATAAAACATGTTAGAAATGCAGAAAAAGGTCAAAGGAGGTCATAATTTAGTCCGTCACAAAAAGTGAAAAAACGACATACTATACTATGTCGAAAAAATCGAAAAATGTCAAAAAATAAAAAGTGCTAAAAACGCCCCAAAACATCATAGAACAGTCTTTTATTCACCCTGCATAGCATAAAACATGTTACAAATGCAGAAAAAGGTCAAAAGAGGTCATAATTTAGTACGTCACAAAAAGTGAAAAAACAACATACTATACTATGTCGAAAAAACTCGAAAAATGTCAAAAAATAAAAAGTGCTAAAAATGCCCCAAAACATCAAAGAACAGTCTTTTATTCACCCTGGATAGCATAAAACATGTTACAAATGCAGAAAAAGGTCAAAAGAGGTCATAATTTAGTACGTCACAAAAAGTGAAAAAAACGACATAGTATACTATGTCGAAAAACTCGAAAAATGTCAAAAAATAAAAAGTGCTAAAAATGCCCCAAAACATCAAAGAGCACTCTTTTATTAACCCTGTATAGCATAAAACATGGTAAAAATGCAGAAAAAGGTCAAAAGAGGTCATAACTTCATGTGGCAAGAAAAGTGAAAAAACAACATTCAAAACTATGTCAAAAAAACTCGAAAAATGTCAAAAAATAAAAAGTGCTAAAAACGCCCCAAAACATCAAAGAACAGTCTTTTATTAACCCTGCATAGCATAAAACATGTTAAAAAACGCAGAAAAAGATCAAAGGAGGTCATAACTTCATGTGGCAAGAAAAGTGAAAAAACGACATACTATACTATGTTGTAAAAATCGAAAAATGTCAAAAAATAAAAAGTGCTAAAAAACGCCCCAAAAACATCAAAGAACAGTCTTTTATTCACCCTGCATAGCATAAAACATGTTACAAATGCAGAAAAAAGGTCAAAAGAGGTCATAATTTAGTACGTCACAAAAAAAAGTGAAAAAAAACGACATAGTATACTATGTCGAAAAAAACTCGAAAAATGTCAAAAAATAAAAAGTGCTAAAATGCCCCAAAAACATCAAAGAACAGTCTTTTATTCACCCTGCATAGCATAAAACATGTTAAAAATGCAGAAAAAAGGTCAAAGGAGGTCATAACTTCATGTGGCAAAAGTGAAAAAAACGAAAAATATGTTCAAAGCTATGTCAAAAAAACTGAAAAATGTCAAAAAATAAAAAGTGCTAAAAATGCCCCAAAACATCAAAGAACAGTCTTTTATTCACCCTGCATAGCATAAAACATGTTACAAATGCAGAAAAAAAAGGTCAAAAGAGGTCATAATTTAGTACGTCACAAAAAAGTGAAAAAACGACATAGTATACTATGTCGAAAAAACTCGAAAAATGTCAAAAAATAAAAAAGTGCTAAAAATGCCCCAAAACATCAAAGAGCACTCTTTTATTAACCCTGTATAGCATAAAACATGGTAAAAATGCAGAAAAAAAGATCAAAGGAGGTCATAACTTCATGTGGCAAGAAAAGTGAAAAAATGATGTCAAAGCTATGTCAAAAAACTTGAATAATGTCAAAAAAAAAAAAAGTGCTAAAAATGCCCCAAAACATTCAAGAGCACAGTCTTTTATTAAGGCTGCATAGCATAAAACATGTTAGAAATGCAGAAAAAAAGGTCAAAGGAGGTCATAATTTAGTACGTCACAAAAAGTGAAAAAAAACGACATACTATACTATGTCGAAAAAAATCGAAAAATGTCAAAAAAATAAAAAGTGCTAAAAATGCCCCAAAACATCAAAGAGCACTCTTTTATTAACCCTGTATAGCATAAAACATGGTAAAAATGCAGAAAAAGGTCAAAAGAGGTCATAACTTCATGTGGCAAGAAAAGTGAAAAAACAACATTCAAAACTATGTCAAAAAAACTCGAAAAATGTCAAAAAATAAAAAGTGCTAAAAACGCCCCAAAACATCAAAGAACAGTCTTTTATTAACCCTGCATAGCATAAAACATGTTAAAAAAACGCAGAAAAAGATCAAAGGAGGTCATAACTTCATGTGGCAAGAAAAGTGAAAAAACGACATACTATACTATGTCGAAAAAACTCGAAAATGTCAAAAAATAAAAAGTGCTAAAAACACCCAAAAACATCAAAGAACAGTCTTTTATTAACCCTGCATAGCATAAAACATGTTAAAAAACGCAGAAAAAGATCAAAGGAGGTCATAACTTCATGTGGCAAGAAAAGTGAAAAAAACGACATACTATACTATGTTGTAAAAATCGAAAAATGTCAAAAAATAAAAAGTGCTAAAAACGCCCCAAAACATCAAAGAACAGTCTTTTATTCACCCTGCATAGCATAAAACATGTTACAAATGCAGAAAAAGGTCAAAAGAGGTCATAATTTAGTACGTCACAAAAAGTGAAAAAAACGACATAGTATACTATGTCGAAAAACTCGAAAAATGTCAAAAAATAAAAAGTGCTAAAAATGCCCCAAAACATCAAAGAACAGTCTTTTATTCACCCTGCATAGCATAAAACATGTTACAAATGCAGAAAAAAGGTCAAAAGAGGTCATAATTTAGTACGTCACAAAAAGTGTGAAAAAAACGACGATATAGTATACTATGTCGAAAAAACTCGAAAAATGTCAAAAAATAAAAAGTGCTAAAAACACCCCAAAACATCAAAGAACAGTCTTTTATTAACCCTGCATAGCATAAAACATGTTAAAAAATGCAGAAAAAAAGTCAAAAGAGGTCATAACTTCATGTGGCAAGAAAAGTGAAAAAACGACATACTATACTATGTCAAAAAAAATCGAAAAATGTCAAAAAAAAAAAAAGTGCTAAAAACATGCCCAAAACATCAAAGAACAGTCTTTTATTAACCCTGCATAGCATAAAACATGTTAAAAAACGCAGAAAAAAAGATCAAAGGAGGTCATAACTTCATGTGGCAAGAAAAGTGAAAAAACGACATACTATACTATGTTGTAAAAATCGAAAAATGTCAAAAAATAAAAAGTGCTAAAAATGCCCCAAAACATTCAAGAGCAGTCTTTTATTAAGGCTGCATAGCATGAAACATGTTAGAAATGCAGAAAAAGGTCAAAGGAGGTCATAATTTAGTACGTCACAAAAAGTGAAAAAAAACATACTATACTATACTATGTCGAAAAAAAATCGAAAAATGTCAAAAAAAAAAAGTGCTAAAAATGCCCCAAAACATCAAAGAACAGTCTTTTATTCACCCTGCATAGCATAAAACATGTTACAAATGCAGAAAAAGGTCAAAAGAGGTCATAATTTAGTACGTCACAAAAAGTGAAAAAAAAAACGACATAGTATACTATGTCGAAAAAACTCGAAAAATGTCAAAAAAAAAAAAAGTGCTAAAATGCCCCAAAACATCAAAGAGCACTCTTTTATTAACCCTGTATAGCATAAAACATGGTAAAAATGCAGAAAAAAAGGTCAAAAGAGGTCATAACTTCATGTGGCAAGAAAAGTGAAAAAAAAACAACATTCAAAACTATGTCAAAAAACTCGAAAATGTGTCAAAAAATAAAAAGTGCTAAAAACGCCCCAAAACATCAAAAAGAACAGTCTTTTATTAACCCTGCATAGCATAAAACATGTTAAAAAACGCAGAAAAAAAGATCAAAGGAGGTCATAACTTCATGTGGCAAGAAAAAGTGAAAAAACGACATACTATACTATGTCGAAAAAACTCGAAAAATGTCAAAAAATAAAAAGTGCTAAAAACACCCAAAAACATCAAAGAACAGTCTTTTATTAACCCTGCATAGCATAAAACATGTTAAAAAAACGCAGAAAAAAAGATCAAAGGAGGTCATAACTTCATGTGGCAAGAAAAAAGTGAAAAAACGACATACTATACTATGTCGAAAAAAACTCGAAAATGTCAAAAAATAAAAAGTGCTAAAAACACCCAAAAACATCAAAGAACAGTCTTTTATTAACCCTGCATAGCATAAAACATGTTAAAAAACGCAGAAAAAGATCAAAGGAGGTCATAACTTCATGTGGCAAGAAAAGTGAAAAAACGACATACTATACTATGTTGTAAAAATCGAAAAATGTCAAAAAATAAAAAGTGCTAAAAATGCCCCAAAACATTCAAGAGCAGTCTTTTATTAAGGCTGCATAGCATGAAACATGTTAGAAATGCAGAAAAAGGTCAAAGGAGGTCATAATTTAGTACGTCACAAAAAGTGAAAAAACGACATACTATACTATGTCGAAAAAATCGAAAAATGTCAAAAAATAAAAAGTGCTAAAAATGCCCCAAAACATCAAAGAACAGTCTTTTATTCACCCTGCATAGCATAAAACATGTTACAAATGCAGAAAAAGGTCAAAAGAGGTCATAATTTAGTACGTCACAAAAAAGTGAAAAAAAAAACATAGTATACTATGTCGAAAAAAACTCTCAAAAATCAAAAAATAAAAAGTGCTAAAAATGCCCCAAAACATCAAAGAGCACTCTTTTATTAACCCTGTATAGCATAAAACATGGTAAAAATGCAGAAAAAGGTCAAAAGAGGTCATAACTTCATGTGGCAAGAAAAGTGAAAAAACAACATTCAAAACTATGTCAAAAAAACTCGAAAAATGTCAAAAAATAAAAAGTGCTAAAAACGCCCCAAAACATCAAAGAACAGTCTTTTATTAACCCTGCATAGCATAAAACATGTTAAAAAAACGCAGAAAAAGATCAAAGGAGGTCATAACTTCATGTGGCAAGAAAAGTGAAAAAACGACATACTATACTATGTCGAAAAAACTCGAAAAATGTCAAAAAATAAAAAGTGCTAAAAACACCCAAAAACATCAAAGAACAGTCTTTTATTAACCCTGCATAGCATAAAACATGTTACAAATGCAGAAAAAAAAGGTCAAAAGGAGGTCATAATTTAGTATGTGGCAAAAAGTGAAAAAAAACGACATACTATACTATGTCGAAAAAAATCGAAAAATGTCAAAAAATAAAAGTGCTGCTAAAATGCCCCAAAACATCAAAGAACAGTCTTTTATTCACCCTGCATAGCATAAAACATGTTACAAATGCAGAAAAAAGGTCAAAAGAGGTCATAATTTAGTACGTCACAAAAAAAGTGAAAAAAAACATAGTATACTATGTCGAAAAAACTCGAAAAATGTCAAAAAATAAAAAGTGCTAAAAATGCCCCAAAACATCAAAGAACAGTCTTTTATTCACCCTGCATAGCATAAAACATGTTACAAATGCAGAAAAAGGTCAAAAGAGGTCATAATTTAGTACGTCACAAAAAGTGAAAAAAACGACATAGTATACTATGTCGAAAAAAACTCAAAAATGTCAAAAAATAAAAAGTGCTAAAAACACCCCAAAACATCAAAGAACAGTCTTTTATTAACCCTGCATAGCATAAAACATGTTAAAAAAATGCAGAAAAAAAAGGTCAAAAGGAGGTCATAACTTCATGTGGCAAGAAAAGTGAAAAAAAACGACATACTATACTATGTCAAAAAAACTCGAAAAATGTCAAAAAATAAAAAGTGCTAAAAACACCCCAAAACATCAAAAGAACAGTCTTTTATTAACCCTGCATAGCATAAAACATGTTAAAAAACGCAAAAAAAAGATCAAAGGAGGTCATAACTTCATGTGGCAAGAAAAGTGAAAAAAAAACGACATACTATACTATGTTGTAAAAAATCGAAAAATGTCAAAAAATAAAAAAGTGCTAAAAACCCCAAAAACATCAAAGAACAGTCTTTTATTCACCCTGCATAGCATAAAACATGTTACAAATGCAGAAAAAGGTCAAAAGAGGTCATAATTTAGTACGTCACAAAAAGTGAAAAAAAACGACATAGTATACTATGTCGAAAAAAACTCGAAAAATGTCAAAAAATAAAAAGTGCTAAAAATGCCCCAAAACATCAAAGAACAGTCTTTTATTCACCCTGCATAGCATAAAACATGTTACAAATGCAGAAAAAAAGGTCAAAAGAGGTCATAATTTAGTACGTCACAAAAAAAGTGAAAAAAAAAAATCGACATAGTATACTATGTCAAAAAAACTCGAAAAATGTCAAAAAATAAAAAGTGCTAAAAACACCCAAAAACATCAAAGAACAGTGTTTTATTAACCCTGCATAGCATAAAACATGTTAAAAAAAACAGAAAAAAAAGATCAAAGGAGGTCATAACTTCATGTGGCAAGAAAAGTGAAAAAAATGATGTTCAAAGCTATGTCAAAAAAAATGAATAATGTCAAAAAATAAAAAGTGCTAAAAATGCCCCAAAAACATTCAAAAGCAGTCTTTTATTAAGGCTGCATAGCATGAAACATGTTAGAAATGCAGAAAAAGGTCAAAGGAGGTCATAATTTAGTACGTCACAAAAAGTGAAAAAACGACATACTATACTATGTCGAAAAAATCGAAAAATGTCAAAAAATAAAAAGTGCTAAAAATGCCCCAAAACATCAAAGAACAGTCTTTTATTCACCCTGCATAGCATAAAACATGTTACAAATGCAGAAAAAAAGGTCAAAAGAGGTCATAATTTAGTACGTCACAAAAAGTGAAAAAAAAACGACATAGTATACTATGTCGAAAAAAAACTCGAAAAATGTCAAAAAATAAAAAGTGCTAAAATGCCCCAAAACATCAAAGAGAGCACTCTTTTATTAACCCTGTATAGCATAAAACATGGTAAAAATGCAGAAAAAGGTCAAAAGAGGTCATAACTTCATGTGGCAAGAAAAGTGAAAAAACAACATTCAAAACTATGTCAAAAAAACTCGAAAAATGTCAAAAAATAAAAAGTGCTAAAAACGCCCCAAAACATCAAAGAACAGTCTTTTATTAACCCTGCATAGCATAAAACATGTTAAAAAACGCAGAAAAAGATCAAAGGAGGTCATAACTTCATGTGGCAAGAAAAGTGAAAAAACGACATACTATACTATGTTGTAAAAATCGAAAAATGTCAAAAAATAAAAAGTGCTAAAAACGCCCCAAAACATCAAAGAACAGTCTTTTATTCACCCTGCATAGCATAAAACATGTTACAAATGCAGAAAAAGGTCAAAAGAGGTCATAATTTAGTACGTCACAAAAAGTGAAAAAAACGACATAGTATACTATGTCGAAAAAACTCGAAAAATGTCAAAAAATAAAAAGTGCTAAAATGCCCCAAAACATCAAAGAACAGTCTTTTATTCACCCTGCATAGCATAAAACATGTTACAAATGCAGAAAAAGGTCAAAAGAGGTCATAATTTAGTACGTCACAAAAAAAGTGAAAAAAAAACGACATAGTATACTATGTCGAAAAACTCGAAAAATGTCAAAAAATAAAAAGTGCTAAAAATGCCCCAAAACATCAAAGAACAGTCTTTTATTCACCCTGCATAGCATAAAACATGTTAAAAATGCAGAAAAAAGGTCAAAAGAGGTCATAACTTCATGTGGCAAGAAAAGTGAAAAAAAACAACATTCAAAGCTATGTCAAAAAAAACTTAAATAATGTCAAAAATAAAAAAGTGCTAAAAATGCCCCAAAACATCAAAGAACAGTCTTTTATTAACCTGCATAGCATAAAACATGTTAAAAATGCAGAAAAAGGTCAAAGGAGGTCATAACTTCATGTGGCAAGAAAAGTGAAAAAATTACATACTAAACTATGTCAAAAAAATTGAATAATGTCAAAAAATAAAAAGTGCTAAAATGCCCCAAAACATTCAAGAGCAGTCTTTTATTAAGGCTGCATAGCATGAAACATGTTAGAAATGCAGAAAAAAGGTCAAAAGGAGGTCATAATTTAGTACGTCACAAAAAAAGTGAAAAAAAACGACATACTATACTATGTCGAAAAAAACTCGAAAAATGTCAAAAAATAAAAAGTGCTAAAAATGCCCCAAAACATCAAAGAACAGTCTTTTATTCACCCTGCATAGCATAAAAACATGTTACAAATGCAGAAAAAGGTCAAAAGAGGTCATAATTTAGTACGTCACAAAAAAAAGAAAAAAAACGACATAGTATACTATGTCGAAAAAAACTCGAAAAATGTCAAAAAATAAAAAGTGCTAAAAATGCCCAAAAACATCAAAGAGCACTTTTTATTAACCCTGTATAGCATAAAACATGGTAAAAATGCAGAAAAAAGGTCAAAAGAGGTCATAACTTCATGTGGCAAGAAAAGTGAAAAAAACAACATTCAAAACTATGTCAAAAAAAACTCGAAAAATGTCAAAAAATAAAAAGTTCTAAAAACCCCCAAAACATCAAAGAACAGTCTTTTATTAACCCTGCATAGCATAAAACATGTTAAAAAAAACGCAGAAAAAAAATCAAAGGAGGTCATAACTTCATGTGGCAAGAAAAGTGAAAAAAAACGACATACTATACTATGTTGTAAAAAATCGAAAAATGTCAAAAAATAAAAAGTGCTAAAAACGCCCCAAAACATCAAAGAACAGTCTTTTATTCACCCTGCATAGCATAAAACATGTTACAAATGCAGAAAAAAAGTCAAAAGAGGTCATAATTTAGTACGTCACAAAAAAGTGAAAAAAACGACATAGTATACTATGTCGAAAAAATCGAAAAATGTCAAAAAATAAAAAGTGCTAAAAATGCCCCAAAACATCAAAGAACAGTCTTTTATTCACCCTGCATAGCATAAAACATGTTACAAATGCAGAAAAAGGTCAAAAGAGGTCATAATTTAGTACGTCACAAAAGTGAAAAAAAACGACATAGTATACTATGTCGAAAAAAAAACGAAAAATGTCAAAAAATAAAAAGTGCTAAAAATGCCCCAAAACATCAAAGAACAGTCTTTTATTCACCCTGCATAGCATAAAACATGTTACAAATGCAGAAAAAGGTCAAAAGAGGTCATAATTTAGTACGTCACAAAAAGTGAAAAAAACGACATAGTATACTATGTCGAAAAACTCGAAAAATGTCAAAAAATAAAAAGTGCTAAAAATGCCCCAAAACATCAAAGAACAGTCTTTTATTCACCCTGCATAGCATAAAACATGTTACAAATGCAGAAAAAGGTCAAAGGAGGTCATAACTTCATGTGGCAAGAAAAGTGAAAAAATGATGTTCAAAGCTATGTCAAAAACTTAAATAATGTCAAAAAATAAAAAGTGCTAAAAATGCCCCAAAACATTCAAGAGCAGTCTTTTATTAAGGCTGCATAGCATGAAACATGTTAGAAATGCAGAAAAAGGTCAAAGGAAGTCATAACTTCATGTGGCAAGAAAAGTGAAAAAATTACGTTCAAAACTTTGTCAAAAACTTGAATAATGTCAAAAAATAAAAATTGCTAAAAATGCCCCAAAACATTCAAGAGCAGTCTTTTATTAAGGCTGCATAGCATGAAACATGTTAGAAATGCAGAAAAAGGTCAAAAGAGGTCATAATTTAGTACGTCACAAAAAGTGAAAAAAACGACATAGTATACTATGTCGAAAAACTCGAAAAATGTCAAAAAAAAAAAAGTGCTAAAAATGCCCCAAAACATCAAAGAACAGTCTTTTATTCACCCTGCATAGCATAAAACATGTTACAAATGCAGAAAAAGGTCAAAAGAGGTCATAATTTAGTACGTCACAAAAGTGAAAAAAAACTACATAGTATACTATGTCGAAAAACTCGAAAAATGTCAAAAAATAAAAAGTGCTAAAATGCCCCAAAACATCAAAGAGCACTCTTTTATTAACCCTGTATAGCATAAAACATAGTAAAAATGCAGAAAAAAAAGATCAAAGGAGGTCATAACTTCATGTGGCAAGAAAAGTCAAAAAAATGATGTTCAAAGCTATGTCAAAAAAACTGAATAATGTCAAAAAATAAAAAGTGCTAAAAATGCCCCAAAACATTCAAGAGCAGTCTTTTATTAAGGCTGCATAGCATGAAACATGTTAGAAATGCAGAAAAAGGTCAAAGGAGGTCATAACTTCATGTGGCAAGAAAAGTGAAAAAATTACGTTCAAAACTTTGTCAGAAAAAACTCGAAAAATGTCAAAAAAATAAAAATTGCTAAAAACACCTCAAAACATCAAAGAACAGTCTTTTTATTAACCCTGCATAGCATAAAACATGTTAAAAAACACAGAAAAAAAGATCAAAGGAGGTCATAACTTCATGTGGCAAGAAAAGTGAAAAAATGATGTTCAAAGCTATGTCAAAAACTTGAAAAATGTCAAAAAAAAAAAAAAAGTGCTAAAATGCACCAAAACATTCAAGAGCAGTCTTTTATTAAGGCTGCATAGCATAAAACATGTTAAAAATGCAGAAAAAAAGTCAAAGGAGGTCATAATTTAGTCCGTCACAAAAAGTGAAAAAAAACGACATACTATACTATGTCGAAAAAATCGAAAAATGTCAAAAAATAAAAAGTGCTAAAAACGCCACAATTTTTTGCCTTTTTTGGCTTTTTTTGCATTTTCATGACCCATGAAACTTCTCCATTTTTTCACCTTTTATTGCATATTTAACACATGTTATACTATGTAGTGTGTATAAAACACCCTAATTTGATGTTTTGGGGCATTTTTAGCACTTTTGATTTTTTGACATTTTTCGCCTTTTTTCGACATAGTATACTATGGCGTTTTTTTGGATTTCCATGACCAACACAACTTTGCCATTTTTTCAACTTTTATCGCATTTTTAACACATGTTATACTATGTAGTGTGTATAAAACACCCTAATTTGATGTTTTGGGGCATTTTTAGCACTTTTGATTTTTTGACATTTTTTGCCTTTTTTAGTATACTATGGCGTTTTTTTTGCATTTTCATGACCCATGAAACTTCTCCATTTTTTCACCTTTTATTGCATATTTAACACATGTTATACTATGTAGTGTGTATAAAACACCCTAATTTGATGTTTTGGGGCATTTTTAGCACTTTTGATTTTTTGACATTTTTTGCCTTTTTTCGACATAGTATACTATGGCGTTTTTTTTTTTGCATTTTCATGACCCATGAAACTTCTCCATTTTTTCACCTTTTATTGCATATTTAACACATGTTATACTATGTAGTGTGTATAAAACACCCTAATTTGATGTTTTGGGGCATTTTAGCACTTTTGATTTTTTGACATTTTTTGCCTTTTTTCGACATAGTATACTATATGCGTTTTTTTTTTTGCATTTTCATGACCCATGAAACTTCTCCATTTTTTCACCTTTTATTGCATATTTAACACATGTTATACTATGTAGTGTGTATAAAACACCCTAATTTGATGTTTTGGGGCATTTTTAGCACTTTTGATTTTTTGACATTTTTTGCCTTTTTTCGACATAGTATACTATGGCGTTTTTTTTGCATTTTCATGACCCATGAAACTTCTCCATTTTTTCACCTTTTATTGCATATTTAACACATGTTATACTATGTAGTGTGTATAAAACACCCTAATTTGATGTTTTGGGGCATTTTTAGCACTTTTGATTTTTTGACATTTTTTGCCTTTTTTGGCGTTTTTTGCATTTTCATGACCCATGAAACTTCTCCATTTTTTCACCTTTTATTGCATTTTTAACACATGTTATACTATGTAGTGTGTATAAAACACACTAATTTGATGTTTTGGGGCATTTTTAGCACTTTTGATTTTTTGACATTTTTCGCCTTTTCTCGACATAGTATACTATGGCGTTTTTTTTGCATTTTCATGACCCATGAAACTTCTCCATTTTTTCACCTTTTATTGCATTTTTAACACATGTTATACTATGTAGTGTGTATAAAACACCCTAATTTGATGTTTTGGGGCATTTTTAGCACTTTTGATTTTTTGACATTTTTTGCCTTTTTTTCGACATAGTATACTATAGCTTTTTTTTTTTTTGCATTTTCATGACCCATGAAACTTCTCCATTTTTTCACCTTTTATTGCATATTTAACACATGTTATACTATGTAGTGTGTATAAAAATCACCTAATTTGATGTTTTGGGGCATTTTAGCACTTTTGATTTTTTGACATTTTTTCGCCTTAACATGTTACAAATGCAGAAAAAAGGTCAAAAGAGGTCATAATTTAGTACGTCACAAAAAGTGAAAAAAAAAAGCGACATAGTATACTATGTCGAAAAAAAAACTCAAAAATGTCAAAAAATAAAAAGTGCTAAAATGCCCCAAAACATCAAAGAGCACTCTTTTATTAACCCTGTATAGCATAAAACATGGTAAAAATGCAGAAAAAGGTCAAAAGAGGTCATAACTTCATGTGGCAAGAAAAGTGAAAAAACAACATTCAAAACTATGTCAAAAAAACTCGAAAAATGTCAAAAAATAAAAAGTGCTAAAAACGCCCCAAAACATCAAAGAACAGTCTTTTATTAACCCTGCATAGCATAAAACATGTTAAAAAACGCAGAAAAATATAAAAGGAGGTCATAACTTCATGTGGCAAGAAAAGTGAAAAAACGACATACTATACTATGTCGAAAAAACTCGAAAAATGTCAAAAAATAAAAAGTGCTAAAAATGCCCCAAAACATCAAAGAACAGTCTTTTATTCACCCTGCATAGCATAAAACATGTTACAAATGCAGAAAAAGGTCAAAAGAGGTCATAATTTAGTACGTCACAAAAAGTGAAAAAAACGACATAGTATACTATGTCGAAAAACTCGAAAAATGTCAAAAAATAAAAAGTGCTAAAAACACCCCAAAACATCAAAGAACAGTCTTTTATTAACCCTGCATAGCATAAAACATGTTAAAAAACGCAGAAAAAGATCAAAGGAGGTCATAACTTCATGTGGCAAGAAAAGTGAAAAAACGACATACTATACTATGTTGTAAAAATCGAAAAATGTCAAAAAATAAAAAGTGCTAAAAACGCCCCAAAACATCAAAGAACAGTCTTTTATTCACCCTGCATAGCATAAAACATGTTACAAATGCAGAAAAAGGTCAAAAGAGGTCATAACTTAGTACGTCACAAAAAGTGAAAAAAACGACATAGTATACTATGTCGAAAAACTCGAAAAATGTCAAAAAATAAAAAGTGCTAAAAATGCCCCAAAACATCAAAGAACAGTCTTTTATTCACCCTGCATAGCATAAAACATGTTACAAATGCAGAAAAAGGTCAAAAGAGGTCATAACTTCATGTGGCAAGAAAAGTGAAAAAACAACATTCAAAACTATGTCAAAAAAACTCGAAAAATGTCAAAAAATAAAAAGTGCTAAAAACACCCCAAAACATCAAAGAACAGTGTTTTATTAACCCTGCATAGCATAAAACATGTTAAAAAACGCAGAAAAAGATCAAAGGAGGTCATAACTTCATGTGGCAAGAAAAGTGAAAAAAATGATGTTCAAAGCTATGTCAAAAAAATTGAATAATGTCAAAAAAATAAAAAGTGCTAAAAAAATGCCCCAAAACATTCAAGAGCAGTCTTTTATTAAGGCTGCATAGCATGAAACATGTTAGAAATGCAGAAAAAGGTCAAAGGAGGTCATAATTTAGTACGTCACAAAAAGTGAAAAAAACGACATACTATACTATGTCGAAAAAATCGAAAAATGTCAAAAAATAAAAAAGTGCTAAAATGCCCCAAAACATCAAAGAACAGTCTTTTATTCACCCTGCATAGCATAAAAACATGTTACAAATGCAGAAAAAGGTCAAAAGAGGTCATAATTTAGTACGTCACAAAAAGTGAAAAAAAACGACATAGTATACTATGTCGAAAAACTCGAAAAATGTCAAAAAATAAAAAGCTAAAATGCCCCAAAACATCAAAGAGCACTCTTTTATTAACCCTGTATAGCATAAAACATGGTAAAAATGCAGAAAAAAGGTCAAAAGAGGTCATAACTTCATGTGGCAAGAAAAGTGAAAAAACAACATTCAAAACTATGTCAAAAAAAACTCGAAAATGTCAAAAAATAAAAAAGTGCTAAAAATGCCCCAAAACATCAAAGAACAGTCTTTTATTAACCCTGCATAGCATAAAACATGTTAAAAAAACGCAGAAAAAGATCAAAGGAGGTCATAACTTCATGTGGCAAGAAAAGTGAAAAATTACATACTAAAACTATGTCAAAAAAAAAACTCGAAAAATGTCAAAAAATAAAAAGTGCTAAAAACACCCCAAAAACATCAAAGAACAGTCTTTTATTAACCCTGCATAGCATAAAACATGTTAAAAAAAACGCAGAAAAAAAAAGATCAAAGGAGGTCATAACTTCATGTGGCAAGAAAAGTGAAAAAAAACGACATACTATACTATGTTGTAAAAATCGAAAAATGTCAAAAAAAAAAAAAAGTGCTAAAATGCCCCAAAACATTCAAGAGCAGTCTTTTATTAAGGCTGCATAGCATGAAACATGTTAGAAATGCAGAAAAAAAGGTCAAAGGAGGTCATAATTTAGTACGTCACAAAAAGTGAAAAAACGACATACTATACTATGTCGAAAAAATCGAAAAATGTCAAAAAATAAAAAGTGCTAAAAATGCCCCAAAACATCAAAGAACAGTCTTTTATTCACCCTGCATAGCATAAAACATGTTACAAATGCAGAAAAAGGTCAAAAGAGGTCATAATTTAGTACGTCACAAAAAGTGAAAAAAACGACATAGTATACTATGTCGAAAAACTCGAAAAATGTCAAAAAATAAAAAGTGCTAAAAACACCCAAAAACATCAAAGAACAGTCTTTTATTAACCCTGCATAGCATAAAACATGTTAAAAAACGCAGAAAAAGATCAAAGGAGGTCATAACTTCATGTGGCAAGAAAAGTGAAAAAACGACATACTATACTATGTCGAAAAAACTCGAAAAATGTCAAAAAATAAAAAGTGCTAAAAACACCCAAAAACATCAAAGAACAGTCTTTTATTAACCCTGCATAGCATAAAACATGTTAAAAAACGCAGAAAAAGATCAAAGGAGGTCATAACTTCATGTGGCAAGAAAAGTGAAAAAACGACATACTATACTATGTTGTAAAAATCGAAAAATGTCAAAAAATAAAAAGTGCTAAAAACGCCCCAAAACATCAAAGAACAGTCTTTTATTCACCCTGCATAGCATAAAACATGTTACAAATGCAGAAAAAGGTCAAAAGAGGTCATAACTTAGTACGTCACAAAAAGTGAAAAAAACGACATAGTATACTATGTCGAAAAACTCGAAAAATGTCAAAAAATAAAAAGTGCTAAAAATGCCCCAAAACATCAAAGAACAGTCTTTTATTCACCCTGCATAGCATAAAACATGTTACAAATGCAGAAAAAGTTCAAAAGAGGTCATAACTTCATGTGGCAAGAAAAGTGAAAAAACAACATTCAAAACTATGTCAAAAAAACTCGAAAAATGTCAAAAAATAAAAAGTGCTAAAAACACCCCAAAACATCAAAGAACAGTGTTTTATTAACCCTGCATAGCATAAAACATGTTAAAAATGCAGAAAAAGGTCAAAGGAGGTCATAACTTCATGTGGCAAGAAAAGTGAAAAAATGATGTTCAAAGCTATGTCAAAAACTTGAATAATGTCAAAAAATAAAAAGTGCTAAAAATGCCCCAAAACATTCAAGAGCAGTCTTTTATTAAGACTGCATAGCATGAAACATGTTAGAAATGCAGAAAAAGGTCAAAGGAGGTCATAATTTAGTACGTCACAAAAAGTGAAAAAACGACATACTATACTATGTCGAAAAAATCGAAAAATGTCAAAAAATAAAAAGTGCTAAAAATGCCCCAAAACATCAAAGAACAGTCTTTTATTCACCCTGCATAGCATAAAACATGTTACAAATGCAGAAAAAGGTCAAAAGAGGTCATAATTTAGTACGTCACAAAAAGTGAAAAAAACGACATAGTATACTATGTCGAAAAACTCGAAAAATGTCAAAAAATAAAAAGTGCTAAAAATGCCCCAAAACATCAAAGAGCACTCTTTTATTAACCCTGTATAGCATAAAACATGGTAAAAATGCAGAAAAAGATCAAAGGAGGTCATAACTTCATGTGGCAAGAAAAGTGAAAAAATGATGTTCAAAGCTATGTCAAAAACTTGAATAATGTCAAAAAATAAAAAGTGCTAAAAATGCCCCAAAACATTCAAGAGCAGTCTTTTATTAAGGCTGCATAGCATGAAACATGTTAGAAATGCAGAAAAAGGTCAAAGGAGGTCATAATTTAGTACGTCACAAAAAGTGAAAAAACGACATACTATACTATGTCGAAAAAATCGAAAAATGTCAAAAAATAAAAAGTGCTAAAAATGCCCCAAAACATCAAAGAACAGTCTTTTATTCACCCTGCATAGCATAAAACATGTTACAAATGCAGAAAAAAAAAGGTCAAAAGAGGTCATAATTTAGTACGTCACAAAAAGTGAAAAAAAAACGACATAGTATACTATGTCGAAAAAACTCGAAAAATGTCAAAAAATAAAAAAGTGCTAAAATGCCCCAAAACATCAAAGAGCACTCTTTTATTAACCCTGTATAGCATAAAACATGGTAAAAATGCAGAAAAAAAAAGTCAAAAGAGGTCATAACTTCATGTGGCAAGAAAAGTGAAAAAACAACATTCAAAACTATGTCAAAAAACTCGAAAAATGTCAAAAAATAAAAAGTGCTAAAAATGCCCCAAAACATCAAAGAACAGTCTTTTATTCACCCTGCATAGCATAAAACATGTTAAAAACGCAGAAAAGGGTCAAAGGAGGTCATAACTTCATGTGGCAAGAAAAGTGAAAAAATTACGTTTAAAACTATGTCAAAAAAACTCGAAAAATGTCAAAAAATAAAAAGTGCTAAAAACGCCCCAAAACATCAAAGAACAGTCTTTTATTCACCCTGCATAGCATAAAACATGTTAAAAATGCAGAAAAAGTTCAAAAGAGGTCATAACTTCATGTGGCAAGAAAAGTGAAAAAACAACATTCAAAACTATGTCAAAAAAACTCGAAAAATGTCAAAAAATAAAAATTGCTAAAAACACCCCAAAACATCAAAGAACAGTGTTTTATTAACCCTGCATAGCATAAAACATGTTAAAAACGCAGAAAAACATCAAAAGAGGTCATAACTTCATGTGGCAAGAAAGTGAAAAAACAACGTTCAAAACTATGTCAAAAAAACTCGAAAAATGTCAAAAAATAAAAAGTGCTAAAAACGTCCCAAAAAATCAAAGAACAGTGTTTTATTAACCCTGCATAGCATAAAACATGTTAAAAACGCAGAAAAACATCAAAAGAGGTCATAACTTCATGTGGCAAGAAAGTGAAAAAACAACGTTCAAAACTATGTCAAAAAAACTCGAAAAATGTCAAAAAATAAAAAGTGCTAAAAACGTCCCAAAACATCAAAGAACAGTCTTTGACTAACCAAAACTTTTTTTTTTACAATTTTTTCCCCCAAAATGGCAACAATCAACAAAGAATAGTGTGCTATAAACACACAATAGGGCAAAAGGCATCAAAAAGGCAATAAAAGTTCATATTAGTGTACGTCAGCAAAACATGAAAGACCAACATATTATATTATGTTGATAATTGTAATAAATGTGTCCCATTTCTTTTTCTCCTAAAAATTCCTAAAGTAAGCAAAGAATATTGTGTTCGAAACACCCAATTGGACAAAAGGTGTCATTTATGCAAAAAATTCACTTTGCGGTATATCTGGAAAATATTTTAAAAAATGCCTTATTATACCATGTCAAAGAAGCCAAAAAGCGTCAAAGAACTGTCATGGAACAACGTGTCAAAATTTCCAAATAAAAAGTTCATAGTAAACTCAAGGGCAAGTACACTGCATTAAAACTTTTTAAAAGTACAATTTATGCAGAAAGTTTCTTAAAGAGTAACACAATTGTAAATGTAATCCATTATTACCCACCTCTGTTGAAAACTTATTACAGGGATTCTCCAAAACCAGTCAGATAAAGCATGGATCACCCAGTCAGTCTCAGCCCCTGCTGCATCCGCTCTCATTGTGGTTGAAGGTCCTCACACACCCATCGACAAAGTTGATGATGAACCAGCACAACATTTCTCTCATCAAGGCATTGCCATCCCAGTTCGCTCACTTACCTTGGGAGCAGCAATGAGACCCTTGAGTTAACTGCAAAGTTCCCATGTCTTTTCAGTGATGTCTCGACAGAAACTACTATTCTCGAACATGATATAGATGTCAATAATGTGTGGCCCAGTAAACAGCTCCTGTTGTTGGGTTAATTCAATCACATGTGCACTTTTGAAAAATGAGGCGGAATATATGTTTCAGCACAGTCTGGCCACCCAAGCCTCTGGACTTCTCAGTGTCTCCTTCAGGCTAAATCCTCCCCTCGTTTCATAACAATTTCCTGCAGGTAAGGTAGGCTTCATATGCTCTAGTCTGGATGGAAGATTGTACAATACAATACAATATGGGGACAGCCAAGCACAACAGGAAACTGGACTTACTAGCTCAGGCAGTTAAAAGATTGACTGGCTACCGTGAGGACATAGGTTCAGATCTTAATAGTGCAAACAGTTTTTAAGTCCAACACCCAGAATGAAGACTGAGAGGCAACCCGAGACAACACCCCACCCCCACAGGTACTGGTGGCGCAGCAGGTCGCAAGGCTCGCGGGTGACCAACGAGGAGCAGGGTTCAAACTTAACACTGCAAACTGTCAGTGTCAAGTCCAATGCCGAAAGTGAAAAATGAAGAGCAATTCCAAATGTCAAGGGTACTGGTGGTGTAGTTGCACTAGTTGGTCAGTGGTTGGTTCAAATCCAACCCACCACATGGAGAACCAGGGAGATGGAAGTACGAGACACTTTATTGTTTAACTTGTCTTTCTCACTTAATTGGTTAATTGGATAATTTATCACTGACACAGAGTTCATTTCACAATTTATCTTTTATTAAAACAACATATCAGTGACATGTAGGACATGGACAGCATTTACTTTGCCACTTCATCAAGTTCATCCTGCAGAAAACACAGAAAAAAGGGAACTGTTAGTGATAGATTTTGCTGAGTCTAATTCATATTTAGTCACATTTTACAATCAAAGGCTTAACAAGTCAAATATTTATAAAAATCAAAGTTTAACATTGTAGCTGAATTTATTGGACAGTTTTAAATGAAAACTTTCTTTAGTCAGCTTGGAAACTAAGAAATACAATAAAACTTATTCTTTGAAACCGACACTGAGTGTAAATTGACTATGGTCTTCAGGTAATTTATGACTTACCTGTTTCATTTTATTAAAATGAATATTATTATCATTTACTTCTTTGATAATGGCAGAGGACAAAGCGCTCAAAGTAAATCAACATGAGCTTTAACTAACCTGAAGTCGGGGAACTTGGCGAGGTCTCCTCCACCATGTAACCTCTGTAGTTTGGTTTCCTCCTCGGACAGGCAGGTTCTTCTGGTAAGCAGGTCAGGCGTCCACAATGCCACCAGAAGTCCTTGGAAGAACAAAGACATCAGATAATGTTAGACAGATGAACATGATGAGTGGGAGGATATGTTTGGATATAATTTCAATATAGGGATTAATGTTTAAAACTGTGATAAAGAAGTAGTTTCTCCATTTTCCATGTTCATATTTCATCAGTGGCTAAAACTTTTCTCTCGCTTATCAGCGAGTGGAAAACTAATGGCTTATTCTAAAGGTGAGTAAACAGTTATGTAGTACTAAAGTACTTACTCTTGGTGCTGTAGCCAGCTTCTGGACACGGTTGAGCTCCTTGGTCCAACTGAAGAAGGAGACGGAGATGCCGATGTCCCTGCACAGGGTCAGGACAGCTGGAGTAACCGGTGAGATTCCATCTGAAGGTGCAGAGTCAGGACAAGTTTAAGCCTTAAAAATGTGAAACATTTAAATGCATTAAATTGCGAAGAACACTGTCACATACAAACGTTACAACCTCTCGCATATGGAGGCGCTAACCTTGGTTTTATCTCCACGCAATGGCTTTGGATGGGAGGCTGACCGACCTGCTGCAGGATGTGACTGACGAGCCTGAAAACAGACAGTCTTAAATCACTGGCAATGACAAAACTTTATATCAATAACACAGGGCCAGATGAAAAAGCATCAGCAACTTTAGTTCAGCTTCCGATTAGCTTTGATTTAAATGTGTAATGAATCTTGATTGGTGTGGAAGTGCATGCAAGAACATTTTTTTCCAGCACAGTACAGTCAAAACAACACAAGTACAGAAATCTGTCATGTGGAAAAAAAGCTGTTCCAACTTCCAACTGACAGAAAATTATGGATTTATCTACAACCTCATCTTTTGCAGTAAGAAGCTGATTGAGATGATTTTAGGGCTTTTAACAGACTCCTGTGAAAAGCAAACAAAGCAACAACTTCTTATTACAAAAAAAGAGATGTTAATTCAGTACCTGAGTCTCATGTTGTCTGGAGTCAGCACCGCTGGAGTCTGCAATTTGTCTATGCTCGTGAGAGGTACGTCTGCTGTGACCTTATTAACCAGCTGTTTCCCTGCGTGCGGTGTGACGAGTTGAGGCAAAATTCACCCTGCAGTCAGCAGCCCTGCAGCTGAGAGAGAGAGAGAGAGGCCTCACCAGGTACAAATATAACATCCATCTATCAGTTTAACTCCAATTTGGAAATTCTAAGATGGAGAAAAACCTGATGATGTCAGGAATTTGTTTTTTACTCCCTGCTCATGAGGATAAAATGAGAGTCTGGATGACAACACGAATTAAATGTGGTTCAGACTTCATAAACTGAAACTAAACTTCTTCCAAATCAAATTCCCCCTTCAACTTAATCAGCCCATATTTGGTTTACTGTGGCAGCTCCTCTACATCATGTCATTTACACTGAACATCTCATGTTGTTTCCTCATCAGCAGACGTTACAAGCGACAACATACAACAACGCGACAACTGCTAACAACTTCCCGAAGTACGATCAAAGTCACAGCAATCAATAAAAATCATCTTAGCCGACTGTGGTGTGTAACACATTATTCGTACAGGACGGGAAACGACAACAACAAACTCGAAGTTCCGCCCTCGGTCTCTCTATCAGGGGTGTCCAATCACTTTGCAGGATTTTCTCTCATTTGGATAGGAAGCCTCTTTAGAACTCGTCAGCACTCCATTAAGCACACAGGCCATGGTCTGAAAAGTCATATTTCATAAGATACATATAATATTCCTATTAGGCAGATCAATACTGATGACTCGCTGTATGACCAGCTTCAATTTTCTTTATCAATTCATGAACAGACGTGGTTATGAATATGTAATACTTCCTATTCCCACAGGAGGGCAGCGTGGTTGTTGCTCACAGATGTTCCACCGCATACAGCAAGTTGCAGGGCGAGCTGAGTACAAGCAGGGATCACCAGTGTGTGCACAAACACACACACACACACACACACACACACACACACACACACACACACACACACACACACACACACACACACACAGATTATGTATAGCTGATGATGCATTTCACTGTCAACTGTCTCCCTGTTTCTCTCAATCAGCCTATTTGGTCTGTACAAATAGATGACAACATAGCGGGTGACAAACAATATGCGGTCAGATTACTACAGTAACACACCTTTTCAAATCTGAGCAACACTGACAGAAGCGTCTCTGAATTTATGCATTCTGGTGAACAGCAAAGAAGTGCAGCTGGTCATGAAATTATTTGAAAAAGTCAGTGCCGCTGACGTGTCACCACTCTAACTAGGCCACCTATGTTTGTTTCAGCCCAGGTGCAATTTACAAAAAAATGTCTTTGCTCACTTTCAAAGGGACACATGGGTGTCTCCTAATTTAACCATCTTTTCCATCAAAAAATCACAGAAATTTGGCTCCAAGAGTGAAGGACTTTTGTTCAATCTATGACCTGCATCACAGGCAGAAATCTGCTGGATTAGGATGGAATACTTAAGTAGGCTACCTGAACTAAAGCAGCACTGTGGAGATAGAGAGGCGGTGGGGGTGTGACACAATAATCGAACACACTGTATGGGGGCAATTCAGCATAACTGCTGTTGTGGCTGCATAGCATGCATTCACTGAGAGTGAATATGACCCTTTAGTTATACTTGCATATGCTAAAGTGAATTAAATTAATGTTCATGCAATTCATGAATCTCCCTTAATTTGCTTACATGCAGATGTCACACCTCTGCATCTGCCACAATGTCATCAATAGGTATACGACCCTATAGCTTTATGTTCATACGTGCGCTTTGTTAAAGGAAATTGTTTTCTTAGTTAGATGAGAAAATTGATAGCACTCTCCTATTAGCAGGAAAACATAATTTGTCAGTACCTTCACAAACCATGGGACATCACTGGTGAAATATAAATCCACTTCATGATGTGACCAAGCCGTATGGTTAAGGTTAGGTTATAGGTTTCCAGGCACAAAAACAACTTAAATTAGGTTTAGGGAAATATTATAGTTTGGGTTGAAATAAATACTTCCTTAAGGTTATATTGCTTTGATTAAGGTTCTTCACCATGGTTACATTAGTTGGTCCCGGTTGGGGAACGATCATTTTGTAATAAGCAGCTTGCAAATCAGAGAACAGCTTCCCCTTGTGCTCGTGTGTTTTCGTTAGTTTATGATCACCTTGAGGCCGTAACAGAGCAGAGAATCCCCATGTCGTCAGTTACTTGAAGAAAGATGACAGTGATTTTGGTAACCTGAGCCTTGGTCTTGACTGTGAATATAACCTACTTAGTGTGACTGGTACTGAGGGTTTAATACTAAAGTTTAATTTTTTATTGCACCTACATGCACATACATTGTAAAAAACAAAATACGTGTAGATTTTTTTTTTTAATTTTCTGGAGAATGAAGCAGGTCTCTCCATTCTGAATTTTTAATTAAGTCAAAGGAGGTGTGACCTACATTGTCTCACCCAAAACAGCGAATGTGACTGGTCACCTGACCCCCCCTCCCTCCAAAATCACAGGAGCTCACTTCATCTCGACAGTGAATGGATGAGGGCTGCTGTGAAAACAAGGGCAGTCGGGCGCAGGTCAATGAATTGCTGAGGTAACGCGAAGGGCTGCCACCCCCTCTCTTCTCTTATTACGGGACAGGCAGCGTGTGACCCACGAACCGCGGAGACATTTAAGACTCTGGTACGGTTTCAGTCAGTGACGTGACAGGGATGTGCTCGCCTGTCTGACGACCGACATTCAGGCTGTTGTGATATGCGGCAGATAGATGACAAAACTGACACGTTGTCGACATGGTGTGATTTACAGTTTACATCCAAACATGAGTCAAAATTTACAGCATCAGGAATAGTTCCAGGTTTTAGGGAACCGGTTATTGTGTCACATCTGTTAGCATTCTTGGTGAGAATTAAACAGGATCAATACCACTAACATTTGTCTGTCAAACATGAAGTTACATCTTCAAGCAGGCTTGTTCTCCTTGCTTTCAGTCTTTATGCTAAGCTAAGCTAACTGCCTGCTGGCACACATCGTTTTCTCATTTCATTTGTTTATCAAATTATCCATTCGTATGCCACAGTGTAAATTCTCCGCCCAAAAGTTTGGTATAAATGTTTAACCATATGAATAAGCAGGCGCTGCTGTCGTGAAAGCAAAGCTTTTACCAACTTGCTCTTTACCCGTGGTTCCCCCTGAGCGGCCGGTGGAGTGAAAAGCCAAAGGCCTGTCACGGGACTTAAGGAGGATTTAAGTGGCACTAGGTGGGGACCTGGTGCGACTGCTCTCATTAATGATGGAACAGTGTCTGAAGGGGCAAAACAATCGCCTCACACTACCGGACCTCTCTGGAATGAATCAAAAGAGTATTCTTGGACTTGTTTAATTTATCAAGTTAGCTTCTTAAGGTTCAAATTGTTTGCTGCGTTTCATATCACATTAACTGTTGGTTGGAGTATGTATTCTGCTGACATAAAATATGCAGGATGTATTCTCCTGTCTAGTAGTTCATTACCACGTAACATGACAGGCAGTAGTCTTGCACTCTTTTACGGTGTCTTCTCAAACAAAGTTGGATGCCCCATCTCTTTTACTGCAATATTTACAGTACGCTGCGTTCATATTCGTCTGTTCCCGCTCAATACTATTTCTTCTACCGCAATCTAATTTGCCCAAGTGGGTCGTCAGACAAATAATCTCATCTGAAGAGTGATGTTCCTCTGCCCCACCACTTTGGCTCTTGCAGCGCAGAGGCAGTTGCATCACCGGACGTCAAATCAGATTTAGAATTAAACTCAGCCTATTAAGTTGATACACAAAATAGAATATTTCCCAGAATTGTTTTCCTGGGGTTAAAAAGGACAACAGTGTGACCCACCGGGGAAAGAGCACCAGAGGGGGAGGGACACAAAAATCCTACGTATATCTGTTGACAGTCTCTGAGCCAGAAAACAAGTTGGAGCTCTCACTGTGATTGAGATGCAGTCTGACATCCCCACCCATGTCATAAAACTGAGCTCTGCTAATCAGCAGCATAGTCTCTCTCACCATTTTTCTAATAAGCGTCAATAAAATCCTGAGCACAACTGACACAATATACCCACTGCCGCTCAGTGTGTCCTCTTTCATTTAAATCCCTGTTATGATACGTCATCCCTGCTCCATGTGTATGGAGCCAGAACCACGCCGGTCAAATATCTCTGGCTTACAAACGTCTCTCAGCAGAGCGTCCACACGTCCTTTGGCTTACAGGCAGTTCATCATCAGTGGCTGGGGCTTTACCTCCCGTGGCTGGCAATGGGCATCGGCTCAGCTTCATGCAGCCAAAGCTGGCTGGCTGCTCCCAGGGGTTGGAAGCCAATACTAAACAACAACAGAGCTTTCATTTCCAATGAGATATTATGCAACGACATCTGGACATGGGACCTCGCAAGACCAGTCTCAGCAGTGATTACATCAACACCACCCCCCCATCGCCCTTTGGTAGCTCAAAACTAAAGGCATTCCTGTTTACATTGTTGTTTCAGAGTGAAAACGGGAGTTTCTTTTAACAACCCCCCCCCATTTTTTTTATTTGCTAATGATGCTGAAATCGTGAATCATTTTGTATTCTCAGTAATCAGGACCATCTGGGGTATGCCATCTGGCCATGTTGTTTTCTGATGGGCTTGACCATGATTATAAGTAAAAAAAGAGACATATAAATGTACGAGCTGGTTTAAGCAGAGCTATTTTTGCAAGATTAGCGATGTACAAATATTTACAAGCACGGGAGATGAGGTGTAATATGAATGAATACCTTTCGTGCTTTTGTTTGGTTGTTTGTTTGGCAGCAAAATAAATGAGGCAATGCCTTGATGTGCCTCTGAATATTATCTGGTGTTGACTGTGAGACACTCTGGAGATATATTCACAAGCTGACATACTGTATCTGCACCACGAGTGCTTACAAACACAACCCTTTGTTCGCATACCGTAGCGCCGGGACAGAGAGATGACGCCACAGGAGAAAGGGAAGGGCGGGATGTGTTGGTTAAGGACCTAGTTAAGCTCCCTGCGAGCTTAAAATACCAAACAAAGTAGGCCTGTATCATATGGTATAAATCCTGCACCTGGGATAATGCACATACAGCACAGCCTCACAAACAGTATGTATGCATTCGCACGTGCTTATACACTCAACTGTCAAGCCGTCCACTCCAGCTGCCAAACCGTGTCTGCAAGGTTATCAGCAACATCAGAACAGCTGTACATCAACTGTTCCTGTATCTTATATTCATGTATAGTCAAAAGAAAAAGAGAGTGTATCACGTATGCAGAGGTCTTCCAAGATGGCAGTTAAACTGGAGGTATGATGGACAAAAAGGGACAATCGAAAGAAAATAAATAAGAGAACGACCGCAGAACCAAACATGACATAAAGTATCATGCATGATGGATTTTCTGCAATGAACACTTTGCATGACATGAATATTGACGGCTCTGTCAGGGAGGAGGCAGCAGACTGCTGCAATGCAGTATGTGCACGTGCAGACATAAAGGACCTGTACAGTATATATATGTGAAACACCTACAGAGAACATATGGTATATATATGTGATATACAGCCTCTTCTCAGCATCCCATACTGAGGACATACATTACACATACATGCAGTGGCAAAAAAATATTTACACTAGTCACCAATTCAACTGGATTTGCGAGGGAATTTTAATGTAACCACAATATACTTCAGTGCTAGCAGGCAGGCTGTGGGCCGAATATGCATCGTTGGTAAAAGTCTGTTAAACTAAGGGTTAAATGAAAAGCTGGAAAACACCCAGACGTGTCTCATGCACACAGAAACATCATCGGGCAGATGAATGGGTCTCCGGTGGGTGCTGGTGCAGAACGTACAAGTGGCTGCGGTGTTGGAGCATTAGCCTGAAGAGCAGGAAAAAGAGGGAACGGTCAAAAGGGTTTGAGACGGGCTGCAGGTCCACACTGTTAATACAACATGGTACCAGCACCACTGTGTGTGTACTTGTGTGTAACATGTATGACAATGTGTGTGTGTGTGTGTGTGTGTGAGTGCAGTGTAGGCAGTATAGGGAGTTGAAATTACTATATAGTATACCAGTGTATATGAATACTATTAGATTACATCATTTTGTGAGAGTATCCAGTTGGGGATGGGGGATCAACTGCACTTAAAATCACAGCTAAATTATTCCACTTCATTACTCTGGATCTGTTTTACACTATATGTTAGATAGGCATGAAAATACTATTTATTCACCTGACCTACATAAAAGTCCTTGTATACAGCTGTGCTGACATCAAAGCCGCGAAGATTATATTTTAAGCAGAGCCCATGATTTATCTTCAGCTTCTTGGTTAACTGCAATATTAATCATCGCGGCGAGCTGTGCCTCGTGTACAATCTAAAACCTGCAAGTACAACAAACTCCCCCCAGCGCCTGTGACGTTCTTGTTTATGTTCGGCAAGATCCAGAACAAACGCAATAAAGAATTCTCACATTGCACGAGCGGAGTTTTTATTTCAGATTGCATGCTACTGGAATTGGAAGGCAGAAAACACATTTTGGCCCAGTTGGTCAGATAAACACTGGTTAGTACTGGTCAAATATGCAGATTGGTGGACCTATAAATTATAATTAGGAATTATATATTTGTTAAGGGTATAACCTCCCCCCCCACAGACGGACTGTCCTTTCTCTGCACTTGAGATGTCTGTGATCAAATCTTCTCCCGCAGTGCTGGCGTGAGCGTTGTGGGTTCTGTTCTAGCGTTACACACGACGTGTCGGGTGCCCTGGGTGCACATGTAAACACATCCCAGCTCGCAGACACAGAGAAGTGGCACTGAGAAACTCGAGAGCTGCCGCCTCGAACAAACCGTGGCCGAGAGCTGAGCCTGCACACGCAGGCAGTTATCTACAGAATATACCCTGAATAATATGGCCTTAAACTGTAATACAGCGTGTATATGCAGCTTTATGCTCGCGTACAGTGGATAATAAGAGCAGATGCTGGATACACAGATAGAATATGAACTGCAAACACATTCAGGCACATGCACACACACACTTTCACACAAACAGTAGTTCCAGCAGTGACTGTGGAGACAGGCAGTGCTACAGTACAGAGCCCATTGGCAACAGCAAAGTGTCCCTCATTCATGATTAAAAAGTGGATTTACTGTCCAGCGCTGTAACTATCCCATCTGGGTAATACAGTGCAGCATTATATTATCAATTAAAATGGGCAAATTGTCAGCATGTACATACATGAATCACACAGAATTTATCCAATCACGGGGAAATTCAAAGTGACTCATTTACTGTAATTCAGATGCCTGGGTTAGTATCTTTATCTGGAAACATTTAATCCAGGCTAAATTAATCATTCACAATTTTATGACGATTCAATGTTTCCAAGCTGGGACTGAACTCATCCTGTACTGGTACCTTCAAAACACACAGCCGACCACATTATGCATTACACTTTGATGGATTCACACAGAATCTTGGAGGAACGGCAGCCTTACTGATGTATATAAATTGCTGATATGGAACTGTAGCCTGGGATTGTACATACAGTATATACACATTAGCCTTAAGATGACCCCCCCAGGATGAAGCGATGGTGCACGTGAACTTTGATATGCCAGAAGATTCAGTACATAACCTCATTTCTTATGAGATGGTTTCAGCAGTGGGATGAAGTCCGATGATTCAGGTCCTATATCTGCTTTATATGAGGCTATATCGTGCTTTGATGAATGCAGTCGTAAGCAAGGCACTATAAAGAATCCATCATCACATCTCACCTGTTTCACTGACACTGTCTTCAAGAGAATATAGAAAACTGAGTTCAAAACTAGCAGTGATGACAGGAAACAAAGATGAGAATTCAAATCTCCATCTCTCTCTGAGAAAAACACAGAATCTGCATGAAGCATATTCATGATGAAAAATGTAAAAGCAAAAGAATTGCATAATGGGATGAAACAAGAGGAAGGGTACACAGCTGACCTCCAGGGGTAAGGATGCTGGCAGAGGGAAGGGGATGGGGGTGGGGGTGGACTGGTAGTCCCACCAGCTGTTCAACACGTGTTACGTCGGCTGCATTAATAATATGAGGATGAAATCAGATGATTTATGGACACCGGCTTTTGGTGTCATTTCCTTTTGGTTTGGCTCAAAAGGAAGGAAAGATGAACAGCAAAAAAAAGGTTCACAAAAAGAAAGCAGCAAGTGAACAAGCATGTTTGGAGAAAACCATGCATACGTGCACGTGCGCTGTGCTGCGTGGGGCCTTTATTCATGCACTCAGCATGCACAACTTGTGTGCATGTTTGTATGTCTCGAGCTGAATATGCCTGACTGGCACGCTGCCTTCAATTAAGGCAATCTCTGGGCTTATCAATCATGACATGGCTCGTTCCCTGTGTGGCGGCCGCTCTGTCACATGTCCCAGACAGCTGCTGTTGACTTTGGCCACTGTTGCCAGCGCGCTCTGCAGAACACCGTGTTGGACTTATGGCGGGTAGTTTTCATCGCCACTGTGGAACACAGCATTTCGCCTGTATGGATCCCAAATGTACGACTGCAAACGCACAAGAGCAGTGCGGCGACAGACACATGGCACTTGTGTCTTTCTCACTCTGCGAGGCTTCGGACCGACCTTCGACTGAACCGTGTCATGCACCGTATGAGTAACGAGGGCGGGGGCCTCGTTCTCGTGAGGGGCCTCCTGCCCTGATGTCCCTAAAGGTGAAAAGTTGACAGCAATCCATCAGTGACTGCGTGTTCTGGCTCGAAACCTCATTTTCTTGAAAGCTTCCTTGTGGCTGTAGCATCAGTCAACTGCTACGCGCTGCCAGCTTCCCGTAACTGCCGCCCCTGAAATACAGTGACAGTTTATAACCGCTCAGCTGGAGCTTTTCCTGCATTAATCGATGGCTTTGACTCAGTGGGGTTATAGCTGCAGAGGCGAAGGGTTTTTTTTGTTTTCTTTTTCGCATGTGATGCATGACTGTGTGATGTAAGTAGGTGAACTGACGCTGAGTCAGCCAAAGTTGGTGCCGGCCATGCAGATTTATTACAAGCTTGTAAGAGAGAGCAATGGGAAATTGAAAAAAGGAACAATCACTGTCCTGCACATCATCAAACAGATTTACAGTACATGTGAATGGTATGTTGTCTCTCTTTATATGCATAACTACAGTTAAAAAGCAGCAAAACGTAGAAATGTCTCAAATTTCAACATATTTAAATTGTAGTGCAGTAAATATGATTTCCGCAACCTGCAGCCTCGTGTGTGACCATCCCTGAGGAGAGGAACAGAGACTCCACTGACAGCTCCTCATTAGTGAGTTCGAGCCTCGACTCCCCGTAAAGCCAGGCAGATTAATTATCGAAATGGCAGTTGCTTCATACCACTGAAAAGATTAGTGCAATTTCCGTAACCCATCAAATGCTGTAAACATAGAATGTCTGAAAAACGTGCGTCCACTTGCACAGTCGGCCACTTTTCTAAACTACACATTGAAAACAAGCATGTAAAAACACAGGATTGTTTTAAACAAAGTCTTATGGGCAGACTATCTGAATGAGAATGAGAATGGGTGTTGCAATGGAAACCTCTTTCTGGCTCCCTGTCAAATATAAACAGAATATTTAGCCCTGGCTCTGTCTGCCAGCTCCTGAGAAACAACATCCAGATCTCTCGCCTTGCTAGATATTTTTCTATCTTCACCAGCCACTTGTTTACTTTGGCCCTCTGCCATCGTGTCCTGTGCAGGTAGTGTATAATCAGCTTGTATCAGTGTGAGGGCTCAAAGTTTCTGCCCACTGTTTTATGAATACTGTTTTGGTTTGCCACAAACCAACATTTGTTTTCTCGTTTGGGTCGGAAACCAATATCTCCAGGAGCGGCTTGGACTGATGTTTTTGCAGAGTGCTGCGTTCATTTGATTAAATTCATTTGTGTTCACTGAATGCTGCAGCCATGTATCCTTCACACTGTCTGCAGAGAAAGGTGATAATATTCTGCATCACCAACACAGGAACAGATAATTACAGTGTAGTCAAGTTGGATAAACATTCCCCATGTCGGCACTTTGGGGAGCCCAAGACAATCTCAGCAGGCTTTATGTGGGAAGTAATGTAGCCTGCCAGATAATTTCAGTACACTTAATGAAATATGATGATGATGTCCTATCACCTGAAATACTGTCATCACACATTTTCCTTAAGGAAAACAAGGAATCAGATATAACCTACATTAACCTTCTGCTGGTGTTTTTGGTGGTTGCTACTGGAGTGCTCGTGGATAACAAGATTTTAAATGAACAAGTCTGACTGAACAGATCTCCGAATAAATAATTTTCACTTCAATAAGCAGAAAAAATCCAATCAAAATAAATTTACATAAATATCCATATGGTAAATGGTAAACAACACAGCTTCAGCTGATGAGACATGCAACAAATCCACCCGAAGAGAACGGGCATTCAAATGCAGTAAAAACAAGATCAGGTCAGTCGATCTAACTTCCCGCCCGTTAAACCCTCAGATATTTTCCAAAGAATATGAAGCCACGCAGGATCATAAAACTGAGGAGCAACCGCTCTTCCCCTGTCACGTCCCCGGGGGAAATGAGAGTTGCTGGAGACGGGACGGGGGAGGACGAGATTTGACACGTCGCGTAAACACATCAAGCTAACAGAGTCATGCCGAAGCGTTGCCGGTTAAATGTTGGGTCTGCTGATGTCAATCGTGATGAGCTAAGTGAGCCATTAGTGACAGATTCATTAGCTTGGGATCGAACTGGGGCACCTTGCCATTGTGGGCTTCTTAATTATTCATGAGGAAGAGCTCAAAGGACTTAAACCTGGATTTAAAGCTTTGTCCCGGGCCTCTTCTGCCCCTGATGAATGCTGCAAAGATAGAGAAGCAATTTAAACCAGACACTGCAATTCACCATAACATATTTGCATATTTATACACTTCCCTGTCCAGTGCAGGTTTTGGTATCCGGTGTGTCCAGCGGATCGCAGTCTCTCCTCCAGAGAATTGTCTCCTCAGAAGTCTTCTAATCATCTTCAGCAAGTTATTAACAGATCAGATAAGTCACTTGCCAAAAAAAAAAGACAGGTTTAACCAGGGTCGGCTGTTTAAATGGACACCACGCACTTAAAAAAACAAAGAACAACTTGATGCGGTCAATTAAACATTAAGGGATCGCGACAGTATGGCTGTGACCAGCACGTTCTTATCTCACTTTCAGATCCAGTCAGAGAACGCAATAAATATTGCATCCGCTACGGCAATCTACACCAAGGCGATGCATCACTAACAGATTTTGTGTCATGTTAAAAAGCAAATGAAAGATAATTTAGCTGCAATAATTTCTACTCCTGCTTTAAGATCTTATCCAGACCTTGATACCGTAAACGCTGCCATCATTTTACTGCTAGCAAACATTTTCAGTGTGTTGCTGTGCAACCCATTCGCTGCATTAAGCCTCTTGAATGCAAGCTGCTTTTGTCATTCGCCAAGAGAAGAAGTGATACAAAATGAATTCAAGCCGGGTGCGACATCTTGTTCACTGCTGCCGACAGTGAGTTCAAGCAGAGACAGTTCTGCCAAACCAGACACATTCTGGTCTGTGACTTGGTTTCCAACAACAACAACAAAAAAAGAAAAGACATGTTTAAGACTTTGATTTGTGAAGACACGTGCTAACGTTGCCACAGAGACGCCGAGAAATAATAACTACAGAAAGGGAACAGTGAGGGTGGGGGCAAAAATGTCACATTTCCAGCACTGTTAATAACGTTATAATTAGCTTTAGCATGTTGACACCTTGTTAATAGGACATGTCAGTGAGCCTGGACCAACATGCAGATAACGAATGAGGCATGTAATAAAGCAGTCAGGAGACAGCAGGCCCACATGAGACTCTCAAATCAATAGCTCCTTCTCAGCGTACAAATTACAATAATTCTGAAGAGATTCTTAATTACCCGGCGAGCACGTCTCCACTGTGTTTCTGTCAGGAGTTGGCAGCGTTACACAGGGTTAACAGTGGCCATGATGCCCCGTCAGAGCGGGAAAAGGACAGGTGACTAATAACCACCATGAACAACTCCGGCGTCCCAGCGCACCCTGCCAATCAGGCAGCTGGCAGAACAGCGGGGCCCTGGGACCGGCTCAGATGTTGTAACTAACGCCTGCGAATGACAAGCCAAAATGGCCGCCGTGAGACATTGTTACAGCGTTGTATGGATGCAAAACCCTCAGAAAAACAATAAGCTTTCCCAACATACTGAGGCAGCGTGCACAAAGCTCGAGGCTTCTAGCTTTTTCCAAAATTAAGAAAATACAAGACATAACACTAAGTGTATAACGCAGTAATGCAGACTTGTTCCATTGTGTACTGTTGTGTATCCGCACTGAGGGGAAGCCAGTCCTGGATGCAGGTGAAGTTTGGGGGAAACTTTAGCCACTCTGCCCTGCTCTTTATTGGATTTGGGAAACTTTACACTCCAGCAACTCCGGCCAATGTCACCTGAGATAGTGTTACTTTTGCCAGACCCTTCAGTTTGTCGTCATCCTAAAAGTATTTTCTCTTGTAACATTAAAAGGAAAAGCATGCTGATGGGAAATACAAACAAGCACAGGAGCCAAAAAAAGGGAAAGTCCCCAGTTGTCCTGAAGCAGAGTTATCCTTTAGTAACTATGCAACATGAACTCATGTAATACTGGTAAAGGATAAAGCTGTTAGTATATCTCATTTTATAGTTATCAACAATTATTATATATTAACATATTAAAATGAAATATATTTACATATTAAAACTCACTTCATCTATCCTGGTTCTGTCTTGTTGAGCATCCCAGACAAAACTGTGTCTGCTTACAAATCCTTGTGTCTTCATGAGGATTTGCGGACCCCAAACATAAGCATCTGATTGGTGGAGCGTGTCGGGGGCAGTTTGGGATTAAGCACAGCCTGAGGGGCTGAATTCAAGACAAGAAAGTTCAGAGATTAAGAGACTTTGGTCAGTGTGAGATGACCCTGACTTCTCCTTGACCGCCTCTGAGCCGGACTCCTTCACCTTCACCACAGTCAACACACAGTCCTGATCTGCAGTGACTGAATATTGAAATTCTACTGGGACGCTTCCCCTTTGTTTACCCTTTTTGTATAATAATGTACAAGTAAGCCTGAACGCTGTCAGTCCTCCAAGGTGAGCGCACTGTGTGTGGTAAAGCTGCAGGGAAACTCTTTCTTTCTGGAGATTTAACCTTGCTGTGCTGCTGAGGTAGCACACTAAAACTGCAGGAAGCCTTGCCGCCATGACAGAGTGGGAAAAACACAAAGGGCTGAGTGATGGGTTGGGGTTTACGGCAGAGGAAGAGGTGGATAATAACAAAAAAAAAAAGAGGGCGGGAATAGAGGAGGGCTTGCACCACTTTCAAAATATGGGTTGAGAGGAATAATGGACAGGGGAGGCTGAGTGTTGGGACAGGAAAGAGAGGGATAAGGCAGAGGAGGGATGAGAGAAGAGGTGACGTCACAGGTTACGCATTTGCTCCGAGTTCTGCAGAGTAACCCCTCACTTCATTTCCCCAGCCTTGGACCAGGAACACATCGTATCCTCTTACCCTAAAACGTTCCGAATTCATCTAAAGTAATTCCCTCCTCTTGTTCCCTGCCCCCCCCGATGCAGACCGACACACACACACACACACACACACACACACACTTGTCTGTCTGCAGCTGGCTGTGGTCTGCAATGTCTGGGAGCTGGAGTACTTCTGATCACCATGGATTACTATGGGATTTTCCCAACAGCCTCTAAAATCTCTGGCTTTCAACGTTTAGGCGATTTGACTTTATGAAGCCATAATTAACATTCAGATTCCTCTCTTACTCGGCCAGCCGTGACGTAGCCATCGTGTGGCTCTGCTTGCCCACAGCATGACAGACATGCACACGCAACACGTCTAAGTCACGCTGCTGCGGACGACGACGGAAATGACGGAAACATAAATGGGAGAGAATCATTTTCCAGCTCGGTGTTTGCAATGCAGGGACGGCAGCTCCATCCACTGTGAGGTCAAATCACTACATGCAACAGGTGTCCACTGCATTACCCAGGATCCGGACACAGAGCGGGCATATTCACTCACAGTAACACAGCAGACACATCCCCAGAATCCTCTTCTTATGTGAACATTGTTTAAAGTGAAAGAAGAGACTGCTTTAGTGCTAAACTTAAAAAAAGATAATTCTTTTTCCCTAATTGCTCGACGAAAATTGTTACCAAAGATTCAAAGAAGTGTGGAAAACACTCCGTTCCCTGCTGACTGAGGTAGAAGAACAAAAGTGTGACGGCACGAGCCCGAGCAATTACTGGCGCATTAGCAGAAACATGAAGGAGGATATGGTTTGGAACGCAGCGGGCGGCTCAGTGTAGTCAACGCTTTTAAAATGATTTGAGAATATTGTAAAGGTGGAAACAACTCTTCTCGATATTTTTGTCACTCGAGATACAGCAAATGATCTCTCTCTCTCTTCTCTTGTTTCAGTCCTGCAGGAAGAGGTCATCGTCCTAACAACTGTTCTAAAATCAGCTCAATTTCCCGAAGTGCACGTGGAACAGAAATGATGATGAGATGGGACAAGAGAAGATCTTCATCAGAATCGTGTTGGGTTTTCATGACGGCAGAAAAACACTGCCACTTACTTAAATCAGATCTGAGACCTGATTGCACCTCTCTGCAGGGCTCGCTCCGCTGTTCGAGCACTGCGTTCCAACCTGCGAGTAGGTGGCTACGCTCACACACGTGCATATTGATAAACACTTAGCTCAGCAAGGCCGGGGGCGGTTCGCTCCTCCATGGCTGTTCAGAAAGACGCCACCCATCAAGGGATCAACGGACGTCAGTAAATCCATTACTAAAAATACTTGCCAATCCTTTGGGATTACTACGCTTAGCAAGTGGACACTGTGTATGCCACAAATCTGGAATTAGGCAGTGAAAGACTGTCAATGGTGCAGCAACACCTGATCCACTGTCTAGGCACATGTGTTCCCGGGGCAAAGGTGCCTGTGACCGTTCCACTGCGACCGACCTGCACCGTGTGTTGGACTAAACTTTGTCAGCTTCCTTGAGCGGGGTTCAGAACCCAGTGGCAGCGACGCCCCTTCAGAAACCAGTTTAATTTCATGACGAAAACACAGCATGCAGCTTAAAGGCTTTACCCATTCTGTACCACTAAACTAGAAATGTGGTTAGAACTCAAAACAGACAAGTCTGAGGAGAAAATCCATTATAAAAGTAATTACACAGGCGACACACACTGTTGTTGTATGTTTAAATTTAATATGCAATAATAGGTTGAATTTGGCCAGAGGAGAGGTGATCTGCAATGTGTGCATATTGCATTTTTTCCCCTTTTTCCCGGCGCATGCGACAGTGTTTGTCGCTGGATTAAAAGGTTCCTCTGTGGTTAACAGCGGCGATGCGGGGGACCAGGTCACCGTGCTGTGCGGTAGCGTGTGCACAGTTTCATGAGCCAGTGGAAATGGATAAAACCTCTTAAATCATTCACTTGTAACGGCCCACAATTATCAGTCCTCCAAGCTTATCAGGATCAGGTGTTGGGTCACTCTGCTGTCTGATGAAGTTGGGCTGCATCCAGGTGAGGCAGGCTGCCCAGCATGTTATTAGGAACTAACTGCGGCTGTGACTCAGTACCACAGCCCTGCAAATGTGTTGTAAATGAATTAACCGGCCACCTTTGCACGCCACCGCAGATCGAACACCACGAAGAGAAAGAAAAGGGCTTCCTTTCTAATCATTTACATTTAGTTATTTTTATCTCACTGGACAATAACAAATGCTTTTACCTTTTCACAGCTGTGAGTATCTCTTCCTTTCTTCATGCAGTGCCACAGTGGAACAACAGCCTCTTTATTCATACCAACTATACTCAACTTAGTCTTTTTTCTATAGTTAATGCACTTCACACTCCAGACCTGCTGAGAATTACCATGCAGTGTGGAATCTGGGAACAACACAGCTACCATCAGTCCATGACAACCAGCGTGTATTCACCAGTGCAAATGAGAGTTGGTGTAATTTACAGTTTCTGTGGGTGTCCAATTTAAAGCTTAAATACTTAAACACAGACGCCGCTTACGAGTCTCTTGTTCAAAGTAATTGAGCTCCACCATATTGATAGAGGATATAAAGTAGGGTATTGTCAATTTTTACCCACTTTAGTGATCCCACGTGTATAACTAAGGCGACATCAACACTACAACAAGCCTCGGCCATTCTCCGATGAGACTCCAGCCACCGACAGGACCGTGCTGCAAAAACTCATTAGCTTTGAGGGATGCAAAATCTCTTTCTTATTCGGCGTTGATAAGCAGTAGAATTCATGGACATGAGCTTAAAGGTTAAGTGCAGCTGTAGCCCAGTGGCTGATAATCTGCAGAGGTTAAATGAGCGCTCAGCTGCATGGATCTTATTATGATGTGGTAATGCCAACTGTCACATTAACCCCACTAACATGTAACTGGTTTGCTTATTTGATTTATGACTTATTAAGCCCCACCCCTCCATCCTGCTCATCACACAAGTAAAAGGAAATGGGACGCTCTTCAAATCAACTCACTTTTCATTTTTCACATTTTTTTATATGAAGTATTGTCCTGAATAAATTCAAAGCTCACTGGTGAAACAAAACAAAACAAAACAGCAATGGTGTGGTGTGTTTCTGTGCACTCCTTTAATTGGGCAACTCATTTTGATGTTTACAAAACCCATACGCCATCATTTTATGATAATCATCTTCTTGATTGAGTTTCCTAATGCTTTCATTTGTTTATACCAGACAGTCTGCTGATTAAGTCAACCTTGGCTTCGGCCGGTCCCCGTCCAATGCCTCAGCCTCATCCCGGAGGTCCATGATACCCTGATAGTCTCGGCTGGAGACGGCCCAAAGCTCGCAATCCTGTTACAACACTACCATCTTCCCTGCCCCAATCATGGTTTAATTAAAGCAGTCAGTCATGGGACGAGAGTCCAAAGAGGACAAGTGAATTACTAGTCATGTCTGGCCTGGGAGGTGGAAGATTTGTATTTTTAATTTGCGTCGGTTATTGAGCTCGGTCTCTCAGATGTTTCATTGACACCACAATGGGTGAATCACAAAAGAAGAAATGTTTACTTCCAAAATTTACTTGGCGAAGGGTACGATACTGCAAATGTCTAATGCAGCGGATACTGTGACAGTGTATTGTCAGTTATGAAAGAACAACATTTTGCTGTTACTTTAAGACTTACTCTAAATGCTGCCTCAGAATGTTGGGATCAGAATGAATGGCTCTCTGAAGGATAAACTGGCTATACATTGAATGACTTGCATAAAATGAAAAGGGGGGCCATGGGGGGCATGGTAACACAATGCTGCCATCCTGCAGCTGGCTGATGCTATTTGTGGCACAAGCGATGGCTGGCAGTGCGGGGGTATGTAATGTTTCATGTCCAGATGAGGTATTGACTGTAAGCAGAGATGACTGGATGTAATATTAGACGCGCAATGCAATATCAGCAGGGCCAGTGAGACCATCAGAAGAACACATTTTTCACCGTGCAGGAAGGGAGGAGACTTGGCCCAACGTTTTCTGGATATTCTGTATTATATCATAAAGCAGGATTAACTCCCAGTGGAATCAGATTAAATCGGACGCAACATACAGTATATTCAATTATTCAGTGTAAAGTTACAAATTGTACTGGGTTAGAAATCTCAGCTCTGAGATTTTCACTACAAATGTGATGAAAAGACTGTGTAAAGAAAACCAAAATGAACGCAGCCTACTCACTTTTGTCATTTTGACATGGGACATTTTGACATGGCCCTCACTGTTGCGTTGGAAGGGTTATCCTGCAGTGTCAGATGACATGACAACACTCTGGACCAGTGATGAGAATTGGCTGCTTTATGCCCCATAAGTCCATCTCATTCTGTGATGCACGTTCACAAATTTATTCCTGCTGTGTTTATTCCCTGACATGTGAACGGGCCAGCTGCGATTTGCACTTTGTTCAATATCAGTATTACTTTAAGCCATAAATCTTACGCAACGCCCCCCAGTACCCCCGCCCTATTAACTGTGTAATTGAAGTTACACAAGCGTTGTGTAGGGTAAACAGTTGGCATGCCAACTAATCCAACCCAACACAAACCCAGCTGAGAGAGAGAGGGGGAAAAAAATCAAGGAATGTCTGTTTCAATTACGATAACATTTGGATCATTACATAATAATCCACTACCAAACATGCAAAATAGCTAATGTCCTCTGTGATGTACACAAGCAGCTGTGTTTTTGTGTAACCGTGAAAAGACAGAGTGCGAAGGTTAATTGTCCGGTCTGTAATGCCGCACTGTGGAAAGAGTCACAGCCTTTCTGACCGCTGCCCCTGAATTAACCATCAAAATGGTTCCAGCAAGAGTTATGGTTATGGATAAAGTTTACTTTAAGTATTCTAAGTAAAATTACTCATCATGCTGAAAAATGTCTCCTGATGATGGAAATGACTGGACTGTTAATACTTGGCCCCCCGTCACTTCAAACACAGACCTGCCACAGTATTAGTAGTAGTACTAGTAGAAGACAAAAAATGAGTACTTATGGCTGATTACACTGTTAAAAATACTGCAGGAAAGTTGTTTTTCTCCCCCTATTCTGTCGTAACCATCCTCTTCTATCTGCATAGTTGCCCCATTAGATTAACTTAGATTAACTTTATTAATCCCACAACGGGGAAATTTACACGTTACAGCAGCAGAGGAAAGGTGAAAGAAAACAAAAGAAGAAAGAAAGAAAGACACGACATATAAAACACGGTTTCAAAACAACAATGAACTCCATAATTCAATTATTAATTTCTAGTCTAATGTCTAACTGTATTACAGTAGCTGGTCATCCCAGTTTATACAGCATGATGTCATGCAGACCTTATTAGCTCTGGCTTAAAATGCACTGGGGCACATTATCTACTTGCCATGCACTTAAAACCCAGGTTATTTGTATAAGCGGCAAAGCAGACAAGTCTGCAACTCCAGGCAGCTCGACAGCAGAGTCGGTACACTCTCACTCTGAATGTTGGATCGTATCTGTCACACCTTAAGCGGTGTGATATCCACAGGATGTTCTACTAGTTTTCTCACATGAGCAAAATACTAAGTTCACGCCGACTGTTTCAGCGCGTTGTCTTCTATTATGGCTGCACTGCGGGAAGCACACCTGCTGCCAGCGGACCCACAGGACGCTCACATGCTGCGTCAATAATGATTAAAAAAAAGAAAGGAAACATGTCTTCATTAACTTCATGAACCACTGAATCACATTCGCACAGCTCCCAGGGCGCTAGCTCCTCCGATGACTGGGGAGGACGGAGGAGACGGGGGGGGGCTATCATGAGCCACATTATGTAAATAAGGTGCAGGAGCATGTGCCAGTTAAACCGCAGTGCCGTGCGTAGTGAGACGAGGCACAGGCTTTGGGCGGCAGGAGCCGGGGCCGTCGGTAGATGGCGGTAACCCAAGAAACCTGATCCACCAGGGCTCTCGGGCACTCTGTCTCAGTTTGCAGCACTCGCGTTGAAGGCAGAGGAGCCGAACAGTTTGAAGGACACCAAAAAGAAACGGGAGAGCTCACGGCGGGTCCTCTCGAGTTTTTGCGCGCAGCCCTCCCGAGCAGGAGACGGACAGCTCTGTCACAGAGAAAAACGGGAAAACTAAAAACACCATGGAAGACAAATCTAATTCGTTCTCCAGCAACAAGGAGGAGAAGGCGGATGGGAATAATGTTTTTCAGAGGCAAGACTCGATACAGAAAAATAACACGGGGAGCCAGAATATGAAGGACCATAGCAACTCAGTGGGCTTCAAGGGGGAGCGGGAAGAGGCCATGGTCGGTTTTGACGATCTGGAGGGGGCGTCCAGGCAATATGGTTTTATGCAGAGGCAATTTGGGGCCATGATGCAGCCCGGAGTCAATAAGTTCTCCTTGCGTATGTTCGGCAGTCAGAAAGCCGTGGAGAAAGAGCAAGAGAGGGTTCAAACGGCCGGATACTGGATCATTCATCCATATAGCGATTTTAGGTAAGGGCTGGAAAAAAGACACCTGCACACCCACCCACCCCACCCCCTTCTCCCATTTTATCCACCCCTCCCGTTACCCCTGGGGTCTGCAAGCCATACACTTTCACACATAACGCACTGTCATCGGCACACGCACAGCCTGCCCCCCACCCCCACCCCCCAAAGCGCATACGCTAATCCACCTCTGTGTTTAGGCAATCGGGCTTCCGCAGGCTGAGCGCTTCACTGTCACAATGTGCTCCGCGAGTGCGCCGCGTTTCATTGCGGCATTTTGTGTGTAACAACTGAGAGGCACGCGTTAAGGCTACAAAAGGTGTATCGGCGAAATGCCCTTGGAGGAAGGGTTGTGAATGTCATGATTCGCTGGCACGAACGCAGCCTCCCTGGCCGTCTCCACACCGACGCGGCGCACGGTGCCAGCAGGCTCTCATTGCGACATATTCCGCTCGTGTGCGGGGCGACAGTACCTGGACACAGCGTGACGATGCCATTGCACCATCAGGGTTGTAAACATTTGGTTTGGGGGCGGCGGTAAGACGTCGGGCCTGTGTGCAAAAAAAAAAATGCACAGAATGCGGTAAAAAAAAAATCGTGCAGAGAAACGATTATAGAGAAAATGGCCGTGTTTTGACTTGATTACTTCAATCTGATCTTCGTATCTAAACCTGGAGTTGCAAACATTTCACACCAATGCACGAGTGATTTTTTTGTTGAAAAACTGCCCTGCTGGCGAAATGTGATGGAATGTGTTGGTTTCAAAGGGTCTGCAGAGGGATCGTGCCACGCTTCCTTCCCTGGCATCTCCTAAATGCCACAGTGGGGTTTGGTTTTTTCCCGCCCTGGCTCGTCATCCTTTTAGCTGAACGAACGTGTAGTGCATTGTTCTAATGACACAAAACTACATGTTCAAACTACGCGATAAACGTCGCAGCGACTCGTACTATCACATTTAGTGCCGAGCAGCGGATGAGCCCTGTCACTCGGAGACTATATGAACTGCCTCGTTAACACGCGTTCGGGTGGTAAACAAATGTGATCAGGTTCAGGCAGGACCGGTCTTCCGCAAGCCGCGTGTTTACAGTTCCCCACTTAACCAATTACGCGTCTCATCTGGCCCGGTCTCTGCACCAGTGTCCCCCTGGCGCAGCGCGGGTGACAATCAGCCCCGGTCCTCCGCTGTGGCACGAAGCCTGCCGGGGCACGTTGTCAACACGGAGCTGTCCACGGTCCTGGACTCCGAGGCAGGCCTGGCTCTGCTGCACTCTGCAGCTGATTCGGAGCTGCCGGAGCCCGCAACCTGACGTCCAGCCCGAAGCACCGGTGCCCTAAAGGTTGCTGTACCGTTGTGGTGCTGACTGACAGACAGGTAGACCGTATGTATGAGTCCAGTGATGACAATGAGATGCAGGACGGTGCGCACAGTGGCTCCACACGTCTGCTGTGTAGAATCACACACAAGAATTAAGATAACTAGGATATCCCGAAACCCTCCCACACAGGCATATGCACATGCCCATGTGCACGCACAGATGTACAATGATGGTGGGTAAGGATTAGTGGCACAATGCAGCAGTCAATGAGCTTAAGAGTCTCTGAAAACAATTACGTAAGGAGATTGACCCCCCCTCTAAAAGATGGCCAGAGGGTAGGACCCAAACAATTTGATGATAGTGTGTAACGTTTTTACAGTTATGGGCTGAATTTGCATTGTACTGTATGCTGAACGTTTTTCTGATGGGGGGGGGGTCCATCCATAACAATAGCTCATGTCACTGCAGTACACATACTGTATGTACAATATACGTCTTAGAGGGTATTGTGAGTATGTAACACAACAGACAAACTGGGCCATCAGTGGGGATGTTTTGCAGGCCGACTCTTTTCTCTCTGCTGTATTAGAAAATGGCTAACTCGGGCAGGTGAAGGCCCCCGAAGGTTCCCCTCTCATCTTCCATCTTCCAAAGGACAGTTTTGTTTGGTTTGTTTTTTTCCCAGAGGAGGTCCTTGTCCTCTCTCTTGCCAGGGTAAAGGCACGACCCTAATATGACAGCGAGATTGTACATCCTGGCTTGAAAGTGGTACCGGTGATGTTACATCCCGGTGCTTCAAGCCATCTATCACGCTGGTGCATAAATGATGGAGGTGCAAGGGTATCTTGTACCGTAGCTCATAAGGTAATCTGTCTCTCGACTTAAGAACTTAATTATTTTTGGCTTATTCAGTTTGGTCAGCTCTGTCGTGTTGGTTTGTATACTGTGGAGGAAGACAAAAAAGGAGGAAAAAACCGACAAACACCCGGGTGTTTTACTGAAAAGTCTTACGTAAGTACAGTCCATGAATGACACCACTATTCACACGGGCTTTATATTGCTTTGTGGGAGTGTTTGAAACTCAATATCCAACATATTCTTTGTACACAGTGGCTGCTTAAAGATTAATGGCAGGTTAGTAATATTCATTATTCATAGATTTTCAGAGAGGCCTCATGCATGGCCTCATACACGTCTGCTTATGCTAAGGAGAGGCCTTTGTCGTGGTCTAAAAGACTCTCAGTGAAGTTTTCTTTGCGTTACAAAAATCTCACCTGATCGTACAGTTACTGTTGTTGCACGCCGTTATTTGTCTCGATAATTAAAATTTTTCATTGGTGTCTATAATGTGAGGGAATTTTCTGGCAATCTCCCCAGGTCACTGATAATTTCATGTTTTTACACTCAATATAGTCAAGACAAATAAAATAAATATTATAATCCTTATTGTTCTAAATTTAATGAATAATGCTACTTCATTATCCATATTCAAAGATATAAGGATGGAACACAAGTAGTTTACAGCATTCTGCAAACAAATTAGCCTCAACCTGTACGGGGAACAATGTTCCAAATCTCTGTTGTGTTTTCTTAACTTCCTCCAAATAGATAAACTCATCCATAATGGATCCACGCTCCACGATCCTCTCAGTGTATACGTCCACAGAAGCAGTGACGTGTGGTAATGCAGTGTAAGCATGACATGGCAGAGTGGACAGGGTCGGGCTGTGCTGAGTAAGATGGTGCGGGCTTCCCTCTTGCTTGGCAGGAGCGGTCTGGCATTGATTATGATGGAGCACTTGTTGTAATGGAGGAAAACTGCAGGGGGAAAATGAGCTGGCTTGATTTGGAGCAGGATTCGATAGCGACTCCTTGTCTGGGTTTTTGGTTTGTTTTGTCATATTTGAATTTTTTTTCCCTGAGTTCATACAGGGTGCATGTATCAGGCAGACGAACCGGTGCTGTCTCTGCAGCGATACTGCAGCGCCTGCGGCATTTGGGAACAGCGATCCAGAGATCGCATCTCCCACTTGAATCGGTCCGAACAGCAGCTTGTGTTTCGCAGCGGGTTTTTTACAAATTGAAGCGAGTCTCCGGATAGAAAAAATGACAGACCGCAGCGCTCATCTTGATGCATAGCTGGGACAAGACCTGGCTGCACAAATGGGCAGCCGCAAGCTGAGGGGAGCGTGCTGCCAGAGCACCAGGTGAATGTGGGAAGGAGAGCGCTGTAGGTGTGGAACCTGACGCAGGAATGAGACCGGGACTGAATGCACTGCAGGTGTCGGAGCTGCACCTGCAGTGCAGTTAGGTGGTAAGGGGCACAGCACGCCCTTACTGGTTTAACTGGCACAGAGAATCGCAGCACTGGAGGAAGAGCTGTGTGCAGTGGCACGCGGTGAACATCAGGAATCAAACACCTGAGATGAATGAACACTAAAATTCCCAATTCAAGGAAGTTCATGTGTCCTTATGCACGTAAGAAACCTCTTCTGAGCGCAGAACATTTTGAGGTCTGCAGCTTTATGATTTCTAATTCAGGAAGAGATGTTTTATTCATTAGTGACGTGGGTGTCTCAAGAGGTCATGTACAGTGTAAATACCACCTACCTAAGTCAAGAGAGAAAGATCCTGGAGACGTGGGCACTTTGTGGGCCCTCCTTTTCAACACAAGGCTTTTGATGACATTAATGTGTTTGGAAAACACCCACCAGTTCCATCACGTTGCAGTGTAACACAGACTGATCTTTAATTCTTGAGTGGATGTTACTGATTTTTCTCTTAAAACACTCACTCACTCATTTTTGGCCACCCTGAGCTTTTCCTCAGTGGTTTCAAACCAGTTTAACCATTAAGTTCAAACTTCATTGTCAGTGGTTATTTAAATTTAAATCTCTTCTTTAAATTTCTTTATTTGAGATTATGAACATTGACTTTTTGAGGTCGTGGAGTGTTTTTTTTTTTTTTTTTAACTTTTCTTATTTCTTCAAATATAACTCTTTTCAACCACAGACTATCTGAGCTGTCGGAAGTAATTTGTGTTTTCTAAAAATGAAAAGATCTCTAAAAAGTATACGGATTCATCTTTGTTCTTCTCAAATATGACTAGTTCTTTTTTCCCATCTCGTTGTGAAGCAGTTGTAAAGATAGATTAGAGTAAATATCCGCACTGCCTCATCTTATGAAACATTTATATTTATGTACCAGAGAGAATAACTGCCACACACACACAGACTGAATGCATATTTTCTTGGTATGACGCCTGAAGTGGCATCAGTACACTCAAACTGTATATTTTAGGGTGTGCATATTTTTAGCTGGGCATGTTGTGACTGTTGCATAAGCACTGTATGTTGCTATCACGCAGACTTGAGATGAATGAAGTGCATGAAAAAAAAACCTCATGTCGTCTGCTTTGATGTCCCACTCAGGGAGTTAAGTCAAGGCTCTCCATATGAAGAGTCCACTCCACAGGCCCCAGTTCGATGCCTGCTGGTGTAAAAATACCCACGGTGGATATTCTCAACCACCTCAAAGACGTCGCCGTTTGGTTGAAGTGAAGACAATTATCGGACACATGATCTGTGGATATTTCTAAAAGCCAAGGCCTCTGCCTAATTTATTCAAACAGATCCATTACTGGGCGGCCACTCTTCCAGCCAGACAGGCAGCCTGCCAACTGGCCAGCCAGCCAGTCCATTTCCACCTTCAGCAACAGCAGTGGACAAGGCAAGAGCGAGCGGCAGGCGGTCAGGCGTCAGTGCAGAGGTTTTAGCAGGAGATAGGATTCCTGAAAGCATCTATTTTCATTCACGGTTGCCGGGCCTTTGTGGGGGCCCAGGACTCTTCGTGATGAATCATTTCTGGCTCTGTTCATCAGCAAACAGGGGGCTGGGGACATGAACACGGCCACAATAGGACAAGAGGGTCTCATTAAAACAGGGTCCTGCCTCCGTACAGAATGTGCCCGATGTCCTTGAATCATAGTTAACTTGGCGGCCAGGATATCCTCTGGAACTGTGGTGTGGTCTGTGGTTGCATTTTATTTTGATCACATCTTTTAAACCCAGCTTTGGTAGAAGAATGACCAGTTTAACCTAATTCCAACAGTTCCTGCCACTTTCATTAGACTAGTTTTCTCACATTTCAATCCTGATTGGTCTGTGTTTGTGTTGCTCCGCAGGTTCTACTGGGACTTGATAATGCTCATCATGATGATGGGGAATCTAATCATCATTCCTGTGGGAATAACCTTCTTCTCAGAGCAGACTACCACCACCTGGCTGGTCTTCAACGTGGCCTCAGACACCATCTTCCTGGTGGACCTGGTCATGAACTTCAGGACGGGGATCGTCAACGAGGAGAGCTCCGAGATCATCCTCGACCCCAAGGTCATCAAGATGAATTACCTGAAGAGCTGGTTCGTCGTGGACTTCCTCTCCTCCATTCCAGTGGATTATATCTTTTTAATAGTGGAGAAAGGCTTTGACTCAGAGGTCTATAAAACGGCCCGCGCCCTGCGAATCGTCCGCTTCACCAAGATCCTCAGCCTCCTGCGTCTGTTGAGACTGTCCCGACTCATCAGATACATACATCAGTGGGAGGAGGTGCGTATGCGTCTGTCGACATCAGACAAATAGAAAAGGAAATTGACATAAAAGCAGAGAGGAAGCCGGTGACTCAGAGAGAGGCACGGCGCCTGTGTTGTTGACGTATTTGTGGTGGGCGCTTCGCTTGCAGGAGCACGGCAGCAACCTTGAAAGGTTAATGCACAGATATAATTGCGCACATACAAAACTAATAGGTGCTGTCAATCAGCAGTGGTCAGAAGGCTTATCTGTGGATAACAAGTGGTATTCAGCTCAGTGATGGGTGAAATTAATCCAAAATCAGAAATCTAAAGTAATTGCCTCCAGTTTTTCAGGAAAAATGCTTTAGTTCCAACTATATAGTGAGTGTATGTGGAGTCAGGCTATAATATTATGAATTATTTGATCGAGATGCTAATAGTGGATATTCGAGGCTAAACTAACTACTCACTTGATACTTTGCCAGTGTGGTAGTTCTAGATGACTGTGTGAACATCCACAAGGTTGAACCCCGCCGGACACGGCCGAGAGTGATGCATTATTTACCCTCCGTCGAGTCATTGCACTCCCTGACTCAGGCTATTTAACCAAGCTCTAGTGTTCTCCTTCTCCCGGTGGTGATTTCATTACACTGACTGATGTAAAGCTAGTGCTCCTCCGCATCACAAAGGAGCCGTTTCTGCAGACGAGTTCGCTTTAGACATCAAGGCCAAAGCGCCGACATCTCATTTGTTCGGAAATGTAGCTGAGTTAAAATGTAAATGGGTGACCGTAACGCCGTCGTTTTTAACGAGCTCCCTCATCCTTGTCTTGAACTCTCCATCTCCTCCCTCCTGGTTGTTATTGCTGCTGTTCTCCACGCCGTTCGTCACGCAGGATGAGGCAAATTGTGTTGCTGTCGGGGCTCATTCGGAGCACGTGCTGCATGATTTGCCATCTGAAGATGCATTTGGTGACCTGAAGGTTACGGGACCTGTGAGCAGAGGCTTTCATAACCTCACTAACGGTGATAGCTATGAGCAGAAACCAGCCAGGGCTTCCTGCAAATAGTGCAATTTCTGCAGGGCGCCCAGTTCATCATGATGTGCCATGGATCAGCCAACGTTTGCGGGGCAGGAAACGACCATCTCTGCTTTCAAGTACCAGTGAGGCAGTGGACTTAGTCTGGGTGTATGGTCGCGTATACGTCTCTGTCAGTGCATGTTTTAAAACAGTTTTGGATTATCCTTAGTACACGGGGTGGCATTTGAAAAACAACATTATTCATGCTTCAGTCGAAGCATTATTAAAGCTTTGTCAAATATGGTTTTGGGATTAGGATCTGCACACACACACACACACACACAGACACTGTATTCTGATAGTGAGCACCATATGGATTGCGGTTGCTCGCTGTTATTATCCCAGCATGCACACTGTGTGGGAAGTTGATGGTGAAAGTCAGATAGGGCCGTACATTATATGGCTGCATGCAGTGGGTGGATGAGACGGTATGGACCGGGTTAGAAACACAAATAGATGGTGCTGCAAGGTTAATGAAAATCTTTAGCGAGCGTGCGGGGAGGCGGCGCAGCACACAGGGACGTGCCCTAATGCCTGGATACAACTGCAGAGCTTACAGCCTGCACTCTCGGCTCGGCTCTCTCACGCTCGGCCATTCCTCTTTGTCTCTATTCGTCTTTCTGCTTATCAAACTCCAGCTAACCTCCCCCTCTCCCGTGCATGGTGTTTCTCACCCTCTCACTCACGACATATCCTTCGACACTCCCTCCGCCTCTACATGTTGCTGCATCTGACCTGAGTCTGCTTAAAAATATATAGATTTCTTCATATAGAAATAGTCCCTCCAAACGCATAATAAAGCACTGGATGACAGAACAACAGCGAACCAGACGCATCCGCAGGAGACGTGAGAGGAAAGACGAGGCGCTCAGTGGAAAAATTCCAAGCTGTCGTACCATGTTAGGTGTAGGACGGAGGATTAGCGCCTTTAATGGAGGGACAAACGCAGTCTTCTGCCTTCACACCGGGTTTCATTACGTCAGCCTCTGGACGGACTCAGTGAAGCTCTTCAGTCAGTTCCTACGATAAGTCATCCTCCAGCCTGCGTGGCTGTCATGAGCCCTCTGCCCCAACCTCTCATTGTCACCATGTCTCCCCTCCATCTGCGGAGGTTATTTCACCGCAGGAGGCTAGGCAATCAGAACTAAGTCAGATTGTTTAAAAAACACTGAGAGATGGCGTGCTGACTCTCAGTTTTCTCAACAAACACTCTTATTCATGATGAGCGCTCGTGCTGAAGCTCTAACATGCTGGGAACCAGGAAGTGGCTGCTGGCTATTATAGTCTTAGCAGAACAGCTGAGTGGCGACAGTCTGAGCATCCACGAAGGAACTGAGGCGCGTTGTTTCAGCAACCCGCTTGAAGATCGTCACTCATTAAAGGAGCAGGAGATGACTCCATCTGGTTGCTGTGCTAATTACTTGGAAAAATAATAATGACAAAAAAAGAGAGGATGTAAAGTATGTTTGATGAAATAGTTTGAATGTAAATGTTACGTCTTCGAGAATTTAAAATCAGCAGTAAAAAGGAAACAGTGATTTTTGGTCGTGTTACGGCCCTGACCCCCAGCCTCTGCTGGGCCCGCTGCTGCTGCGTTGCTCAATAATTCAATTCCTTCATTTGTTTGCTCACACATAATCTTTGCAATGCGCGGCGCTTTGGGGAAACTGCAGCATTCGGCGTGAAGGTCGCGCAGAGCAGTAAAAACGCTGCTCAACCACCGCAATGTTAAACAAGCACCAACCAAATGGAGGCTGGTGCTCCGTTCACACGCTGTGACTTTTCTGACATTCTGGAGACTCAGCAAACACGTCCATGTTTTGACTGCAGCTTAACTCAAAGATGTGTTTGACCCGCACCCGACCCTTTAAGCTGCATTAATGAATATTTTCACGTCAACACCAGATCAACTGTAATGTGAAGAGCGTGACTCCTGCTGACGAACCCGCAGGGCCCTGACTCAGCACGTCCTCTTAATGGAGAAGTTTAGCATCTTTCAGCTCAGTGTTTCGGTTTTACATCCATGACTTCACTGGTTGGATTTGAGAAATCGGCTGACGCCGCGGGAGCTACTGTACATGTGACGATAGCAATTTTTACAAAGAAACATTTCCCACACAGAGAGGGGGAAAAAAATCCCCTAGTCATAGGTTCCGACAACTAATAGCGACCCCCTGGGAATCATTTTTTAATGGAGTGTTTAACAATTCAGTGAAATAATGAGAATAGTCAGAGGGCATTTTTTTTGCCCTTTCATCTGTAATTTCTCAGGCTTTCTTAGATCTTTCAAGGGCATTTGGCCCCTTTCTCCCACTCATTTCTAACTCTGTACCCCCCTAACGTTCCTCTTATTATTTCATGCCCTCTCACAGAAAGAACTAATTACCCCAAACAGTTTCATGTTGGAGGGATTTTCATGATTTATGTTTCAGATATCACCTGACTCTGAGCTGATTTTGGTCCGAGGTGTGTAATAAACAGTAAAAATGCAAAAGCAGACAGGGGGGGGGGGTACATTTATAAAACTGCTGCAGTGTCCCCCCACAGCTCCCAGTGCCACATCTGGCTCATCACTGCTACCATGTCTCCCGCCAGATGCCAGCTCAAGCACAAGGGCTCAGGTTGAGCTTGTGGCAGGATATTGGCCCCCCCCTGGGGGGGGTGCTACCTTTCTAAGTCCCTGCAGAATCAGTCTCATACTCCACTAACAGCAACGAATCAGCAGACATCATCGTTATAGAGATGTTTTTTTTGACTGGCATACAGTGCAGTTCTATGTAGTACTTGTTTCTGCTTAGTAAAAGGTGCATAAGCGAGAAAATACTGTAAAAGAGCAACTCCTCATTGTCAGGCTGAAGCTTCCAGATGTTTGTGGTGATGATCTGAACACAGAAAGCCACCACCATTTCTGTCAGCGACATGACGACACATCTGTTGGTGTTTAATTATCGTTTCTCTCTGTGACGCCGCAGCGAAAATGTCAAGGATCACGTTACTATGACATTTTGAAAGCTCATTTAGTGAACTGCATAACTACAGAGCGAACATTAGCCTCAGCTTTTATCGCTGAGGTAAATAATTGATAAATGGCAAGCTATTACAATATATTTCTGTTGATATACACACACACAATCCAAGGGTCGTTTTTCTCTTTAGATAACCGGATATTTTGCTGCATGGCAGTGCATGTTGTGCTGCGGTAATAACACGGTCACACCCGGTGAGTTACACAATGATTCCCACCCACCTATAATCAGTGTAAACACACTACAGTGGCAGTTCATGTGCAGTTCAGTGTGCAGCCTAACTTTATCCTCGTGTATTCTTGTTCCGACAGTGTAGTTCCCGACTGCTGCTTTTCCCGGCTTCCTTCTTATGTTTCCGGAAAGACGCTCCCGGTGAAAACACATCATCATCCCATGCCATCATGTCATCACCAGAGCTGCGTTTGCAGCATAAAGATGCCCTGAAGCATCATGTTTCAGGGGCTTCCTGCCAAGCACAGGCACGACATGCCTTCTTGACGGCGGCTGGGCTTTTCCCTGACTCACTGATGTTGATTTATTTTTTTGATCTCTGGCACGGAATAAGAACGTCTTTTTCATATTTTATGGGAAAATAAACTGAACGCGCGCGACATGCTCAGCATGCCAGCCCCGACGTCCAAACTCCACTTTGTCAGCATCACAGTCAGCGCGCAGGTCATGCAGACGTTTCTGTGAGCACCTCTCGTGTCACTTCTCACGGTCAGATTAGCTCGTAACAGCAGCTGCCCGGCGTTGACGAAGACATGCTGCCTGTTCAGCTCGCTGTAGTTCTGTGGGAGGTCGGCTGTGTGAGCTCGATGCAAGCGATCTGTTTAATTAGGGTGTCTGCAGGGATCTGTCGTCCTAAGCTAAGGTGCGCGGCTGATTCACAGCTCCGTCGGTAAATCGATCCGGAAGGGGGAAAATGTGAGCCGACTGACCTGGGTATCTAGTTCACTGCGTGGGAACAGTAGAGGACACTTTAACTACATTACACGGGCTAAATTTGGTCTCCAGTGAAATAACCCATGTGACAGCCTGACAGCAGACCTTTTTTTTTTAAAAACTCCTCCATCTTTAGACACAGCTATGTCAAGAGACTGATGGAGGAGATGTTTGTACCTTTTCCTAGCTCATAGCTCGGTTTGGTTAAAACTTAAAAAGCCTATCAGTAGCACATTTCATTTCTAATAATATACCATACATTTATTGTATGAAATTACATTTTCAAATAGAAATTTCAAGACAAGAGAAGGTTGAAAATAGGGCTGCAACTCAGGATTACTTTTTACTGGTAAGCACAAGATCGTTTCTTTGATTTATGTCAGAAAACAGTAGGACATTTCACCAAGGTGAGGTCCTCAAGTTGCTTGTTTTGCCAAACCAAAGCTCTTCATTAATCGCTTACGACATTGCAAATAGAGGCAGGAGGGGGTCAGCCAATCGATTTATCAGCTAATTGCTACAGCATTAAACCGACGCGAGGCGAGGGCGTCGTAAGGCGAGACGAGATCATGACATAGCTGCTGAGAACTGTAACCCGCCGCCGCAGCGTCAGATTGTCCGGTGCCAAAGGAGGTTAGTCGGCTTTGGTTTATGGAGTCATGTGGACTTGATTCACCTGTCTGAGGAGAGGCTGTGCCAAGCGCTCGGTGCCTGGAGGCCACCTCCCCGGCCTCATGCTGGGCGCAGGTGCATAATCACTCACACACACACACACACACACACGCAGACAAAAGGTGTGCTGAATCATGAAGTGCTGAGTCATGCGTGAGGCTGAAAGAGAGAGCAAGAGTGACCGAAAGGGAGGACGGCAGTCTGTGTGTGTGTGTGTGTCACATTTTATCTGTGTGTGTATCATACAACTGTGACTCCTGCGCTAAGCTCTCCTGATTGATTTCCTATTGTGTCGACCCCGTTTCTTCTCTGTAATTACAGCATGTAAAATGATGCTAAATGAAGCCTGTTTACATTTCAGTACATGCAAGTCAGCTGTTCAGCTCTTCTTTAAGCTGCACCGGTGCGAGCAATTCATCACACTGCCTGCGGCGCTACCTTAAACAAAGACGAGCCGAGTCTACAAAGAAAGTATACAATCCATTCATCACACAGAACAGCAAATGACATTTATAGGAGGATAATTAAAGAGAGCCTGGCCTCATTACCATGTTCCCTCAAATGGCATTTAGTTGTAGGACACACACGTACAGTAGTGACTGACTGCAGGACTCGGCTCTGCGGAGGAGAGCCTTCGGCCGATGACTGTACACAACTGTCTCCTGTTGTGGGATATGATTTGATGTGAAGTGATGTGATGTGTGAGGATGAGGCATGTTGCGGGACGTGTGTGTGTTTATCTGGATATTTGCCGCCCTGTGGCCTATAGCTGGACTATCTTGGTGCAGTATATTCCTAAAAGATTTTCCCAAGCCAATACTTAAAGCCAATACGTAAAGATCCATTTGCCATCAAACTAAAAACTTTTAGGGAAGTCACACACACACACACACACAAATGAATCATGGTTACAGGTTAATTAAGTCCACCCGCCGACACTTTGCAGGGCTGCGAGGAACTTTGGAGCAGGTGCGAGTTAGCCCAGATTCAGCTTTGTCGCCGCTCACGGCACAGCTGCTTCCATCTAATGTCCTAACAAGAACCCAGGACGCAGGGCAGTGTTCCGCCAGCGCAGAAAGGTCAGTTTTCACTTAAAGGTATGTTGAGGACATCGATGGGGGGGGGGGGTACTTTTCTGTGACCGGAGATGTACATGTCATTTATCAAACAGTGGCAGGAAGTGCAGTTTGTGTGTCAAGTTTACCTCCAGTTTTTATGCACTGAAGCCTCGTGCACCTTGTGTCGACCCAGTAGTCTGCTGAATTTCACTAAATTCAATTTAACCTGATAAATTCTTATTAAATAATAGACGCACTGCAAATCTGTGTCTCCAGAGCTCAACAGCAAAAACCAACAGGAACATTATACAAACAGATGAAGCTTTGTCTTAATTTGACATGAGCAGAAATTGCTGTTGATGTGCAGGAGAAATTTAGCCATCCAGTGCTACCGAGCACAATAAATCCATGGCATTTTGGTGCATAATCACATTAGGGAACCCCCCACCCATTTTACAGGTACAGCATGAGATGGCCAGGCAGGCTGTTTGGGGCGAAGCAGACCTTTGTGTTGTCACACGTCCTTATGTGCGACAATCTGGCTGTCACACTTGTGAAGCACCTTTTTTTTTGGGGGGGGTACAGATCGTCTCTTATGGTGCAGCGGCTCCCAAAGGTGCATTATCTCTCTCACCCTCCCTCCCTCTCGTTCCACCCTCACACACATCTACAGCACACACACAAACAAGCGAGTAAAGTCGCACACAGCAGCCTAATGGACTCCTCCAGACCAATTTTGTCAAGCAGACAAAAATTGAAGGACAATGCCCCCCCCCGTGCTGTCTGTGTCCCTGTCCTCTCTGTTTTAAGACACAGCTCTCTGATGAGGAACATAATGTGCCTCGAATCGTGTTCTTGCTCAGCTCGCAGAGGGAAGCTCACTCTTGGGCCCACGGGGGCGGAAAATCCCCGACTCCCGCTGCCTGAAAGAAGCCCCCCCCCTCGTAGATTTAACCCACCGAGCACTCCCTCTGCTGCTAGTTGCTCTTGTTAACTGCAGCAGAGAGTGATAATTGCTTGACCGTATGGTTTGGTGTAAAGAGTTAATTTGAGAGAGTGCAATGGTGTTGAAGGCGAGAGCAGATGCACTTTATTAAATATTATTAACCGATGATCACTCTGAATCCAGGTCTGTTAAAATTAGCATGTCAACAGAAATGCCTGCGCAAAAAGCACCACTCTTGATCTATCAAAGATTGAAAGTGCCGCATCTTCAAGATACTTTGATAAACAGCCAGGAAATCAAGAGGAAATGTAGGTTAAAAATAGGCCAGATCATCAGCACCCATTTGTTTCAGGCTTAAAAAAAGAAGCGTCGTGTGAAAAACTCGTCCTCAATCCTTCTGACGAAAACAGCTTGAAAACAGTCTTTACATCTAAATTTACATACGTGTAGCTAGATATCAAGATATCACAAAACTTACAATGGGGCTGGTTTTCCTCATTTCAAGACAGGATGACAGTTTTAGATGATCCAAATAGATGAATTAAAATACAAATGAGATGTTTACATTATCACACGTAGAAGCCTGTAATGGTAAATGGGTTAAAACATGTTTAATATCTGATGAAAGAGGTTAACAGATGCTGTTCTTCTTCTGTGGCATCTTTATCTCTTCTATACAGCTAAAAAAAAGACTGCTGATGGATCATTCTCCCCGCGCTTGTATTTCCTGTAAGTTCACCTACACCAACAGCCGCTAACTTTATAGGTCACTCCTGTATCACACTGTCACCGTGGGCCGCTGTATGACATTTAAAATGCCACGCACTCCTCCGCTTGGAGCACCTCCGCTCCTCCGCTCCTCTTTCTTTTCCCGTCTTCCCGTCGCTGTCGGTCCGTCTCTCACTTGGGCCTTTTGTTTGATTTACAAACAGAAACGTGGCGATGGGCACAGGCTGAGAAAAAGGTGGCTAAATCTTACGCAACACAATATATAATGTAAGCGTTTTGATCGTAAATGATGAAAAACTGTGCTTTTTGTCCAAATGTTGCTGAATTAGAAGATGTCACTGGCTTCCTGTGTGACCGAGCCCGGGGTGTATGTTTCCACAGCACTCCAAACAAATCAACATCTGCTGCTCATTTTTACTATCATTTTGTTTTGTTTTTGTTTTCTTGTTTTGTTTTCTGGTCATATTTTGTCATTCAGCAACAATAGTTCTATATATACAGTATATTTATATAAACATTTTCACTTTGTAATAACGACCCCCCCATCTGGAGTTTTAATGAGGAAAGAATGAGTGAAAGCAGCTTTCATCCTCTGTCCGTCCCCATGGGATACCCCCCCCCCCGTGAACACAAGTTTCCCTCTGCATGGTGTGCACCGTACAGTAAGCAGACAGATGACAGATACAGTCTTGGGAGGGGGGCTAAAGTGATAAGTGTGGAGATTAGGCTAATCTCGGTTATTTTTGTTCGCCGGGCTGTTGTTGGTGGCTGCTGTGTGTGAGTGGAGGGCACGTTGGGGGCATGTGGGTGGGGGCGGGGGGGTCACACTGAAGGAAACATATGCATCGCTGGTTGTGGATCTCCGTCCATACTTGCGAGGTGGCAACCAATGGCGATGCGTTTCGTGTTTCATCGACTACAAAACCAAAAAAAACAACACATCCCACGTTGCCAAAGTGACATCATCCCATGTCTTGTGTTGTCAAACTGAAAATCTGAAACTAAAAAAGTTTTATTCGCTATAACACAAGGAAAAGCAGCAAAGATACATGGGAAAATGTACTTAAATGATAAATCACTTATGGAATGGTTGCTGAGTCGACTGCTGCCCTAATGTACATGACAGATTCTCCATGAGGCACATAATCATCCTTTGCTTATTGGGGGGGCACACTATTCATGGAGCACATCCTGTAATGATGCCATGTGCTAATGAATGAATTCATCACTAGTGAGGAATTTGTGGTTCTTCTCCTTTCACTAACCAAGAGCTAATGTGGTGGAGAGATTATAGTGTCGTATACAGGCATCATCATAACAATCGCACCAGTAATTATGGTGTATACTACAGTACAGGTTTGCTCTTGTAGCCTATCAGGTGCAGTCGTGATGCCACAGACAACACAGTATTATATGATCAGAATATATTGCCCCCCCCCCCCTTGCATATACAGTGCAGTGCTGTCGCATTTGCTGTGTGTTAGTGTCGTGCAGCGCCACCTGCTTGCCTCTTTCTGCGGCAGCAGGTATGTTTTTTTCTGCATCATGCTCCAGAAAGGATCAATAACAGCACAGAGTAAAGATGAGTCACCCGTCTGAAAATCATAAACTCATCCTCTTTACATGAGCACAGCGGGGCACCGTGTGCAATGTAGCGCTGTCAAAATGTTGATTGTTCCTCCTGAAAAACCCCCCACAACCATTCAAATATCTATTTTTGCATACGACTGTATCTGGAGGTTCAAAAGCTTTACCGTCTACTCCACTGACCAAAAATCAGAAGCGCTTCCAAACAGGCTTATTTTTGGACTGCTCGCAAATCACTCAGCGCTCCGCCGCCGTCGCCACATGTTTGTTTTTAATTATTCGCCCGCTTCAGCTTGACCCACTTTTCATTTTCAATCAATGAGAGTGACGCTGTGCGGCTCCTGTCCGTCATGCGGTGCGCTCAGGGCCCAACTCCTGAGGCAGTCGGTAGTGCTGATTTATTTCAAATAATAAGATAAATTTGATTTAATAAATTTAATACATTTTGAATATTAATTTTCAGTGCAGTCTAGTCAAATCCTCCCTGCTCTCACATGGGCACTAATCTTCCCTGACTTCCTTCTTAGCACAACCACAACTCAGGCTCCGACACTCGCCCCCGCCGCCTCTCTTTCACTCCCCTATGACATTTGCAAAAACTCCATCTTGATGTCTCGCTCCCTCTTTTGCTATTTCCTCCCCATTTCTGTCTTTTTCTATCTTTCTTTCGTCTCTCCATCAATCCGCACACTTGTCTGTGAGTTTTACGAGAGCCAGAGCTGAGAGCTGATTAGCTTAGCTTAGCTAAGCTGCTAGCTCAGCTTGTTGAAGACAATCACAAAAATGTTAAACCACAGGTTGTTCTATGAAGCTGCCAGAGCTTTTTCTTTTTAACAAAGGTCATCATTAGAGATGCTGGTAAACACCATGTCTTCCTCTGCCCCCGGTCTTTATGTAAGGCTGAGGTGAGATAAACACATCCTGGCTCCGGCTCCTGTCAAGAAAGTAAAGCATTTCTCCCAAATTGACAGCATTGTGAAGAGTTTCTAAAAAACAAAATTTATATTTATATACACAAATTGTTCCCAAAGGCTTGTACCAAAGTGTTTGAGATGTGTGTTACAATCTGTAGGGTAAATGTAAACATATCAAAGTGATATTAACTGGACACACTGGCGACTGCAGCCAGATGATGCAAACTGAGAACAATAGCATCGTGTGATTCTGCCGCACGCCTCTCTGTTACCTCCCTGTTATCTCAGTCCCTCGTCTCGTTCCCTCTCTCCTCTGTCTGCCCTCCATCACAGACCGACTGAGGACACCGACTTAATTCCTGGAACGGACTTGCGTAACCAGACAATTGGTGGGAAAATGGGGTCACACGGGGAAATGGTTGTTGACGGTTGTTGTGCCTGAGCCCACGGGCACGTTTTTGAGTCATGTCCACACACGTACATTATTTCTTAGCATTTTCTCCGAGCGGCTTCGCGGCCCGAGCTACGATGCCCGTCGTGTTCGGAATTGACGCTCATGCGTGGGTTTTTTCTTTGAGCCGAGCTGATGTTGATATTTTGTTAACGCCGCTCGGGTTACAGTTACAAATCGATAGAAGGTTCAACCTCCTCCTCATCCATGAACACGTTAACGTGTTCGCCAGCTGCCTCTTCCTGCAAAGAGCCGAGAAATTTCTGGAAGAATGAGCATAAATCAACTGCATATACATTAATCCCAGCAGAAAATTATGTCCACGTATGGAAAAAAGGAGGCTTAGCAGGGGTCACAATAAAGTACTGACAGAAGCGGTTCAGGATTCTTATATAACATTTCATCTGAACGGTTCAGTCCTGAATCACTCCCGCATTTCCTCTCTATACAATCCACAATAACATAAACGTGACCTCCCCACCCCCGCCCCCCGGGGCACTGTGCGAGCCTCTGCCCCGGAGGACGCCGCCTCTGCCAGCGCGGCTCTGAACGGCACAGAGCACAGATTAAGGCAGCGCAGAAGTGTTGAGGTTATCGCGCTCGCACGACCAAAATAGACAGAGAGCGGGTGAGACAGCGGGCAGGGCAGCTCGGCCGGCGGCGGGAGAACCACAGAATACTGCTGACGGACACACAAATGATGGAGAACAGAGCGGATGAACGCCGGCGGCGCTCGTACACAGGAAAAGCTCTGCTTGGCCAGAAAGAGTCTTTAAAAGAAACAAAAAACTTGTGACTGACTCATCTGATTAAACGGGTGCATCGATTAATGGTCGGCACGATCCGATCCAGCAAAGATGACCACAGTATGACCACAACGCCTCGCCTCACGCCTGTTTTTCTCCTACACTCAAACACTTTCATGTTAATTTGTAATATTTGACGCCAAACTTGTTTTGCAGCTGCAGTTGTGGATCAAAAACCTCTGCTGAGGCGTTTTTAGGATGAGCTGTGTGACAGAATTCGTATCAAAGCGGCTGCAGGAAATGAAGACAAGAGAAAAACGATGGCTTGATTTTGTAAACTGGAAATCAAATGACAGATTTGCAGCAGTAAACCACAGTGGGAAACACAAATGTCTGCAAAGTGCGAGTGTTACGGCCATGTGATCTACTAGTGACGACATATATATTTATTTATTTTTCCCTCACTGATAGTTAAGAGGTCTGTAAGTACAAACACTAAAACTGAAGAAAACCTTCAGCCTCCTGCTTTGCTGGGCGCGTGAAGCGAACAAATAATGATCTCCTCTCCAAAGCGCTCTCTGTTACATTAATAGATCACCACTTGTTTTGTGCCCGTGTAAAGATCCAATCGATCACCACCTGCCTTTTAATTAAGTCTCCGACTGCAAATTACTGCTGGGCCTCATTATCTAAATGTACTGCCACTGCACTACAGGTTTGGAGCTTTTGTTGTTATGCAGGGGCAACAATTGTTGTTCAGTTTCTTTTTTGTTTGACGTGATTTTGGAGGGAACCGAGCTACATGTGTCATGCCGCACTCCTCCTGTCGTCCAGTCTATTCCCGTCCATGCTGTTTACAGATCTGCAGACCGATTAGCTTTCCCCGAACATACAGTATGCTGCCTGAAGCTCTGAAATGATGCCAAGTCTATTTCTGTTTATTTATTGCTGAACTACACATACATCAACATAATTGCGCATAGCACGTTACGGTCACGTGAGCCGTAATTACTTCCAGTGGGCTTCTTTTCTTCCAGCTCTATCTGCTAAGACATACTTTTTTTTATATAAACTGACATTTTAATGGCTTTTCTCGTGTATAGAAAAGGAGAGACAGAAGAAGAAATCAGCAGACTTGCTAAATCCCAGTGAATTCCCGTTACATGATAATATGATTTTTCAAATCCAAGTTCAACTCTGTAATTTTGTGATTAAGCAACGCCGAGCGAGATCCAAGAGGAGATTTACAAGACGATGTTAAGCGGGAGAATTCCAGATTTTCCTGGAAGCAGTTTTGTCATCCTCCAATGTAATAGCCAGTGGTGGCTTTAATCCCCTCAAATTAGTCCCTCGCTAATCCTCGCTAACCTCAAACAGAGGTCACTCATGTCCGATTTGAAGATGCATAAAGGACACTTTGTAATTGCGTGTTTGTGGCCCCACGGCCCGACGACGGGTAATTCTCCCGCGTGCTCTTTTCTCTGCACATCAACAAGTCGGCCCACAGTTCGACCCCACTGAGCGAAACTCACGTCGGGTGGCCTCTGGGCCCTGAGTGACACATCCCTCCTGTTGAGAGAAGTTTATTTTGGCGTTTACATCCGAATGCTCTACTCTGCCACCCCGCGCCGCTGATTGGACGGGAAAGGACCGAATGGGAACGAGCGCCGTGCTGGCTGGACACGACCGACACGTTGTGACCTTGTGTTGGTATCACATCACATCTTGGCTGACAACGACAAGGCCACTATATTGAAGGATTATCTTGACCTATGCCCCCCTTCCCCCGGTCAAATTTAAGCTGGAGGCACTTAATTCTCAGCCTATATTTTGCCGATGCCAGCCCTGAGTATGGGTGCTGCTCTGAGCTCTCCCTTCTCGCCACCTATTTCCTGTAGTCGTGCGGTTCACGGGAGCTTTGAGAACACGTTCAGATGTTGGATAACAGAGCTCGGGCGACTTCTTTGTCATGTCTGTCGTTTGGGGAAAAGTTCTGAAAAGCTTTCCAGGTGACTCGACATTTTACTACACGGTTTCAGACCCCAGGCTGCAGACCTGACGGTTAAACCACTGCTCTCCATCATCACTGCACAACTGTCTCAACTGTCTGTAACTTGTTTTTCTCATACAACAGAATGTATTTCAGCGATGGCAGCCACCTCCCTTCAAATAGTTAAAATCCACCCTAATATATTCCTCCATCACAGTGAAGGTTATGTTGTATAATCCTCTGACCTGACCAGCGATCTCCACCCGCAGCCTCTATTATTAAGAGCTCTAATAATAGACCTCTACCTTGTGGCTACCTGCTGCCACCAGCAGACTTTTCAGACTGCTGCCCCTGAAATACAAACCCAAACAAATCCCTCGTTGTGTTAATGAGTTCCTACATCTTTCCTTTCTGGCACCGGTGAGTCAGTGTGACCCAAAGGTCGCGGAGGGCTCCCGGCAAAGTGAAACGATCCCTGGGAATTTGCAAAAACTCTCTTATCACGATAGAGCTGCACCACGTCTGTCTCTTTTGCTGTGTTTTTCGATTAGTTGAAGGAGGAAAGTGCAGACGGGCGGTCGACCCTTTTCTCTTTCGTCCTGGTGTGAATCATCTGCGGTTCAAAGAGGGACCAAAGTGCTACTTCCTGTTTTCTGCTGCTACTGCAATCCACCAGGACTATGCACCTCTATTATTCGTCTTTATGCCTTTCTTTGTTTTTTTTCTCCCTGCACATCTCGACCCGTGTCTGTTGTTAACAGCCGTGCACACGCTCACAACAGGGGAATAAAAAAATAAAGACGTAGGCAGCAGAAAAGACACTGGGCACACCGAGACAGCCGTCCTGTAAGCTCGTGGCTAATTTTAGCCTTTCAGGGCAGCGCGCTGTATCTCCCCGTGGATGAGCTGAGCACAGAGGGAGCCGAGCATCAGCTCAACCTCCCGTTCTCTGCTCTGCTCTGTGCGTGTGTGTGCGTGGACACAGGACAGTCACAACAGGCCGGCGTGGACTCTAAGAGGGTTAGACCGCACCGTTTGAATGAGTTTGAACATGCATGGCGAAGCCGAATTATGCCGGAATCCATGAAGTCAATGCTCCTTCCTTTCTGGAGTGATTGCACAGTATGAGATGAGGAAGTGAGTCTTTTCAAATTGGTCCAAAAACAGGAGAATAAAAAGGGAAATAACATCAAAATTAGGATTGAAACTGGGGTGAAACACAAAAAAGAAAGGAAATGTTCCACATAAACAGTTCTGCTCAGTTACTTCAAACCTCCATACGTCACTTTCCTGACATCATTTCACTCGATTTATTACTTCTTCATTGCTCACGACTCTGATGCTCTGTGTGAGCTGTCCTCACTGGTGTAGTAAAACTTACAAAAATTTCTCACTTTCTATGAGTTTGTGACAGCGACAGCGTGACCTGCCACACTCCACTCATTACACTCACCATCAGTAGCATGGACAGTTTACAGCGGACGGAAAGCCATCAAGTTAAAAATAGATAATTACCTGAAATGAGACAGGTTTATTGAGCAGAACCCACCAATCAGGGACCAACGCTTCTTTTCCTCCATGTTTAACTTTTTTTTTTTTTTTTGGAGGGAGAAACTGCGCTTCGGGGTGAGGATGATTATGGAATAACTAACCTGGAAAGAAGTAATGGGTTTCCATGCTAATGAAAAGGCTGAATTAGAGTCAATTCTCTTCGCCCGGATCCGAGATGTGGTTACTCACCCTGCTGATGTCTTTCTATGCTCACACTTCCTGCTCTGGTTAAATAGCCGCACCAGCAGTCACACTTGCCCCAGCTTATGGCAAAAGAAAACAAAACACCCCACTTCCTGGCTGACTGACTGAGGTCTGCACTTCCCCTCGCAGCTTAGCATTTCATTCACCTCATTCTCTCGGCGCTGTACATGTACGTCTCCCACTGGTGTGTTTGTTTTGGAAAGTAGCCATGTTGAATTATGAAAAGGTCCAACATCTGCGAGTGCACACTCACACACACACAGACACACACAGGAACTGGCGCCAACCAAATTCTTTGATGACCAAACCCATGCCTCTGCTTCAAAGGTGCCTTTGTACTATTGTGAATGTGTCATTTTGTATTTTTTTTGTCTTTTTGTCTCTGAAATACTGGTGCATGATCTAAACCTGAACCACTGTGCATCTGTGATGATGCTCGAGTTTGTATCACTGCATAACATCGCACTTCAATGTGACAAAAGACACGGTCTAACTGATGTCTCTCTCTCTCTCTCTCTCTCTTTGGCAGATTTTCCATATGACCTATGACCTGGCTAGTGCAGTGGTAAGAATATTTAATTTGATAGGGATGATGCTGCTTCTGTGTCACTGGGATGGCTGTCTCCAGTACCTGGTGCCGCTCCTCCAGGACTTCCCTCCTGACTGCTGGGTGTCCCTAAACGGTATGGTTGTAAGTATTACACACTCTTCTCTTTTGTTTGTTATTTTTGACACCTGTCTTTTGGCCATTGAGCACAGCAGATGGGCGCATAGTGAGTTTCCAGTAGCAATTGGCAGATTTTACCATTTGAAAGTCGTGTCTGAAACGGCGCGCATCTGAATAGGCAATTAAATCAGGTAAAACCGGGGGGAAACACTAAATCTGTGCTAAGGAGCGCACGTCTGCGTGTGTGTAAATACAGTATTTCTGTGTGAAAAGAAAGCTGTCGTTTCCCGCTTCTCCTCCGTCTCTCATCACGGCGCGTTTGTCGGGCTGATGCGACTCATCAGTCCAGGACCGCCTGCTTCTCGCCTCACGTTGTCAGGTGACTCGTCTGCTGCGCCGCTGTACGCTGAACTCTAAACACCACAGGATGACACTGGTCTCACAGTGACGCACCTGTCACAGACGTACAGTGAGTGCTGCTGGAAGATCAGACGAGGAGTGTTAAAGACAATAGCTGCTCTGCCCTTGTTGCCCCCCTCGCAGCTCTGGTGTTGAAAACTAGCGTGGTGGGGTTAACGACTCTCGAACCAGATCAGAGCGTCACTTCCTCTGCCGCTTGGCTAAGACTACAGCACGGCCGGCGATCGTTTTAAATGTCGGGCGAAGGAACTAAACTGCGAAACTCACGGTGAAACGGTGAGATTTGACATGTTGTGAGAGTTCGGTCTGGACCGCAGTGAGAACAGCTGGTGAACCGTGGACTGAGAAGCTGCTAACGCTTTAATGAGCAGTTTTTTTTAACATTTAAAACTACCCGCAGGTAAAAAGAAAGCAGGAATTCACAGAGGGTCGCGACACGCCGAGGTGTGGATGCAGACTCTGCGCTTTGTTTTGGGTAGAGCATCTAATTTGGAGTCTGTGGATACGAGAGAACTGCAGGCGCGTTTCAGGTGCGTTACAGCTCTGCCAGCCAACAAAGAAACATAATGAGGTGGGGGAGCCAGCGAGGCTTGTAGTGGCACTGTGACAGCAATGTGCTGCCTTTAACGATGTTCGTATTACAGTGGAGTAGGAAAATTAAGAACTTTCACCGCCAGCGTCAAACCGTCTTTATCATTCGGAGCGACTCTCTCTGTTTTCTTTGGCCTTCTTGTGTTGGTAAGATCAACACAGGTGGCACTTTTTTGTGGTATTTACTCATTTATTTATTCATATCTGGCCTCTCCAACCAAACACAGAGATCTCAGTACAGAGAGCCGCTTCCTCTTCCCCCGCCTCCCTCCCTCTCTTTCTGTGGGTCGCGGGGTCGAACAGACTGCGGTTGCTGCAGTGTGATAGTGCAGGAGTGTGCGCAGGCCTCCGGGGCGACGCTGATCGTAAAACGCTCGCCCGGGGAACTCTTCCTCCTCCTCGTCTCCCTCGCTCTGCCTCCCTCTCTCTCGCTCTCCCTCGCCGACAAACATTCCTGCACTCCGCATGCGCGCCGAGCGCTCGCAGGCGTCAGACTGGAGGTGCAAACGTCAGCTTCCCTCAGCATCACAACCCCCGCGTCCCACCCCTCTCTCTGCACTTTGAGGCAACGAGTTGCCAAAATGAGCCCACTAACATGTGTTCCTCATCCAAACAGACATCACCCATCTCCTGTTTGCGCCAAAGCAAATTTGCAGTGATGTAATTTCCCACTTAGGTGTCGCAATTCATCCCGGCTAATGGTTATGTACACAAAACCGAGCAAACTGATTTTTTTCCCCCCGTAATTTCCGGTGATCAAACGTTGCTCTGGGTTCGTATTTACTTGTAATCACCGGGCTTGATGATGAACAGCCTCTCTCGCTCAGGCACATTCCCCTTCTTGTATGCAAATCAATACGAAGCGGGAATCCCTTTAGAGGCTAATGTGCTGCCCCCTGCGCGGCGGCGGGATCATTTGCACCACGGAAAGCAACAGTCGCCGCCGAAGCGCCTCTGACACGAAGAGATAAATTAAGATACCTGTGCGCTGGATGCAAACATCTCCGATGACTGATTAATCTACGCCCGTCGTTAAAAAGGTCAACTGGAATAATTTGGATGCAGCGTGTAGAAACAACATCACAGAGACGTCTCAGATACTCCGGCCTTCTGGTGACACGTTCCGACTGCAGCTGCCCGTCTGCAGGACAGCACCTAAATATAGAGCCTCACACGCGAGACTGAAGGGGTAATGATACTTTCAGACCTCGGAGCAGTGCAGCGAGGATTACCATGTATGTCACAAATCTGCAGTCTGTTTTTGTGCCCTCATGTGTTCAGGTATGAAAATACAAATTTTACAGTATCGAGAGCAGCGCTGAAAGGATTAGTCGATTAATCTCCGGCCTCAGCCTCTCTAATGTAAGGATTTGCTGTTTTCTAATCACTGTAAATTGAATATTTTTAGGGGGGATGTAGACTGTTGGTCAGACATAACTGAATTTCGCTGCACAATGCTACAGCGCATGGATAAGGAGAGAAATTAATCTCACTACTGTACCTGTGACCAACACGTGCATGTTTGTCTTTTCTTCACAAATTCATGTTCCAATCCAGGATCAAATACCAGTGTGTCTGAACCTGAATATATGTAATTGAAGTGATTACATTTGCATTTACATTACATAATACCACACAGTAATCATCAGCTGGAGCCCCCCCATCATGAGTTAAACCTGTGTACATGTGTTGAGTACTGCAGGACGTCAGCCAGCCAGGACGGCCTTACTGACTGCGATGTGCTACAATGAGCAATTTCAGGAAGCGCTTCCCTGTGGATCCTCCAGAGGTAGACGCCTGCCGACAGCGGCCTGCTAAATTCAAAGTGAAAAGCCCGGCCCACATGCGGGATCCCTCTTCTCACACCATCGCCACGCATTAACATCCAGAGGCTAAAAAGCGGGATTAGATGTCTCCCCTTCTGTTTAGCAGGGAAATATAAACGCCGGGCGAGCGTTGCCTTCAACGGTCGTGTCTCCCAGCAGCGTTGTTCGCCACAGGAGTGACGACTCCATGTTCAGATTGTGTCATTTTGTCGTTTCTCTTCCCCCTGTCGTTGGGTGGGTACTTTGTGTCTCCAGCTGTGAGGGGCCAACGAGGACTGCAGATACCGCTGAGTGGTGCAGTGCAGGGTGCAGGGGGCTGTTATCTGCCTGACTAATGGCCTGAGAGTAGCTTCTTACTCTTTAGAGGCTGCATTTACTTAATCACCAGACAAGATAATGCCTGCTGTCACTGCGTCGGCTCGGGCGATGGGGGGCCAAGGGTTGTTGCTTTGGTCTGCAGGTACAGTATAAAGATGTGTGTGTGTTCAGACCGAGACAACAGAGCCGCCGCCTGCTGTGGATTCATGAGAGTCAGAGGCAGACAGACAGGCAGATACTGTAGGTACATGCACACACACACACACACACACACACACACACACACACACACACACACACACACACACACACACACACACACACACAGAAAAGCCTGGCTAACCTTGCATAACTTCAGCATCAGTCACCCTGCCCAGCCGCTTTTATCCCTGGACCGCCCACTACTGTCCCACGTCTTTCTTCCCAAGCCCCAGAATGAGTCACTTCCAACAGCCGGGCTCAGTCCAGGCTTATGAATTAATCAAACCACCACCACCACCCCCCATCTCTTCCTTGTTCAGCAAGGGGATGAACTGGTTTCAAGTCAGTAAAAATCTAAATCTGCTTTTGTCCCGTTATGAAAATCATGAGGTTTTTTTTGTCTTGGTTAGTTATTTGGAGCAGAGTACCTTTTGTTCGGCTGGAACAGCTGTTGTGCGTTCTTTGTTGAGTGTTTGTTAGATGGCTTGTGCAGGACATTTGAAAATGGGGATTTTGTAGCTGAAGGGGCTTAGGACGGACACAAGATCCCTCCGGTTACCTGCGGAGGCCGTTATCATCTTCCTCATTTCCAGACATGTGACGGCCTCCTCGCTGAGTTTAACCTTTCTGGCTGAGGCTGCGCTAATCAGTGAAAGTGGCTGGTGCACGTGATGGAGAAGGAGAAAAGTCACCTCTCCTCTCAGAATGTCATTCTTCATTTATTCATCACCCTTTAGAGAAAGTTAAAAGACAAAGCGGGGACATAAACACATCACCGAGCAGAGAGTGACGCGTGGAATAACAAGCAGAGGTGAACTTATGAGTCCAAACTGTCGGCCGCTCTCTCAGAAGAAAATGTGCAGTATGTGCATATTTTTTTAAACACAATGATGATTTTAAAAAAATCTTCAGCACGGAAACACACAAGATGGTGGACTGGGGGGGGGCAAACTTCCCACTGAGACTCACATGTCGACTTTTGCTGCTCACGCGCAAACCCCCCGTCAGCTCCTCGCTCGTGTGCTGAAGGACTGCTCTGCCTTCTGCACCCTCCCAGCGAGAACAGCTTGTAGTTTGATTATGTAATTGAAAAACGAATATTGTGCCCCCCCCCACCATGTATCGGACAGCTTGCCGGGTTTTAGCAAGTTATACGATTGAGTAATTAAAGGCGAATGTGGATGTTTTTGCTTATTCCGTTGAATTCTTTTTAAAATAGAAATAAAGGACCAAGGAGAAAATACGACAACAGAATTTCGACACATTAAAAGCGGACACGTGCGCACAGCGTTCTAATCTAAAGTGCTATTTCCAGAAGCATATTCCTCTGTTCACTTCTGCCGCAGTGAATCCAGGGCAGCTAATGAATCAGTTGTGCGTTTTGGACGGCTCAACTGTTGTCGAGGGGTCAAGCTGTCTCCTTCGCAGCCGTGCGTTACATCCCGTTCGTCTCATGACTATTCATCGGTCATCGGCAGGACGCCGGTGAATCATGGATCGACCAGTCACACACACACACACACACACACACACACAAGCTCACGGTCAAATGTCTCAGCTCAGCCTAATTATAGAAGCTTGTAAGTTGTTGACTGGGAGATTGTGACCGCGGCGTGGGGTGGGATTAGTTTTAATGCACGTAATAACGACGTCTGCGAATTCACTTCACCGTGCTGCTCGGGAAACAAAGACGCTGGATCTGCTGCATCCAGGCTTAATTCTATTCAGAACAGCTCTGGAGGAGCTGGATGCATCGGCTGTGTCAGCCACATTTATTACATTTGAGGGAACAGTATAGTGCCGAATAAAAAAGTTGAAACTGCATTTTCCAATTGGGGGGGGCTGAGTACTGCAATGACTCACTCTTCCCAGAGGACAGAAGGACCCGTGGTGAGAAACCATAGCAAAATAATTCTGTGACATTTCTTTTTAACATCCTGTAAGTGTGCGACGGGCTGCTGCGATCACAGCGTTAACACGATCGAGGACTAAAACTGAGCAGCTTCATAAAACCGACACGACCTGTTACTTTACCTCAAACATCCGAATCTTTACAAAAGCAGCCTGGAAATGACAACTTAAAGAAGAGTTTGTACTTTATGAACTTGACTCCTTTAAAATACTTCATGTGTCTCATTGTGACATGAGTTGACATCTGTTCAGTTCTATATGTCCTGACCTGGTCAATCACCAATATAAGATTTATTATACAAACAGTTATGAAATGTCAAACTGACATCTCATCTAATAATCATGCACAACTTGAGTAAATAAACGGGGAGAAAGTCTCAGAACTAGAGACAGTCCCTGGTCGTCCGCCGCAGCTTTACTTTGTTTTATCTGATAATAAACTGAATAGCTCTGGGTTCTGGGCTGCTGATCAGGCAATTATGAGGAAAACTTTTTTCACTATCGTCTGGTTCTTTTGCATATTTAGTTTGTCTAAACTCTTTGGAGAAAAAACTGCTGAGGTGAACAAACTGGCCTTGATTTGTTATTAAAGCTGGTGAGTGTAATTATCACAAATTTCCAATACCAGCCTGTGGAAGTAACAACAATCAGCGCGGAGATGAGAGCTGGCGAGCAGACTGGCTGTAAATTTACTTGTTTAACGAATCCCGGTTGATGAACGGCGTGTGGGAAAACGTCGGCCGGATCTACGACAATAGATGAAGCATTCTGTTCTGGACGAGGAGTGCTGCCTCAGCACTTCACAGGAGGTGCAGCTCCTTTCTGGGGTTGGGGTTGGCCTGTTGGGCTGCTAATAAGAGACCCCCCCCCCATGGGACACCCACTGTATTAATGAGGAGTCTAACTCCTGCTCCGACCCCCAGACAGGGTTTCTTCTCAGGCCGAGGCCACCAAAAAGAGGAAAACCTGAATCTGGGTTGTGATTTTAAAAAGGCCTCCGATGGTGATTCATTATTGAGCTCAGATGAATGCGGTGAAATCTCCATCTGAGCTTCATAATCTTACACAAGTGCTGTCAAACACTAATGAAGAGGCACAGGAGCTGGAGCGGCAGCGCTCCGCTCCTGAAAGGCTGCGTCTCTGCTCGCGACTGCTTCAAGTCCTGCTCAAACAACTCCGTCTGACTAATGAGGAGTCCACGACGTCTCTCTTAAATCCAGCTGGGCACATTATTGGATAATGGGGGGGCCCCGTGAACCCGGCTCGAGATATTATTAAGTAGTTAAAGGAGTTAAAAAAGACGCCGTCAATGAAAGGAACGACTCTCACCCCGTCGTTACAAACAAGAGCTGCCGGCGACGGATCTCTGCATTTCCACTACATAATCCAAACCCCCCCCCCCCCGTGGGGCTGATCTTATCTTATCTTGTGATACATCACATGACTGTCAACCCCTCCACATGTGTGTGCGGGGGGGTCGCTTCCCTTCCTCCCAGAGCTCTGCGTTTCTGTTCCTGCCTCGGATGCACTGAAGAATGCATTTCAACACTTATTGAGAGGGAGAAGGAGAGAGAGGGATAGAGAGAGTGATAGAGAGTGATAGAGAGAGAGAGAGAGAGAGAGAGAGAGAGAGAGACCTTTCCATGAGCCCCTTGCTGGAGGGAGAGGGAGACACTGCCTCAGATGTCTGTAAATAATGAAAGTCCGGGCACCTTTTGAGCAATTGCAAACATGAACTGTTTGTCCCCCTCTGGCAAACGGGGAGAGAAGAAAAGGAAGAAGAAGAAGGCGGCCAGGTCGATGCAGGCGGAGAGGTGCAAAATCACAGGAAGCGCTGAAAGGCCGAGTGAAGGAGGAGCGAGCGAGTTCAATCGCTCAGCGAGGGCAGCGAGCTTTGAGGCGTGATGGCAGAACGTTTGGTGGGGGTTCAGTGATCCATCAAAGGGAAGCCTGTCTTTCTGCTCTGCCCGCTGGAGAGCCCCCCCCACACCTCTCTTGCCTCGCAGTAACCCCCCCAACCCCCCCACCCCTTCTCTGCCTCTCCACCCCCCCACCCCCACCCCCGTGCTCTCCTCCGTCTCTTACAGAACGTTTCCTGGGGTAAGCAGTACTCCTACGCCCTCTTCAAAGCCATGAGCCACATGCTGTGCATCGGGTACGGCGCCCGCGCCCCCGTCAGCATGTCCGACCTGTGGATCACCATGCTGAGCATGATCGTAGGCGCCACGTGCTACGCCATGTTCGTGGGCCACGCCACGGCCCTAATCCAATCACTGGACTCCTCGCGCAGGCAATACCAAGAGAAGGTAAGAGCACATGACGATATCTTGAGTTGAGTTGACGTGATGTTGGACGGTAGTAACTTTTACTGTGCGGTGTGACGTACATATCATTCATGTTTAGTTGTTTGAAGGTAAGTAATACTAATTACCGCTGGGATGGTCTTAAAGTATTAATCCGCGTGTTTTGCTCTTTCCGAGTGCATAAAATCCTGCTCATTGGAGCCGGACTTAAATAAATTAGGTCCTCTCTCAGCGGCCCCGCGGACCAATGGGGTTGAGCTCTTGCAGATCACAATATCCAGGGCGGTGACTGGGAAAGAGGATTTTCTCCCCCCCTCCACCCGCCCTCTTCCCCAGAGCAGATCACAGAGGGCCAGTGGGACGAGGTCTGCAACATGACCAGCCACCTCGCTGCCTGTATGCCCACAGCGAACACATTTCATTCTTCCATTTCATTGCAGCCCCTGTTACATCTTTTTTTTTCTTTTTTTTTTGTGCGTCGATGGTGATTATCCTGCATTTCAGCGGAGCCACCATCTGTGGTCCCGCCGAGGGGCCCGGGCAGTTCCCAGAACACGCGGCCGTGACTGATGCGCTCGCATGCAAAGGCCTCGGTTTGACTCCCAAACTTTTCCTGCGGAATTACGCGTACGTGCAGTTCACGGTAGCAGCGCAGGGGATTACAGTCCGCAGCATGTTTTATCCACCTCGGGACATGGCTGCGATTAAAACGAAGAGCTGACCTCTCACCTATACTGTACTCATCCATCTACTATGTAGATGCTGCTGTCTTTAAAAATACAAATGGTTTGAAACAGTATGTGAAATCATGTGGGGACAATGAGTTAAGTCAAAGTACGAATTGGCAACAATCTTGTCTTGTGGTTTTGCAATCATATAAAATATGCATTTACATATTAGACACAATAAGAAAAGTTAACCAAAATGTCACTTTTCAAAACTCCCGTAATGCTCACGAGGTGGATCCAGTGACTGCAAAGTTTGCCTGACAAAAGATTGACATGATAATTTTCCTGTCAATCAACTAACTCATTAATCAATCATTTCAGCTCGACAGCAGATAAACCGTTATCTTTATGTCCACGCGTATACACAAGCTACGGCCGGCTGGACTGATTACTCATCAATTATCCCGCGGGAGGCAGTTGTCATAATTCTTCGGTGGAGTCACCTTGGCTGTGGCTGTGACAGGACATGTTAAAATACCACCTCCTTAATTTACACCTTGCATATAAAAGCATTCGGTATCCAGTCGTTCTGCAGCAAAGCGGCGGCCTGACCTTGCCAGCCCCTCCCGTTGTCAGTGCGATCATCCCTCTGTGTGATTTGCGCAGTGCTGCAGTGCTGCTTTTAAATGGCCCAGTCAAATTTGTCGTTAAAAACGCATCTGTTTGCAAAGTGTGCCGGAGTATCGTTATTGTACGACGCCGTCCGCGAATCACGGTTTCAAACGAGTCCCGATCCTGTGAGGGACGAGGCTCCTCCGGCTCGTCGACGTCAGCGAGACGCCTGGAATGCTAATCGTTCAATTTCGTGAGTCCCTGACAGACTTGATTTCATCCTCACACCAATCACCAGCAGGTTTCTGACAGCAGATCAGAAAAAGTCAATGCACTGCAGGGTCAGGACAAAAAAAGAAAAACGTGCAGATGTGGCGGTATGGAGCTGATTTCTCCATAACTCAAGCCATAATTTTATGATTGATCGGATGTCTCTGCGCATTCCACTGAAACCTAACGACAGCAGGTCGCCCACAGCAAACAAGTCAGCCGCTTCGAAGCCGCTGTTTGAATTAGTGACGTGCGTTCTCGCTCAGGGTGTGATGTACATCAGCTTCACAGCAAATCTGCTTAATCTACACCCCGCTCTGTCCTGTTCACATCCCTGCAGGCACTGAACCGACAGCTCTGGGGCCGCGGACGCCACGTTCGCGGTTAACAGAGCCCCAGGGTGCAGCCCGATTCGGCTCGGGCTGATTTGCTGCATGGCTGTGCACATCAGTGGAGCGGGCTGGGTAGCAGCAGGGATGGGTTCAGGGTGCTCAGCATCTAGTCATTACGTCTATCGCCGCCACAGCTGGGGGGGTTGGAAACATGGACGGATGTGGGAGCGAGGTTAGGCGTCAGCTGAGGACGGGGGGTGTTTACGAGAAGGACGGAGGAGAAGGGAGCGTCAGTATGCTCGACGTAAATTGCAAAAAACTTACAGGATTTTTCTTTTTCGTGTTCTGTTGTGTTGAGAACGTGAGAAAAAGAATGAGACCTGAGTCAGGAAGCAAACACTCGTCGCACGACACACGACGCAGAGGAAGAGATGAAGGGGTGGGTGGAAGGAAACGGGGGCGTGAAGCGTTGCCCGGTCTCTGCCTGCTGTGATGCCCTGGTGCTGAGTCACTGTAAGCCAGCGCACAGCTGCATGTCATTCAGCAGCGAGTAAATACTGAGAAATACTAATACTACTAATACTACTACTGTCTGTCTGAGCGTTACATGAAAAGAAGAACATCACTGAAAAGTGATGAAAAGTATTTTGTGTTTTAAATATCTCATTAGGATTTACCACTGCTTGTGGTGCATGGAAACATATTTCCATGGGACTGACTGAATATTTCTGGGGGGGGGGTTGTCATCAGCGTTGATTTAAATTGCTCCATTAGAAGGCACAACTGTATAATTAACCAATTAAAATCAGAAATGAGAAGTTATGTGGGAAATTAAGTCACTGTCACTGATGAAAACTTGAGCTGACCTAAAGCTGGAGGCCACGTTTCAAACAAACCAGAGACTGTCATGCCCCCCCTCATGTGTGTGTGTGTGTGGGGGGGGGCCCACACACACACACACACACACACACACACCAGTGAAAACACCCTGGTGGAGCCACTGCAGATGCTGTCCAACTTCTTCTGTGTGAGCTCCGAATAAATCAATTTCCCACCAACAAAACCCGGGCCCCTTATCACCTTTCTGCAGCGGGAGTGGAATCAATGAGGGGGCCATTGTTACTCAAGGGTCCTCTCTCTCTCTCTCTCTCTCTCTCTCTCTCTCTAACAAATTTCATTTTGTGGACCTACTTGCATGGCACCGGCTGCAGGACCCGCCGCTGGACGGGTCCACCGGCCCTCGCAGCTGCTGCTGGCTCCGCACCCGCCGCTCTCCTGTGATTACCACAGGCAACGTGAGACGCCGTGTTTATTTTCAGGTGTCAGGGCCTTGGACCAGCCCGGGCCCGGATCGTGTTCGCCCTCAACGGCTGCGCCAAACTCGCCCAGGAAACGGGGACGGATCAGAATAGATGAGCCAGAGCAGTTTCTGTCTCCTCTGGGTCAATAACGGGGCCTTCGGGTTAATGCGGCCGGAAATTTAGTCCCCCACACTGAGATCAGGCTAATTACCACAAACAGGAGAGTTGTCACATCTTGGTTACTGGCAGTGTTGCACAAATGGAAATGTCCTGCATCCGGTCATGAGGAGACAATAAGAAAAAAGAAAAAAGAAGTAGAGCCACACATCTACCTCCAACCCTCTCTCCATCTCAGCATCTCTTTGAGATCTATGTCCTTTTAAATACAGAGAGCTGAAATATATATTATATTTATTTTTCAGAAAATAACTGATTAAATATTTAATTATTTAACCACTGATTTAAATTGTGGTGGATATACCTAACGTGCATTTGAGTTTCCGGTAATTTTGCCTCCGTAATTAAATTATGGTTGCAGGAGTTCCAACTCTTTAATTTTGACATTTTTATACAAAATGGTAAATCATGTATGTTCCTTGGCAAGATGAATTAAAATAGTCAACTATATTTTATAATTTTGATTTATAAAATCATTTTTATTCCACTTTTTTCATCGCTAACAACAAAAGAGTGATTACCGCTAAAGGATTTTTTGAAATGAACAAAATCAATTTTCCGCTTGTTCACGTGCCCCTGAATGAGGTTATTAGTCATTAGGTGACTAATCAATGAGCTGTAATGATGATACATTATCCTCCATGTAGGCATGTTTATCTGTACAGAACAATTGACAAACTGGGGCAGTTTCAAAAGACTGTACACACATTTTAACAGAGAGAATCCCTACATTTGGGCGTTTGGGGAATAATCGACGCTGCGCTCAAGTGAAAGGAATCACAGCGCAGATGCTCGGGAGAAACCGTGCAGATAGTTATCGCTCGATCAGCCCTGCAATCTGCGCCGTCTGGTTTGGTGGTCTGTGCAGCTCCTGCATCTCTGCAGGATGGCGGGTTTACCTTGCTACTTCGCATTAGATCATGGCTCGGTTTCAGGAACGAGCTTCCTGCTCGGGTGAGATAATCGGAACTGCTACCTTGGTCTGACATAGCCCCGGGCCTGTACTCGTTCCTACTTTCCTTCACCACCTGCCTCCCTCTCTCTGCCCCCCCCAACACACACACACACACACACACACAAACACACAGAACCAGGGCATGGCACTATGTGACGATGTGAGAGCACGGCTTGTCCTCAATACGGTCTGCGAAGACTGCGCGTCTTTGCCGTTTGTTCAAGGTGGACTCGACGAGCGCCGCTCGCTTCCACTCATCTGCAAACACTGTCATTAGAATATTTTACGTGTCGACTCATGCTGCTCTTCACTGAACTGCCAACCCATCTGCCTGTCTTTGCCTTCCCAGTACAAACAAGTGGAGCAATACATGTCCTTCCACAAGCTTCCAGCAGACATGCGACAGAAAATCCACGACTACTACGAACATCGCTACCAAGGCAAAATCTTTGACGAGGACAACATCCTGAGCGAACTCAACGACCCGCTCAAAGAGGTGAGACAACTTCTCTCCAACTGAGTTTAAGGCATCGGCCCTTTAAGAAGCTCCTTAACTCCGTTTGAAGGCTTTAGTTTTATTTTTGGAACAGGTAAAAAAAAATACACACATCAAAAAAAAAGTTCCTGACAGCTAAGCTGTCACACCGCAGCTTCAGTTTGGGAACATAAATGAGTTTATTCCCTGAAGATGAGGAGTGAATCTTCATTCGGCACCTTTAAACGCGCGGTACGCGAAACTGAAATACCAGCACCTGTCATCTCATCTCACAAGGTCAAGGTGGGAAAAAGAAAACAAAAAAACAAGAAAACACATTCTCCATAGACTCCGTCAAGAGATGAAAATATTTTTTCTATTGACTGAGCCTCTGTTCCAGAGCTGCAGAGCCACTTATATTTATATTAGTTAATAATATTTACAAATCCGAAGTCATTAGTGCAGCACGACTGCAGGATCTACTGAGAATACTGTATCACAAAGAGAGGTAATGATATGGAATATTGAAGTTTAGCTGGCCTCCTCGTGTCGGCGCACAACACGGGTAATTACATGCAGGGATACGTGAGTAAAAGGCACAGCAGGCGTAGAGACGGCGACCATCTCTCATGTAACCCCATTAAGTCTCCTCTCGCAGCGGAACGCTGAGGTGTGGCTGCACGCTGGCGGCGAGGTGAGGGGATTTTAAAAGCAGCGCAGAAAAATCCTACGGGCTCCGTTTCACCGCGCAGGCGCAGCAGGAATCACGATCCGCATGGAGACAGTGTCTGCGCCCGAGGGAGCGCCGGGTAAAAACAAACCGAGCAGCGCCGGAGCAAAGCGGGGCGAGCGAACATGCTTACGTCGCTGTTTGGCTGTCAGTTATGGATTATCTCCACAGTCTCTTCCTCCCGCAGAAGGTTATTCAGGGAAATTAAGAAACTACCTTTCACACAAAGGACCAAACTGCATGGCTTATTTTCATTAAACATGAAGGTTTCTTTAAGCAAGTTCCTTCACTCGAGTAAAACTACAAATACAACAGGAAATATTTCAAGATTTTAGATAACTGATATAAGTGATCATGTTCTGCTTTATGCTGACCCCAGCCCACACTCCTGAAGCGAGATGACTAACACACATTTCTAAACGGGCTGACTGCTTTTGCCAACTCCTACTTAAATCTTGTCAAACTTAAGCAATGGTGAAATTTACAAACAGAAAGAAATTACAGCTTACTCAATTAGATACGCCTTGATTAGCAAGCGCAGCTAATGGCACTTTCTCTGCCATGCCAAGCTCCAGGTAGACTGACCGAGACGGAGGTAGCCGGGTCCGGCTGATTGCGGCTGTCCGGCACAATTTTAGGGGATGCTGAGTCAATTTTGGGTCAGAACGAGCTGCACTCAGCGCCACTCAGGCCCGCTTTGGGACAGAGGAGGGCCGCGAAATCAGCCCAAGTATCTGCCGGCTGATTCGGACGTGTCGTTTATCAGGAGATTCTGGCAGCTGCTGGCTCAAGCAGCCGTGACTACGTGGGGTTGGCCTGACAACCAGTTTGCAAAAGAACTTTGGGCTTACATTTTTGGGGTTTGTTGGATCAAATGTAATAACTACAGAAAACATATCAGTAACCGTCCTGGTATGCAGCTATTGACAGTTTTGGCATCAAACTGAAGATTGGTTGTGACTTGAGAGTAGTAGAAATATCATGTAGTTCTTTTTTAAAAAATATATATTTTAGCTCACATCTACAAACCCTTTCCAACAACCTTTTACTTGTTTATATTCATATTGCAGAGAATTCAAACCAGGCCAGCAATCCATCACACTCAACAGTTTGTTGGTGGCGTGCAACTGTGCACAGAAACCACTTTAAAAACTCTCCTTGGCGTCGCTCTCAAGGACGCTCCGACATCCAACAATTGATTGTTAGCTGCCAACGGGCATTTCATTGATGAGCCCAGGTCTTGGAAAATGTGATGTAGGAGAAGAAACACAGGCGAACGGGAACAGCATGAGAAGGTGTTTTTCTTCCATTAAGAAGCTGTTCAGCAGCTATGTCTCCGATTTCAGGCGTCACAGTGCCCATGACTGCGCTTTAATACATTTTTCCAAACCACACCTGCTTGTAAGTGTATTACAACACGACGACAAAGTGACTTTGACAAAATATAATAAATTAAGAGACGCGACGTACGGTGTGATGGATTGCCTGTCTTGGGCGAGTTTAGAACTTCTCAAAGTTGAATTTGCAGACTGCATTAAGAGAAATGATGAGAAAGTATAAAATACACATGGTCATGATTGTAGAAAATGTTTGCAGTTTGTAGCTAATCAGTTAAAATACACAAACTGATGACTTCCTGTTGTTCCCCTTCCTTTCCTCTTCTTCTCCACCATGTGACAAACCTTTAAATAGGCATAGCCAAAGATTGTTTCCCCCGGAGGACTCGTGCTGGGCATGAAAACTGCTTACTATCTAATTCATTAGTTCTGGTGCGTGATTGAGGTCAGAGCCCCGTGGCATTAGCCGACGCCGGCATCTGAGGCTGAGCTAACCTCGCCCTCGTCGAGCTAGGGTGCGTCCCAGAGATTGGTTATCTCTTTGTTAATGTCCTGTTGTCACTGGAGGAGAGCTATCCCTCGCGGGGTGGGGGTATGGCGACACGCCGCCACAGATGCCAAGCACCCCGGCGTTCCATCTGCACAGCAACAGAGATGTGTGGGTAAACAGACAACAAGCTCCTAATCTCCCGCCGGGTCCGAGGGGACAGGATGAGACCGGAGAGATGGCCCGCGGCCAGGCCCGGAGGGCAAACTCATCAGGATCAGTCTCGTGTGCCAAAAAGTTTCTTCTCAGGAGCGATGGGAAGTGCTTTAGAAGTATTAGGGATAAGGCGGCAATATGCATCCAATTCGTTTATGCCTGCAGCGGAGATGAAGGATTTGCGGCGGCGTTTTGCGACAGGCTCCCTAACCTTCGCTCGTTTTTCATGTTGTAGGTGGAAATAAGAGATGATTCATGGTGCAATCTCATCTGTTTCTTTCTCACCCCCGCCCCCATTAGGAAATTGTCAACTTCAACTGCCGAAAGCTTGTGGCCACCATGCCCCTGTTTGCCAACGCGGACCCCAACTTTGTGACGGGGATGCTGAGCAAGCTGAAGTTTGAGGTCTTTCAGCCCAACGACTACATTATCCGGGAGGGCACGGTGGGGAAGAAGATGTATTTCATTCAGCACGGGGTCGCAAGCGTCATCACCAAGTTCAACAAGGAGATGAAGCTGACCGACGGATCCTACTTTGGAGGTGAGAATGAAATCATCTTGGGTTTTGATTGGCTTTTGCCAATTGTGCATGGAGCTGACAGTCACGCTGAGAGTGCGCTCTATATGAGCATCCATAGCGGTTCCATATTGAGACATGGGTGTAGCCTGAGGTCTTGCTTTTGATGCTGTTTGAAGTCAAGTTATTGTGGATGTAGATTCTCATTAACCAGTATTGGACGTTGTTCAGCTTCTGCAATTACGTAACCTCTCATCTGGTAGTTGGAGTAGGCCAAGGCATGGATCAGGCATCCCTTAGGACACACAGAGGTTCCTCCCCCACCCTCTCTCTCTCTCACACACACACATATGCATGAACCCCCCCACAATCCATACGTTCCTGCTGCATATACTTGGCACTAACAAGAGCAGTGGATGTTCATTGTGTGTAAAATCAGAAGCTACTCGCTGGCTCTGTTCTTCCAGGCCTCGTTTTTTCCCTCCTCGCCACAGCTCCTTATGCCCCCTCTGAAACATCGCGGATACCATTAATTTTTTAAATGTCAAATGTAATTTCACTGCACGTTGTTTACTCTGACAAAATCCTCAGGCAGGCGGTGTCGTGCCGACGTGAAAGCAAAGTAAAGTTTCCTATTTTAGAGGCTCTTGCATATTTCATTTCCCGAGTTCATCCCCACTATGGAGGGAGGCTGAGGAGTCTAAGAATACCTTCACTTTGGAGTGTCTGTGGCACACAGTTCATGTCTCGCAGGCAAAGCCAAGGAAGGCAGTGAATCAAAAAAAAAGGAAAGAAATCAGTTGTCTTTTTTTCCTGCTTGTTGAAACCACAAGATCGCTGTCATACACCCTCTCATCACGGCACAAAGCGACTCCCTTTAACTGTGGGATTTGCCGCAGGAGAGTGGCGTCGCAATCTAAATTCAGCATAGAGTGGACATGTCATATCGTGAGATCTGCATGCCGACCGCATCACAGCACTACATCTCATTCAAACAATTCGTCCCCGGGTCTGTAGCGCCGAGATATTCTGCTAAAGAATCACTGTCGGGATAAAACATTCGGCCAATGAGGCGCTGACGAATGGATGTTCCTGGCGGGAAGTGAGGCTGCATTTATCAAACAGCTTGAAAGGAAAAAAGAAGAGAAAGCAGCTGCAGTTTAACCGCCTGGTGTTTCCATTTAGAGGTGGGAAAGTAATATTGATAGTTCAGGAGACTGAACACAGGGGTGAGTAAATCTGTGAATTTTTTATTCGCCCATTAGGAAGCTAAAACTTTAAGCCTCGTGACGGTTTTTAGTCTCCAGTCTTGGTTTTCCGTCAAAGGTATAAGTTATTTCTTCAGTTAATCTGCACTTTATTTTGTTGATTAAAAGAAGCATTGTTTTGTCCATAAAATGACTGAATATGGCAAAAGACTACGCTGCTTAGACAGCTCACATTAACGCATCATATAACACAAAGAAACAGCAATTGGTCAACCTCTTAGACACTCAACAATGGACTCAAACAATAAACTGATTCTAAAGCTGATTGACTAACTGATTAGCTGGGTAAGTGTCTCTTTCACGACAATACAATGATTTTTTTTTTGAAGCGCACTGTAAAAAAAGAGCAAACTTCCATCAGACTGTTCGCTAACAGGAGCTTCAACGAAGCGCTCCGCTGAAAGTTGACCTCTGGGAAGCAGAAATCCAGGAAATGTGCTGAGGCAGCTGCACGGCGTTTGCAGCTTTTCAGGGATTTTTGGATTATCTTTTTTTGAGCTTTGTCTAAAACATTTTTGAAGGTTATTAGACCACATAATATTAAATATATTTTTTGGGGGGTGTGTTTCCTGTCTGATGTGCGCTCTGCTGTAGCACCGGATTTAGATTTAGCAGAATGCTAAGGGGTGGGGTGTCATGAGGACAGTCAGCAGAGGCACGGAGAAAATACAGTAGATGCCTCATTTAATTAATCGTCGAATCTTTTAATTAAAAGATTTGTGTTATTTCTGTCCAAATAACAAAAGGGCGCAGCGCTCATTTCGCTGTCCTGTGGGGGCCCTGGCCACCTGCTGTCATCTTCTGCCCAGCTGGTATTTTTGCCCCGAGTTGAGAACAGCTGGCTGTGCCGGGCACCTCGCTCTCACCCCCCCCCCATTTCTCAGATGATTCACACAACACACAACCCGGCCAAACCGTGGCCCCAATGAGAAACAAGCGAGACTGAAACGGAGGAAGGGAGAGAGCGAGTACCAAAACCCAGAGCCCAGGAACAGGAGACCGTTAGCATAGCAACGAGCAGGACATGTACGAAGACAGCGGGTCACGCAGCACCTCCCACCACGACCAGCGCTGCACCTGCATGCTAAAAGGTAGCATGGTAATCCATCCTGGGCCTCCGTGGATGGGATTACATAAGTCACTCTGAGACCGAGGGACTAACAGAGTGACAGAGTATAACACTGGGACAGTGAGAGACAGTGGAGGAAAATCCCTCTTGGGCTTGATGGTCTTACTCATGTGGGACTCCCACCCTCGACCCAGTCGTGGTGGGGGGGGGCTGGTTGCCACGACTGTACGTGACACACCAAGTGAGTGAAAATCATCTGCGGCCCTCCCGGGGTGGACGGTGATGCTCTGCGACAAGGCAACAGACCTGTGTCACGCCGCATCATGTGAAGCGCTGACGCCACCTCGCCTCAGACACGCGTACCACACACCTTGGGACGCACACGCAAAGGTCTTCCATTGCCAGACAGTTACCCAGGGAGGAGGAGGGTGAAGGGGACTAGAGTTGTTTAAAACAGAGATGCATGTTTTTTTTTAAAGCCTGACGTTAACAATGCTCACATGCTAATGTGTCCACTGGAAGGTTCATCATCAAACGTGTCCTCCAACTCTCCACAAGAATGCAAATAAGTGCAGAATGTCAAATTATTCTTGTGTTAGTGGTTGCAACATCCCAGCAACCACTGCAGCGCTTTCCGCTGACACTGCTCCTCCTTGTCAGAGAGGTTCTTTCTTCGTAGTTCATTTTTTAAGTTCATTTTGAACTTTAGCACGTTTCACCACTGCACGTGGCACCTGCTCAAATGCAGTTCAGGCAGGCAGTAATTCAGGAAGCATCTGTTGTTTTCATCTCACCACCCCAGACCCGAGCCACCGGCCGCTCGCTGCCAAGCGATACATTCACCCCTTGATGCCGCCGCACATGGGCCAGCTCGTTGACACAGTCCAATCACTCGCTGTCTGTCTGTCCTTCTACGCCGTTCATGAACTTAAACTGCAGAATACACCCCCCCATTTTCTCTTTAACGGAGAGGTACAACCTTTCCTTATCACAGCTCTCTCACACCTGCAGCGTGAGAGCACAGCGCAGTCTGCGCTCTATTTTCAAGGTGGCTCGTGGCATGGCCGGGACAGATCACACCGCCAGCTAACATTTAATTAAGACAGGGGGTCTGCTGCAGATTGGACAGAAGCGCAGACGTGGGTGGAGGTGGAGCTGACACCCAGCAAATTTGGAGGGAGGCGATTTATTGGATGAATTCATAAGGGTTAGAGTTT